>CM077350.1:13730570-14930570 GCA_039655645.1 Ammopiptanthus mongolicus | reverse complement strand
GCCATTCATTAGAGGATCATCCATATCCTTTGGGTTTATGACCCTATAAGGACCCCTTTCCGTGTTGCTCTGTTTTCTTGAATGTGTTAGGTGAATTCTGTTTATGAAGAAGAGACTCCATTACCATTCGCGTATCAAGAAATGGAAATGACTCTGTGATGAGAAGAAAGTTAAAAATGCAAGCAACTCGAAGATGGATATTAGGAATGTGAAAGTCAACAAGGTGAAAACTTTGATGGAAATAACCGATGCAAATCATTGAGGGAAAAATGCGCCCATTGATCGGTCATCATCCATGCATAACCTAAGGGGGATGTGCTCCTAGAGTTGGGCATGCGAGGAAAATTTCTTCTTATAAAGGCAAATTTTCCTTGATAAAAAGATTTCTTTAGTGTGAAGAAGGCGATCTTTCCCTGAATTGTTTTTCTCCTTCACTTGTTATTTACTTAAAAAAAACAAACAAAAACAAAAAAAAACCAAAAAGAAACAAAGAGTGCAGTAAGTTCGTCCTTATAATGTGGATAAATTGAACCGTTGTGCTTTCAAAAAAGTTGATACCAATCAAACCTTGTTTCTAAGGATGGAAGTTGATGGACAAAGAGTTAAAAGAACTTCAAGTCATGAGGTGGAGGAAATAAGAAAATAAATGAGCAAGATAGTAGAAGGGCAAACTAAGATTGAAGACATGTTGAGGACTTGCAGGCCCGTCAGAAAAGTTTGAGTCAAAATGTTAGAAAAGTAAGAAGGATCATACAATCTTAACACAATTGATGCTCGTGAGCATTATGGGATGACATAATCTTATAGCTCACCTATGTCATCTAAGAAGGAAAAAGCTACAAACCATATGATTGGGTAAAGTCAGAAGATGTTGATGAGCTATAATTGCCACATAAAGATTGCTGGATCGTATTGTTCCTGTGTTTGACTTATTCTGAAGCTTTATGGTAATGGACTTGCATGGATTGTTTTTATGTCCTCTATCTTTGAATAGAAGTTTGTGTCCTTTCATGATTGTGATGAACATGTATAGGAATTGGAAGAAGTTTCAAATCCCCTCTTCAAAAAAAAAAAAAAAAATAATGAAAAGAAAAAAAAAAAAAAGAAAATAAATGGGAGCAAATAAATGAAGGTGTGGTTTTTACCGTGTATTAATTTTGTCTCAAGATTAATTTTTATGTGAGATGAGTAATCTGGATTTGAAATGAGGATTGGCCATCTTTCTCTACCCTTCATAAAAAATCATTTTCCCTTGTTACCCCTGTTGGGCCTTACAAATTCTTTCAAATAACCTTAGACCAGGATCACCCCTACGCTAGGGGTTGGCATTAGTTAAAGGTTGATTGAACCAACATCGCGTGAAGGAAAGGAGGGAAATGTGAAAGAGATGCTAAAAGAAAAAAAAAGAAGAAAAAAAAAAAGAGAGAAGAAAAGAAAAAAAAAAAAAAAAAGGAAAAAAAGGATGATAAGGATGGAGGAGATACTAAAAAGAAAATTGAAGGATGAAACAAAAAGGGAGAAGAAATGATCAAAAAATAAAAAAAAAAAGGAAGGACTTTTTGGGTTCAAGATAAAGCAAGTAATGTCCTTGATGATGCGAAAGCAATCTTACCTTTGTAAGAAAGCCAAAGATCCGGGTTCTCATTCACCTTTAAACACTTGTTTGAGCCTCTTATACCTTTCTTTTCTTAAACCCCTAACCTTGGCCACGTTACAACCTTTAAAAGTCCATTCTGATCAATGAGGGGTTACTCTTATTTTCATAAATCTTAATCTTGAGACAAAGACAAAGTAATTATACCTTTTTAAAGTTTTTTTTGCTCCATGAAAAAAAAGAAAAAGAAAAAAGAAAAGCCTATTAGACTGAAAACCCGCAAGGGCAGTCTAAGCAAAAGTTAGGGCAAACAAAAAAAGAAGAGGAAAAAAGAGGGGTTTACGCAGGGACAACCTTCTACATAGTTCAATCCAACCCTCTACTGGGGCAGATCTTTTGATTGAATGTGGCCTTACACTGGGGCAAATTTCCGCGTTGCTAATTCTGTCCTACACTGAGGCAAGTTTCCGCGATGTTCAAGCAAGCCCTACACTGGGGCAAATTTCTGCGTCGTCTAATTCAGCCTTACATTAAGGTAAAATCCTGTGTTTTTCAATTTCACCTTACACTGGGGCAAATTTCCGCGTTGCTAATTCTGTCCTACACTGAGGCAAGTTTCCGCGATGTTCAAGCAAGCCCTACACTGGGGCAAATTTCTGCATCGTCTAATTCAGCCTTACATTAAGGTAAAATCCTCTGTTTTTCAATTTCACCGTACACTGGGGCAAATTTTATTTGTTGTTCAATTTGCCCAACATTGGGGGAAATTTTCGTGTTGCTCAACAGGGGCAAAATTTCAAGTTTGAGTTGGTTTTGGACTGGGGCAAATTCCCCTTTGTTTAATTTGGCCCTACACTGGGGCAATTTTGTTGTAGCCTTCAACGGGTCACGTGAGTCAGTAATTCTTTTATCATTTGATTTCTTTTTTTTGTCCCGCCTTGTATGGCTATTCATTCATTGCACTCAAGCCTTCAAAGTCCTCAAGGAAGCTCTTTTAACCAATCTCCTTCATGAGTCACTTGTCGATCCATGGATGACCATTAGGTAATGCTTCAAGATAAGAGAACATAGGTTCAACAGTATGGTTCAACAATCTAATGGCAATCTCCCCAGAAATCATTCAAGCCACAAGAAGCTCAAAGATTCTAAGTGGAAATGGTAGATGATATTCTCATGAAGGAATCAAGATTATAAGGTAGCTTGACGAAGACAAGTAGTGTATAAGATGTTACATCCTAAAGCAAATGGAACATGGTTTCACATAGATTCAGCAAGGCCCCGAGATAATTGAATACGTGTTTGATTGGTTGACGCTTATCAAGAAGCACCTGGTTCAATTTATCTGCAAGGTTACTCTTCAAACTCTTTGTCTCCCTTTTGCAAGTCGGTGCCGAGTTGGCCCGCCATTGCAAATGAACAAAAAATCTAAGTTTTTCCCTTGAGAGTCGGTGTCCAATTGGCCCGCCATTGGAAATAACAAAAAAATCTAAGTTTCTCTCTTGCAAGTCGGTGTCCAGTTGGCCCGCTAGTGCAAATTGACTCCAAAGTTGATAAAGTTTTTTTGTCTCAAAGGCCAACTGCAAAGGTTTTGGGCTCAAGGCCTATTTTGTAAAATAAAAAAAAAATATAATAAAAAAAATTGCTCAAGGCCTACTTCATGAATTTTTGGCTCATGGCTCAATTCATAAGTCTTTTGGTTCAAGACCCATTTCGTAAATATTTTTGAGCTCATGGCCCAGGTCATAAAATTCTTTTTGGCTCAAGGCCTCTTACTAATGATTTTCGACTCATAGTGAAAAGAATCTACAAGGTTCAGTTTATCTGCATGTTTACTCTGCACGCTCTTAATTTCCCTTTTGCAAGTCGGTGTCGAGTTGGCCCGCCATTGCAAATGAACAAAAAATCTAAGTTTTTCCCTTGAGAGTCGGTGTCCAATTGGCCCGCCATTGGAAATAACAAAAAAATCTAAGTTTCTCTCTTGTAAGTCGGTGTCCAGTTGGCCCGCCAGCATATACGTTTAAGGAAAATGCAAGAAAGAAAGAAAAAAAAAAAGAAAGAAAAATCGTGGGTCCAAGTCAAATTGACTCCAAGTTGTGACTTTGTTTTCAAAAATTGCGAGTCTGTGTCCAGTTGTCTTTGAAGTAATAAAAAAATATATAAGAAAAAAAAATAAAAAATAAAAAAGTGTAATTCTGATGACTTTTGTGGCGCAAGGCCTATTACTTTTTGTTTAAAGGCTCCTGACCTAATTCTCCTTTTCGGTTTACAGACACACCGTAAAAGTTGTCTTAAGGCCTACTTCAAAATGTTTTCAGCTCATGGCCCAAATCAAAATGTTTTTCTGCTCAAGCCTATTTCATAAATTTCATGGCTCATAGCCTAATTCATAAGTCCTTTGGCTGAAGGCCGCTTTCATGAAAATTGTTCAGCTTGTGGCCCAAGTCATAAAGTTTTTCGGCTCAAGGTCTACCTCATAAGTTTTGGATCCACCACATCAAATTCTCGGGATCAAAGGCCCATTGTTATTTAATTTTTTGAGCTCAGAGGCTCATCGCAATTTAGTATCTTTGGGATCAGAGGCCCACTATCATTTATTTTTCCGAGCTCAGAGGCTCATTGTTTTGGGATCAGAGGCCCAATGTCATTTATTTTTTCGAGCTCAGAGGCTCTTTGTCTTTTAGGTTTTTCGGGATCAAAGGCCCATTGTTATTTAATTTTTTGAGCTCAGAGGCTCATCGCAATTTAGTATCTTTGGGATCAGAGGCCCACTATCATTTATTTTTCCGAGCTCAGAGGCTCATTGTTTTGGGATCAGAGGCCCAATGTCATTTATTTTTTCGAGCTCAGAGGCTCTTTGTCTTTTAGGTTTTTTGGGATCAAAGGCCCATTGTTATTTAATTTTTGAGCTCAGAGGCTCATCACAATTTAATATCTTTAGGATCAGAGGCCCACTATCATTTATTTTTCCGAGCTCAGAGGCTCATTGTCACTAAATTTTGGGATCAGAGGCCCATTGTTATCTAAATTTCGAGCTCAGAGGCTCATTGTCACTAATTTTTGGGGTCAGAGGCCCACGGTCATTTAATTTGCGAGCTCAGAGTCTCATGATCATTTAATTTTTTGGGATTAGAAGCCCATGGCACTTTGTTTCTTTCATTTATTATTATGCCTGCATCATTTGCATTAAATATCTTTGTATAATCACATGCATTCCCGGACAAAATGTGTGTTCTTTTTCTTTACTCGTTGTTTACTATGATCACATGTCTCCTAGAAAGCAACAAGTAAAGAGGGGCAACTGTGAACACCTCATTTTGACCGGATCCTTTTTGTTTTTTTACTTAAATGTACCAAAAAAAATGGAAAAGAGTCAAGATCATAAAAAAGTTTTTTTTTATAGAAATTCAAAAAAAATAAAAAATAAAAAAAATAAAAAAAAAATAATAAAAAAAATAATTAAAAAAATAAAAATAAAAAAAATAAAAATATAAATATAAATAAATAAATAAATAAATAAATAAGAAGGAAAAAAATGTCTTTGGGCCAATAAACCAAGTTTCAGCCCATAACCCGTCTCCCATAACCCGTCTCTCCTCCTCCTCCCATAACCCGTCTCTCATAACCCGTCTCCCATAACCCGTCTATCTCCATAATCCGTCTATCTCCATAACCCATCTCTCTCCTCCATAACCCGTCTATCTCCTCCATAACCCGTCTATCTCCATAACCCGTCTATCTCCTCCATAACCCGTCTCCCATAACCCGTCTCTCATAACCCGTCTCTCATAACCCGTCTCCCATAACCTGTCTATCTCCATAACCCGTCTCTCTCCTCCATAACCCGTCTATCTCCATACCCCGTCTATCTCCTCCATAACCCGTCTATCTCCATAACCCGTCTCTCTCCTCCATAACCCGTCTATCTCCATAACCCGTCTATCTCCTCAATAACCCGTCTATCTCCATAACCCGTCTATCTCCTCCCTCACCCAAAAGTAACCCTAGCAGCCGCAAACCTCCTTCAACAACGTGAATCTCGCTTCTTTCCCTTCTCACTCGCATCACTGGATCTCAATCACGCAAGGTATGCGTTATTCCCTTCCATTTTCGTTTCAAATTAGGGATTTTAATTGCTATTTTCGCTGATTTGCAGGAGAGGGAATCAAAGCAATGAGGGAGAAATATCTCTATAAAGAAGGAAGCAGAAACCAGAAAAAAGGACAGCCAGGGGGGACCGAAAAAAAAATGCAAAGAGCAAGAACATAACTGTGACAAAGAGTGAGTAAGAAGGAGAAGCGAATCAGAGGGAGGGGTAAAACACAACAAAGAGGGCTAGGAAACTGAGTGGTTTCGACGAGAAGCATATAGACATATAGATTTGTTTCGTTTTTTTTTTCTTTCTTATTTTTTCTCTGAACAACTCTTTATTTTTTCTCCCTTACCTTTTTTCCATTCTCTGTATGAACACGTATGGGAGGTGTAAATTGAATGTCCAACCTTCTGGTATTTTTCTTTAGTGCAAGCCTGTTGTAATTCGTAGAGATTCAGGTATTTAGTACCTTTGCATACCGAGTGTTTGATGAAAAACCTGAGTTGATTCATTTGCAGGAAAATGGAAAAGATGTTGTTCTTACTAAGTTGGTTTGAATAATAAATCTATAATTATCCTCATTCGATTACTCATTGTGGAGATTTGGGTGTGGATATGTTTGAAACCTTTGCTTGTGCACCCGTGATAATTTATTTTTTTTTTCTTCTATGATCTGTTCTTTTTCAATAACTATAACTATGCAATTGTCATGCAATTGTCTTAATCATACTATCAGTAATGAAACAAGGTCTTCCCAGGTATTGTTTTATAATTATTGGAGTTTGGAATTTTGTTATCAAAGGCAAAGGATACTAACTTGCCCATTTAGCTAATGATTATGCAGGGGATTCATCTTCTATTATTTAATATGTGTTGAATGTTGATGCTATGCAAATAGAAAGCAAAAGTCTGAATCTCTATGCTAAGCTCTTAAAAGGGAAGATGGTTCAAATGGGTACAGTGCATTCTAGTAGAGGTAAGTGGCAAGGTGGTTTCTAAACTAGGATTATGGAAGGGGTCCTAAGGCAATATATGTGCAGGTTTCATTTATTTATTTATTGTTAAAAAAGGGAAAATAATAATGATGTTAAAATTTTCTTTGTAGTTCGTTGGTTCCTTGTTCATTTTTTAGTATATAAAAGATAAAAGAAATAGTGAATTTAGCTTCAAGTTAGGGGTAAAATAAATATTTTGAATTTATTAATTATTTGCACAATTGATTTGGGTAACCGTTTTTTAGGGGTGCATTAGGGGTGTTGTGGGGTTAAGTCCCCATCCTTCCCTATGTGCAAGCGACTCCCGAACTCAATTTGATTCCAAAGATCATTTTTTAAAGGTTTTCCAATTTTTCCCAAGTTAAATAAAATTGGTGGCGACTCTACTTGTTTTTTCCTAAAATCTTTTTTTTTTCGTCGTCTTCCTTCGCGATTCCGTTCGCGACAGTCCGCATAGACGATTTCGGTGTCCCCAGACTCTTCAGGAATAACCGGCTTAGGAGGAGGAGGTGGCGACACTTCAAGTATGATCGCAGCATCATCATACTTGTTTTCTCTCCATCTGGGAGCAGGTGAAAGCAAAACATCTTTAGGATAAAGAGGTATCCCAAAGATATCGTCTATGATCATGTAGTCAGCCTCACAGATTCGATATTGTCTTGGGTAGATGCGAATCTCTTCTTTCTCCTCAATAGTTAATCCAGAAGATGATGCTTCTTGGGAGCATCTCCAGATGTGGTTTTCCCAGTAGACTTTAGCATCTGGGTCAAATCTGAATTGGGGATCGTTCTTCCAAATGCTTGCTAGAGCTCCAGAGTCATCTCGATGTCTCTTCCAAAACAAGGGATCAAAAGCATGTTTGTAAAGCATCGTCCATGACTCAAGCCTTTTGCGAAGGTCCTTATTCTTGTTGGGATCTAGAATAGGGAGCCTTGGACAAGCTCGAGGAGGAACAACTCCTACCCTTGTGCTGGATGTCCTTGACCAAAATCTCTTTGGAAGGTTGTGATGAATCTTAGCTTCCCGAGTCATATCACATTCCTTTCGCACGGCATAATAAGGAAGAAAGTCCCGAACATCAGAATACTCCTTCCATGTTGATGGGTAGCTTGGAATGAAAGATAGATTAGGATCAAGGATGAAGTTGGTTAGGCCAAACGTCCTTGCTCTTCTTTCGTACTCCGTTTTGTAGCCTTTCTTGTCTTCATTACGAAGAACAACGTGCCTCTTTACATTGTAGTGGCACCATTGGAATGCCTTGTCCTTGATGAGGTTGGGATAGACTTTCCTTAGAGGAAACGTCTTCTTCTCAAGGCAGATAACCAAGGGTTCATAGGTTGTGTACATCTCAGAGGCCAGACGGTTAGTTGATGTGTGTGGGATGGGGTAGTAGCCATGTTCAGGGGGTGGTCCAGAGGTGGGTGGTGTGGGAGGTTGTTCATATTCATATTCAGGTAATGGAAGAGGGCTTTTGGGGTGAGGTTCAGTAGTGGGGGGTGTGTGTTCAAGGAATAAAACAGGAAAGTCACGTTTGACCTCAGCCCAAATTGAGCATTTGTTACTGTAGTCTATTCCTGGGATGCGTCTATATTTTCTTTTGGGAAAGATTTGTCTGGGGTAGGGAGCACCATAAGGTTGGAAGGGGTGATCTCCCCTGGGTGTGAACCAGTCTTCGGGTTCATTTGGTGAGGTTAGAGTTTGAGTTTGTGGTAGGTCAGAGGGTGAGGGTGGTAGGGAAGGTTCAAAGGTCAAGTCCTCAATCGCAGACGATTGGACAACAGAAGAAGTAATAACTGAACTGGAGATAGGTTCAGTGTTACCTTTTGTCTTTGCTCGAGTTGACCTTGCCCTTGTTGACAAAGGTTTAGGCAGGGGTGCAACAGACGAGGTTTCCAATCTTGGACCTTTGACTACCATGGAGATGGGTAGATCGTCCTCTTCGTCCTCATCAATGTGAGCTTGAATCAGCTTCCTTTTTCTGGATGGTTGGACGGTGAGCTTTGGACGAGAAGGAGGAGTCCTAGCTATTGGACGAGCTAGTTCAGTGGAGTGTCCAGCAGTGACGCGTTGTTCAGACGCTTCTTCTGAGCCTTGCGTCTGAGCTCCTTTTTGTTTTCCTTCAAGTTTGGACTTTTTGAAGCAGTCCAACTGCATCATCACCAAACTTTGCCTGCTAAACTCAGGATGATGCAATCGTTCAATGCCATGAACACCGGAGTATCTGACTTTTCTTTCTGGAGCCAAGTTCTTTAGGTCATTGTAGACAATATGCTTCTCGAAGATTTTTGAGAGAAGAGCAGCATAGATGATTGAAGTATTCTTCCCAGAGCCTTCAATGGCATACTTGAAGAAGGAAAAGAGTAGGTGGGGAAGGTTTATTTGCCTTTCTAGTATCAAATGAACCAGGCAGAATTGATGAGCCTTTGATACATTATCCTTCGACCCAGCCTTGTGAAGGATAGACTTGTTCAAGATTTGGTGAAGAACCCTAACCTTGTCAGTCATTTTTGAGGCTATGAGTTTGTCACCCGAGTTCTTCAACAGACAGTCTCTGATGGTGGAAGCATCACCAATCTCTTCCTCCCAGTTATCCTCAACAGTTATACCAGATTGGGCGCACCCAATCGCATTAGAAATGGTTGCTTCAGATACTATTACTTCAGTATCAAGCACTTTGTTGCGAATCTCCCTTGCAAAGACAATAGGGTTTGTCCAGAACTCCCTAACTAGAGCAGGGTAGATTACCGGAGAACCTTCAAAGAAGCTTGACCATCCAGCAGCATGGATGTTAGAGAAAATGGCAATCCCGTTATCAGACAGGAATTGTAGATTAATCTTGAACTCGACCATGACATCAGCAGTCTGAGCGTTAAAAGTTTTTCCTTTACCCTTAGAGCCAGCAGCAGAAGAGATTACCATAGTTTCAGATAGGAGGTTTAGGGAAAAAAGGGTTTTTCAGAAAGGGTTTTCCTTTTCGAAGATGCAAGAAGAAAGATTAAAGCTTTTTGTAAAGGTTTGATTTTTAACAAAACTTAGGTTTTAAAGAAAGGAGAAGAGAGAACGAAAACCTTTCGTATTTTCAAAGAGAGAGAGAGAGAGCGAAACTACGTGCATTAAATGCCTGACACACGTTCAGACTTTGAAACTGTAAAAAGCATTTTTGGCAAGCAAAGAAAACAAACACTGACTCAGTTAAGGGAATGAAAGATAATAGTTCATTCGACAAAGATTGAGTTCCATTAATGCATTAGACGAGCAATCAGAAAGTACAGTGGACGAGCATATATTGAACGTAATGCAAATATTGGACGCATGCATTGGACTCTCAGTCAATCAATGAAATGCATGTTCAAATATTTTCTTATAAATGTGAACCTATCTTCGACTAATGGTTTAGTGAAGATATCTGCCCATTGATGGTCAGTATCAACAAATTGAATATCTATTGTTCCTTTTTGCACATAATCTCTAATAAAATGATGCTTTATTTCTATATGCTTTGCTCTAGAATGCAGTATGGGGTTCTTTGACAAGTTAATAGCAACAGTGTTATCACACATGATAGGGATGTTGCTTACAAACACGTTGTAGTCTTCCAACTAATATTTGATCCATAGCAGTTGTGAGCAGCAACTGGCTGCAGCAATGTACTCAGCTTCAGCAATTGATAGAGCAATTGTGCTTTGCCTTTTGCTTGACCATGAGACAAGATTAGCACCAATGAAGTGATACCCTCCACTTGTGCTTTTTCTTTCTATTCTGTCTCCAGCATAGTCAGCATCACAGAATCCAACTAATCTGTATTCATCAAATTTCTTATACAAAAGACCCAGATTAGTAGAACCTTTTAGGTATCTAAAGATTCTTTTTACTGCTGAGAGATGAGACTCTCTTGGATCGGATTGAAAACGAGCACATAAGCAAAAACTAAACATGATATCAGGTCTGGACGTAGTTAGATATAAGAGGGAACCAATCATACCTCTATATACCTTTTGGTCTACCTTTTTATCTTTATCATCTTTGTTTAGCACGGACGTTGGATGCATTGGTGTATTCATAGATTTACAATCGTCCAACTTGAAGCGTTTCAGAAGCTCCTTTGTGTACTTCGTCTGATGAATGTACACTCCGTCTGAAGTTTGCTTTACTTGAAGTTCGAGGAAGAATTTTAGTTCTCCCATCATGCTCATTTCAAATTCCCTTTGCATTAATTCAGAAAACTCTTGGCAAAGAGATTCATCAGTTGCACCAAATATTATATCATCAACGTAAATTTGAGCAACAATAAATTCCTTTTTATTTACTTTTCTAAACAGAGTTGTGTCCACTTTTCCTCTTGAGAAGTCATTCTCCATTAGGAAGGTGCTGAGTCTCTCATACCAAGCTCTAGGAGCTTGTTTGAGTCCATCTAAAGCTTTCTTAAGCTTATATACATGCTCAGGACGGTTCTGATCTTTAAAACCGGGTGGTTGAAGAACATATACTTCTTCATTAATTACACCATTTAGGAATGCACTTTTTACATCTATTTGATAAAGCATGATGTTATTATGTGCAGCATATGAGAGTAAGATGCGTATAACTTCTAATCTAGCTACTGGAGCAAAGGTTTCAGTATAATCAATACCTACTTCTTGTGAGTAGCCTTGAGCAACTAGCCTTGCTTTATTCCTTACAACTTTGCCATCTTCGTCCAGCTTGTTGCGATAGACCCACTTGGTTCCAATGACAGACTTATCCTTAGGCAAGGAGACCAGCGTCCAAACGTCACTTCGTTGAAACTGGTTGAGCTCCTCTTGCATAGCGAGGATCCAGCACTCGTTCAATAAGGCTTCGTCCACAGACTTTGGTTCCATCTCAGAGATGAAGGCTGAGTCAGCTTGCTCTCTGAAGGTTGATCTTGTCCGGACGCTATCATTAGGCTTGCCAATGATTTGATCCTCAGGATGATAAGTTCTGAATTGCCACGAACGAGGGGTGTTTACAGCTTGCTGAGACGATGATGCGTCCTGCGCGTCTGATGCCTCGTCTTTGTTGGTTGTTGGACGAGCATCTGAATCATTCAGATTCATATCTGCAAAAGAATCATCTAGCTCTGATAATCTCTTATCAGGTTGTTTGTCATCAAATTTAACATGGATGGATTCTTCAACAATCAAAGTTCTAGAGTTATAGACTCTAAAAGCTTTGGACGTTTCAGAGTATCCTAACAATATTCCATTATCTACTTTGGCATCAAACTTTCCTAGTTGATCTTTAGTATTTAAAATAAAGCATTGACATCCAAAGGGGTGGAAATAAGAAATGTTGGGTTTATGTCCTTTCCACAATTCATAAGGAGTCTTATTCAAGATTGGTCTTATGTATATTCTGTTTTGAATGTAGCAGGCAGTATTTACAGCTTCAGCCCAGAAGTGCTTAGGGACAGAATTATCACTGAGCATCGCCCTAGCCATATCTTGAAGAGATCGGTTCTTTCTCTCAACAACACCGTTTTGTTGTGGTGTTCTAGGGGCAGAGAAATTGTGATGAATACCACTTTCATCACAGAACCTTTGAAAAAGCTCATTTTCAAATTCGCCTCCATGATCACTTCTAATCGAGCTGATGAATATGCCTTTTTCATTCTGAACTCGCTTACAGAATACAGAAAAGACCTTGATAGACTCATCCTTGTGAGCAAGGAACTTAACCCATGTCCATCTAGTATAGTCATCTACTATGACAAGTCCATATTTCTTACCACTGACAGAAGCAGTCCTTGTTGGACCAAACAAATCAAGATGTAATAATTCCAGTGGTCTAGAAGTACTAACAATGTTCTTGGACTCAAATGAGTTCTTAACTTGTTTTCCTTTTTGACATGCGTCACAGAGAGCGTCTGATCTAAACACAATCTTTGGTAAGCCTCTTACAAGGTTATGCTTTCTTAGTTTAGAGATTAATCTCAGACTAGCATGACCAAGTCTTTTGTGCCAGATCCATCGCTCATCTTCAACAGACACTAGACATGATACACTTTGAGTTGAAAGTTCCCCCAAGTTAATCTTATACAGATTATTTTGCCTTTTGGCAGTGAATAAGATGGACCCATCAGGGTTCTTGACTATACATTCACCTTTATTGAAGGAAACAACAGACCCACTGTCACATAATTGACTTATCCTAAGCAAGTTGTGTTTTAATCCTTCAACCAGAAGAACATTATCAATAGAGGGAAGAAGATGCTTACCAATCTTACCTATTCCTACTATCTTTCCCTTCTGGTTGCCTCCAAAGGTGACCCATCCACAAGTTTTCTCACGGATTTCTTGAAACATACACCTTTCTCCTGTCATATGACGTGAGCAACCACTGTCCAAGTACCAGGACTGGGGTTTTTTTTGTGTTGCTAAGCAGATCTGCAACAGGTATTATCATACTCTTAGGTATCCAGATAGACTTGGGTCCTTTTGGGTTAGTTGGTGGTCTTCGTCCATGCATTTTGTTTTTGTTTTTGTAAATGCATTTTGAAAAGGTGTGACCACTCTTTCCACAAATCTTACAGTAAGTTCTGGATGCATGCAATTTATTTTCTTTTTGCTTTCCATAGGAATGAAAAGCCTTGTGATGTTTGTTGGAACCTGATATTTTCTGAGACACACTTTGTTTCTCAGAGTCGTAGCCTAGACCAGACTTATCCTGAGGTGATCTAGTGTACCTCAATATCAGGTCTAGCTTCTCTGATCCTCCAACAAGCTTAGATAAGCTTTTGGTGAGATCAGATACCTCTTGTTTCAGTCTAGTTACCTCATGGGGTTCATTGGACTCAGAGGTGAGTTTGTCAGTTAGACTGACATTCTCAGCTTTAAGCTTATTATTCTCTTCAACAAGCTGTTTATTTAGTTTGTTGGACTCTTCCAACTCTTTATTTACTTTTGACAGTTTTCTCTTAAGCATGATGTATTGATGTTGCAATAGAGAAGAATCATTTAGCAGTTCATCATATGCTTCTTGAAGAGAGTCAGAAACAGATACCTTATCATCTTCTGATTCAGTGTCTGAAGAGCTTTTGACCATCAGGCAAAGGTTTGAGGTAGATGGGCTCCATGGTCTGAACTGATGTTCCAGAGCGTCCAGCTTCTCCTTAGCTGTTTGGAATCACGAGACCATGTCAAGTCTTGGACGATCTAGGGCGTTGACAAGGCACCAGTTAGCATGAGCATTTTGAGAACACCGTCTGATATCACCACTCGTCCAGTCTGTTTCATGTTTGGACGATGTTGATCCGTCCTCAAGGGTAATCATTGGACGATAATCTCCGTTAGTGAAGATGGCCCACAACTCATAGTCTTGAGCTTGGACGTATAGTTAGAAAATTGATTTCCAATAAGGATAGTCTGTTCCCTTGAAGATGGGTGGAACATTCACATTCCATCCTCTTTCAGAGGTAGGCTCCTGACTTCTTTCTCCGGGAACAATGAGTTGTTCATCGTCCGAAGAGTCTTCATCTTGCTTATTGGACCAAAGGCATAGGTTAGCCTCTTCATTTGTTTTTCTTCTTCTTCTTCTTCTTCTTCTTCTTCTTCAGAAGAGTTCAAGTCCTCCCAAGTTGCCATGAAGTTCTTTTTCTTCTTTTTGAAGAACTTCTTCTTGTCCTTTAGTTTAGGGCAATCAGCTTTGAAGTGTCCTGGTTTGTTGCATTCAAAACAGACCAGCTGACTTTTATCTTTGGGTTCAGCATGATCCTTGAAGCTTTTCTTTTGGAATGGCCTTCTTTTCATTCCATTTTTCTTTCTCCACATATTCTGAATCTTTCTGGAGATAAAGGATAGCTCGTCATCGTCTGATACATCATCATCAGACTGATCAGCTTCATCACTGGACTCATCAGCTTTTAAAGCTTTTGAGTTGTTGGACCTATGAGCTTTCAGGGCAATCCCTTTGTTCTTCTTTCCAGGATTGTCAAGATCAAGCTCCTGCTCATGAACTTGAAGCGTCCCGACAAGATCATCCAGAGTCAAAGTAGAGAGATCTTTGGCCTGGGTGATTGCAGTGACAAGAGGTCTCCACTTTTTAGGCAGACTCCTAAGAATTTTGGTGACATTCTCCTTGTAGTGTAGACCTTTCCAAGGGATTTCAGATTGTTGATGATCGTCTGAAAGCGACCCATCATGTCTAGAATGGACTCTCCTTCAGCCATGGTGAACATTTCATACTGGCCAACCAGCATGATGATTTTAGAGTCCTTCACCTTGGTTGTCCCTTCATGGAGATTAGACAGGGTGTCCCATATTTGTTTGGCTGATTCACATGCGTGAATCTTCTGAAATTCGTCAGGACTGAGGGCACACATTAACGCATATCTTGCTTTATGATTCAGTTCCATTCTAGCCCGTTCAGCATCAGTCCAGTCGTCCTCTGCTTTTTCTGTCCCGTCAGAGTTGAGACAAACGTTAGGACCTCTTGTGATTCTGGTCCAGATAACTGAGTTTGTACTGAGGATGAAACCGTTGAATCTTTCCTTCCAGTATAGGTAGTGAGTACCGTTGAAGAACGGCGGTCTGGTCATGGAAGTACCTTCCATAACAGGTTGACTCCCGCTTGGCATACCTGGTCCAGACATATCTGCAGTAGGATCTTTTCCTCTACACGGCAAAGTGCTCAACCCAGAGGCTGAGCTCTGATACCAATTGAAGGAACCTGTTTGAAACACAAGAAGAGGGGTTGAATTGTGTTTTAGACAATTTTAAATTCTTTTCGTAAGCAGATAATAGTTTTCGCAAGGTTGGACGCTAAAGCGATTAAAAGCAGAGAGAGCTCTTTCAAAGACCAAGTTGGACGCTAACTTAGTTTGACTAAGATAAGAAAGCAGCGTAGTAAAAGGCAATTCAATCCCAGTTAGTTAGATAATAAACTAAAGTAAGGGTAAGGGAGAGAAAAGAACACAAAGATATTCTCCTGGTTCACTCTTCACCAAAGAGCTACGTCCAGTCCTCTCTACTTGAGAGCTTTATCCACTATAACAAAAAACCCTTTTGTTACAAAGTATTCAACACCTCTTCAGGCAGTATTCTCAACCTCTTCAGGTTCTCTAAGTATTCTTTTACAGACAAGCCTCTTCAGGCTTAACCAAACTAAGGTTTTGAAAAGAGTTTGTTCTACTAACTCGCTAAATGTGAGAATTAGAAACTACAGCTTAGACTCTTAAAAACTCTACACAGAGAGTAATATGAAAATGAGGATCAGAGTAGTTTTGCTTGCTTTGCAAGCTTGAGATTTTCTCTTTGATTTCTTGAGCTAATGTTTGCTTATATCTCTTGAAAGATTTTGAATTGCTAAGTGTTGCTTCACTTGTATTTTTGCTCAAGTTTTTTCTTCTTATCGTTGCATTGCACTTTCAGGGGATGGAGGTATATATAGCTTCTTGTCTTTGAGCAGACTTCACTCTTCAACGGATGGAAAAGGATCCGTTCTGATGAGCATTGAATGCATTTGATCCGTTCAGTCTGATAGCTTCTGAAGTTTTTGATCAGCAGGATAGACTGTTAGGATGATAGCTAAAAGTGGTGCTCACATATCCTCTGAGTAGAACGAAAGTTGCCTTTTGTTTTTCCAAAAGAAGAAGGTCAACTTCTTAAAGTGACATAGACATTCTGGCTTACGCTTTACATTCGTACGAATATTACAAAGAATGTTTTGTCCTAGGAAATAAGCTTTTTACAGGGAATAATAAATTCAAATGCTTTTACAAGATATTCGCGCTTGAAGTATAAAAGCAATTATTG
The DNA here is from genome assembly GCA_039655645.1 of Ammopiptanthus mongolicus. Classification (NCBI taxonomy): domain Eukaryota; kingdom Viridiplantae; phylum Streptophyta; class Magnoliopsida; order Fabales; family Fabaceae; genus Ammopiptanthus; species Ammopiptanthus mongolicus. The sequence continues at coordinate 14,914,121 of CM077350.1, read as the reverse complement.
GACTAGCTATTACAAAAGTAACTGAAAGAGTCTTTGGACTCATGGTTCTATATATTACCGTCCAGTCGTAAACCAAGATTAAATGTTGGACGAGATAAAGTCTTTGGACTATGAATAGTCTTTGGACTCAATTAAGTTTTATCCTGCATTCTCATGAGATCAGCCCTACGAAGTCAAGATTGTTCAAGGCTAACAAGAATATGAACATGCATGTAAAGAGAACAATTGAATTCAATGATGATGCAGGGGTGAGGATCAACAAGACTTTCCAATCTCTTGTTACAGATGTTGGAGGCCATGAAAATATATCATTTTGTGAAAAAGATGTGAGGAATTATGTTAACAAGGAAAGGCGTGCCATTGGAAAAGAAGGTGATGGCAAAGCGTTGATAAGTTATTTTTGTCAAATGAGGGAACAAAATATTAATTTCTTCTATGAAATAGATTTGGATGATGATTTTCATGTTAGGAATGTGTTCTGGGCTGACGAAAGAAGTAGAGCTGCTTATGAATCTTTTGGAGATGTTGTAACTTTTGACACAACGTATTTGACCAATAAATATGACATGCCCTTTGCTGCATTTGTTGGTGTGAATCACCATGGTCAATCAACATTACTGGGATGGGGTTTGGTTTCATCTGAAGACACGAAGTCATTCGTGTGGCTTTTCCAATCTTGGCTTCGTTGTATGCTAGGAAAGAGCCGGTGGGTATTGTGACAGACCAATGTAAGGCAATGCAAAATGCCATTGAGTTAGTGTTTCCTACAACTCGGCATAGGTGGAGTTTATGGCATATCATGAAAAAAATCCCTGAAAAGCTAAGTAGGTATGGTGAATATAAAAAGATAAAGTGTGCAATGAAGGAAGCGGTCTATGATACAATCACAACAGCTGAATTTGAAGAGAAATGGTGTTCTTTCGTCAACAAATTTGATCTTGGTGAGAATGATTGGTTGAGTGGGTTGTACAAAGAGCGTCATAGATGGGCACCAATCATGTTGAAGAAATATTTTTGGGCTGGTATGTCAACGACGCAGCGAAGTGAGAGCATCCATGCTTTCTTTGATGGATATATTAATTCAATGACCAGTCTGCATCAATTTGTAAAACAATATGATAATGCTCTCAGAAGTACACTAGAAAAGGAATTTGAAGCTGATTTTCAATCAATGTATACAACAATTCCTGCGGGTCAAACTCGTTAATCGAAAAGCAATTCTAAGGGAAATACACACATGCTAAGTTTAAGGAAGTTCAAGCTGAATTTAGAGCTAAAATGAATTGTGGTGCATCCTTGGATACAGTTGAGAGTAACCTTGCTGCTTACCATGTGTTGGAGGAGCTGTTAATTGGAGATAGAACAAAGGAGCGTATCTTTAAAGTTGTCTTTGATCGTGACAGTCATGATGTTAGCTGTGAATGCTCGTTGTTTGAGTTTAGAGGTATTTTGTGTCGTCATGTGTTATGTGTGTGTACTCAAGAAAGGGTTAATAACGTGCCAGTGAAGTATGTATTAACAAGATGGAGAAAAAATATAAAAAGGAAGCATACATATATTAAGAGCAACTATTGTGTGAAGGAATTGAAGCCACAAATGGACAGGTTTGACAAATTGTGCAAACATTTCTATGAGGTTGCTGAAGCAGCTGCATAGTTAAGGACATCCATAAAAAACTACATGAATTTAAATCTAAGTTGCTCTCGATGGATGTTACAAGGCACAATGTTAACAAAATTTCGAACGATGCACCAAATCCAATCAATATTACCATCACTGATGACTTGCAGGTTAGTAGAATTCGCAGTCCTTTGAGGGTCACATGTAAAGGTCGTCCTCCATCAAAGAGAAAAATATCATTTGTTGAAAAAGTTGCAAAGAGGTCGAGGAAGCGAACCAAGCAAAGTGATGACAAAGAGACTACTAGGGTATGTAATTTTTTTCTAGAAAATAATGCATTAACCATGTACAACACTGTATTAATTTGAACCATGTTAACCAAACTTTCCGGAACCGACAGCTTCACTTCAATTCAAATGACACTTGTATTTTGTACTATAATTATGTTATTTATCCTTTAAAACAGTACACCCTTTTGTCCTATGTTGCATATTAAATTTTTATTTATTTGTCCAAATGTGTAGGAGGGCAGTACTGGAAGGGTGGATATTCAGAGTGCAAGCAAGATCTGCACTGAATCTAATGTTGATGTTGTGATCGGTGGAGATATGTTGGATGCAAGTACTGTAGTTTGTGTCCATTATAAGATTGTGCTAAATGTGTAGAATCTGTTTGTTTGGCATGTTGTGGGTTAAATATGTAGAATGTCATGGATTTGTATGTTGTGTTTATTTACTTTCTGGATAAACTATGTATTGGTTATGGACGTACCAAGTTGATATTTATTTGATTATTTCACTTTTTTTCTATACAGTCAAAGGGTGTTTGTATCAAGACAGATGCTTCAGTGTCTATTTTTGAAGACAGTGGTTGGGTTTACCAAAATCCAACTCTTTCACGGACTTCATTTATGGGTTTAGATGAAGCTTTTAACGATAATATTAATCCGTATACACAGGCATGTAATTACATGGTCATTTATTGGTTCATTGTTCTTTTATTTTAGTTTCTTACATGGTGTTATCCAGGTTGGAAGTAATATATCATTCATGGAGTTTTTGACAACGTCAGAAATAGAATTCACGGGAACCTCGCATATCAGTACAAGTTCATGACAATGTGGATATCGAGGAATCCGTGCAAGATTAGGCATCAGTTGGAAGTTTTTGTTTTGGCTAGTGACATGTATTTTTTGAATGTTGACACATATTTATTTGGGTTATCAAAGAAGCATTTTGCGTGATGGTATGGTGTTCAATAGTCTTGTGTTGTGGTCATTAATTTCACAGCCCTCTAAAATATGTCCTATGTTACTAATGAATATATGTTGGTGGTGCAGGTTGGTTGGGTGCAAATCACTTTTGTCGTGTTTTTGTGTAACATTTTTTGCAGCACAAAGCAATCATGGTCATGGTGTAAAGGCTTTAGGACTTTTTTTTAGTGTGCATAAGATTTATTATGTGTACATAGGATGTACAGGATGCAAATCATTATTTAGCACCTTTTGTCTTTTGTATGACATGTTTGCCGCACCAATCATGGAGCATTCAAACATGTTTGCAGCAGCTTTTGCATCATTTATTATGTGTACACAGAGTTGCAATCGTATGTAAATGAAGTTGTATAAATGTTAATGAAATCCAGCTGTTGGGTTAATGACTTGCAACTACATATTGCTGCTCACACTTCAAAAAGTCTACAAAATTACATGGTTAATGCCTTGCAAATACATGGTTAATTCAGTTCATTATGTGGTTAATGGGTTATCATGATGCTTTATGCAGTCTAAAAAAATGCGTGGTTAATGCCTTGGAAATACATGGTTAATTCAGTATATTACGTGATTAATGGGTTATCATGATGCTTTATGCAGTCTAAAACATACGTGGTTAATGCCTTGGAAATACATGGTTAATTCAGTTCATTACGTGATTAATGGGTTATCCTCACCCTTTAAGGAGTCTTAAAAATTGCATGGTTAATGCCTTGCAACTATATGGTTAATTTAGTTCATTACGCGGTTAATGGGTTATCCTCATAGTTCAAGGAAGTCTTTGAAATTACGTGGTTAATGTCTCGCAACTATATGGTTAATGCCTTGCAACTACATGGTTAATTCAGTTCATTATGTGGTTAATGGGTTATGATGATGCTTTATGCAGTCTAAAAAAATACGTGGTTAATTCCTTAGAAATACATGGTTAATTCAGTTCATACCAAATCGTTACTGCAGTACAAATAAAAATATCGTCCACAGGGATTGAATTGTTAACTATCAGTGTGCCAACTTAACTTCGGACCGATTCTTATCTGGATTTTAATCAGACCAATTCATCTAAATTCAAGAAGCTGAGTTAATCATTTATCCCCTAATTACCCAGGTTGACAAATCTACTTATCAAAGCACAATGAGTCAATTCCTTGAATATTAACGATTCAACAAGAGCATTAAAATCGTAACAAGTCAACAATGCTAATTTAATAATGTTCTGAGTTTCCTTGCAAATACAATGAACTCAATTTGTAGACAAAAAGTGCACGATCAAAGCAAAGCTCAAGCAGGAAAAAAAAACATAATAGAAACAGATTAAATCGTCACTCCCCTATCTTGTGCTCAAGCAAATCCATCCAAAAGCGCGAGGTCACCATCAGTAGCGCCCTCTTCTTGTTCATCCTATTCTAAGATACCATGAAGCACACTACTAGTCACCTCTCAAAACAGAAACAAATATCAGTCATCATTTAAAAACTTCACAAGGATAGGTGAGCAACCTCACAAAAGTACTCATTCAGTCCTCCCCATCTTCTCCGCCATCAGAATCTTCTTCCATGTTGTCTCCTGCTGCCTTATCATGTTCTCTAACATCCAATTGCATGAATTGTCTATATAACTCATCCTCAGGCTCTAGTGAAACAAACTCCTCATCAGGAACATTCAAGTGTGCAGCCAAAACTGCCATAAAATCATGAAGATGCTGCTGATTTGTTAATATCCTCTGGTTAGCATAAGTCAGCATTTGCATCCGGTTAGCTTGTGCAACCCTTGGAGCACGCCTCTTTCTTATTAGAGGACGGAATTGTTCGAGAATTTCTCTCAAAACTTGCTCAATATATAAAATGCATCAATGGGTTTCTCCGCCTTAATTCTTTCAATAATTGGGACATCAACCTCTGCATTTCTGAGTAAGTGAGTGATCAATTGAGGGTATCCCAACTTCTTCTTGGGGTCCTGGGCTATTTGATACATATTAAAAGCCATTAACTTCCTTATATTAATAAATTTCTTAGTCATGATGCAATATATCAACAAAGCCCTATTAACAGTAATTTCAGATTTATTAGATACAGGGAGTAATTTGGCCATCACAAAAGTATCCCACACTCTAGCCATTGGCTTCATGGAAGCCCTCCATATAATTCTTGGCTCATTGGACCCCCTCATTTTCTCCCAAGCAGCCTCAGGCAAGCATAACTCATTCAAGATATCTTGGGGGTTCTATGCAGATTTACTAAAATCATCATAATTACCTTCATCTTCGGGATGAGGTCACCCGAAATCATAAACTTCATTGATCACATTGGGAGAATAAATAACTTCTTTACCCCTCACCACACTTTTATACTCAATGATGGCTGTTTTTGCTTCCAGAAAAGCATTAGCATAAAACTCTCTAACTAAAATTTTGCAGCCAGCATCAGGGGTACTAACCAATTCCTCCCAACCCCTCCTAATAATTTCAGCTCTCACTTCAGGATACTCATCCTCACAAAGTTGGATACCTCTTTCTCTTACAAAGTCCCTACCCATCAAGTTACGTTTGAACCTTTGCTCATGCACGAGTGAGACAAATTGATTTGCTTCAGGGGGATGAGGATTGGAGGATGAAGCTCCTCCCCTGGGTGCTCTCCTAACTGTTGGGGTCTCTGCCCTATGCTTTTTCTTAAGAGCCATCTGTACAAATTTTGAAAATCCAACCACACTATATTAACAACCAGTAATTAGTAAAACAAGTCAATCCAGTGTTAAAGCCATACATTCTCATCCCAATTTTATTCAACAACCCAAAATCCCCAACAATCCTATTTCATAACAACTTATACCCCCCATAAAATTTTCAATTTCAAAACAAAGCTCCCACAATCAAATCCCCAAATCCCCTTTTGCATTAGAAAAATTGTATCCAAGGAGACTCAAGCAATGACTTACCTTCAAAAGAGAGAATACTCAGAACACAACCCTTGAGAGCTACCCTTGAGAGCTAGAACATCAACTTCCTCTAAGCAATCGCACTATGCACAAACTGGGAGTGAAAGGAGAATGGGAGAAAACACAAATTAGAGAAGGAGGAAGAATGGGGAAAGATGAGGTCTGGCTTAATGTGTTAAGAGGGGAAAAGAAGAGGTTTCTCAACCTTACATAAAACGACGCGCTTAACCGTGGGCTAACCCAACGCTTTGGCGTTGACAGGACAGAGAGCACACGTTTTCACCCAGTGAACGCTCAAGCGTTACCTTTGTACATGCTCAATCGTGATCTTCCTCACACAGCCACCCCTTTCATAGAACGCTCCAGCGTTCTAAACCTGCACGCTCTAACGTTATGAGGACAGAGATCACTTTTTTGTTTCAGTAAATGCTTATGCGTTAAAAATTATCAACGCTTCATCGTTGTCAGCACAGAGAGCCATTCTTTTTAGCTCGGACAACGCTCAAGCGTTCTGGTCTCTCACGCTCCAACGTTGAAAACTACCCTGCTCACTCCCGCACAGAGAACGCTCTAGCGTCCACTGACCCCACGCTTTGGCGTTGACAGGACAGAGAGCATACGTTTTCACCCACTGAACGCTCAAGCGTTACCTTTGTGCACGCTCAATCGTGATCTTCCTCACACAGCCACCCCTTTCATAGAATGCTCCAGCCTTCTAAAACTGCACGCTCTAACGTTATGAGGACAGAGACCACTTTTTTTGTTTCAGTAAACGCTCAAGCGTTAAAAATTATCAACGCTTCATCGTTGTTAGCACAAAGAGCCACTCTTTTTAGCTCGGACAACGCTCAAGCGTTCTGGTCTCTCACGCTCCAACGTTGAAAACTACCTTGTTCACTGTGGCACAGACAACGCTCTAGCGTCCAATAAACCAACGCTCTAGCGTGATCAGGGCTCCAAGAACTCTGCATAATTCTGCAGAAACTATTGAATTGATCAATTTTTTTTTGTTGTTTTTTAAAACAAACCTCCCCCACTCTTGATCTATACTCCAAACTAAAGTGATATTTGTGACTCAACATAAACACAATCTAAGACATGTACTAAAAGCAAAATTAACTCTAAAAAAACTCACTCTAGTATAGTCCTAATTACATTTCTCACTCTCATTGGAGGGTGAATCAACTCCTAACAGTGACTCTATTCCTATCAAGCTCTCCCCCAAGGTACAATTTCAACCTCTGGCCATTAACTTTAAAGCTTCTACCTGAAATTAGCTCAGCAATCTCAATTGCACCATGCCTTGCAAATACATGGTTAATTTAGTTCATTATGTGGTTAATGGGTTATCCTCACCCTTTAAGAAGTCTACAAAATTACATGGTTAATGCCTTGCAACTACATGGTTAATTCAGTACATTACGTGGTTAATGGGTTATCCTCACACTTTTAAGTCTAGTCTACAAAATTACATGGTTAATGCCTTGCAACTGCATGATTAATTCAGTTCATTACATGGTTAATGGGTTATCCTCACACTTTTAAGAAGTCTAGTCTACAAAATTTCATGGTTAATGCCTTGCAACTACATGGTTAATTCAGTTCATTACGTGGTTAATGGGTTATCCTCACCGTTTAAGAAGTCTACAAAATTACTTGGTTAATGCCTTACAACAACATGGTTAATTCAGTACATTACGTGGTTAATGAGTCGTCTTGATGCTCTAATCATATCTAACATTCCACTAAAAATGGTTAATGCCATGGAAATACATGGTTAATTCAAATCATTGAGTGGGTAATGGGTTACATTTATATTAACCACTAATTTTAACCCTGTTAACCAAGCTTGGATGGAACAAATAAATGTAAAGAAATGAGAAATATATTTCCATATATTTATACCATTAACTGGTCAAAGAAACCCAAAAATATGTAAACACGAGTTCCATTTCTACCATATCCCTTCCCAAAAAATCCCACCATCATATTTCCCACATACATATCCCATTCACAAACTATCATCCAATTTTCTTTTTCTTCTTCATGTTACGTGTCAATATAAATGGACTTTGAGTTAAGGTGCTCTGTACACGTTTTCTTGGATTATCCTTAATTCTTGTTATGATGTTTGATGTAGGCATAGCAGCACCATCCACATTCTGTTCACCTGTTAACAATGATTCAAATGGTTAATGATAAATAACTCATCTCTTTATACAATGACATTATTTAAATGTTGTTTCACAAAACATTGCTTACCGGCACCATTATCAATGTTAGTGGGTATACCGCCAATGTCAGCATTTGAACACCCAGCACCGCCTATGCCAGCATTCGAACATCCATCGCCGCCTATGCCAACATTTGAACATCCTTCGCCACCTATGTCAGTAGCCATGTGAGTGCGAGGAGATGGAGGCAAAGGAGTAGCATGCCAGGCCCCTAATGGAGAATCTCCATCATACTCATCCTGGGGCTCGACAGTTGATTGCCGTTGAAGTTCAGAAACTTTCAGTCTACTCACGTCTGCTTAAAGAAAAGATATCCTCTCTTTACACTCCCTAAGCTCCTCCACTAATAGTTGATGTTCAGTAATATGCACATACCGGTGTTCGGCTTGATGCAATGCAACCCTGACTATGTCAAATGAAGCTCCTCATCTGTTGTTGCCAATGCTACAGTTACCTGCTAACACGAGAAGCACATCAAGTTGACCTTGTATATAAATTTCCAACATATTCTACAAATAATGGACAATGATACTTACCAAGTTCTTCCGAAATGCTTCCTCTATCCTTTTCTTCTTGAGATGCAGAATCTGCCAATTCAAAAATCGTGGGAAGGGGAACCTATGAGGAGGTCTTTCCCCCACCGAGAGATGGTACAATGCCCAGATCTGCAACAAAGAATAATCAACTTAATACCTTAAATATATGGTTAATAGAACAAAACATGATAATATAATTTATGAGCAAATAGATACCTGCAAAATAGTTGCACATCCACATAGATGTGTTTGACTTATATTTTTTCCATCTCTCAATGAACGAGCATTTTCGCTCAAACTCTCAACTAAGAAATCATACACAACTAGACCCCAATTGAAGCTATGTGGAGACTCTAGGTTATCTAGAAGATTAATTACACCGGTATATACAAATCTCCCCGATCTTGGAAAGTAAAACTCTCCAAATGCAAGCAGTATGTATAGTCTACAGAAATTACCGTCATCATCCTCAAACAAAGCAAGTCTATTCTTAATTTCATCAATGGTTACCTCAGACCCTTCAAACAAAGATAAAGTGTAACAGGCAGCACCCTCATCAACTCTCACCCGTTCACCTACCACGGGGAATCCTACTGCAAAGCAGATATCAAGCAAGGTAAAAGGAACTACTCTCCCCCTAACTCTAAATCCACCATTACACTCGTCCCATCTGCTAACTAATTCCCACAAGAGCATACCAGAAATTTTCAAATTAGCAGGCATATTTGTAACTCACTTGAATGGGGTGCTCTCAATTTGGGCTTTCTGTGCACATGTTAGGTTGTTATTAATCTCAAACAACCTTCTTGGTGCACATGCATGCCTCAAATGTACCTGCCAAGTATCAGTAAAGTTCAAGTCATTGCTAAATTATTCGCACTCATGCAAATACAAGTAGTTAACATGTTCCTTACATTTTTGGTAGATGAGCTACTTGATCCTTGCATTTTTGATGTGCCCTCCCGATACTATTGTCTTCCACTACTTAGAAACGATACCAAACCACCTGCAATTAGCAAATACATGTTGTCAATAATTATACCAACAAATTGTACGATCTGCACAAGACCATTGAATTAAATGCACTAGACAGCAAGAAGCAAGATGCATGTGGTACATGGAATAACAAGATACAATGCCTGTCATGATCACTCATTAACCATCCACTTAACTGAATTAACCAAGAATGTGTTCACGATTAACCGCGTATGGAATAGTTGGTCAAAAAACATGTTAACAGATGCTTTCGTTCCCAGTAACAACAATTTTCAATAACTAAGGTAATTTGCATCAACTAAAAATGTAATCTGCTAATTTAAAATTTACATCCTACCTACAGCTTAGCAACAACGCTCAGTAATCATCATCATTAGGAGACAAATATCAAAGATGACAATGGTTTACTTTCTGTTAAGCATTTCATCAGACAGAACAAAGGCAACAAGAACACAAAGAACACATGTCACTTCCCTAGTTTCAAATTTAGTGACCATTACCCATTGCAAATGAGTTCAACACAGATTTACATTCCACATAAAGAGAAAGGAAAAAAGAATTGCTCTATAAATTTACTAATGCTAACCTCAAAGGGATGAGCAACTACGAGTAATGCCAAGTGTGCACAGGTACCTCGGTTTTGTCATGGTAGCTGGAACTACACAACCCCAAGCATCTTGTAGCTCAATCTCGTGGGTGAGAAGGAGGGGAGCTGGTGGGAGAGACACGAGAGGGGAGAATGTAACACCCCGATTTTCTTAATCTTTTAATTAATCAAGTAATTAATTAACTGTATTTTATTTGAGGGTCTAGAAACTTTAATAAATTATTCCGAGGCCATAGTCACGCTCTACGCTATCGTAGGAAACTATGGTTAAGTTTTGGGTCAAAAACTCAGACGGAGCTCGGTCTGCGTTTTTCCTTGACAGTAGTGCTTTACTACTATCGAGACCTAATTCGGACCCGTGAACGAGACAGTTAGTCTTAGAATCACATTTCCTACACTTTCGAAAAAGTTCATCCTGACGTTCGAAAATAAAAATAATATTATTATATTCAGGCCGATAATCGTTCTAGGAGACGATTCGAGTTGTCTTAGGGTTTTTCGAGAACCTTGAGCCAATGATTTTCATACCAGGGCTATGTTAAATCATTTGGGGACTCCTACAAATGTCGTGAGGATTTTCAAATTATCGGGACGTGAATTGACCAAATTACCCTTGGTTAGTTTTTACTAATTACCTCTTTACCTTTCTTAACCCTTAAGTCTTCTTAAATATCAACAATTACCTCACCCACTCACTTTTTCTCCCCCTCATTTCACGTGGGCAGCTGCTGGCTGCTTCTCTCTTCTTCTTTCTTCTTCTTCTTCCTTCTCCTCCTTTCTTCTTCCTTCTTCTTCCTCCATTTTCAACCTCTTTTTCCTCAAGCTTCCTCAAGCTTTTTCAAGCAAGTTTGTGAAGCAAAGTTGCTCCTCTCATCCTCCTCTACAACCTAGAAGGTATAGATTTCATCCTTGAGCTCTCAATCTTTATTTTCACCATTTATTTTCATGAATTTCAATTTCTAGATCTAAACTTCAAAAATCTCTAGAAAATTGTAGAAAAATCATTTTGAGACCAAACCAATTCCTATGAGCTAGTATCATCCCCTACTATCATAATCCAAGAGCTTGTGATGAAATAAAATCTCTAGCCTATTTATCTTTTAGGGTCCGAATGGGTGGGTTTTTGGGGAAGAAAATGGGTTTTGTTCTTTGTTCTTGATTCCTCATGTGTCATCCCTTAATCATGTAATCCAAGTGATTAGGAGGCCAAATCACACTCTCACCTATTTTTCATGGTGAGGGCCGAAACCCTACTTTGATGGTTTAAGGGGTTTTGGTTCAAATCTTTGATAATTAATCATTGATTATGCATTAGGTATGCTTAAGGGTCATTGATCCAAGAGTTGGTAGAATTTCAATATCCCTAGCCTACTTAAGTAATTAAGGGCAGTAGCTAATCCTAGAGATTAGATAGATTATGGTTTCCCTATTTTAATTTCTGGTTGTGTTGGTTGTGTTTTGTTGTATAGACTCAGACAGGATTCGAACATCCGACAGCGCACCCGACTGACAGCTGCGGAGTCGTAGCCGGAGCTGCTCGAGGAAATCACTAAGGTGGGGAGAAAGAACTCATATCGTCGGGAAGGCAAGCTAGTATAGAATATATATATCTGTGTAGGGAAACCCTAAAACCCTACTAGAGGTTGAGCCCTGGAAAAGTGCCTGGACCCTAGGTGTAGGTACTTTTGGGCTATCACCACTAAGTTGATGATATGACTATTGTAGTTTATTGGGGTTGATGTGTTGAATTGGTTATTTGATTATTGAGATTGATGTGTTGAATTGGTTATTTGATTATTTGTTGGTTTTATTTGTTGAACTGCCTACATGATGAATTATTGTTTGACTTCATAATGATAGCTGTACTGGTAGAATTACTGTTGTGATGATAATGTGATTTGATTGATTGAGTGTTGATGAGAGTATGGTGAGCGTTGATGTTGTTCGGGTTGATATCATTGTGGTCCCGACCGTGGAGCTGTGGCTCGTAGACGCAAGGCGTCGTGATGCTGATGCTGATGCGATGTTGATGATGATGTGATGTTGATGTTGATGATTGATGTTGATGTTGATGTTGATGTGATGCGATGTGTCGTGGTCGTGGACGAGTGTTTAGGCGTGAGGTTCCGATATCAACCTGCGATGGATGTTTGTTACATTTTCATAACATTTCATACCACAGCATTTGGTCCCAAAGGGGGATGTCCAATTGGGGACGTTACGTAAAATCCCGAGGCGGGATATGATATGATGTGATGTGATGTGATCCCGACGGGGATGTCCAATTGGGGACGTGATGTATCGGCCGACATGCATATAGGGAAGACAACATATACATAGGGATTAGTATCCCTCCCATAGGCTTATTCGAGAGAACGATGTTTGAGATGATTGTGATTGGTGACTTAAGAGATGGATGAGGTTGTGCTATATATGTTATTTGTGTTGTGTGATGTATATATATATGCTGTACTGATGCCCCTCTCCCATATTGATGATATATGTTTCTTATCTCCCGCTATTTTTCTGTATGTGTTGCTCTTATTTTATGGGAAGACCCCGAGGAGGAACCAGTTGTTGAAGAGCTGGACGGCATTCCTTACGAGCCTGACGCTGGAGGACGTGCCGCGGACCCTAGCCTCGAGAGGTTGGGCAATGATCGTGATTAGTCGGAGTGCTATCTCTTGGCCTAACTTTCATACTTTTATTTTGGTTTGTAAGAGTATACTTGTATGTATTACTGTATTACTGTAGCCCTACTGATGGGGCAATACTGTATGTGATATATTTCTTTATATGTTAAGCTGTGTACTCTGAAGCGTTGCGTGCCGTGTATTTGTTTGCTTCCGCGCTAAATTTTCCGCTTCGCTTCGTTTTAATAAGGCGCGCTAACGTTATTATGCGATTAAGGTTAGTTAATATCTTAGGTTCTACTGATGGGACGGCGGGTCGTCTCAGAGAACGAGGGAGACGAGGGGGGAGAAGATTGGGACCGTGGAGGGAGAACGGGCCACCGCGAGGTTGAGTAGGAAGGAGAACGAGGGAGAAGGGCTAAGACCGAGGGAGACGAGGTTGAGAGATGAGGTTGAGAGAGATGTGAGAGGCGAGGGAGAAGAAGAGGCGAGGGAGCGAGGGAGAAGAAGAGGCGAGGGTTGAGAATTTTCTTTTGAAATTTTACCACTGTCTGACACTGTATTTTACTCTGTACACCATATGGTGTCAAAAAGAAAGTGTCAAAATAACATGACTGTAAAATGGAATATAGAATATAAAATTTTACATACCGCTAGGGTCAAATTTTTATATTGTTAGACGATGACAAATTATTGCATATGTGATTTCGAAATAATTTATGATAAGTATGCAAGATTTTAATGAAACTTATATATCATTATCTTTCGTACTAAACCATGTATTTTTTAACCTTCCAATATATATACAAAATATTTAGTATTAGATAGGAAGAGAAAATAAAAACAGACACAAAGTGTCTATTTGTTTAATCAACCTTTTCATCCATCAAAATCTTCTTCAAAGAAAATGTCATATTTGCACCATTGAAACTTGGAACACACTAAAGTCGTATGACCCTAACTTTGATGTTCCAACTCTCTTTCTCATGTGTTATGTCATCAACAAAATCATATTAAGAGACCATTATCGGTGATACACAAATCAATGGGAAAATGATGCAATCTATGAGTTTTTTTCATTCAAAACCGTTCTGTTTTTAATGAAATTTAAGACAATGTATTAAATAAAAAAATTTGAGTTATTCTGTTTTAAATCAGATTTGAGGAATGCAATAAATATTTCAAGAAAATGTTTGTTTTTTTAAAAATCGTTCAAATATCATTTGAAGTTATTCTAGTTTTCTTTCCCTCTTGGTCAAATATTTTCTTTTGTTTTTCTTTTAAAAAAGGGTCAAATATGTTTTTTTTATAGTGATGACACGTATCAATTTTTTCTTGTATTGGGAATTGCTTTATATTATTAAATAGAAATAGGTAAATTTTCGAAACCAACAAATATGGAATGCTTATGCTTATTATGCAAAAATTATCTCATGTTTATTTTTTTACCTAATTTGAAATTGAATATAATTTTTTTTAAATGTGTCATCAGTTTTATAAAAAGTTATATTTTTGTTAATATCTTTTAGGAAAAACTTTTTTATTGGTCCCTTAAGTTTATTTCTTATTTCGATGTGGTTCCTTAAGTTTATTTCGTGTCAAATAGATCCCAAAAGTTAGGTTCGGGTGATAAAGTGTGACTTTTTTTATCATTCCTGCAGAATCTCTTATATTCTCTCTCCTATGTGTCACTCTCGAGCCTAGCTGGCAACTCTAACTTGACAATTAATATAATAAAATAATAATTTTAAAAATGAAAAAATTAATAAATAAAAAATAAATAAAATCTTTTTTCTTTTTTATTATTCTCCCCATCTTCCATCTTCTTCAACAACCTGGAACTTGGGATCTACTTTCTTAGCTTTTCCTCTCTTTGTTGGATTGAGAGAGAGAGAGAACATGGAAGGTGGCAGCATCTTCCTTGACTCAGTTACAGAGTCTTGCGATTGTACGAACGTTCTTTTCTTACTCTACCCTTTTCCCTTCTTTCTTTTTTCTTACTAATTCGTTTCTATATCTATGGCCTAGGGTTAGCGGTTTCTCATTTCCCCTGTCTTGTGCATAATTCAATTCTCACCACAATTCATTTTCAATCATTTCTCAATTTTTAACCCCATTTCCCACTTCCTCTGTTTATTCTTGTGTTCGACAAAGAAATGTTGACTTCTATTAGGGTTTGCTAATTGTGATTATAAATGTATTAGGTTCGTTCAGTAGATTCATATACTAACCGAAGCTCCAATTCTAGATGCAAATCTAGGTTTTTTGAGGTCTCAGTCTCATAATTGGAAATTTGGAAATGGGTTGCAGTTGCAGGTTAAAAAACTAAAAGAGAGGAAAAGGGGAGAAAGTAGATCTGAACCAGGTTGTTGCAGAAAATGGAAGATGGAAAGAATAATACTAATAAAAAATTTTTTATTTATTAGTTTTGTCTTTTTAAAATTATTATTTTATTATATTAATTGTTCAGTGTCAGCTAGGTTAGGGAGTGACACATAAGAGAGAAGATGAGAGATTCTGCAGAAATGGTTAAAAAAAGCCATACTTTGTCACCCGAACCTAAGTTATAGGACTTATTTAACACGAAATAAACTAAAGGAACCACATCGAAAAAATAAATAAACTTAAGGGACTAATCAAATAGTTTTGCCTATCTTTTATTAACTATAGTGAAAAGATTTCTAATCTCATCAGCTTGCAGTTGTTATTAGCTTTGATTGCAATTTGTTTTTAGCTTTGATTGTTTTCAATTTTTTCAATAAATTTTAATTAATTTTAATCAATTTCAAATAATTTTCACTTTTTATTTTAATAAAAATATTATAGATTCGATTTTCGTTTAATTGAATAATTTTCATTTAATTTGATATGGAATGTTTCATTTTTTGAAATTAATTGAAAATAAATGTGGGATATGGAATGCTTAATTGAAATATCCTACATCTTTTTTCACGTAAATTGAAATTGAATACTATTTTTTTTAAATAGGTTGGAAATATTTGTTAATTGCTTTTTGCAATTATATTTTCGTTAATATTTTTTATTAACTTTGGTCAAAATTCTTCCACGCTTGAGCGTGGAGTCTCGTTCACTCCGCCTTCTTCTTAGCCTGACACGTGTCGCACACGCGTCAGAACTCACACCAGCTGGCAAGCACACACTTGAGCGTGCAACATGCCAACGTTCAAATGTTGGCACGCTTAAGCGTGCACTCTTCCCACGCTTGAGCGTGTTGCTCAGCTAGGAAGAGCCTTCCAAACTTCTGACTTCACCAGTTCCTTGTGTTATACCTTAGGCACTCCGAACGTGATCCAAGCCTATTCCGAAGCTTTCAACTGTTGCAACAAAAGTGGTTATAGTCCATAAACTCTTTAAGATTTTGATGTTAACAAAAGACTAAATTAAGTGAATAAAGATTTGTTATGGATTAGTGCGTTTATCTTAAGTGTGCAGATTAAGTTAAGTCCAAAGACTTATCGTTCGTCCGAACTCTCAGTCTTATGTTCGCTAAGACCACGGTGGACTAAGAGTTCTTATCGTTTAATCTGAGTCCAAAGACTCTTTGTTGTAAAAGTTCTTTTGTTCATAGTCCAATGTAACAGTCCATCAGAATTAAATATCTGGACTCCATATTAGCACAAACTTGTACTAGCGTAGTTTAAATTTTTATCCAATGTGTAAAAGGGTAACATCCCTAAGGCAAACATTCTTTGTAATCTTCGTACCATCAAACACATAGAAGGCATTCTGTTCCTGACAAGATTTGACTATCTCCAAAAAGAAAGACAAAAGGCAACTTTCGGGTACTAGGAAAAGCTGTCAACACCATTTTCAGCTATCAACCTGATAGTCTATCCTGTTTTTCAGAAGCTCTCACACAAGCTATCAGACTCAACGGGATAATGCATTTAATGCCCATCAGACCGCCTCTTTTGCCATCCGTTGAAGATTCAAGTTGCTCAAGTCTTGAAGGCTATAAATACCTTCATCTTTGAAGAAGCAAAGTTAGAGAGACCAACACGAGCATACAAGCAACTGATTTTCACGCAATCAAAAGCATATAAAAGCTTACAAGCTTTCTCCAAGTTTACATTTTCATATCACTCTCTGCATAGAGTTGATCTTTCAGAGTTATGTTGTTAAGTTTCATATCCTCACACATAGTGTGTTAGTTGAACATAAAACTCTTTCAAACCAATCTTGGTTGAGCCTGCAGAGGCTTGTGTGGAAAAGAATACTTGAGCCTGAAGAGCCTTGACTGTAAAAGAATACTTAGTGTTGCCTGAAGAGGTTTTGAATACTTGCCTAAAGAGGTGTTGAATACTTGTGACAAGAATTTGTCATAGTGGAAAAAGCTCTCACGTAGAGGGGACTGAACATAGGTCTTGGGTTAAGAGTGAATCAGGATAACATCTCTGTGTTACTTTTCTTTCCCTTAACTCTGTCTTTAGTTTGCTTATAACTAACCCACAAGATTGAATTGTTTTCTTAGAATGTTTATCTTTAAAAGTAAAGAATCACAGCGAGCGTCCAATCTTTGTTTGTTCACGCTCTCTGCGTCTTTTAACATATTTGCGTCCAAACCTTTACGAAAATATATCAGCTTTTTAAAGACTTAAGAAACACAATTCAACCCTCTTCTTGTGTTTCAAACAGGTTCCTTTACCAACTAAGCCTTAAACTAACACCAAACAATACACACATCAATCAAAGCCCTAATCGAGATTAACTAACTCGATTAGAGTCACAGAAAATCGGAATGTTACATTACCACCCCCTTAGATAAAATTTCGTCCATGAAATTTCCTTCACTTACCTATAAACAAGAAAGGATAACTCTAGCAAATCTGAGCTTCACGTTCCCACATTGAATCGCTAGTCACCAAGTCCCATTCCACTCTCACAAGAGGAATATGTTTGTCGCGCAGTTCCTTGATCCATCTATGCCTCGTACTCAAGGTTCTCTTTCAGCTGGATTGATTCGGGCTCTAACACATGTGATGGATCAAGGTAATATATTTTGAGTTGAGAGACGTGAAAAACATCATGTAGGTTTGAAAGATTAGGTGGTAAGGCTATTTGATAGGCTACGGGATCGATTAGGCGATGAATCTGAAACGATCTGATAAACTTAGATGTAAGCTTTCTGGATTTGATTGCCCTGCCCACTCCAGCTCTTGGGGTAACTCCCATGAAGATGTGGTCTCCCTCTTTGAACTCCAAGAGTTTCCTCCTTTTGTCGGCATAGCTTTTCTGCCTATCCCTTACAGCCTTCATCTTTTCCCTTATCTTACGGACTTGTTCCATCGTTTACTGTACCAACTCTGGACCTAATAGCTGGCTTTCTCCAGTCTCAAACCAACACAATGGAGTCCTTCACTTTCGTCCACACAGTGCCTAGTATGGCGCCATGCCAATACTCGAATGGAAACTGTTGTTATAAGTAAACTCGATCAATAGAAGGAACTCGTCCCAACTTCTTGTGTTCTCCAACACGTATGCTCGTAGGAGATCTTCCAATGACTGATTTGTTCCTTCAGACAGACCATCCGTTTGAGGATGATAAGCAGAACTCATACTTAACTTGGTTCCCATAACACTGTTCAAGCTTCTCCAAAACCTTGACGTAAACCTCGAAGGTACTCCATGCAGCCTCACAACCTCCTTAATGTTATCGGAGTCAACCTTTCCAGAGAATAATCCTAGTTGATAGGTAAGAAATGATCACATTTCATTAACCGGTCAATGATTACCCAGATTACATCACACCTTTTCTGAGTTCTCGGCAACCCAGAAACAAAGTCCATGGCAATGTTATCCTACTTCCATTCGGGGACCTCCAGCGATTGCAACAACCCTGCTGGCTTCTGGTGTTCAATCTTCGCTTTCTGACACACCAAGCAGGGTAGAACATACTCTGCCATCTCTTTCTTCATCCCCGGCCACCAAAACAACTTCTTCAAGTCCCGATACATCTTGGTAGCCCCCAGATGAAAACTCAGCTTGCTTTTGTGTGCTTCCTCCAAGATCATTTTCTTAACTTCGCTATTCGCTGGCACACAATCCCTTTCACCAAACCTAAGCAGACCATCAGTACCTCTCTTGAATTCTGAAGACTTACCTTCTTTTATTAACCTGTTCACTTCCTCGAGGTACTGATCCTCAACTTGTTTCTTCCATAAAAGATCCAGGAAATCGCTAGTCACTTTAATCATCCCAAGATTCTACCTACCCTCGACGATTTCCATATCCAGATTCAAATCTCTAAACGCCTCTAACAGTTCTAGCTCATTTACCATCATCGCAGATACGTGTAGGGATTTCCTATTGAGCGCATCCGCTACTACATTCTCCTTACCAGGATGGTATTTCAAGTCGAATTCATAGTCCTTTATGAATTCCATTCATCTGTGCTGCCTCATGTTCAACTCTCTAATCGAAAAGATACTTCAAGCTCTTATGGTCCCTAAATACACTGAATTTAGCATCATATAGATAGTGTATTTATATCTTCAATGCAAACACTATCGCAACCAACTCCAGATTGTGCGTTGGGTAGTTCCGCTTATGTGTTCTTAACTGCCTGGAGGCATACGCCCCCACTTTTCCTTCTTGCATGAGCACACATCCCAAACCTTGATAAGATGCATCACATTATACATCAAATCATCGTAAAGGATCTGGTAAAACCAACACTGGCGATGTGGTCAACCTTCTCTTCAGCTCTTTAAAACTCTGCTTGCAGGCCTCTGGCCACTCAAACGCCTTCCTCTTTCTCGTTAACTGCGGCATGGGCAACGCAATCTTCAAGAATCCCTCTCTAAACTTCTGATAGTAGCCTGCAAAACTAAGAAAGCTTCTCACCTCGCTTATAGACTTAGGGCTTTCCCAACTCACTACAGCCTCGACCTTCGTAGGATCCATTGCGATTTCATCCTTACTGATCATGTGGCCTAAACACTGCCCTTCCTCTAACCAGAACTCGCACTTCGACTGCTTAGCATACAACTGTTGATCCTTCAACGCTTGCAGCACCACACAAAGATGCTCTTGGTGTTCCTCTTTACTCGACGAGTAAATAAGATTGTCATCGATAAACACGACAACAAACTTGCCTAGGAAAGGTCGCGAGATCCTATTCATATAATCCATGAATACAGTTGGGGCATTAATCACACCTAAAGGCATAATTATGTACTCGTATTAATCATACCGACTCTGAAAAGTAGTCTTCGGCACATCCTTCTTCTTAACTCTGATTTGATGGTAGCCAGATCGCAGGTCGATCTTAAAAACACAGCTGCTCCCTTCAACTGGTCCATCAAATCATCTATCCTCGGTAACAAATATTTGTTCTTTATCGTCACTTTGTTCAGGTGTCCATACATAGCTTCGAGCTCCCATCCTTCTTCTTCACAAACAGCACTGGCGCTCCTCACGGAGATGCACTAGGTCTTATGAACTCTTTGCCTAGCATCTCGCCCAACTGTTTCTTAAGCTCCGCCAGCTCTACTGGAGACATCCGATACGACGCTATAGAAATAGGCCTAGTCCCCGGTACAAGATCTATAGCAAACTCCACCTCTCTCTCCGATGGCTGTCCGGGAACATCATCAGGAAACACTTCAGGAAACTCTTGCACAACAGGCAAAGTTCCCACACTATGAGTTTCCTTGGCTTCCAAAGAGAACAACATCACACACTCTTTCGATCGTCCACCTATAGGAATACTCTCGTTGGCAGGCATCAATCCAGATCGCTCCGAGAAACGAAGGGTTTTGTTTGAACAGTCTAACACAACATGGTTGACCGAAAGCCAGTCCATGTTTAAGATAACATCTATCTGTTGCATAGGCAAACAGACAAGGTCGACAAGAAAAGTTTGGTTCTCTATTATGATAGGGCATTTTAGGCATACAAATAATGTTGTTAAGGATTCACCCATGGGTGTAGAAATAGTTAGGTCATAAGTTAGCGAAAAAACAAGTAACCCCGGATGATCTATGCATTCTGTCGATATGAATTAATGTGTAGCCCCCGAATCAAATAAAACAGGTAAAATTTTACCTAAGACTAAACATTTAGCTTATATCAAATCAAGGTATCGAGAGGTTTCAGATCCCCTGACGGCAAACACTCGTCCGATGGTTCGTCCGATGGTTTGTGGTCGGCTCTACTCACTAGGCAACTGTGATCTTCCACCACTACTCTGAGCCCTCCTAATAATCCTGCGAATTATTTATTTTGGATATGCTTTTGAAAGGATTTAAACCATTTGTATACAACTTTTAACCTTGCTTTTGCCTCAATTAACATTAATTTTGAACATAATGGAATGAGATAGGTAGTTGGATAAATCTCTTGAAGTTGGATGCTTATTTGAGTATTCTAGGGCTAATTAGTGCTATTTTATTTGTGGCGAGAAAAGGAGATTGGATGGAATTCAAAGTGAGAAGAAAAGGGCCAAAAATCAAGAAGGTGTATCTGTGACACATCGTTGGGCGGTGGGGCTGGCCGTTGGGCGATATGGAGACAGAGAGCATCAAGTTTCAAATCACTGAGCGGTGAGGTGTGTCGCTGAGCGCTGGCGATGTTTCAGAATCAGAGTCCTTTCTTACACTTGGGGCCACTAGGCGGTGTATGTTACTGCTGGACGATGGATGTCGCGCGACCCATCTATTTTTTTGGCCCATTTCACTCCATGAGACCCTTTCTAATATAATTTTGGGGGGTTTTGGAGAAGAAAAATGAGGGAGGCACGAAGGGAGAGATTTGGAGACCCTAATTTGGAAACCTTGTGGTGGCTCTTGGAGTGGAGAAGAGTTGAAGCTTGGATCATCTTCATAGTTCATTATGGAGTTTTCTCTGACTTCTTTTATTTTAAGTTCATCATCTTTGTTCTTAAAGCTTTCTGGGGTTTGATCGTCCTTGGAATAATTTATATGGTTTATGCTTTGAATGAGAGTTTGATGCATGAATTTCTTTGAGATTATGAACCTTGAGATTCTTGAACTAGGAATAGTCTTTGAATGCTTGTTATCTTTTGGATTCTTGAACGTCATGTTTTTCCCCTTTTTGAAATACCTAAGGATTTAAGGATTTTAATTAGGGATTAAAGTTCTTTGGCCTAAGGAATTGAGTCTTGGAAAATTAGGAGAATCCGATAACAAAATAGGTGAAGTATTTTGTATTAACCCCAATTAAAGTGCAGCAAATGAAACTTAATCCCAACTCTTTTATCTAATTGAGTTTCAACCCTTTGTGCGTTCTAAGTGTTTGTTAATTTGTCAAAGCTAAAATCACAAAAATTCTGTTCTTGTGTTTATCTTAGGTGCTTTATGAATTTGCCTGAGCTCCCTTTGAACCAAAATATTCGTTTAAGTAGAAGTTGACTTCGAGAATTGATATTTGGCATTCAATCCCTGAGAATGATTTCTGGTTTCACCGTTTTATTACTTGCAACGACTCGGTACACTTGCCATAATCTCATCAAGTTTTTGGCACCGTTGCCGGGGATCGATTCTACCAATATCGGTAGTATTGAAGGCAGCTATTAATTTAAACTTTGTGTTGTTTTCTTTAGTTTATTTTAGTGTTCAGTTTTTCTTTGTTCTACTTTGCTTTCTTCATTGTATGCGAGGTACAATTCATCCTGATCACTTATTGTTTGATCCGGAGATAGAGAAAATAGCCCGCAGCCATGGAAAAAAAGCTAAGCAAAGAAAAAGAGAAGAAAGATAAAGACAAAGAGAGGGTCAATCTTCATTAGCTGAACTAGTTTGTGACACACCAGAAGTTATAATGGGTGATAACAACAATCCGAGAAAGACCTTGAGAGACTACTCTATGCCCACTACAAATGCATATTATGGGAGTATTATGAGACCTCCAGTTGATGGCCCAAACCTTGTAATCCCACCGGTTGTTGTACAAGTTGTGCAGCAAAACCAGTTCTCTGATTCCTCATCGGAAGACCCAAATCAGCACTTGGAGCTTTTTATCCAACTTAGTGATACAATGAAGTCGCAGGGAGCCAGTGATGATGCCATTCGCCTAAGGCTTTTCCCTTTCTCTTTAAGGGATAGAGCTTGAAGTTGGCTCCGAGCTTAAGCACAAGGTAGCATAGTGACATGGGATGACCTAGCCAACTAGTTTGTGAGCAAGTACTTTCCCACATCTAAGTCTTCAAAGTTGAGAAGTGAGATCACTGCATTTGTTCAACATGAGGGAGAATCTCTTTATGATGCTTGGGATAGATTCAAATATTTGCTTAGATGATGTCCCCATCATTCATTACCGGAGTGGCTCAAAGCTCAAACTTTCTATAATGGCCTAGTTCCTAACACCAAGGTGATGATAGATGCCGCTTGTGAGGGTTCCTTTGATCTGCAATCACCTGAAGAAGGGTTTGAGATAATGGAGGCAATGGCTGAAAATAGTATCAACACACATTTTGATAGACAACCCAGAAAATGAGTGCTAAAAGTGGGAACCTTAGATGCTATTTTAGCCCAGAACAAGATTATGACTCAACAGTTAACATCTCTGACTCAACAAATGGGGAATATGAAGGTTAATACAGTTGATTCGATTCCTCTAGCATGTGATTTTTGTGGAGGATGCCATGCTAATTTTGATTGTGAAGCCTCTTTGAACACTCAAGGCAACCAGGAGCAAGTGAATTATGTTAACAATGCTCAGAGGCAACAATACAATCCTTATTCCAACACATATAATCAGGGGTCGAGGAATCATCAGAACTTCTCATGGAAAGATCAAGGTAATCAAGTCCCTCAAAGACAACAAGGGGGATATCAAGGTAGCTCCTCATCACAACCACCACCCAATGAGAGGAAGTCCGCTTTGGAGATAGCAATGGAGAAATTAACTATGCAGACTTCCTCTTTTGTTCAAAAGACTACCGATTTCATGGATGAGACAAGAGGTGGGTTTAGAAATCAAGAAGCGTCAATCAGGAATTTGGAGTCTCAAGTTGGCCAATTAGCAAGGCAGCTTTCGGAAAGACCTCCTGGATCTTTACCAAGTGACACCATCCCAAATCCTAGAGGTAATGAGCATGTTAAAGCTATAACAACTAGGAGTGGGAAGGTGGTCGAGCCTCTACCATGGAATGAGAAAAAGAGTTAAGAAAAAGGAGAGAAGCTTAGTGAAAAAGTACTTCATGAAGAAGCTGAAAAATCTGAACAAGTTCTACCCAATGACTCTAGTGAGAAAGAGGCACCAACGGAACAAGAAGTGAAAATGCCACCTCCAACTATCAAGTTACCTTTCCCTCAGCGACTCAAGAAGGAACAAGATAAAAAACAGTTTGGGAAGTTTCTAGAGGTGTTTAACAAGCTTCAAATCAAGATTCTGTTTGCTGAAGCTCTAGAGCAAATGCCCTCCTATGTGAAATTCATGAAAGAGTTGTTGTCCAAGAAGAGAAGGATTGGGAATGAAGAGATCATTATGCTTACGGAGGAGTGCAATGCAATTTTACAAAAGAAACTTCCTCCAAAGCTTAAGGATCCTGAGAATTTTGCAATTCCTTGCACCATTGGTGATAGAACATTTGAGAAAGCCCTATGCGATCTTGGAGCGAGTATTAGTCTCATGCCTTTATCCATTTTCAAACAATTAGGGATTGGACAAATAAAATGCACCATGGTAACCCTCCAATTTGCGGATAGATCAGTGAAGAATCCATATGGTGTGATTGAAGATGTTTTGGTGAAAGTTGATAAATTCATCTTTCCGGTGGATTTCGTTGTTCTTGACATGGAAAAGGATAGAGATATTCCATTGATATCGGGTAGGCTATTCCTTGCAACCAGTAGAGCTCTCATTGATGTAGCGGATGGCACTTTGACACTGAAGGTCCAAGATGAAGCTATTACTTTTAATGTGTTTGAAGCTATGAAGCATTCGAGAGATAAAGAAGGGTGTTTTAGCATTGATGTGATTGATTCTATGGTCTCCAACTCATATAGGGAAGACAACCCCACTTTGCCTTTTGAAAGAATACTTGTTGAATCAAAAGTGGAAGTTGAAGAGGAGGAGGATCCGATGGTGAAAGAAGTACTTAGCTTGTTGGAAGAGTAACCTCCATATCCTAAAAATGCACAACCGGAATGGGAGGAATTGGTGAGAGGAGAAGATGAAGTCAAACCAAAAAGGGATAAAGCACCGAAGGTTGAGCTCAAACCATTGCCTACACACTTGAAATATTCCTTCCTTGGTGAGAGTGATTTTTACCCTATCATCATGAGTTCTGAGTTAAGCTAAGTGGAGGAAGAAAAACTATTGAGTGCTCTTCGGGATCATAAGGAGGCCATTGGATGGTCAATTGGGGACTTGAAAGGAATAAGTCCTGAGTAAATATTCAATTTGATCCCTGAAATTGTAAGGTCGTATCAACTTAGTTTTCCACATTATCAATATTCCAAAATGATCCCTGGAATGGCAGAAAGTTAATCAGATTCGTCCCTCCATTGATATTTGCATGGACTATAATGACATTAAGTTGGTAATGTCAGGGATGCATTTGAAACTAAGTGAATAATGTCAGGGATGTATTTGCTACATTTTTCAATTCCAAGGATCATTTTGGAATATTGAAAATGTGGGGGACTAAGTTGATACGATCCTACAATTTCAGGGACCAAATTGGGTATTTACTCAATAAGTCCTTCTTTGTGTATGCACAAAATACTCATGGAGGAGAACCATAAAACAGTAGTGCAGTCACAAAGGACACTTAATCCGGTTATGAAGGAGGTGGGTCGAAAGGAGGTTTTCAAGCTTCTTGATGCCGGTCTTATTTTCCCTATCTCAGATAGTCTGTGGGTTAGTCCCGTCCAAGTTGTGCCCAAAAAAGAGCGGGACAATAGTAGTTAAAAATGAAAATAATGAATTGATACCCACTCAAACTGTTACGGGATAGAGGGTATGCATTGATTATCGGAAGCTAAATGATGTTATAAGGAAGGATCACTTCCCACTTCCGTTCATTGACCAGATGTTGGAGCGGTTGGCCGACCATGAATATTATTGCTTTTTGGATGGATATTCCGTCTACATCCAAATTGTTGTGGCTCTAGAGGATCAGGAGAAAACAGCCTTTACATGTCCTTATGGAGTGTTCGCATATAGAAGGATGCCCTTCGAACTTTGTAATGCACCGGCCACATTCCAAAAGTGTATGATGTCCATCTTCTCCGATATGATTGAAAAACATATCGAAGTTTTCATGGACGATCTCTGTGTGTTTAGTTCTTCATTTGATATGTGTTTGCATAACTTGTCATTAATGTTAAAAAGATGTGAAGAAACAAATTTGGTCTTAAATTGGGAAAAATGTCATTTCATGGTGAGAGAGGGAATTGTTTTAGGGCACCACGTCTCTAACCAAGGGATAGCAGTTGATCGTGCCAAAGTGGAAGTCATTGAAAAACTTCCCCCTTCCACCAATGTAAAAGGCATTCGTAGTTTTTTGGGGCATGCTAGCTTTTACAGAAAAGACTTTTCGAAAATTGCCAAACCTCTTAGTGATCTCCTTGTAAAAGATGCTCCATTTAATTTTGATGATGCATGCATGTTAGCCTTTAACACTTTGAAGCATAAATTGATCACTACACCGATTGTCACTGCACCTGATTGGACTTTGCCATTTGAGATTATGTGTGATGCGAGTGACACTGCTATAGCTACTGTTTTAGGCCAAAGAAAAGATAAGTTGTTGCATGTGTTTTACTATGCGAGTCATATTTTAAATACTGCACAACTTAACTATACTACCACTGAAAAAGAATTGTTGGCTTTTATGCATTTGACAAGTTTCGATCTTACTTAGTAGGCTCCCAGGTGATCATATATGATCACGGACCATGCAGCTGTTCGGTATCTATTTGCCAAGCAAGACTCAAAACCAAGGTTTATATGGTGGATTTTACTGCTTCAAGAGTTTGATTTGGAGATAAGGGATAAGAAAGGAAGGGAAAATTCAGTGGCGAACCACTTGTCTTGGTTAGAAAGTGCAGAAGAAAGCGAAGAAAAAAGACTGATCAATGATCAATTTTGTGATGAAAAGATTTTAGCAATGGTGAGTTTGCCATGGTATGCAGATATAGCGAACTATAAGGTTGGACAAGTGGTTCCCATGGATTTTAACCCACAGAAACGGAAGAGGTTCTTCCATGAAGCCAAGTTCTATATGTGGGATGAACCATTTCTGTACAAGAGAGGTGTTGATGGGTTATTGAGAAGGTGCGTGCTAGAAGAAGAACAAGAGCAGATTTTGTGGCATTGTCATGATTCCGGGTATGGCGGTCATTTTAGTGGAGATCGGACAACGGCCAAGGTTCTCCAATCCGGTTTATTTTGGCCATCACTTTTCAGGGATGCCTTTGCATATGTTAAAAGATGTGATAGATGTCAAAGAACCGGAAACATATCAAAGAGAAATGAGATGCCTCAAAACCTGATACTAGAAGTTGAAGTGTTCGATGTTTGGGGAATTGACTTCATGGGTCTGTTCCCCTCTTCCTACTCTAAGTTGTACATCTTGGTAGCTGTGGATTATGTTTCAAAGTGGGTAGAAGCTGCAATGGTCCTAACCAATGATGCACAAGTGGTGATTAGTTTCTTGAAAAAGAACATATTCTCAAGGTTTGGGGTGCCTAGAGCCTTGATAAGTGATGAGGGGACCCATTTTTGCAATAGGAAGTTGGAGACTTTGCTTAAAAAGTACAATGTTCATCACAGAGTCGCCACTCCCTATCACCCGCAAACAAGTGGGGCAAGTTGAAGTGTCCAACCGCCAATTGAAGCAAATTTTGGAGAAAACAGTGAATTCTTCTCGGAAGGACTGGGCAATGAAGCTTGATGATGCTCTTTGGGCATATAGGACAGCCTTCAAGACTCTGATTGGCATGTCTCCATTCCACTCCACTTGGTTTATGGCAAAGCTTGCCATTTACCTCTTGAATTGGAGTACAAGGCACTATGAGCAACAAAGTATTTGAATTCTGATTTGTTTAAAGGGGGTGAGCCAAGAATCTTGCAGCTTCATGAACTTGAAGAGTTCCGGAATCTTGCCTATGAAAATGCCAAAATCTACAAGGAGAATACAAAGAAGTGGCATGATAAGAGGATTGTGAAAAAAGAGTTTCAGGAAGGTCAATTAGTACTCTTATTCAACTCAAGACTCAAGTTGTTTTCGGGAAAAGTCGAGTCTCGATGGTCGAGACCTTTTGAAGTCAAGCAAGTATTCCCCTATGGTGCAGTTGAGGTGAAGGATCTGAACTCGGATAGAAGCTTCAAAGTGAACGGTCAACCACTCAAGCTCTAACTCGGTGGGGATGTTGAGCGGAAAAGGGAGTCCATCAATTTAATCTCTAATTGAGAAGCACACCGTCAAGCTCGGGACGTTAAACAAGCGCTTCATGGGAGGCAACCCATGCTCAGGCTTTCTCTACACTTTTCTTTTACATTTTTAGTTTTTTCTTTGCATCATTAGTGTTTTAAGTGTTCCTAGGATTTTGTGTGTGCTAGTTTTATATAAGTTTTGGAGTGTGTTAGTTCATTTTTCATGCATGGTTTTCATGGTTAGTTTAGGTATAAATTCATGTTTGGGGTTGATGTTAAAAGAGGGATTGAACACTTGATTTCTGTGAGCCAAAAAAATAGCTGAAGTGCTGCACAATTATGCAGCAAGCATACCGCTGGGCAGTCAACCAGGCGTTTGGGCGACCAAGGAAAAAAAAATTGGGTGCCCTCTCTGACTCTCAATTCGCTAGGCGGTGGGAGATATCGCTGAGCGATGGTATTGAAAATGTCGAGCTCCTTTCTGACTCTCGTACCTCTGGGCGGTGGTATGTGCCGCTAAGCGATATTATTTTTCTGCTAATTTTCCTGGAACCATCAGGACGCTATATCTCTGGGCGGTGTTTATTACCGCTGGGCGGTGGACACTCCATAAAAAAAAAAAAAACATTTTTGAATCTCTTTTCCCTCACCACACTCAGCACCCACACGCATGTCTCTCCCTTCCCTTTCACTCTTTCTTTCTTTCACACTCAGAAACACACCACACATTCCACGTTCACACCGCCACCCACCACTGAGCCGCACTCACTCACCGCGCTGCCGCTGCACAGTGCAACGCCGTGCCACCACTGCACCTTCGTCCCTCTCTCCTCACGCTCTCTATCTCTCTTCGCGCTCTCTCTGTCTATTCTCCATTCTCCCTTTCTTTTACAGTAAGTCCTTTATTCAAGTTTAATTATTAATGTTGATTTGTTGCTTATTGTGAAATGAATGGTGATTTCCTTGCTACTGTGGATGATGGGAAAGTTCTTTAGTTTTGAAAGATGTTTAGGGGTTAGGGTTATGCACTCAAATTGGGGGTTTTTGGGTTAGGAGCTTGATTCATCAAATTGAATGGATAAACATGAAATTATGCTATTGGGTAACCTATTCCCAACACTAATTTGTTGAAATTGACCCTTTGTGAAGATAAATTGAAAAATTACATGATTAAGGTTTGAGAATGTTTAAATTTGGGGCTTTTAGGTTGTGATTGATTTTGGGAAATTGAATTTGTTGTTATGAATTTAAACCCTCCATGATGCTAATGTTGATTTCAATTTTGGAATACTTAGGGTTAGATTTTGAATTGTTAGGGTTTTATGCTTGTTGATTTTTGTTTGGGGGGTTTAGGGTTCAATTTGGGAGTATGCAATATGCTTAGTTGTTTAGTGCAATTTTGTTTTAATTCCCAAATATCACCTTCTTGTGCAATGGTCATCCTAATTTTGTGAACATGTTTGTTGTGGAATTATTATTATTTTTAGCATGTTTGAATGTGTTAGGATAGTTTGACTGGGGTTATGCATTTTGCTATGGTGGTTAATCTTTCTTTTACAGTGTCCATTATGCTGCCGAAACTGCCCATTCAAAGAGATCCCAAGAAAAGGAAGATTGTTGTACCATCCTCAAGTGGAATCGCTTTTGATAGAAAACGATTCCAAACTGCAAAATGTGTTTTTAACAATTTGTCCAAGAGGAAGAGAATGCTTTATTGAAGGATAGTGGTATTGCCTGAAATTGCATAAGTTCCCCCGATTTTACTGGAAATTCAAAGAAGAAGCTTGGAGACTTTGGTCTCGTACCCCAAAGAAGGGTACACTGAAATGGTGAACGAATTCTTTGCCAACGCTCTCACTCCTAAAGGGGAAACCCAAACAACTGTGAGCTTTGTTCGAGGAAAATCCATTTCTTTTGATGCTGACACAATCAATGAAGTTCTGAACACAAAGCCTAATTGGAAAAGAGAAAGCGCTTGGGAAGAAATCCAACAAAAGGAACCAAGATTCATGCCGAAGGAGGAGTTGGATAAAATGTTGGGGGTATTATGTCGACCAGGAGTTGCCTGGGAGTTCACTAAAGGAAACAAACCACAGCCCCAAAAAGTTAACTCCGCTAATCTCAAGACAATTCCCAGGTTTTGGGCATCTTATATTAACTCAAACCTCATTCCCAATGCAAACAAATCAGATGTGAAGTTTGAACGAGCTGCAATGGTCTATGCAATCATGAGTGGGAAGACTTTGAACGTTGGCAAGATCATCTCTGAGAATATCCAAAGTATTGCAAATTTAGATTCGGCAACCTTGGCTTATCCTTATTTAATTACTCTGCTTTGTGAAAGAGCGAGGTTGTCGAAGGTCGGTATGGCACCAATGAGGAGTCCTATAAAAATTGATATGCACTTTGTTTCCACACATTGCTTGGTAGAGGACACAAAGCCCGTGGGTGGCAGAGGGAGACCCCCAAGAACAAGACCCACAAGAAGAGAAATGTAGGCTTAGGCTCAAGCCTCATCTTCACAAGACACATTTACAGCTGACCAAGAAAGAGCTGAGATGTGGCATAATATGGGGGCCCTCTTCAGATATTTACAAGTCACTCGAGAGGATGTCTTGAGGGTGGAGGATTTGTTGAGACAAGGGCAGAATCCCGATCCGAACTTTGTTCCTGCAGTAAGAAGAAGTCCATCAGAGTTGGATCACTTTGTAGATTGGAGACCTTTTGGGGAGAGCTCTGCAGCCCCTATGGAGGAGGTGAAAGAAGAAGAGACAGGAGACCGACTCTGAGGAGAAAGAGTCGGATGAGGAGTAGTCCACCCATTTTCAGGGGAGAAGGGATCTTGAGGAGCTTTAGTATGGGTTCTACTCAGAACCCAGCAGATAACTTTTTCTATTCTCCCCTTCCACTTTTATTTGCCTCCTTGCATGCTACTTTTCTTTGTTTTTTCATCTTTACTTTGTTAATTTCTTTTACTGCTAATCATAGATGCATCATAGCTAGGAGTAGTTAGGAATCATGCATATAAAATAAAATAAAAATGGTACAGTTGGTTTGCTGTTTGTTAGCTCTATGTTGAGTTGTTGAGGATAAATGCAATGGGAGCCCATATCTCAATTTCTTTCCAACTTGGAGTAAAATTGGTGTCATATCTCTTATGCATGAATCCTGTGGCTTAAATTGTTAAAACATGTTGGCATGGTTTTGTGAATGATTTCCCTTGTCCTGGGTAGTACTGTTGAGCTTGTGATATTATTGCCGAGAGGGCACTTTTGGTGCCTTATTTTCCCGAATTTGCTTGATTCTTGTATGCATGTCATGGTTTGCGCAATGTTTGATAAAGGCAATTTTTGTTGATTGAGCTAATAACCAAATAGTCAACCAGGTTGTAATATCCTTTGTTTCACCCCATTGATCCTAATGATCCATTTTTCTTGATTAAACCCTCAATACGGAGCCTAGCCACATAATTAATGTCTTACCTACCTGAGGAGGCTAGGTGAACATTGAAAATCATGAATAAAGGGTTACGAAGAAACTAAGTTTGGAGTGGGGGAGCATTTAAGCAGTGATGAGATTAAAAAAAAAAAAAGAAAAGAAAAGAAAAGAAAAAAGTTGAGAAAAAGAGTTGGCTTGATGATCAGGTGCCCCTTTGAGACCGGTGGGTTACTGGGGAAATCCTTGACTTGATTGATGATTAGGTACCCCTTTGAGACCATGTAGGTTATTGGGGAAATATCAGCTTAAAAAAAATTAATAATAATAATGATTGAAGGTTTCAAGGTGTGAGTTTGGAAGGGTGCTAATTGTACAATGCTCACTTAGTCTTGAAAGGTAGCAGCTTAAATGTCTTATTTCATCTACCTTGTACCTTGGCCCCATTACCTCCTAGAGTTAAATCCTTTTGATTTGTGCATTGTGTGAATCATGAGTGTGTGCTTGAGATGAAATCAAATTCATGGAAGATGGGCTCAAATTGTGTTGACTGAGTGAAACACAAACCCAAAACACATGTGAATCAGAGAGCATCTTCCTAAATGAGAGGTTGAAGAAGAAAATCACTTTGTATAACTTAGATGCCACATGTATGAACTGCCAAGTTGTGATGGTTGAGTGCATTATTGGTATGACCTCAAGTTCTTTTTCACTGATGTTTTTGAGATTGTGGCTCGCATTTGTGTTTTCTTCCACTGGTTTTCATTGAGTTGGCAAAGTTGTGTTCTCATTTCTTTAATTCTATTTTTGCTTGAGGAGAAGCAAAGTTTTAAGTTTGGAGTGGTGATAATCCTGTGAATTATCTATTTTGGGTATGCTTTTGAAAGGATTTAAACCATTTTATCCAACTTTTAACCTTGTTTTTACCTCAATTAACATTGATTTTGAACATGATGGAATGAGATAGGTAGTTGGATAAATCTCTTGAAGTTGGCTGCTTAATTAAGTATTCTAGGGCTAATTAGTGCTATTTTATTTGCAACGAGAAAAGGAGATTGGATGGAATTCAAAGTGAGAAGAAAAGGGCCAAAAATCAAGAAGCTGTATCTGTGACACACCACTGGGCGGTGGGGCTTGCCGCTGGGTGATATGGAGACAAAGAGTTTCAGCATGTCCCATCGCTGAGCGGTGAGGTGTGCTGCGGAGCGCTAAAGATGTTTTAGAATCAGAGTCCTTTCTTACACTTGAGGTTGCTAGGTCATGTATGTTATCGTTGGGCGGTGGATGTCGCGCGGCCCATCTATTTTTTTGGCCCATTTCACTCCATGAGACCCTTTCTAATCTAATTTTGGGGGGGGGGGGTTTGGAGAAGAAAAATGAGGGAGGCACGAAGGGAGAGATTTGGAGACCATGATTGGAAACCTTGTGGTGGCTCTTGGAGTGGAGAAGAGTTGAAGCTTGGATCATCTTCATAGTTCGTCATGGAGTTTTCTCTTTTCTCTTTTGTTTTAGTTTCTCTCTTTAGTTCTATGTCTAGCTAAACTTCTCCTTGTTGGGGTTAAGTAGATTTTGATGGATTTTCCTTGTATTTGACTTGGGTGTTATGCATGACTTCTTCTATTTTGAGTTCATCGTCTTTGTTCTTAAAGTTTTCTGGGGTTTAATCGTTCTTGGAATGATTTATATGGTTTATGCTTTGAATGAGAGTTTGATGCATGAATTTCTTTAAGATTATGAACCTTGAGATTCTTGAACTAGGAATAGTCTTTGAATGCTTGTTATCTTTTGGATTCTTGAACGTCATGTTTTTTCCCTTTTTGAAATACCTACAGAATTAGGGATTTTAATTAGGGATTAAAATTTTTTGGCCTAAGGAATTGGGTCTTGGAAAATTAGGAGAATCCGATAACAAAATAGGTGAAGTATTTTGTATTAACCCCAATTAACGTGCAGCAAATGAAATCAAATGAAACTTAATCCCAACTCTTTTATCTAATTGAGTTTCAACCCTTTGTGCGTTCTAAGTGTTTGTTAATTTGTCAAAGCTAAAATCACAAAAATTCTGTTCTTGTGTTTATCTTAGTTGCTTTATGAATTTACCTGAGCTTCCTTTGAACCCAAATATTCGTTTAAGTAGTAGTTGACTTCTAGAATTGATATTTGGCATTCGATCCCTGAGAATGATATCCAGTTTCACCGTTTTATTACTTGCAACACCCGGTACACTTGTGGTGGTCTCATCACCTCCCACCTTGTTGTTGAAACTACGCTCTTCTGCTGACCCCAGGCTTGCAATCTGAGGCATAGTGACCCATCTGATTACAATTGAAGCATCTGATGAGCTGGGTCCTTGGGCAGCTCTTGATCAAGTGTGGTCCCTCGCATCTAAAACATGTTTGGATTCCTTGTTGCCCCTAGCTTGAACTACTCCCTCTGTGGTTGATGTTGGGTTGAGCCGGGCGATCATAAGGCCTCGCCCTCTGTTGGAATCTTCCGCTCCTGCCCCTCTGGCTGTTGCTTCAGGTGGGTCCACTGCTTCTGGCTTGCGGTTGGACTGTCCCGATCCTGTCATGTCCCTCCAGAACTGTACATTTCTCTACCAGCTCAGGAAATGATCTGATGCTGAAAGGCAACATCGTCCTCTTTAACTCGGGCCTCAACCCATCTTCAAACCTACTGCAAACCCATTCTTCATCTGGATGGACCTGGTAGAATTGGGAAAACTTTAGCCATGCCTCAAACCGCATTGCGTACTCACCGATTGACAGCTAGTCCTGCTTCAAACTCAGAAACTCTTTCTCTTTTTTTCTTGCCTCACACTCCTTGGGAAGTATTTCTCTAAGAAACTCTCTCGGAATAGCTCCCATGTGACGATCCTTCCTTCAGTTTCCGATAACCTTTGCTTGTTTTTCCACCAAGCTTCCGCTGCTCCTACCAGCATGAACGCAACATAAGTCACTTTCTGGTCCTCTCTGCAGTGTATAGCCATGAACACTTTTTCTATCTCTTGCAACCACATCTCAGCTGCTTTTGGGTTATACTCGCCGTGGAATTGTGGAGGGTTTCCCTTCATGAAGGCATTGAGACCTGTATCCACGGCCTCATCTGATTCTGCCTAGCTTCCTTCTCTTCTTGCCTTAACATAAATGTGCAGTTTGTTGTGTCTACTGTAGCATGGTAGTAGCTAGATCCTTCATTGCCCTCATCTCTTCGGATGTATCACCACCACTTCCAGTTCCAGAGTGGTCACCGTCGTTGTTGTTATCTCCGATCGCAGTCGGCTTACCTCCTCTTGCACCTAGTCCATGGGCCATTTAGCTTCCTATAAAAAGGAGCTATTAGCTATGATTCATAAGACATACAATAGCACTTAACAGTTAAACATATTATATGCCTTATGAACAAAATAGTTATCACACTTCGAGAACTTGCGCATCAGACACTCTACCCAAAATCTAGACTTAGTTGACACAACTCAGGTATCAACCATCTAAGCTAGTACACTTCTTAGACTCGTAATCATGATTCCAGACTCCACGGTTCATGATCCTACCAAGGACCGTGGAGTACCAACAATCCCCAAGGTCCGTTGTAGAACCAAACTGCTCTGATACTACCAAAATGAGACGACCTCATTTACGTAGGCTAATCCCATTAGTCCCAAGCTTATATTATTAACTATACTTTAACCGTATTATAGTGTTAGCACGTTATTCAAGAAGCGTAGTGAAAGAAAAGCGGAAACATACAAACGCATACGGAAAGGTAAAACAGTCAGAGTAAGACGCAAGTATAAGATACCTATTTACATAAAACATGCATAAGAGCAGCCCCATTAGTAGGGCACTGTAGTATTGTACATATATATAAACCAACTGTACATAAAAACTGAAAAGTAGAAACATATACATCCAAAAGAATAAAACAGCTCTCACAGCTCACCAGCACTACCCACCCATCACTCAAAAGGTACATGAAAACGCTTAGCTCGCATCCTAGACGCACTGGCAGGACCCCCACCATCAGTGGTGCAAATGCCTGGAACTACCTTGGCCCTCTCCATGAGTATGCCAATAAACCACCAGCGGCTCATTCTCAGAAGACGAGCTGGACACCACTACCTGGCGCCTCCTGTACGTCCTCAAATACTTCTTGGTCCTCCTCCGCTGACCTTGCAACACAAACCCTCTGCGACTGGATACGTGCGAAGTCACTAGCACTGCCCACATGTAGTCCTTCTCATGACGTCTCAGCGGTTGCCACATCTGGGTGAACGGTAGGAACTGAGTAACTCTGTAAGGCCCCAAAATATCCTCACGGTGTGAAGCCCCTCCTCTGAACAGGAAGCTGATCGGCCCTCCGTAGACCAATAGAAACGTCGAGGGGTCCACACGCCACCCCCGATCATCATGGTATATGATCTCTATCGCTCCCAGCACTGGCATCCTCGGTGCCGCTGTGATTTAGGGGAGCGTCCTCGGGTCCATCTCCTAACTCAGCAAGCATGTCGTCTTCACACGAACAAGAAACGAGAAACAACAACATATAGAGAAACGACAGGGAGATAAGAATACAGTGCAACAAAGCTGGAGCGACAACAGTAGAACAGTAAACAAGTAACACATAGCTCATATAACAAGTAGCATGTATAACAGGTATGGCAGCTGTAGCAGATATCTCACACAACCAAACATCTCTCGAATCAACATACTCAATAAGCATCCATCCCCATAGATCTTTCGCTAGATCCAACATGTAGATCGGGATACTAATCCCATGCAGCATGTCGGTCGAATCTCTCAACACATAGTTCCACACCGGAACAGGAGTTAGCCTGTCCAAAAAATCAAACCGCTCGCCATGACCAATAATAATGCATCCCCTCCCGAGCCCGGAACCAGGGTGTCTTGGTAGCCTGGAACGTGGAAAGCTCAAGGATTAGTCAGGCAAACCGGACTGGATCGGTTATCACGACATGATAGGAGCAACCCCATCTGTCACTCTAGATAATTCTCGAGACCGACAACATCCTAAAG
Organism: Ammopiptanthus mongolicus; assembly: GCA_039655645.1. Taxonomy (NCBI): domain Eukaryota; kingdom Viridiplantae; phylum Streptophyta; class Magnoliopsida; order Fabales; family Fabaceae; genus Ammopiptanthus; species Ammopiptanthus mongolicus. The sequence continues at coordinate 14,877,451 of CM077350.1, read as the reverse complement.
GTCACTCACTTGACCACCCCTTTCGCTCTCTGTACCCGCACTCAGGTACAACTAACCTCGCATGATGTTAGCAGCCCATACTACCTGTCATACGGCCTCACCACTTGGCAACTATGATATGCAGCAAACGACCTCAACGAGATGATACCAGATCCTCATGCCTAAACGCTCAATAGCAAACCGGCATACGATGCCACACATCCATGAGCGACAACTCCAGCTTAACCAGCTCAATACATCTCAACAGAGGAAACATCCACGGTATCAACTCGCTCATACACGGCTCACAGCCACTCAACAGATTAACACAGCCATACCGCCATAGCATAACCATAGATGCAACAACAATAACAGCAATAACAATAACATAGCAAGCATAACTTATTGACAACCAAGTAGGCATGTAGACACGTAGATAGATAGCAATTATCATAATTACCAACACAACAGAATACAACACATTTCATCTTCGACCAACAGTTATGTAACCTAGGGTTCAAACTTAGCGGTGATAGCCCAAAGTAAACTAAACCTAGGGTTTAGGTACTTTATCGGGGCTCAACCTCTAGTATGATTTAGGGTTCCCCTACACATAGCAAAAACAGCATGTATGCTACTCTTGCCTTCCCAACGACAGTAATACTCTTTCTCCCTACCTGAAAACTGGTGCGAACTTCAACACGATCACCACCAAATCCTCACACTCAGCCACGAAGCTCAAGAACAGCTTCGGAATAGCCTCTTAGCCGCGGCCTCAACCTCCAAACCTTGCACAAACACGAGCGTGAACTTTGCCCTAATCACAAGGACAACATATATACAATAGTGTTAGCCCTAGGGCAACCTCAAAGCTTAAGAGAAAAGGTTGAATATCGAAGAAACACGAAGAACATGAAGAACACGTGTTAGGGATTTGTGTTTACCTTTGGCGAATCGAGAAATCGTTTGAACGAATTTGTAGGAAACTTCGTCATGATCGCAACGACGTTGTCAGAATCTCGATCCAAAGCTCTGAAGTCCCTTAACTTTAACTCTCTCTCTCTCTCTCTAGAATGCTCTTTGCCCTCTTCTAGCTTGAAAACCTAGAAACTTTGAATCGTGCAAGTGTGGAAATGAAAGTGGAAACACCCATGAAGGTTCATGCTGAGAACGCATAAGCATGCAGATTTTGCACGTCCAAGTGTTCCCACGCTTAAGCGTGGGCTTCTTCCACACTTGAGCGTAGAGCCTCGTCCACTCCGCCTTCTCCCTGGCTTGACACGTGTCGCACACACGTCAGAACTCACACTAGCTGGCAAACGCACTCAGCATGCTTGAGCTTGCAACATGCCAACGTTCAAACGTTGGCACGCTTGAGTGTGCACTCTTCCCACGCTTGAGCGTGCTGCTTAGCTGGGAAGAGCCTTCCTAACTTCTAACTTCACCAATTCCTCGTGTTATTATAACACCCTTTCCGGCGGCATCACATAACGAACATTTTTTTAAAACTAAAAGGCCGAAAAACGGGTTAATTAAAATCATTTAAGAAAGATGGGGTAAATTTTTCCTTTTCACAAGACATAATTGTAAAAACTTGTAACCATTTATGCATGTAAGGTAAATAGAAACATTTCATAATATAAGTTCATAAAGGGTTTACATAAAACCAACCCGACTATAGAAGGAGAACAGAAAGATACAGACTCAACATAAAAGATTGGAGACGCAGCTCCTAAACAGAAGATACTAGGAGACACATGAGACGACCCTCCTTTCCCAGAAGGATAATCCCATTAGTCCCAAGCTCCTAGTATAATTAACTATGCCTAGCCGTATATAAAGTGATAGCATGGTATTCAAATAGCGTTGCGGAAGCAAACAATAAACAAACTAGACGACGACAAGCATAGAAAACCATCAGAGTAAAAGCGCAACATAAAGATAACTATACAAATACCATACATATCGTAGCCCCATCAGTAGGGCACTGTACATATACACACTGTATAACTAAAAAATGAAAATACATCAATAGCAAAAGAAGAGACTCTCGGAGCTCACCAGCACAACCCGCCCCCACTCAAAAGCACATGACAAGCTCTCAGCTCACCACTTAGGATGCACTAGCAGGCTCCCACCATAGGTGTTGAGGATGCCCTGAGCTACCCTGACCCTCGCCATGAGTACGCCTGTACCGCACCAAAGGCTCATACTCTAATGAAGAGCTGGACACCACAATCCTACGCCGACGGTAGGTCCTCAAATACCGCTCTGGCCTCCGACGCTGGCCTCGGTAGACGTTGCCTCTTCTGCTAGACATGGCCGAAGATTGGGGTGCCAACCACATGTAGTCTCGCTCCCTCTACCTCAATGGTCGCCACATCCTGGGAAAAGGAAGAAATTGGTACAAGCGATAGGGTCCAACAATCTCCACATATGGCGGTGTATCACTCCGAAAGATCAAGCTGACGGGTTCTGTGTAAACCACCCAGAAGGTCGAGGGGTCCACCCGCCATCCCCTCTCATCATGGTAGATGATCTCAATGTCGCCTAGCACTGGCATCTGCGGTGCCCCCGTGATAAACAGGCGAAGCCTCGGGTCCATCTTGCGTCTCAGCTGGCTCGTCGTCTTCAAGCGAACCCAAAGTAGAACAACAAGGAAAACAGTAAGGAGATAATAAATACAGCGCATGGTAAGGTCGGAAAACAACAGTAATGCAGTAAGCAAACACATGTAGCATGTAGCAGATATAACAGGTATAACAATTACTGCATTCCAACAAATGCCTCTCAAGATAACACATGCAATAAGCATCCATCTCCATGAGTCTCACACTCAGATCAATCTTCTAGACTGGGATACTAATCCCATGCAGCATGTCGGCCGAAAACTCACAAAAATGGTTCCCACTGGAACAGTTCCACACCCGAACAAGTCCACACCGGAACAAGTTCTGTGTTGGAACGGAGTTAGTTTGTCCAAGAAACCGACCCGATCGCCGTGACCAATAAGAGTGCATCCCCCTTCCACACCGGAATCGGGGTATCTCGGTCGCCTCAGAACATTAGCTTGGAACAGTGGAAAGCTCTGGGATTATTCGGGCAAACTGGACTGGATCGGGCGTCACGACAGGATAGGAGCTACCTTATCCGTCACTATAAACTATTCTCGAGACCGAAAACATCCCCAAGGTACAACTAACCTCGTATGATGCTGGCAGCCCCATCTACTTTCCATACCCGCACTCAGGTACAACTAACCTCGTATGATGCTGGCAGCCCATACTACCTGTAATACGGTCTCGCCACTTGGCCGCTGATGATATGCAACAAACATCCTCAACGGGCTTGATACCCGATCTCGCGCTTAAACTCTCAATCGGAAACAACATGATGCCACTGCATCCAGACGGCCACAGCCACGACGTCACGCGTCCACGAGCCACAGCTCAAACAACACGGCCACAGCCTCGAATAATCAGCATAATAGCAACGGCACCATCCACGGTATCAACCTGACAACAACACGGCACACAGCCAAACTTAACTATACGGTATTCCACCACCATACAACGATTACCACAAACAGCATAACAATATCAATATTAACAACAGTAATATCAACGACAGCATATAGCAGCATATCACATACTAAGTAGCATGTAGGCACTTAGACAAATAGCAACAACAGTCATCGTCATGGCAGTCATACGAAACAGATCATCCTCAATCAATAGTTCACTAACTTAGGGTTTCCAAACTTAAAGGCGATAGCCCAAAGTAAGCTGAATCTAGGGTTTAGGTACTTTATTGGGGCTCAACCACTAGTAGGGTTAGGGCTTCCTTACACATAGCAGAAAACATACTACACTACTTTTGCCTTCCCGACGGCAGTAGTACTCTTTCTCCCCCCTGAACAGTCATCACGCAAACCCACGCAATCACCGACTTGCTCTTCACACGTAGCCACGAACACGAAGATCAGTTCCAGAATAGCCTCGAAGCTCCTCCCTAGCCGTGACCTCAAGCTCCAAGCTGCGGGAAATCACGAGCGCGAACTTAGCCTTAATCATGAGCACAACACATATGCAATAGTGTTAGCCCTAGGACAAGCTCAAAAGATCAAAGAAAGAGGTAAAGACTCGAAGAACGCCAAGAACCCGAAAAACACGTGTTAGGGATTTGAGTTTACCTTGTACGAATCGAGAAAGTAATCCATCAAAGTCATACAAGACTTTGCCGCGATCACAATCGTGTAGTCGGAATCTCAATCCGAAGCTCCGAAGTCCCTCAAATCTAAGCTTTCTCTCTCAAGACACAATCCTCTTCTCTCTTTTATTGCAGAGAATTTTGGAAAAATCAAAGTTATTTTCGTGCAAATGAGGGAGAGAAAGGAAAACCCTTAAGATGTCCTGCTCAGAATGCTAAAGCGTGGAACATCAGCACGCTTGAGCGTGCTCACGCTTGAGCGTGACTCTTGAGCTGGAACCTTGTTCGCTCCGCCTTCACCCTGGCCTGACACGTGTAGCACACGCGTCAAAAGAACACCAGCTGGCAAACGTACTCAGCACGCTTGAGTGTGCAACATACCAACGCTTGAACGTTGGCACGCTAAGGCGTGCTCCTTTGAAGAGCCTTCCAAACTTCTGGTTCCCATAGTTACTCGTTTAACACCTTAGGCACCTCCAATCGTGTTCAAGCCTATTCCAAGCTTCAAACTAAGTCTTAAACTAGCACATAACAATTCACATAATCATCCAAAGCCCTAATCGAGATTAACCAACTCGATTAGAGTTACAAGAAATCAGGATGTTACATTACCACCCCCGTTACAGAAAATTTTGTCCCCGAAATTTCCGTCGTATACCTGTGAACATATAGGGATGACTTTGGCACATCTCAGCTTCGCGCTCGCACGTTGAATCACCAATCACTAGGTTCCATTCCACTCTGACTAACGGAATGTGCTTGCCGCACAGTTCCTTGATCCTTCTATCCAAGATCCGAACAGGTGAAGCCTCGTACTCAAGGTTCTTTTTCAGTTGGATTGATTCAGGCTCTAACACGTGTGATGGATCAGGGTGATATTTTCTAAGTTGAGAGACGTGAAAGACATCGTGAAGATTTGACAGATTTGGTGGCAAAGCTATTTGATAGGCTACTGGGCCGATTCGTCGAAGAATCTGAAATGGTCCTATAAATTTAGGTGTTAGCTTTCTGGATTTGATTGCCCTGCCCACTCCAACTCTTGGGGTAACTATCATGAAGACATGGTCGCCCTCTTGGAATTCCAAAGGTCTCCTCCTCTCGTCGGCATAGCTTTTCTGCCTATCTCTCGCAATCTTCATCTTATCTCGTATCTTACGAACTTGTTCCGTTGTTTGCTGTACCAGCTCCGGACCTAACAGCTGACTTTCTCCAGTTTCAAACCAACACAACGGAGTCCTACACTTACGTCCATACAGTGCCTCGTATGGCACCATGCCAGTACTCGAATGGAAACTGTTGTTATAAGTAAACTCGATTAATGGAAGAAAATCGTGCCAATTTCTCGTGTTCTCCAACACGTACGCTCTTAAGAGATCCTCCAATGACTGAATTGTTCGTTCAGACTGACCATCCGTTTGAGGATGATAAGCAGAACACATACTTAACTTGGTTCCCATCGCACTATGTAAGCTCCTCCAAAACCTTGAGGTAAACCTTGGATCACGATCCGAAACGATGCTCAAAGGTACCCAATGCAACCTTACAACCTCCTTGATGTAGACCTGAGTCAATCGCTCCAGTGAGTAACTCTGGTTGATCGGTAAGAAGTGAGCACACTTCGTCGACCTGTCAATGATTACCTAGACCGCATCACACCTTTTCTGAGTTCTCGACAACCCAGAAACAAAGTCCATGGAAATACTATCCCATTTCCATTCTGGGACGTCCAGCCATTATAACAACCCTGCTGGCTTCTGGTGTTCAATCTTCGCTTTCTGACACATCAAGCAGGTTAGGACATAAGCCGCTACATCTTTCTTCATCCCCGACCACCAGAACAGCTTCTTCAGATCCTGATACATCTTGGTAGCCCCCGAATGGAAACTCATCTTGCTCTTGTGTGCTTCCTCCAAGATCATATCCTTGACTTCTCTATCCTCTGGCACATAAACCTAATTACCATACCTAAGCAGACCATCAGTACCTCTTCTGAATTCTGAAGTCTTACCTTCCTCTATCAACTGATTCACGCTCTGAGGTACTTGTCCTCGGCTTGCTTCTTCCATAATTGTTTCAGGAAATCGCTAGTTACTCCAACTATCCCCAGATTCAGCTTATCCTTGACGATTTCCGCTTCCAGATTTAGATCTCTAAACGCCTTTAAAAGCTCTAGCTCCTTTACCATCATTGCAGATTCGTGTAGGGACTTCCTACTGAGTGCATCCGCTACAACATTCGCCTTACCTGGATGGTATTGCAGGTCAAATTCATAGTCCTTTATGAATTCGATCCATCTTAGCTGCCTCATGTTCAACTCTCTCTGGTCGAACAGATACTTCAGGGTCTTATGGTCGCTAAACATACTGAATTTAGCACCATAAATATAGTGTCTCCATATCTTCAATGCAAACACTATTGCAGCCAATTCCAGATCATACGTCGGGTAGTTCCGCTCATGTACTCTCAACTTCCTGGAGGCATACGCCACCACTTTTCTTTCTTGCATGAGCACACATCCCAAGCCTTGATAAGATGCATCACAATATGCATCAAATCGTCCTAATGGATCTGGTAGCACCAACACAGGTGATGTGGTCAGTCTGCTTTTCAACTACTGGAAACTTGGCTCGCAAGCCTCTGACCATTCAAACGTCTTCCCCGTTAACTGCGTTATAAGTAATGCAATGTTAGAGAATCCCTCGATAAACCTCCGATAGCAGCCCACTAAACCAAGAAAGCTTCTTACCTCGCTTACAGACTTAGGGCTTTCCCAACTTACTACGGGCTCAACTTTTGCAGGATCCATTGCGATTCCATTCTTACTGATCACATGGCCCAGAAACTGAGCTTCCTCTAACCAAAACTCGCACTTCGATAGTTTAGCATATAACTATCGGTCCTTTAGCACTTGCAACACCGCCCTTAGATGCTCTTGGTGTTCCTCTCTACTCGAAGAGCATACAAGGATGTCATCGATGAATACGACAACAAATTTGTCATGGAACGGCCGGAAGATCCTGCTCATATAGTCCATGAACACAGCTGGAGCATTATCAACACCAAAAGGCATAACCAAGTACTCGTAGTGACCGTACCGACTCCGAAAAGCAGTCTTTGGCACATACTCCTTCTTAACCTGAATTTGATGGTATCCAAATCACAGATCGATCTTAGAAAACACAGCCGCTCCTTTCAGCTGATCCATCCAATCATCTATCCGTGGTAACAGATAATTGTTCTTTATCGCCACTTTGTTCAGCTAACGATAGTCTACGCACAGTCTCGAGCTCCCATCCTTCGTCTTCACAAACAGTACCGGCGCTATCCACGGAGATGCACTAGGTCTGATGAACTCTTTGCCTAGCATCTCATCCAACTGTTTCTTCAGCTCTGCCAGCTCTGCTGGAGACATCCGATACGGCGCTATCGATATATGCCCAGCTCCCGGTACCGGATCTATAGCAAACTCCACCTCTCTCTCCGGTGGCAGTCCAGGAACATCATCGGGAAACACTTCCGGAAACTCTCGCACGATAGGTAAAGCTTCAACACTAGAAGTCTCCTTTGCTTCCATAGAGAACAACACGACATACTCATCCGATCGTCCACCCTTCGAGATACTCTCGTCGGCAGGCATCAATTCAGATTGCTCGAAAAAATTGAGGGTTTTGTTTGAACAGTTTAACATTACATGGTTGGCCGAAAGCCAGTCCATACCTAGGATTACATCTAACTGTTGCATAGGCAAATAGATAAGGTCAACAAGAAAATGACGGTTCTCTAACGTAATAGGCCACTTCAGGCACACATATAGGGTCGTCAAAGAATCGCCAGTAGGCGTTGAGACAGTCAAATCATAGGGTAATCCAGAAATAGGTAACCCTAAATGATCCATGCACTCTAATGATATAAAAGAATGAGTAGCCCCCGAATCAAATAAAACCGACAAAAGTTTACCAGAGACTAAGCATTTACCTTGAATCAGGTCAGGGCTTCGAGAGGCTTCAGAACCCCTCACGGCAAACACCCTTCCGATCGTCCGTGGTTTACTCTGCTGACTTGCCACTACCGATCTTGCTCCGCCACTTTGAGCTCTACCGCTCGTTTGTTGAAACTGAGCCCTTTTGCTAACTCTGGGCTTGCAGTCTGATGCATAGTGACCCTTCTGGTTGTAGTTGAAGCACTGGATGTGTTGGGTCCTTGGACAACTCTTAACTAGATGCCGTCCCTCGCATCGGAAACAGGTATTGATCTCCTGTGGCCCTTGACTGGAGCTGCTCCCTCCATGGTTGACATTAAACTGAGCTGGGCGATCATGCGGTCTCGCCCTTTGCTGGAATTTCCGCTCCTACCTCTCTGGTTGTTTCGAACGGGTCCATCGCTTCTTACTTCTTTTGGAACAGTCCCTACTCGGTCATGCCCTTCCACCACTGTGCACTTCTCTAGCAATTCAGGAAAAGAGTTGATACTTAAAGGTAGCATCGCTCGCTTCAACTTGGGCCTCAAACCGTCTTCAAACCTTCTGCAAACCCATTCTTCATCAGGGTGGATATGATAGAATTGAGAGAACTTGAGTAGCGCCTCAAACCTCATCACGTACTCACCAACTGACAGTTATTCCTGTTTCAGACTCAGGAACTCTTTCTCTTTCTCTTGTATGATGCTCCTCGGGAAGTACTTCTCCAGAAAGCACTCCTGGAACAGTTGCCAGGTTAACATCCTTCCTCTGGCCTCTAACAACCTGGCCTTGGTCCTCCACCAAGCTTCGACTGCTCCAACCAGCATGAAAACAACGAATGTAACTTTTCGGTCGTCGCTGCAGTGTGTGGCCATGAACACCTTCTCTATCTCTTGCAACCACATCTCTGCAGCTTCAGGATTGTATTCTCCGTGGAATTGGGGAGGATTTCCTTTCATGAAAGCATTGAGACCGGTGTCCACCGTCTCATTTCCTATAATTGCGTGTAGCTGATCCGGTCTGGCTTCTCTCTCTTCATGCCTCTGCATATACTGGGTAGTCTGCTGAGTTTGTTGTATCATTGCAGTAGCCAAGTCCCGCATGTCCCTCATTGCTTCAGAAGTGTCACCACCACTCCCTGTCCCGGAGTGGTCACCATTGTTATTATTACCTCCAGTTGCAGCCGGTCTTCCAGCTCTTCCTCTTCCACGTGCCATCTAGCTTCCTGTAAAAAGGAGCTATCAGTTCCAATTCATAAGACATATAATAGCACTTAACAGTTAAACATATCGTATGCCTTATGAAGAAAAACAGTTATCACACTTCGATAACTAGCGTATCGGACACTCTACCCAATCCAGACTCAGCTTATACAACTCGGTTATCAACCGTTAAAGCCAGTACACATAACGGACTTGCAGTCTTGGTTCCAGACTTCCACAACTTCTAGTCCTACAAGGGTTGTGAGGTCTTAACAATCCCTAAGGGCTATGAGGTCTTAACAATCCCCAAGGTCCCTTATAGAACCAAACTGCTCTGATACCACCAAAATGAGACGACTCTCCTTTCCCAGAAGGATAATCCCATTAGTCCCAAGCTCCTAGTATTATTAACTATGCCTAGCTGTATATAAAGCGATAGCGTGGTATTCAAACAGCTTTGCAGAAGCAAACAATAAACAAACTACCACGGCTAGCATAGAAAACCATCAGAGTAAAAGCGCAACATAAAGATAATTATACAAATACCATACATATCATAGCCCCATCAGTAGGATTATTTTGGTTTGTAATAATATACTCTATATGTACCACTTTATACTGTAGCCCTACTGATGGGGCAATGATATGTGTGATATATTTCTTTATATTTTAAAGCTGTGTACTCTGAAGCGTTGCGTGTCGTGTATTTGTTTGCTTCCGCGCTCAATTTTTCGCTTCGCTTCGTATTAATAAGGAGCGCTAACGTTTATAATGCGATTAAGGTTAGTTAATATCTTAGGTTCTACTGATGGGACGGTGGGTCATCTCATTTATTGGTATCAGAGCAGTTCGATTCTAATATCGGACTGTGAGGTTTAGGAAGTGTACTGTCTTGATGAGTTGGATCCACATTAGATGTCAACCATGTTAGAAAAAGGGTAGAGCGTCCGATGCGCAAGTTATCGAGTGTGATAACTGTTTCGTTCGTGAGGCATACGATATATATATATATATATATATATATATATATATATATATATATATATATATATATATATATCGGTTGATTAATATTGTATGTTTCTCCTTCTCCTCAGACAGGCCTTCTAGATCGCGGGGCGAGTATAGTTTTCGCGAGGCGAGGCCGAAGGGTTGTTCTTTACTAATCAGTCTGGCGCTCTGTCTCGCGAGGCGAGCATAGTTTTCGCGAGGCGAGGCCGATGGGTTGTTCTTTTCTAATCAGTCTGGCGTTCTGTCTCGCGAGGCGATCATAGTTTTCGCGGGGCGAGGCCGAAGGGCAGTTCTTTACTATCAGTCTGGCGTTTTGGCTCGCGTAGCGAACATATCCTTCGCGTCGTGAGGCCGTAAGGCTGCTTTTCTGCTAATCAGTCTAGCTTTCTGGCTCGCAGGGCGAGCATAGGGTCGCGGGGCTAGTGCCTTCTTTTTGCATTTTCCTTGTTGTCTTCATTTTCTTTCCTAGCTAACAAATTAGATATGTCTTATGAATTTAAACTAACGCTTCCTTTACCAGGAAAGAATGACCAAAGGACGCGGTAGAGGAAGGGGAGCACTAGTCGGAACCGGGAGCCCCGACAGTAGTGGGGATACCTCGGGAATTGGAGGTAGCGGAGATCAGAACGAAGCAATGAGGGCCATGAGGGATTTGGCCGCTGCAATGCTGCAACAAACACAACAAAATGCTCAGTTCATGCAGCGACAGGAAGAGAGGGATGCTAGAGAACAACAGAATCTGGTCGGAGGAGGTGAAGTTGTAAACACTGGATTGAATGCTTTCATGAAGGGGAATCGTCCCCAATTCCATGGAGAGTACAATCCGGAAGCTGCTGAGAGGACAGGAAGGTTACTTACGCTGCCTTTATGCTAGTCAGGGCAGCTGAAGCATGGTGGAGGAACAAGCAGATACTGCTAGAGACTAAAGGAAGACTGCTGACCTGGGAAGTGTTCCGTGAGAGCTTCTTGGAGAAATATTTTCCAAGGAGTGTCCGCCAAAAGAAAGAAAAAGAATTCCTGAACCTGAAGCAGGACCAGAAGTCAGTGGGAGAGTACGCCATGAGGTTCGAGGCGCTACTAAAATTCTCTCAGTTTTATCAAGTACACCCGGATGAAGACTAGGTATGCAGAAGGTTCGAAGATGGACTGAGGTCTAAACTGAAGAGGGCTATGCTGCCATTGAGCCTCCGATCATTCCTTGAACTAGTGGAAAAGTGCACCGTGCTGGAAGGGGATGATCAAGAGAGAGTTGCACAAACTCCAGCAACAAGCAGTGGACCAACCAGGAGCTTTGGTGAGAAAGGCCGAGGAGGGAAGTTCCAACCGAGGGCGAAGTCTTACAGTCCCCCGAATCAGCAACCGACAAGCTATGGAAGAGGAAGTGCCAGTCGAGGGCTACCAAGATTCTCCAAGTGCTTTCGATGCAGCGGACTGCATCAAGTGAAAGATTGTGCTCAAGCACCAAACTTCACTTGCTTTCGTTGTGGCACGTGGGGCCACTATGCCAACGAGTGTCGAACGGGGGACGCTGGTAAGGGCCAAGTTCAACAGCAAGCCGGGAGGGCTCAGAATGCTGGGACTGGACAACAAGTGTTGGGCCAGCAGAATAGGCCGCAGACAAAGGGAAGAGTGTTCACCATGAGTGGGTCTGAAGCCTTTCAATGTCCCGATCTGATACTAGGTAAGTGCCTAGTTGCAGGGGAACTCTTATCTGTTTTATTTGATTCGGGGGCTACACATTCCTTTATTTCTTTGGAATGTATGGATCATTTGAATTTGCCTGTTTCAACCTTGCCATATGATTTGACTGTTTCTACACCTACGGGTGATTCCCTGACAACTCTATTTGTCTGTTTAAAATGCCCGGTTATGTTAGAGAACCGATATTTTCTTATGGACCTAATCTGTCTGCCTATGCAGCAGATTGATATTATCATAGGCTTGGACTGGATTTCGGCCAACCATCTAGTACTAGACTGTTCAAATAAAACCCTCTGCTTTTCTAAGCAATTTGGATCATTGCTTGCCATTGATGGTGTATCGGGAGGTGTACAATCACGAGAGTGCATGGTGCTATTTTCTTTGGAAGCCGAGGAGACTCCAAGTCTTGATGCTTTGCCAGTGGTGCATGAGTTTCTAGATATCTTCCCGGATGATGTGCTAGGATTGCCACCCAAGAGGGAGGTGGAGTTCGCAATCGACCTTACACCCGGAGCCGGACCGATTTCGATAGCACCCTATTGAATGTCCTTAACAGAGTTGGCAGAGCTGAAGAAGCAATCTGACGACATGCGGCAGAAGCAGTTTATCAGATCGAGTGTTTCACCATGGGGAGCACCTGTGTTGTTCGTCAAGAAGAAGGACGGCAGTTCAAGGTTGTGTGTGGACTACAGACAGCTCAACAAGGTGACGATCAACGACATTTTCTAAGATTGATCTGAGATCCGGTTATCATCAAATAAGGTTGAAAGAAGATGATATACCAAAGACGGCTTTCAGGAGTCGGTATGGACACTGCGAGTATCTAGTTATGCCTTTTGGTGTGACTAATGCTCCTGCAGTGTTCATGGACTACATGAACATAATCTTCAGACCGTACCTCGATAAGTTTGCCGTTGTTTTTATCGATGACATCCTTATCTACTCCTTAGACAAGGAAGAACATCAAGAGCATTTGAGGATTGTACTTCAAGTCTTTAAGGATAGACAACTGTACGCCAATTAAGTTGTCGAAGTGCGAATTCTGGATGGAGGAGGTACAATTCCTTGGACATGTGATCGACAAGGATGGTATCACAGTAGATCCTGCAAAAGTAGAAGCTGTGGTTAAATAGGAAAGGCCTAAGACGGTAACGGAGATCAGAAGCTTTCTCGGACTAGCAGGATACTATATGAGGTTCATTGAGGGATTCTCGAAGATTGCATTACCTCTGACGCAATTAACGAGGAAAGGAAAACGAATGGATAGAAGAGTGTGAGGCTAGTTTCCAAGAGCTGAAAGGGAGGCTAACTACATCTCCGGTACTAGTCTTGCCAAATCCATCAATGTCGTTCGATGTGTACTGCGACGCATCGTATCATGGTTTTGGTTGTGTGCTTATGCAAGAAAGGAAAGTGGTAGCCTATGCTTCCAGACAGCTAAAAGTGCATGAACGGAATTACCCAACCCATGACCTAGAGTTGGCCGCAATAGTGTTTTCATTGAAGATATGGAGACACTATCTTTATGGCGCGAAATTCAGCATATTTAGTGACCATAAAAGTTTAAAGTATTTGTTCGACCAAAAGGAGTTGAATATGCGGCAGAGGAGATGGATGGAATTCATAAAGGATTATGAATTTGATCTGCAATACCACCCAGGAAAGGCCAACGTGGTGGCAGATGCATTGAGTCGGAAATCTTTGCATATGTCGGCTACGATGGTGAAAGAACTGGAACTGCTGGAACAGTTCAGGAATCTGAACCTGGACGTGGAGTTATCCAAAGATAAGATAATTTTGGGAATGGTCACTATTACTAGCGACTTTCTGAACTTGATCTGGAAAAAGCAAGGAGAAGATCAGTACCCACAGGAAAAGAACCAGATGGTAGAAGAAGGAAAGACTTCAGAGTTTAAGAAGGGTACTGATGGAATCCTGAAGTTTGGAGACAGGATATGTGTGCCTAAAGATAGCGAAGTTCGGAACATGATCTTGGAAGAAGCACACAAGAGCAAACTGAGTTTTCATCCTGGATCTATAAAGATGTATCAGGACCTAAAGGGAATGTTTTAGTGGCCTGGGATGAAGAAGGAAGTAGCAGAATATGTCCAATCCTGTCTGCTCTGTCAAAAGGCAAAGATTGAACACCAGAAACCAGCAGGGTTATTGCAATCACTGGACGTCCCCGAATGGAAATGGGATAGTATTGCAATGGATTTTGTTTCCAGACTACCAAGGACGCAAAAGAGATGTGATGCAATCTGGGTGATCATTGACAGGCTTACGAAATGTGCTCATTTCTTACCGATCAACCAAAGGTATTCTTTGGAAAGATTAACCCAGATTTACGTCAAAGAAGTGGTGAGATTACATGCAGTACCTTCGAGTATAATTTCAGACAGGGATCCGAGATTTACTTCCAGATTTTGGCAGAGTCTAAATGGTGCATTGGGAACTAAGCTCAGATGAGTTCAGCTTATCATCCGCAGACGGATGGTCAGTCTGAAAGGATGATTTAATCGTTGGAAGATCTTTTAAGAGCATGTGTTTTGGAAAACACAGGAAGTTGGGACGAATTCCTTCCATTGATTGAGTTCACATACAATAATAGTTACCACTCGAGTATCGACATGGCGCCATACGAGGCACTGTATGGACGAAAGTGCAGAACACCACTCTGTTGGTATGAACCCTGGGAGAATCAGTTAATAGGCCCAAAGATGGTACGGCGAACGACGGAGCAAGTTAAGAAAATTCGGGAAAAGATGAAAGTCGCACGGGATTGACAGAAGAGCTACAGTGACAAGAGGAGGAGACCTTTGGAGTTCTAGGAAGGCGATCATGTCTTTATGAGAGTCACTCCAAGAATTGGAATCGGCAGGGCGTCGTGATGGTGATGCTGATGTGATGTTGATGATGATGATTGATGTTGATGTTGATGTGATGCGATGTGTCATGGTCGTGGACGAGTGTTTAGGCGTGAGGTCCCGATATCAACCTGCGATGTATGTTTGTTGCATTTTCATATCATTTCATACCACAGCATTTGGTCCCAAAGGGGGATGTCCAATTGGGGACGTTACTTAAAATCCCGAGGCGGGATGTGATGCGATGTGATGTGATGTGATGTAATCCCGACGGGGATGTCCAATTGGAGACGTGATGTATCGGTCGACATGCATATAGGGAAGACAACATATACATAGGGACTAGTATCCCTCTCATAGGCTTGTTTGAGAGAATGGTGTTTGAGATGATTGTGATGGGTGACTTAAGAGATGGGTGATGTTGTGTTGTATATGTTATCTGTGTTGTGTGATGTATATATATATATATATATATATGTTGTACTGATGCCCTTCTCCCATATTTGATGATATATGTTTCGTATCTCCGACTATTTTGTGTATGAGTTGCCCTTATTTTATGGGAAGACATCGAGGAGGAACCAGTGGCTGAGGAGCTGGACGGCATTCCTTGCGAGCCTGACGCCGGAGGACGTGCCACGGACCCTGGTCTCGAGAGGACGGGCAATGATCGTGGTTAGCCGGAGAGCTATATCTCGGCCTACCTTTCGTACTTTTATTTTGGTTTGTAATAATATACTCTTTATGTACCACTTTATACTATAGCCCTACTGATGGGGCAATGATATATGTGATATATTTCTTTATATTTTGAAGCTGTGTACTCTGAAGCGTTGCATGCCGTGTATTTGTTTGCTTCCGCGCTCAATTTTCTGCTTCGCTTCGTATTAATAAGGAGCGCTAACATTTATAATGCAATTAAGGTTAGTTAATATCTTAGGTTCTACTGATGGGACGGCGGGTCGTCTCATTTATTGTTATCAGAGCAGTTCGATTCTAATATCGGACTGTGAGGTTTAGGAAGTGTACTGTCTTGATGAGTTGGATCCATATTGGATGTCAACCGTGTAAGAAAAAGGGTAAAGCGTCCGATGCGCAAGTTATCGAGTGTGATAACTGTTTCGTTCGTGAGGCATACGATATATATATCGATTGATTAATATGGTATGTTTCTCCTTCTCCTCAGACAGGCCTTCTGGATCGTGGGGCAACAATAGTTTTCGCGAGGCGGGCTGAAAGGTTGTTCTTTACTAATCAGTCTGGCGTTCTGTCTCGCGAGGCGATCATAGTTTTCGTGGGGCGAGGCCGAAGGGCTATTCTTTACTATTAGTCTGGCATTCTGACTTGCGTAGCGAACATATCCTTCGCGTCGCGAGGCCGTAAGGTTGTTTGCTGTTAATCAGTCTGGCTTTCTGGCTCGCGGGGCGAGCACAGGGTCGCGGGGCGAGTGCCTTCTTTTTGCCTTTTCCTTGTTGTCTTCATTTTCTTTCCTAGCTAACAAATTAGATATGTCTTAAACTAACGCTTCCTTTACCAGGAAAGAATGGCCAGAGGAAGGGGAGCACTAGTCGGAACCGGGAGCCCCGACAGTAGTGGGGATACCTCAGGAATTGGAGGTAGCGGAGATCAGAACGAAGCAGTGAGGGCCATGAGGGATTTGGCCGCTGCAATGCTGCAACAAACGCAGCAGAATGCTCAGTTCATTCAGCGACAGGAAGAGAGGGATGCTAGACAACAACAGAATCCGGTCGGAGGAGGTGAAGTTGTAAACACTGGACTGAATGCTTTCATGAAGGGGAATCCTCCCCAATTCTATGGAGAGTACAATCCGAAAGCTGCTGAGCTATGGTTTCAAGAAATCGAGAAAGTCTTTGTGGCTATCCAGTGCAGAGAGGATAGGAAGGTTACTTATGCTGCCTTTATGCTAGTCGGGGCTGTTGAAGCATGGTGGAGGAACAAGCAGAGACTGCTAGAGACTGAAGGAAGACTGTTGACCTGGGAAGTGTTCCGTGAGAGCTTCTTGGAGAAATATTTTCCAAGGAGTGTCCGCCAAGAGAAAGAAAAAGAATTCCTGAACCTGAAGCAGTACCAGAAGTCAATGGGAGAGTACGCCATGAGGTTCGAGGAGCTACTGAAATTCTATCAGTTTTATCAAGTAGACTCAGATGAAGACTAGGTGTGCAAAAGGTTCGAAGACGGACTGAGGCCCGAACTGAAGAGGGCTATGCTGCCATTGAGCGTCCAATCATTCCCTGAACAAGTGGAAAAGTGCACCGTGCTGGAAGGACAAGATCAAGAGAGATTTGCACAAACTCCAGCAACAAGTAGTGGACCAACCAGGAGCTTTGGTCAGAAAGGCCGAGGAGGGAAGTTCCAACCGAGTGCGAAGCCTTACAGTCGCTCGAATTAGCAACCGGCAAGCTATGGAAGAGGAAATGCTAGTCAAGGGCAACCAAGATTCTCCAAGTGCTTTCGATGCGGCGGACCACATCAAGTGAAAGACTGTGCTCAGGCACCGAACGTCACTTGCTTCCGTTGTGGAATGTGGAGCCACTATGCCAACGAGTGTCGAAAGGGGGACGCTGGTAAGGGCCAAGTTCAACAGCAAGCCGGGAGGGCTCAGAATGCTGGGACCAGACAACAAGTGGTGAGCCAGCAGAACAGGCCGCAGACAACGGGAAGAGTGTTCACCGTGAGAGGGTCTGAAGCCTCTCAATGTCCCGATCTGATACAAGGTAAGTGCCTAGTTAAGGGGGACTCTTATCTGTTTTATTTGATTCGGGGGCTACACATTCCTTTATTTCTTTGGCGTGCATGGATCATTTGAATTTGCCTGTTTCATCCCTACCATATGATTTGACTGTTTCTACACCTACAGGTGATTCCCTGACAACTGTATTTGTCTGTTTAAAATGCCTTGTTATGTTAGAGAACCGATCTTTTCTTGTGGACCTAATCTGTCTGCCTATGCAGCAGATTGATATTATCTTAGGCATGGACTGGCTTTCGGCCAACCATGTAGTACTAGACTGTTCAAGTAAAACCCTATGCTTTTCCAAGCAATCTGCATCATTGCCTGCCCGTTATGGGGCGGCTCTCAAATACCGTTCTGACCTCTTACGCTGTCCTCTCAGCACGAAGCCTCCGCAACTAGTCACGTGAGATGATGCTAGATCAGCCCACATAAAGTCCTGCTCACTTGGCCTGGTTGGGTGCCATATCTGAGGAAACAAAAGAAACTGGATCATTCTATACGGTCCCATGATGTCTGCTCGTGGTGGAGTACTGCCCCGAAACAGCAAGCTCACTGGTCCGGTGTACATGGTCAAAAACATAGAGGGGTCCACCTGCCACCCTTGCTCGTCGTGGCGGACAATCTCAAGCTCGCCCAGCATCGGGATCCCCAGTGCTGTCTGGAGGAAAGGATGCATCCTCGGGTCCATAGTCGCCTCCAACTAACTTGTCGTCTGCTCGCTGATCGAAAACATAACATACAAGAAATTACAGGGAGATTAGATATACAGTACATCTATCACAGTGATGATGCAATGCAGAACATATAGCAAACACAACCATCTCTCAATACCATGACACTACGGTCGCTCCCTAGCTAGATGTACACATACTCCTTCTATGCATGCCGGTTGATACTAAACACCCTACTAAGGGCTACATCATGTCCGCACATCGGACAATAAGTTGGTTCATTCCGGTAATCCGTTCCGCTCGCCGTGACCCATAAAAGTGTATCACCGCTCAACTGTACCAGACAAAGAGGGTTAACTATGCCTCCTCGGAAGATCCACCGACAATTGGAAAGACTCTGGGTCCAGTCGGGATAGTAAGACATGCCCAGGACCACCACGACACGATAGGCGCTACCATACCGGTCTCATGTGGGTACACCTGTGTCCAGTATATCCCCAAGATCACGCAGACCTACCTTTCCGTTTTTCGCACCCGCACTCGGTGCACCAACCTCGTACGCCTCACATCATACAGCTCGCCACTTGGCATCATATGCATATGCTATGCATGTCATTCATCTTTCTTAAGCTGATATCGCCACACATGCAAACTTGCTCTTAGCAACATGAGCTGCAAGCTCCAAAGGTAACCATATGAGCTCCAAGCTCCACTTGTAACCATATGAGCTCCAGGCTCCCATCATGACCTTACGAGCTCCAAGCTCCAACTATAACCTCAGTTTTCAATAATCAGCTCAACGTCCACAACGAGATCAAAGCCCTAATCATGCTAAACCTCCATATCTCATATATACACGCATTTCCAGATATAATACAACAGCTTATCAGTTACCACATGCTCCATAAAGCAGTAAATAGCATACATACCAACATGCCATTATCATCAACACATCATGCATATCTTGCACATATCAAATATCATAAATAGCAGATACGCATATATCAACATATAGCACATATTATCATGCATCACAAACCTGCTAACTTAGGGTATGAAATATAACGGTGATAGCCCAAAGTAGAATAAACCTAGGGTTTAGTTAGTTTGTCAGGGCTCAACCTCACGTAGGGTTTAAGGTTTCCCAACACACACATAACATACAATACAACTATATGGACTACTCTTGCCTCCCCGACGTGTGTAACTCTTTCTCCCCGCCTGATAGCAAACGTAGCGAAAATCATGAACGCAACGAGCACTTCTTTCTCTTCCTTTTGCCTTCACAACCAAGGTTCACTTGCTCCAAAAAGGTTCCACATGTAACTTTCAAACTTGCTCTAATCACGGAAATAACATGTAAACTATAGCATCAACCCTAATACGAAGTTAAAACCGTGAAAAGATGCTTAAACCAAAAGATAACATTGTATAGGTACAATGTAGGTAGATACGGAACCTCGGCTTACGCTCGTCGAATCACACAAGCAAACCGATAGAATTGGAGTAGGAGTCGCGCTGATCACGAAAACACGATCAGAACTGGAATCTAATGAACGAACGAATCACAAACCTAGGATCAAAGCTTCAACCTCTACTGGACCTTTCTCTCGAGTTCTCTGGTTTGGTAAGTTTCCAAATTTTCGTGCATGGTGAAAATGAAGAACTATTTATAGAGGTAAAACTCTGCTGACAACGCTTAAGCGTTCTGGATCTCCACGCTTTAGCGTTCCAATGCTTTAGCGTTCTTACACTTGAGCGTTGACGTTTCCTCACCTCAAAGGCACCGCCCATCACGTGTCAGCCGTGACGCATAACCGACACGTGTCACTTTATGTCCCATCACTGCCAGTCAACTGATCAAAGTGGCCACGCTTGAGCATCCACCCTACTCCACGCTAGTGCGTTATAACATGTTCTGCTCCTGATCCTTTGTCCCTCACCTTTTCCTATCCAATTTATTCCTACTCTTAACATGTTCTCTAAGCACACTTTCAAGCCATGATAGTAATTATCAACAAACATATAAATACTTGATCTAAGCCGTTTATCTTAATTAGGGTTTCAGAAACTGGGATGTTACATGCAACCTGTATAATCAAATGTTTTGGTACCCATACCTTATGGGGTCCTCTATGGTTAGATTTAAGAGTCTATGAAGACTTTGTTTTACTTCTATGGAAGCATTTGGACGTGAGATGTCCGTTCTTGCCACAGTAAAGACATACGAATTTAAGAGGCTTTTGTGTAGGATAGATTTCTCTATCTAAGGATTTATGAGATACATTATGATGTATTTCCTCAGAGAATCCTATTCCAGTTTTGTCAAGACTGATTTTCTGACTTCCCAAGAGTTTAGTTAGATTATCTCTGCCGTTGACAAATCTAGCAAGATCAGTAGTGAGCTCTTCTAATTTTTGTTGAAGTCTGACAACTTCTTCAGATGGTAGAGTTTCATTGGCGATCTCATCTTTTAGCTTATCAGCTTTAAGCTTGATGTTTTCTTCAACTAGTTCATCAACTCAAGATTTTTCTGTTCATGCTTTTTTGAGAGCTTTACATACTTTTTCTTAAGATCCTTGAACTTGTTGAGAATGTAGTTCGATTCTTTAAGTAATTCATTATAGGCATAATGTAGGTCCTCAAAAATTTACCTCATCTTCTTCTAGTTCATCATCAGAGGATGTATTTGCCAATATACACATATTGGATGTAGTCCGGATCCTTTCTCTGTAGAGAGCATGTAACATGTCCATCATTTCTTTTGTCGACTCGAACCGAATTACCATTTCTTCTTACCTTCTTTCCAAAGCACATATAAGACACCATCTGACTCTATTATTTTGTTGAACTCTCCTTCTATCTTCTTGAGTCCAATATTCTCTAGGCTTTGGCAAAGTAGTTTCATCATCAGAAAGAATAGTTGGACTATATGGTCCATTGATGAACATATCCCAGAGATCACGTTCTTATTGAGCTCTTATAAATAGCTCAAACTTGTGTATCCCATCAGAGTAACCTTCTTCATTGAAGACAGGTGGACTGCTTATAGGTGAGCCCAATGTCGTTCTAGGAGCTGCTTCTAGGAGAATCTTCATGTTGTTCTATAGACCAAAGATAATAATTTTTATCTTCTTCTGTTTCCATACCTTCCTCAGATATATCGAGATCTTCCCAAGTGATCATTCTCTTCTTTAGAGGTGACCTCCTTGAGTCAAGAAGGGTGGTTTTCACAAATGTTTTTCTAGTGTTAATTCTCTTTTGGATCTTTTCATTTTTGAGAGGCCTCAAAGATTTCTCATCAGATTCCTCAAGAATCAGTAAGGACTTTGTTTCATGAAGAGCATTACCATCAGACATGTTTTTAGACTTTTCAACAGAGGATTCCTTTGTCTTGATTTCCTCATCATACAAATCCTCAAGTTTTTCCCATATATCTTTAGCTCTTTCACATCTAGAGATTTTATCTTATTCCATTCTGCTAAGAGAGCAGATTAGGAGATATTTCGCTTTTGCTTCTAACTGAAGCAAATTCTTTTATTCAGCTGAATTCCTAATATAAGATGTTGAAACTCTATTTTCATCTGTGAAAGCAACAAATCCATGAGAGATTAATTCCCATAGATCTACATCAGCGGATTGAACAAATAATATCATTTTGTTCTTCCAGTATTTGTAATTTTTCCATATGAACATGGGAGGATGACTGAAAACGGTTCCTTGGTTGTACACACTGTTGCTCGAGCTTGCTTCACTTGCCATTGTGGTAACCAAAATCTTTTCCTCTGCACTGTGAGGTGCTTAACCCAGAGGCTGAGTTTTGATACCAATTGAAGGTACCACAGATAAACGCAAAGAAAGGGGTTGAATTGTGTTTTTCAAACTATTTTGAAAAAGCAAGTTTTAAACCAAAGGTTTGTATAAACAGACACTTAATAGAAGGTTTACGCAAAAACAAAAGCACACACGCTTTCAGGTGTCTGGTTTATCAGATATGAAATAGACTGATTAAAACCTTTTCACAAAGAGGTATTTGAATATGCACACTTAATCCCCAAGGTTAAAACACATATAAAAGTGGAGATATAAATAAAGTAATATTCAAATCAGAGAGAGAAACACAAAGAATTTATCCTGGGTCACCATCACCTTTGGGCTACGTCCAGTCCTTGGCTTAACCAAGTTTTTCACTATAACTGATCAGATTATAGACGAGTATTCTTTGCACACCTAGCCTCTGCAGGCTAAAACGATCAACAAGTATTATTTGCACACCTAGCCTCTGCAGGCTCAATAAGTATTTTTCAGTTAGCCTCTTCTGGCATTTTCAAATAAAGAGATTTGTTTTGAAGCAACAACTTCAGATTACAATAAGAGAGTCAACCAATTAACATTCAAAGAGTGAATGTAATAAGCAAAGGTATGACTGCTTGAAGAACTTATTTGAAAAGATTTACAGATGAAACTTAGAGAAGAGAAGATAGTTTTTCAAATGAAGAACTTTGAAAGCTTCTAGCATAGGCTTTTTCAGAATGAGCTTTCTAATGTATTCTTTTGATCTTTTTGTATATGTTCTTGTGCTAGTTCTATATTGTTGTTCTCTTCTCTTTGAAAACTTCATCGACGTCTTCTTAAATAGCTTTTTCATGGCAAAGATCTGTTGTGAGACATTTCTTCGACTTTGTCTTCTCTTGAGATAGCATGTCTTCAAACATCCTGAGCGGCCATTAATATAAAAGAGTCGTTCTGACAGAGACATTGAATGGTTTAGAACGTTGAAGATGCTTTTGTATTATCGTACAGATTAAATCAAAGCAGCAACATACTTCGAGCAACTTTTAGAGTCTTTGCAGTGTGGATTATGTAACAACCTGGACTGGTTTCAGGATTGTCGACTATCCCCACTAACCAACACGGGTCTTTTCAACATGCTTTGTCCTCACTCATACGCCTTCTGAGAAACTTCCCAGAAGGTCACCCATCTCACAAATGCTCCTAGTCAAGCACGCTCAACTATGGAGTTCTTATGTTCTGGGCTCCCGAAAAGAAGATGCATCTTGTTGGTATAGGTAGTACCAATCAATTCCTTTAAGCCTTCCTTAACTATGCAGTCCCATACCTAAACAGTCTCAGGATCCCTCTCATTTTGATGTGAATTAGGTTCATTCATGTATCCCTTTGCCTAGAAGCCTGCCAGGAGTCGCTCCTTGTTCGTGCCTCATGCACCGGCGATCACTCCCCGCCTTCGTCAGCCTCAAGCGTTACATGCCCACCAGCTTTCGCCTGGTTCGTCCCCGAACCACATCGTACTGGGAGAGTTCCGCTCTGATACCATTTGTAATGGCTCGGACTGATTTCAGGATTGTCGACTGTCCCCACAAACCAACACGGGTCTTTTCAATGTGCTTTGTCCTCACTCACACGCTTTCTGAGAAACTTCCTAGAAGGTCACCCATCCCACAAGTGCTCCAAGTCAAGCACGCTTAACTATGGAGTTCTTATGTTCTGGGCTCCCGAAAAGAAGATGCATCTTGTTGGTATAGGCAGTATCAATCAATTCCTTTAAGCCTTCCTTAACTATGCAGTCTCATACCTGTACAGTCTCAGGATCCCTCTCATTCCGATGTGAATTCGGTTCATTCATGTATCCCTTCCTGCCAGGAGTCGCTCCTTGTTCGTGCCTCATGCACCGCGATCACTGCCCGCCCTTGTCAGCCTTAGGCGTTACAGATTACCTATTTAATGCAATCAGTCAGATCAACAATTCTAAAAAGGAATGTTATTGCGTACTAAAGGTATATGTAGATAGGTACTAGCTTCAGAGGTGCTTGGTTGCTCTTTTGACATTTAGGAATAGATCCTAGTATGATTCGAAGTCATGAGTAGTCTTATTAAATATGTTACTTCATATTTAATAGATTTTTCTAATCAGTTCTGATAGGAGACGATGATAGATAGCAGACGCTTGTTAAACAGTCTTTTTTCAGTGATCTTCATCAGACGCTTGGATGACTAGCTTGAAGTCTTTTCTTTGAACATAAAGATGCTTGATGATCTTGAAAAAGAGTACTCCTCATATACTTAGACGTTCAAGCGACAGAATTGTTTAGATTGCTTGCATCCGTTAGAAGCTTTAAATTTCTTCAGACGCATGATGCTGAAAGTCTTCAACAAGAAGTTTTATTTGTATCATTTTGAAATTCTCATTAGATAATCTACTTATAGATCTTCACACTCAAGTAGCTCATCAACAAATTTCACACAGTTCATTTAAGTCATTAACTGAAATGTTTAAATATATCAAAACACAGGGAGCAGACGCTTGGCACAAACTATTAGATGCATAGTAAAGCACACAGACGCTTGGAGAACTAACAGAGTCCCCCTTGATAAGCTTTTCTTACCAACAACTCTCTAATCGAATGCTTTGGCACACAAAGTTTCTTATCTTTTAAAAGAAACCCATCATGTTTGAAAAATCCTTTATGTGCCACGACATCTATATGAGTGAATGTGTCAGAGAAGTCTGGATCATTTGGATACAATTCCTTTATGTGATCAAACCCAAGGAGTTTTGTTTCAAGGGTTGCAAGCAATGCAAATCACTT
Organism: Ammopiptanthus mongolicus; assembly: GCA_039655645.1. NCBI lineage: Eukaryota > Viridiplantae > Streptophyta > Magnoliopsida > Fabales > Fabaceae > Ammopiptanthus > Ammopiptanthus mongolicus. Next base: position 14,852,490 of record CM077350.1, on the reverse strand, counting down.
AGAGAGTGCATCGGCCACAACATTGTGTTTATCTTGTTTATGTTTAATCACATAGGGAAATTGTTCAATAAATTCCATCCATCTGGCATGCTGCTTGTTTATGTTTAATCACATAGGCAACTTCTTCAACAGGTTCCGTCATCTGAGTCCTCACGTGCTCGCTCGGACCTATGAACAACATCTATACATGTGTTCCAAAAACACAACAGGGTGTCCAACATGTACAGGAAAATGTGAGATACTCATATAAAGTTTATCACGGTAGTCGCACAGGCGACAAACAGCATAAACATTCACAGATAAATATAGTTATAAGAACAATTAGCTATATAAGACAATATAATATCTCAAACACCATCATGAGTTATAATAATGCATGAGACTTCAATATCATCTTTCTAATTCATATACTCCGGAGATTCTAACTTCCCAACATCGAGCGATAGGCCGTAGTAACACCCGTAACACAATTGTCCTCATGAATACCACGTCATAACCATATCCTGAATACTCCAGTCTCTGATCGAGTTCATTCATGTTTGGCAGCCGATTTACCATGGCACGGGGTTGCTACGCCACCAGCCACTTGTGGGATCTCGAACACAAAATGCCCCTATAGACCTAGTGGTCTTAACTGGTTGAATTCTCAACTACTTGAGTTGTAGCTCAGTTCCAAATGGCACGTTTGCCGGTTCATGCATATGAACAGAAAGTTTTCCGTTTTTTTTTTTCATTCTTTCAATTGTCGAGACATAAAGTCCACGACTCGTTTCAAAAGGAATTAAGCCCGTTCAAATCAAAAACACAGGACACGAAGTCCGAATGCTCAATCGACAAAACACTAGCCCGACGTCTCGGCCACTAGGTTTGGGTTCATCTCAAAGGTTCATCATTTTTCTTTTGGTTTCATTTTCTCAAACACTTTGGAAAACAAAACACACTTTGGGTTTTCTTGAAATAAAAAATCTTTTTGATCCAAGGGAACATTTTTCGGGGAAAACACCTTTCTTGAAAACAAAAACCGTTTTCTAAGGTTTCACGCCTTTTTAAAACGCTTTACTGAAACAAAACACGTTTTGCACGACTTTCCACAAAACCACTTTTTCTTTTTCAAAAGGACATCACTTTTTCAAAAGGAAGATAACTTTTCTTGAAAAGGCAACACGTTTTCCAAAAACCACTTTTTGATTTCAAAACGCGTTTTTCAAAACTTTTATTTCGGATTTCGAGTCTTTTAACAATTATCGAGACATAGCCAGTCCTATGCTTATCCAGGATATATATATATAGGCATCAACAGCTCAACAATAGCATATACTTCAATCAAGGCATTCATGCCATAGTTATATCAAATAACCAATTATGCACAACACTTAATATCCAGTTAACCTAGGATATAAGTATACATATACATCAAGTCTTAATTCAATCATAACACACTAATCAATTATATGCCATGAGGCTATCAAAATCAAAATGAACTACCTCCCTTTACCTCTCTAGGATGCTCAACCAAAACTAGAACGATTCTCGGTCCCGGCTCCGGTTTCGTCTATGTCGCCTAAGACAATCAAACACAATACCTTCAAACAACAAATCAACATCAATATACAACATCAAAAAATAGATTTTCTTCCCCTAAAAGGTATAGGGTTCGACCATGAAAGGTAAAAAGGGTTAGGGATCTCATTTGGTTTCAAACTTTTGGGTGGTTGGTTCATGAACTTAGTTAACACTACTACAAGTCCTATGACTCAAAAATATGAAACATTGCTCATGGATTTTTCTCATGAAGGTCTCGGCCATTTTGGGCAAAAGGGGTTATAAATTGATTTGATTTCCATCACTTGGATTCAAGGACAATAGGAAAGTTAAGGATGGAATCAAGAGTTAGAAATCAAAAATTTGATGAAAAACACTATTCATCACCACTACTAGGGTTCGGCCACTTTGGAGGTTAAGGGCTAGGATGAGAATTGAATCATAAGCTCTTGGTTTTAGGTAGAGAATGTTGAAGTGAGTTCAAAGAAATTGGTTTCCCATTAAAAGGATTTTTCTACAATTTCCTATGAATTTTCAAAGATTTGGATCTCAAAATGGATTTTCATGAAAATGGATTTTGATCATGAGATTGAGAGAAATTCAAGAAGCTAGGAGATCATAGAAGTGATCTTACCCAAGAATGGATGAAGATTGATCAAAGATTCAAGGTTTTTCTTCAAAATTTCAAGGTTTTCTCAAGGATTTCAATGGAGGTTTTCACAAAGGAAGAAGATGAAGTTCTTGGCTCCTCAAGGGGGCTGGGCTGCGTGAATTAGGGCTGGAGAAGGCTGTCCAGCCTTCTTAACAATTCACTTAAGGGCAAAAAGGTCAATTGGTTCAAGGGTAAAATGGTAAAAGGTGAAAAGGTTAAGTTTAGGGGTATTTTGGTAATTTCGCGTCCCGATATTCCCAATCATCATGACGACTCTAGCATGCTCTCCCAAGTGATTTGACATGATGTGATATCAAGATTATCCGTTGTCGGATCCTGGTAAGTCCATACGCGACTCCATTTGTCACCCGATTAAGGATTTCGCTCGAACAAAAGTCAAGAAGTGATTTTTTTGAAATTTTTACGACATTTAACCAAAATGTAGAGAATCGAATTCTAAGACTTACTGTCTCGTTCACAGGTCCATTTGAGGTCTCCTGAGCAGTAAAATCATACTGTCAGTGTAAAAACGCAGACCGGACTCCGTCTGAGTTTTCGGTTCAAAACTTAATCATAGTTTCCTACGATATCGTTGAGCATGATTATGGTCTCGGAATATTTTATTTCCATTTCTAAGACCTCGAATAAAATATAAGTTCATAAATACTGATTAATTATGAAAACTCGAAAATACGGGTGTTACAGAGGACAGTTTGGGAAAAAAAAATTTCACTCGTATAATAGTTATTGCTTTCTCATGCCTTATATTTGACAGAGTTTCGGTCTGATACATTTCCTTTAGTTTTCTGGGTGCAAACTTGATCGTGTTGTGTGCTTAAGTGTTGTACTTGGAGACCAATGGGAAATGCTGTCGAAATTTTGTCAAATATAAGGTATGTGAATTAAGCAATAACTATTAATACTAGGATTGAGTGTTGAAAAAGTTTCTTCTCGAATGGGATAGAGCCATACCAATGAAAAGGAGTGATTCTAGATTGTGCAAGATGCTGTTAAAATTTGGCGTTTAAATATATATGCATTTTTTAAACATGCAGAAGATGGATTGTCATCCTTTGAATCGCAGTTGGATTTATGATAGGTTATATTCAAGAAGAAGGGGTCTAAAGCAATCTTTTATAAACAGCGTTGAAGAGTTTGTTACCAAAGCAAGTCAACAGTACCATTATATCAACGACGGGGGATTAGATGTCCGTGCGTTAAATGCAAATGTACAAAGATTAAGAGTGATGATGATGTGAGGGTCCACTTGTATAAATTTGGGTTCAAGCCTAACTACTGGATTTGGATTGAGCATGGTGAAGAAGTGCCACATTTTGACTTAGAAGTTGACGAGAATTGCACGGGTGGTTCAAGCAGTTGTGCAGATATGGGATATGGTGAACAATTGGTGTGTGGCGCTGTCGGGGTCAATGAGGCTTACGAGTACGAGAAAATCTCAGCCCAAGCAAAGAAAAATAGGGTGTCGGAGACCGGTGGGAGTCTACACACAGGAGGTTCGATCACCCAGCAGCAATTATGTTCGGATGGTACATTCATAAACTTCCTCTTTAGTGCATTGATTTTTGATATTTTTATTATGTTGTCAATTAATTATTGTTTATTCATCATTTCTACTTATGTTATAGGCTGTGGAGTATGGCTGTTACATACTGCCGAACGAGGTCCATCGTCGTACCCATGTTAGAAAGGGTACTAACGAGTTTGTGGACGAGCGTTCGAGAGGCACTCAGGTAAAACCCCTTTATTTTTTATTTTAATTTTTATAAAATGTATTGTTTTAAAATATTATACTCGCCTTGATGTGTGCTTATGCATAACAGGAGGAGTATGAGGCGAGATTGAGTCAGGCTAGATCTCAGGCAGCCTCTACTCAGTCCACAACAGCTAACCTTGAGGAGGAGGGGCGATTAGAGCTTTAGATATAGGTGGAGGTTGCTGGTGGCAAGAAGAAGGGTCACATTTATGGTTTATGAGAACACGCCCGCAACTATCGACGAGGGGCCTCCAGCATCAATACCTAGCACAGCAGAGCATCCACCAGCAGGAGTCGCCACTCACAGGAGTCCACCGAGCTGAGGCAGAGAGTGGCTGCATCCGAGGAGCGAGAGCGTCGTATGCTGGAGGCCGTGGCCGCGAGCGAGGAGCGTGAGCGTCGGATGTTGGAGACCATGGAGGCCATGATGGCACAGCAGAGAGAGTTCATGCAGCGCGTCACACTCGATCAGCCTCAGCCGAGCCAGCCTACCGATGATGATGATCAGCAGTTTGATGATCTATTGTAGGGTTATCGCGATAACTATTAGATGATATTACTTTTATTTAATTTTTTGTACTAAGATACATATATATATATATATATATATATATATATATATATATATATATATATATATATATATATATATATATATATATATATATATATATATATATATATATATATTATGTTCCATCATCTTTTTTATTCATTTTAGGCTTAATTGCACTTTTGGTCCCTCGGGTTTCAATTGCGCCAATTAGGTCCCCCAGGTATCACAATTATGCAATATTGATCCTCCAAGTATCATGATAGTGCAATTTTTAACAGCAGTAGCCTACGTGGTCCACGTGGGACTGATTTGACACTTAGTGAGGTCAACTTGGCAGTTTACGGGATATTCTTATGCGACATCATTGACATCTCACACACTTAAACGGTCAAATGCACATCACTAAGTGCCACATAGGAATGACACGTAAGCTAACAAACCGGTCTCACTAAGTACCAAATTAGTCCCACATGTCCTTCGTAGGTTATTGACGTTAAAAATTGTACTATCGTGATACTTGAGGGACCAAAATGGCATAATCATGATACTTGAGAACCAAAATTGCACAATCGTGATATCCGGGGGACCCAATTGGCTCAATTAGAACATGAGGGATTAAAGTTGCACAATCGTAAATCATGAGGGACCAAAAGTGCAATTAAGCCTTCATTTTATTATGTTTATTTTAAATATATTGGTAATTATTAATAATGTTAATTTTAATTATTATAATTATAAAATATATAAATAATTGTTAATTAAATATATTTTTAAAAAAAAATTAAAATCAAGTTATCGAAATTACCGACGGATAGGACCGCCGGTACGAGGGTACGATTACCATCGACAGCTACAGCCGTCGGTAAACACGTAACATTACCGACTGCGTTGGCCATCGATAATTACCGACAGTTATACGAAATGGCCGTCGGTAACCATTTCCGACTAGAGTATTTCCGACCGATACAGGACCGTAGGTAATCCGTCGGTAATTCATCGTTACCGATGGTTTTTCAGCATTTCCGACAGGCTTTGGCCGTCAGTAATGACGCAAATTCTTGTAATGCATAACCGACACTGCTTTTCAGAAGACATAGAACAAGTTATTAGACCGAGCTAGTCTGAACGTGTTTATGCATTTAATGCTCACAACTCTTTGTTATCACCATTGAAAAGAAGAACGTTAAAGTGTTGAAGCCTATAAATACTGCAGACTTTGAAGAAAGTAAGTAGTGACAAAGAACAAACAAACTTCATACTCATTCAAAGCTCTCAAGCTCTTTATTACTTTCTTTGAACAAGAAATATTTCATATCTACTTTCCGCATAGAGTTTTTTCAGAGTTGTATTTAATCTTCATATTCTCATACATAGTGAGTTAAATCTTTTGATTGCAAACTCTTTTCAAACAGTTTGAGCTGAGCCTGAAGAGGCTTGTCTGTAAAAGAATACTTGTGAAACCTGGAGAGGTTAAGAATACTTGTCACGTGAAGAGGTTGAGAATACTTGTAAGTTGCTAAGGTTTTAGTGGATAAAGCCTTCACGTAGAAGGAACTGGACGTAACTCTTGTGCTTAGAGTGAACCAGGATAAAACATCTGTATGCTTATCCTTTTCCTTATCTTTGCATTTAGTTTGTGTTTTGCTAACATTGGGGATTGCAATTTTTTTACTTAATTGTGCATAAAAGAAAACATTTTAACTTGAGTCCATCATTTTGTGTTAAAACGCGTTTTGCATCCAAAGCCTCGCTTTCATTTTCTACATTTTGTTTATCTAAATCTGTTTTGCAAAAAGTATTGTAGAAAGTTAAGAAACACAATTCAACCCCCTTCTTGTGTTTCAATAGCTTACTTCATGTGGGAATTTACTTTTAGAACAATAAAATTGATATTGTACAGACTTAAACGGAGGTCCTCCACAGTCAAAAAGTCGTGCAAGGGTGATTGTCATTGTCGATGCTAAGGAGAATAACAAAGACTCTCTCATGAGCTGGAGCTTAACGCTGCCGAAGAAACTAACGATGCTAACACTACACCAGATTATACATTAAATGGTGCACTTAAAAACTGTCAAATAGCATTTTTAAGTGAAACGCTATTAATAGGTGCAACGTTTCCTCATGGAAGCGCTATCTATTCTCTCGCTAAACACTTCCCTCCTCACTTTCGTTCCAACCCCCTCACTCTCAGTCTTTCACTCTCGAACCTTTCCCTAACCCCTACTTGCCTCCTCCGCGAACACTGTTGCGTTCAAAACACACTTAAGAGAAGTGTATCCTGTCGCATAACTAATATAGGACGGAAGTCCAGATATCGTATCCAAGAGATTAATCTGATATAATAATGATAAAGCAAGTACTGGAATAGGGAAATTCTTATGTTATTTAGACTAATAAAAAACTTAGAAAATAAATAGGAATAGACCAGTGTTAAAGATAATAGCAGGAAAGTAAAAGAGTTTTATGAAATCAAAAGTAAAGCACCTAGAGCCGTGGTTTCACTTGTGCTTTCGATTCCCCCCAAATCCTAATTCTATTCACTTTCGCAATTGCCTTTTGAATATCAATCCCTCTACGAAAACTATTAATTGTTTGTCAGGCAATTAATATTCTTTTCCCCAAATAAACCCAATGGTTGTCAGACAAAGAGTTTAGGTGATTAGAAAGCATTAAGCACAAAGAATTTGAATGGTTGAAAGGAATAAATCACGTTTTTGCAAATCTAGATATTAAACCATGGTTATCCTATAGGTCTACCAATTTAATTGGGCTTAATAGCCAAAATGTCAATCAATTGATTATAAGCATACAAAGGGTGCGCAATCCTAGTATGGGATGAAGAACGATAGAATAACACTATTCAAATAACAACTTTAAAACCAAATAGAGTTGAATTAAAGCTAAGACATAGCAAAAGGAATTTCTACTAACACAAGATCCACCACAACTATAGTGGTGAAATTAGCTACTCATAGTAATAGAGAAAACCAAAATCAACAAAGGGAAACGCATCCTGAATAGTTAAAGAGGGAGAAGTGTTTCCAACTTAACCTCCAGGTACCAAATCCTACTCTAGAAATCAAAACTACAAACTAAAACTAAAACAAGAGTATAGTACTCAAAGAAAATAAAGAGATGAAAGAAAGAGCAAAAGATGTCTTTAGAGTGGCACAAAAAACCTCTATTTATAACACAAAATACGAACCGGGCCTTGATTCTGGTCTTCTGTTTCATTGGCACGGGCATGCTCTTCACTTGGCACGACCGTGCTCTTCACTCAGCACAGGCGTGCTCTTCAGCATATCAGGCCGTGCTCAAATATGTCAGGGGTTACTGACTTCGTAGATCAACGTTCAAGTGCATGGGCTGCAGCACAGCCGTGCTCTTTGCGATTGGGGTCGTGCTATCATCTGTCAGGCCTTTCTTTTAGCCCTTTCTTCAATATGGCACAGGCGTGCTCTCGTGTGGCACGGCCGTGCTAAGTCTTCAGAGGTAAGTTTTAAGCTTTTTCGTAAGGCTTATTTGGATGGATGACTTTGGGAGGTTGGCACGGGCGTGTGTTGTGAAAAATAATGATGTGTGGAAGTATACACAATCGTAACAAGTAATAAAGAGTGAGTAAAGATCGTTCCCACGAGGATTTAAATGTTTTGAATACAAATTTTAAATTTACTTTTTCTCTTTAGCTTAATAAAATAAAGATTGACTAACAACATGTAAGTAAATGGACTGATAAGGTAACAGAACTGTAAGTAAGAAATGCAAGAAAGTAATAAATGCAACAGTTGGATATTTTAGAACAAAGATAAAAACAGCTGGGATTCTAATCCTTTGTAATCTTAACTTCAGGGTAATTTATGCGTCAAGATGCTACAACATTTAGTCCAGGAATTACGTTTTGCTTTCCAGTAGTAGAATTGAGTTCATTAAAAGCTTCTTATTCCTAAGTTCAAATTAATTTCCCTCAGCTATCAATTAAGTACGTCCAGCTACTTAAAGATATGAAGGCTATTCCTAGCTCATTCAACACAATTAATTTTCTAATTAATAGTTCTATCTTTATCTTTTAATCAAGTCCACTAACTTGGTTTTTCCAAACTTAGCTAGCTAGTAGTCAGGTCAGTTGATCAGGCTAATCTGACATTAAACATAAAATCAGAATAGAAGAAAATGAATAACCTCCATAACATTGAATTACCCTTCAGTATAATTACAAATTCATAGAATCCTAGCTTAAGGAAATTAGCTCATAATGAGCTTGAAGACAAAACAAGCTAAAGGAATGGAAAAGAAAAGCATAAAGCGTAAAAATTGAAATTACAGAGGGGACAATAGAGATGACGGCTGCTGCAATTGTACCACGCTCTCAAAGGATGCTGACTCCTCACTATTTACAGTAGTGCTCCCCAAATAGGTTTTCCTCCTTTCTCTCTCATGCACTTTTGGGCTTTTACAAAATTCAATAATAATAAAATAATCCTAGGCCCAATTCCCAAGTACATTAAGCTGAAGTTTACATTTCTCTTTCTTCGTTTGGGTCAGCGTTGCAGGTTCTTTTCTCTGTAGTGAAGGTGTGCTGAGCTGGCAACTCTTTAGTCTTGTAGTGATTCTGGTCTCAGAAGCTGCAGCATTCCATAGCAATTCCAGATTAGCTCTTTTCAACTTACATACCTGATTCCCTGCTCAACACTTCAACATCTTCATAGTTATCCAATTACAAAAAATTAATAACCTTTTCAGCATTTGAACAATTCTTTCTACTATGATTTCATCCTATCAAAACTTGACTTTAATTCTCAAAATTACTTAAGACAAGAACACTGATTTAGTTAAAAGAAAGAGTAATAAATGTTATTTCTAAGAGTTATCACACCCCTAAACTTGAACCATTGCTTGCCCTCAAGTAATGACATTCAGCCAGCCAAAAAAAATGTGGACAATGTAAGCAAATTCCATGGCAGTCCTCAGATGCATTCAGAAACATGCTCAATACAAGATACCCTTAAATGTGCGTGTATGCACCCTAAGCTGCAACTCAATTTCAGCAAGGGACTTCAACCAAATCACCCTTCAGCCAAGTTTTAGGCGCATCTTCCAAATATCCTTTAGATTAAGGGTGATTACTTACCAGATTATCTTCCTAAGAACAGGGATTCAGCATAATCTTGGATTTGCCATAACACTCAATTCACTCTTCTTTATGTTCTGTTTTGGTGTTTCACTCAATCTTCATTCAGATGCCACTCTATCATAGGCTTGACAAACTTCTAACAATCAAAAAAACACAAATACCATGTGCACACAGCCAGAGGACTTACTGGGTTGTAATGGGGCTTAGGTTTAGGTTTGGTACATTTTGGTCCGGAGCTTAATTAGGTGGAGTTCAAGGTCTTTTGTCCACATCACCCCCCTTTCCCAAAACTTGGGCATTTGCTATTGCTGCCCCCATTTCTGATGACAAAGAGGGATATTCTCTGTATTTGGTTTCTTGCCCCCATATTTTTTTTTTTTTTTTTTTTGTGTTTAATCCTTCCTCCATTTTTGGTTAATCCTTCCTCCATTTGGTGCATATGTACCCCCCAAACTTGTATCAATGGGTGTCCTCAACCATGTATCATAGATTAGCTGGACAATAGTCCCCAAACTCCACCTAAAAAGGGATGACTTGGTTTTTGCAGGGAAATAGGGCTTGTTATGTGGGGGAAACCAACAAAAAGGGCTCAGGGTCAAAGGGGTGCACAAAAGGGAATAGGTCAGGGTTGGCCGTTTAAGCTGAGTAGTTAAAGCAACAAAAGTGCTTCAAGCCAATGTGTGTGCAGCAGTGATATAGGCAATCAATGACAGAATTAAGGCAAGCGTTGCAGAGGAAACACATGAATGAAATATATAATGAATGAATCTTATGAAGCCCAAAACCTCACAGGATTGATGTTGTAGAATGCTACAACATCAAATTTAACCGCACACACCTCCCTAAACTTAGGTTGAAATCTAATGTAGCGCTCACCCTCTATTGCATGGATAAGGATGCAGGCCACCCAGTGCCCCAATTGACTGAGTACCTTGGTTGAAGTCCCGCTCATGGATGGGGACAATGTAGTAGCAAAATATTGATGCAGGGTATCACAAGATTGGAGCTGCATGACAAACACACAGAAATAACTGATCGTCATCAGATGCACATGGACAGGCAAACATAATTCAATCAAGCAACAACCAGTTCTTGCAAAAAAAAAAAGGGCCCCCATTAGGCAGGCAAACAACAAACAAAAATGACAAACACTAAACTAAAGACTGAAAATTAAAAAGAAAGGTCCTGTTCAAAAGATGCGGCAGCATGGCCCAGCAATTAGTGTGGGACTGCAGCTCAAGGCTGAGTCAGTCTGGCACTGCTTCTGGTCTTGCCTCCCTTTGTCAACTGCTGCATTATTGGCCTGCCAGTTGCTGGAATGGCCTTGGTGATCTCCACCTCATCAGTGAGGTCTCGAGTGGCAGGCCCAGCATACCCTCCTCTCGATGCGTGAGCTGAAGCCTTTAAACCTTCCATTTTTCTGCTCAGAGGGACATCATCCTCGGAGCTTTCGCTGGGGCTCTCCGCAGCCCTCTCTGCTTCCCTCTCTTCTCTAGTCTTTCTCTTTCGAGGGGCAGTGTGCTTGATCCTCCCTCTCTTTAGTGGGGGCGGGGCAAGGGGCTCAGTCTCAGCCAACGTCCTTTTGCCCTTGGCAATGGGCGATGGTTGAGCTGGTGCTGGGTCGCTGGGAGGTGCGGGAGGCGTCCATTCCGAACTGATGTCATTGTTATTCACGGAATGTTCACTAACAGTCGGTTGCATCGGGGGGTGGTCAGGCGCAGTGGCAGGTACATCAGGGTTGGGAGTTTGGATGGCAGAGTCGTTCTCCGTTATAGGAGAGGTAGCAGGCGGATGCTCCCTGGCAGGCTCAGTGGGTATTTGGGTAGAGGGAGAGTACTTAAATGGTTCAAATAGGGCTTCAGGGAATTGGGGAGGAAAGCTGCCTTGTCTGAGCTTGTTAATGCCAAGGGATCGTTGGATCCACAAATGCTGCTTTTTTGAAAACTCCCAGAAGAGTTGTTGTTGCCGCAAATTATGCTGCAGCATTTGGTAGCAAAGATCCAATTTTGGGTTCACCTCAGCTAGGTGATCCTGCTGCCCGGAAGGAGGAACCGACCCTGTACCTTGGATGTGGATGCGTCGAAACGCTTGATAGCCAGCCAATCTATGGCCCCTTTGTTGTCTCTGACTTCATCCTCTAGTAAGGCCTTCACTCCACATTTTTCGCACAAGGAAGTAATGAGGGAAGAGAAAAACAGCAAACCCTTCTTTTTGAAGGCACAGGAAATGATTTCACTCTCGACCAACTGGCCCACATCCACCCTCTTCTTTTTCAAAATACAATATAAGAGGACTAACCTTTCCTTATTTACTGTTTCCATGTGAGCAGTGGGTAGAATTTTGGTTCTGATAACATGGTACCAGACCTTGGCCAAGGGAGTAAGATCAGGTCTTGCTATTTTCCAGTTCTCATAATTTTGAATCCATTCCGCTCCCTCCACGGTCACTTCCCTCATCATATCAGTCAGCTCAGCTTCTTCCACATTCTTCAACAAGTCGAGATATTCATCGTGAACATCCCGTAAACCCCACCTTCCGTTCAGGTTAGGTGCAGAGAAGGAGACTTTACAACTTCTCACTATCACATACTTCTGTTGGGGTGAAGTGAGATTCGCATAAAACTCTCTAACAAAAGGGAGGATGGGATCTCTTGGATGAGCAACGAACTTTTTCCAGTTATGGTAGCCGATGAGCTCAGCGACCTCTTCGGTTAACCCATAATGTGGGGAGTCGAGGAGGAAGAAACCCTTTTCCAAATGAACATTCCGTCGCTTCACCTCTCTTTCATATTTCAGTCGGCCTTCCTCATCTACGAACCGTGTATCAGCCTCCTCACCAGAAGAGGAGGAGAGGGGGGTAACCGGCCACTTGGACGTTCCGCTCGGGTTTTGCCCATGGTAGTGAAGGTGATAGAGAGAGAGAGGGTGGAGTAGATGGTGACAGACAGAGAGAGTTGGTTTTTGTTTGCTTTTGCGTGGGATTAGGGTGGAGGACAGTACTTTAATAGGCTAGCAAATTCGTGAACAGCTTGTTGCAAAAATAGGAGCCCTCATCACTGATTATAGCTCGCGGGGTGCCAAAACTGGTAAAGATGCTCCTGTGCAGAAATTTGGTGACTGCTCTAGCATCGTTGGATGGCAAGGCTGTTGCTTCCGCCCATTTAGATACATAATCAACTGCGACCAGGATGTAGGCATTTCCATATGAAACCGGGAATGGCCCCATGAAGTCTATACCCCACACATCAAATAATTCAATCTCCTAAATAGTGTTGAGTGGCATTTCTTGTTTATTGGAAATATTCCCCACCCTCTGACATCTATCACAGCTCTTGGCAAAGACTTGGGCATCTCGAAACAGAGTGGGCCAGAAGTACCCTGATTGTAGGACTTTAGCAGCGGTTCTTTTTCCACCAAAGTGGCCTCCGTATGGGGCTGCATGGCAATCATTGAGAATATCATGCATTTCTTCTTCAGCAACACATCTCCTCATAATCTGGACTTGGCATTTTTTGTACAGAAAAGGTTCATCCTAGTAGAAATGTTTGACGTGATGAAAAAATCTTCTTTGCTGTTGAACACTAATTTCCACAGGGATGACCTTACTGACCAGGAAATTTACAATGTCAGCATACCAGGGTGCTGCAGCATTTTCAATCAGTAAAAGGTGTTCATCAGGAAAATTGTCTGTGATTTCTCCTTGAAGCTTGGTTTCTTCTTCTTCAACAATTCTGGAAAGATGGTCAGCTACCTGATTTTCAATTCCTTTCTTGTCTTTGATCTCCAGATCAAACTCTTGAAGTAAAAGCACCCATCTGATAAGCCTTGGCTTTGCATCCTTCTTGTCTATGAGATACTTGATAGCTGCATGATCAGTGTATACCACCACCTTGGTGCCCACTAAATAGGGTCTGAATTTGTCAAAAGCAAATACAACTGCTAGCAGCTCTTTTTCTGTAGTGGTGTAGTGGATCTGGGCATCAATGAGGGTTTTACTAGCATAATAAATAGTATGGAAAACTTTGTTATGCCTTTGGCCTAGCACAGCTCCCACTGCAAAATCACTTGCATCACACATCAACTCAAACGGTTGTCCCCAGTCTGGAGCCACTATTACAGGGGCAATGATCAACGCATGCTTCAAAATTTCAAAAGCTGCTAAGCATTCATCGGTGAAGTCAAATAAGCTATCATGTTCCAGCAACTTGCACAATGGCTTGGATATTTTAGAGAAGTCCTTGATGAATCGCCTATAGAAGCCAGCATGTCCTAAGAAACTTCTGATGCCTTTAACAGAATTGGGTGGAGGGAGTTTGTCAATCACCTCAATTTTAGCTTTGTCCACCTCTAAGCCTTTCTTTGACACTTTGTGGCCTAACACAATACCCTCTTTAACCATGAAGTGACACTTTTCCCAATTTAGAACTAAATTGGTCTCTTCACATCTGTCCAACACTTGCTCTAAATTGGCCAAGCATCCCATGAATGAATCTCCAAACACTGAGAAATCATCCATGAAAATTTCCATAGTCTGCTTAATAAAATCAGAAAAAATGGCCATCATGCACCTTTGAAAGGTTGTTGGAGCATTGCAGAGCCCAAAAGGCATCCTTCTGAAAGCAAATGTTCTATATGGGCAAGTGAATGTGGTCTTCTGCTTATCTTCGGGTGCTACTGCTATCTGATTGTAACCTGAATAGCCATCTAGGAAACAGTAAAATTTTCTCCCGGATAACCTATCCAGCATCTGATCTAAGAATGGTAAGGGAAAATGGTCCTTTCTTGTTGCCTTGTTCAGTTTTCTGTAGTCCATACATTTCCTCCACCCTGTGACTGTCCGTGTAGGAATCAGCTCATTCTTCTCATTTTTTACCACTGTGACTCCTCCTTTCTTTGGAACACATTGCACAGGACTTACCCACATGCTATCAGAAATAGGGTAAATAATTCCTGCATCTAGCCATTTGATTATCTCTTTCTTCACCACTTCTTTCATTATCGGGTTCAGTCTTCTCTGACCTTCGATACTGTTTCTAGCATCCTCCTCTAATAAGATTCTGTGCATGCAAAAGCTAGGATTGATTCCTCTAATATCTGCCATTTGCCATCCTATATCTTTCTTGTGCCTTTTTAAAACTGAAATGAGATGACCCTCTTGCTCGGAACTTAAGAAACAAGAGATGATGATAGGAAGAGTTTCTTGTTCTCCAAGATAGGCATACTTCAGATGCGAAGGTAGTGGCTTCAATTCAAGGATAGGAGGTCTTTCAATAGAGGGAACATTCTCTTCAAAGGTGTCTGCCGATACATCTAAAGATTCATATTTTTTATTCCAAAATCTGTGTGGCAAATTCCCATCTACTAGAAGCTTCAACTCTTCATTTCCCAAATCTACTTCCTTAGTCCATTCCAATTCCTGCCCTGAGACTACCATGTGCTCTTGCACCAGAGATTCAATACTGTTGAGAACGGAACAGCTTTCCATTTCCTCATCAGGGTAGTGTAATGCATTAAAAACATTGAAAGTCACTTGCTGATCATTCACCCTCATAGTGAGTTCTCCTTTTTGCACATCTATCAGTGTTCTCCCGGTTGAAAGGAAAGGTCTCCCAAGGATAATTGGGACCTCCTTGTCAGCCTCAAAGTCAAGGATAATGAAATCAACTGGAAATACAAATCTGTCCACCTTGATTAGAACATCCTCTATTTTTCCTTCTGGGTAAGCAATAGACCTGTTTGCAAGCTGCAAGGTAACAGTGGTAGGTCTAGCATCACCAATCTTCAATTGCTTGAAAATGGACATAGGCATCAAATTAATGCTAGCCCCAAGATCACACAGCGCTTTTCCACAATAAGTGGTCCCTATAGAACAAGGAATTGTGAAACTGCCCGGATCTTTCATTTTCTGGGGAACCTTGTTCTGCAATAGCTGGCTGCATTCCTTTGTCATTTATACTGTCTCAAATTCCCCTAATCTCTTTCTTTTTGTTAGGATATCCTTCAAGAATTTGGTGTAATTGGGCATTTGCTGCAGGGCTTCAACCAAAGGTATATTTATATGCAATTGCTTCAGGATTTCCAGAAACTTACTAAATTGCTTTTCTTGGGCTGCCTTCCTCAACCTTTGTGGAAATGGAGGAGGTGGTATCTCTGGAGTCAATTGATTCTCTTTCTACTTAGGGATATTCTGCGTTTCATCTTCAGTTATTGGGATTACCTCAGGATTTTTCTTTCTTGTCTCAACTGTTGCAGTTTTCTTTGGTGTTGGCTGCTTATATGCTACAGCATCTATCAGCTCCTTATCACTTCGCAGATTTATGACCTTAATATGTTCTTCGCCTACTTCAGTGGACGAAGATGGGGTCTCTGTAGTTGCAGGAAGGGTACCAGCTGGCCTATTAGTGAGTGCAGTGGCCAACTGACCCACTTGATTTTCCAGATTCCTCATAGCTACTCCTTGGTTCTGAAATTGCGCTTTAGTTTCAGTCATAAAGGCCTTCAAAATGGCTTCGAGGGAAGGTTCTTTAACAGGAACTTGAGTATGCTGCTGAGTGCCCTGCCCTTGGTATTGATTCTGTTGTGGAACTTGGCTAGAGGGTGGATTCAGAATGTTATTATGATTGTTGTAACTGAAATTTGGATGAGGGTGCCTATATCTAGGGGCAAAATTGTTGGAATATTGACTTCCCCTATTTCCCACATAATTTACTGAAACTGGGTTGTGGGGGCATTCTTCAAATAAATGCTTTTCACCGCAGAAAACACATGACACTGTCTCTACTGCGGCCACTGGTTCAGTCATGCCAGGTTCTTGGCTTGCATTTGCAGTAGTCAGGTTCTTCAACATATTTGTAATCGTAGCTAACTGAGCAGACATCGCAGTTATTTCCTTAACTTCATGCATACCAGCTGCATTTTTGGAAGAATTAGTCCTCACCGTGGGCCACTGATAGCTATTAACAGCTATGCTTTCAATCAGCTTAAATGCTTCATTGTAAGATTTAGTCAACAGGGCACCTCCTGATGAAGCGTTTAACATTAGTTTTGAAGGAGGTGCCAACCCATTGTAAAATGTCTCCAACTGAATACAAGCTGGTATTCCATGGTGTGGGCATTTTCTCAGCAGACCTTTGAATCTCTCCCAAGTGTCATATAAAGTTTCATCGTCAGTTTGCCTGTATGCAGTGATATCCCCCCGCATCTTTGCATTCTTAATGGCAGGAAAGTACTTAATCAAAAACTTCTCAGCTAGGGCACTCCACGATGTAATGGAATTGGGTTCCAACGAATCCAACCAAGTCTTAGCTCTATCCCAAAGAGAGTAAAGGAAGAGCCTCAACTTGAATGAATCCTCTGTCACTCCAGGGGTCCTGAAGTTGCTAGCCACTTCCAGAATTTGCCTCAGATGTAAATGAGGGTCTTCAGTAGGTGCTCCACTGAACTGCCCAACAGTTTGGAGCATTGGAAACATCATGGGTTTAAATTCAAACTGTTGAGTGGTGAATTCTGGTCTCACTATGCTAGTGTTCATGATCTGAGGATCAAACAAAGCATAGCCCCTGATGGGCCTATCCCTGTCATTAGCCATTTCAATCATTTCAGGTTGCTCATCCTCATTTGCTAGAATATGAGCCATGAAGCCTAAGTCAGAGTATTGATCACGAGCTCTTTGTTCTTTAGTTCTCTTCCTTAGCCTCTTAGCTGTTTTCTCTATCTCAAGGTCAATTTGGAACTCAGGTGTACCCTTGCTGCGCATACAGATTTAGTACCTATTGCTGAGCAAAGCACACAACACTTTTCAGCACTAGCTAAATAGAAAAAGTAAACTCAGAATTTAAATATTCAACACCATTGTCAATCCCCGGCAACGGCGCCAAAAACATGTTGTGAAAAATAATGATGTGTGCAAGTATACACAATCGTAACAAGTAATAAAGAGTGAGTAAAGATCGTTCCCATGAGGATTTAAATGTTTTGAATACAAATTTTAAATTTACTTTTTCTCTTTAGCTTAATAAAATAAAGATTGATTAACAACATGTAAGTAAATGGAGTGATAAGGTAACAGAACAGTAAGTAAGAAATGCAAGAAAGTAATAAATGCAACAGTTGGATAGTTTAGAACAAAGATAAAAACAGATAGGATTCTAATCCTTTGTAATCTTAACTTCAGGGTAATTTATGCGTCAGGATGCTACAGCATTTAGTCCAGGAATTACGTTTTGCTTTCCAACAGTAGAACTGAGTTCATTAAAAGCTTCTTATTCCTAAGTTCAAATTAATTTCCCTCAGCTATCAATTAAGTACGTCCATCTACTTAAAGATATGAAGGCTATTCCTAGCTCATTCAACACAATTAATTTTCCAATTAATAGTTCTATCTTTATCTTTTAATCCAGTCCACTAACTTGGTTTTTCCAAACTTAGCTAGCTAGTAGTCAGGTCAGTTGATCAAGCTAATCTGACATTAAACATAAAATCAGAATAGAAGAAAATGAATAATATCCATAACATTGAATTACCCTTCAGTATAATTACAAATTCATAGAATCCTAGCTTAAGGAAATTAGCTCATAATGAGCTTGAAGACAAAACAAGCTAAAGGAATGGAAAAGAAAAGCATAAAGCGTAAAAATTGAAATTACAGAGGGGACAATAGAGATGACGGCTGCTGCAATTATACCACACTCTCAAAGGATGCTGACTCCTCACTATTTATAGTAGTGCTCCCCAAATAGGTTTTCCTCCTTTCTCTCTCATGCACTTTTGGGCTTTTACAAAATTCAATAATAATAAAATAATCCTTGGCCCAATTCCTAAGTACATTAAGCTGAAGTTTACATTTCTCTTTCTTCGTTTGGGTCAACGCTGCAGGTTCTTTTCTCTGTAGTGAAGGTGTGCTGAGCTGGCAACTCTTTAGTCTTGTAGTGATTCTGGTCTCAGAAGCTGCAGCATTCCATAGCAATTCCAGATCAGCTCTTTTCAACTTACATACCTGATTCCCTGCTCAACACTTCAACATCTTCATAGTTATCCAATTACAAAAAATTAATAACCTTTTCAGCATTTGAACAATTCTTTCTACTATGATTTCATCCTATCAAAACTTGACTTTAATTCATAAAATTACTTAAGATAAGAACACTGATTTAGTTAAAAGAAATAGTAATAACTCTTATTTCTAAGAGTTATCAGTGTGCTCTCGCATGGCACGACCGTGCTAACCTCGGAACTTCAGTATTTTACCCAATTTAGCTCTAAAACCTTCTCTTTTCTTCAAAAGTCCATTAAACTGCCTCAGAATGTCAATTATGTCAAAACTTAAGTAAAATGGTGAAATATAATAATATTTATCCTAAAATGCATCAAAATTCGACCCAAATACCCCCTATAAAGTGCACAGAATTGAGGTTCATCAAACACCACAACCACCACCATTTTGGTTCTCTGGCCACCACCTCGCGCGTCTCTCCATCGCTCCATCGCTGCCTGCCTTCTTCCTCTCCCACTCTCACTCTCTCATCTCAGTCGCGCTAAGAACGACACTGTCATTGTTTTCCCCAATTTCACCAACACACAGGCGCCTTTCTCCCTCCTTTTTCTCAACGCTTTTCACCAACACACAGGTACGCTTGACTTTATTAATTATGGGGCTAGGGTTCATCATATTTCAGTGTCATTGTGGGTAAATGTGTAAGCACTGACTGCTAAGGGTTGTGCTTAGAAATGTAGGTTTAGCGTTGAAAAGATAATGCTCAGGGTACTGCTCCTCAAACCAGCTTGCTTATTCTCAAAGTCTAAGTGCTGATAGTCTAGTAACATTTTTATCTAATTTTTTTACTTTCTTTTTCCTTTTGATCCTTATGGAAGCTAATCCGTGTATGAGAGTGAGGAAGTGTGAATTCAATTATATGTAAGATAACCTGTTTGGGAATTATTATGAAGTAAAGAGTATAAATTTCATTCTAGAACTGTTATTATAAGGCTTAAATTGTTTGGCAGCACTGCTACTGTCTGAATCTGATATTCTAGAGGTGGAAGTTTTGGTATTTTACAGTTCAAATCATAACAACTTACCATGAAGAAAAATTCTCATTACCAAACAACATCTATTTTTTTCCATCCAGTAGGAAACTAGTGATCATGTAAACGATGTATTCTACTGTATCTATTCTAGAAGATGATTAGAATGAAGAATCAACAATACCAAAAGTAAACACATAATAAGACAAAGGATTTTGTAGTATGTAGACCATTTGAATGTGAAAATTGCATTCTGTACTATGTGGACATTAGAATTTTGAATCTAAAATTCTAGAAGAGTTTTCAAATTAAATAAAATCACACAGCAGATTATATAGGAATGTTTCAAATATAAGCAAGCACAAAAATGTATTCTTGCATAAAAAATAAGGAAACACAAACATTAGACATTTCAATACAACTGTGAATTTTGAAATGGGAAAAAGAAAACTACAATACAATGAGATAAAACACGAAAAAATAGTAGCTCTCCAAGAAGCACCATAACTTCCAGTTTAGTGCAAATTATTTGACTGTTGAGCATTTAAAATGGGGGGAGAAAGTGAGACAATTTTTCCTTATGCTACTACACTTCTCTTGTTGTTGCAACTTATGAATATTTTTTATTTTTATTTTTTATAAACTTTGCTTATTACCTGCATATATTTTTCCTTGAACCATGAACTATCTTTGTTCCTATTATTTTTAATAACAAAAATATTACCTGTGATGTTGGGTGTGATGTTGTTTAAAATGTAAACTTGGTTTATGCTATCGCAATATAAGCATTTTTATTGGTATACATGCATTGATTTGTGATCATGTCTGCTTGATAAAATCACTCAGACTGGTATTAGCGTATATCTGAGGTAATACATCAAACTTTAAAGTATATAACTTCTTTTATTCTTCAAAAGTTAAATATTAACGCTTATTATATATTTTTTAATTTAAGGTACTTATACCAAGAGATGTTGATCCCAGCGAATAACACAAGGAGCTTTGTCTTCTAATGCCTGGATAAAACAGCTTTATATTCACATATTGTTGGGCAAAAGGAATACATAGTTGATCGCCTGAAATTAGCAAGGCCAGATGCCGAGACCCTGTTTTTGGCACCTGTGAAGGTAGTGTGAGTCATTTAGTTAACGATACTATATTTTATTGTGATTAATTACCTGCTTATGATTTGCTAACTCATTCTTGTTTTGTAGGGGACATTGGGTATTGTTAGAGATAAATCCAAATGAAGACACAGTCTACTACATGGATCTATTGTATGTATCCTTTAAAGAGCAGAGAATACTTATGACTACTGAGACGACCCCACTTAGGTAGGATAATCCCATTAGTCCCAAACTCCTATTATTAACTATGCCTAACCGTATTAAAACGATAGCATGGTATTCACACACCATAGCGGAAACAAACGATAAACAGATAGCGAATACGGCAAAGCATAGAAAACTGTCAGAGTAAAGCAGCGAATAAAACCACTATACATATATATCATGCATAACGTAGCCCCATCAGTAGGGTGTTGTACATACATATACAAACGGTCTGTACCAAAAATGATAATAAACAAATACATCAAAAGCAAAAGACCCTCATGGTTCACCAGCACTACCTATCCCCCACTCAAAAGTACATAAAAAGCTCTCATCTCACGGCCTAGGACGCACTGGCAAGCTCCCACCATCAGTGGTGAGGATGCCCTGAACTACCCTTGCCCTTGCCATGAGTACACTTATAAGTCACAAAAGTCTCATACTCAGACGATGAGGTGGACACAACAACCCTATGCCTGCGGTAGGTCCTCAAGTACTGCTCCATCCTCCGGTGCTGACCTCGGTAGACGAAGCCTTTCTTGCTGGTCACCTGTATAAAAGCTGGCTCGACTCAGGTGTAGTCCCACTCATGACGTCTCAGCTGCTGCTATATGTGTGGGAAAGGTAGGAACTGCATAACTCTGAAGGATCCCACAATGTCCTCCCTGTGCGACGCCCCTCCTCAGAATATTATGCTCACTGGCCCAGTGTAGACTGTCATAAAGGTAGAGGGGTCCACACGCCACCCCCGATCATCGTGGTAGGTGATCTCCCATGTATGGGTGCGCCCTCGGATCCATCAGCTGGCTCCTCATCTTCACGTGAACCAAGAACCAAAACAAACAACAAAAACAGTAGGGAGATAAGAAATACAGCATATGCAAAGTCAGAACGACAATAGCAGTGCAGCAAATAACAGCATGTGGCATGTATAACTTATATACCAGTCACTTGCATACAAGCAAACGTCTCCCGAGACAACACATGCAACAAGCATACATCTCCATGAGTCTCACTCTCAGATCAATCCTCTAAACTGAGATACTAATCTCATGTAGCATGTCAGCTGAATCTCACAAAGCTAGTTCTACACCGGAACGGTTCCACACCCGAACAAGTCCACAGCGGAACAGGTTCTGTGTCGGAACGGAGTTAGTTTGTCCAAGAAACCGAACCCCTCGCCGTGACCAATAAGAGTGCATCCCCCTTCCACATTGGAACTGAGGAGTCTTGGTCGCCTCGAAACGTTAGCCTGGAATGTGGAATGCTCAGGGATTAGTCAGGCAAACCGGACTGGATCGGGCTTCACGACAGGATATAAGCTACCTCATCTGTCACTGTAAACTATTCCCGAGATCGGCAACATCCCCAAGGTCACCTACTTGACCGCCCCTTCTACTTTCCGTACCCGCACTAACCTCGTATGACGTCGGCAGCCCATACTACCTGTCATATGGCCTCGCCACTTGGCAGCTGATGATATGCAACAAACATCCTCAACGGGCTCGATACTGGATCTCACACCTAAACACTCAATTAGAAATAGCACGATGCCACCGCACCCACATGGCCTCAGCCTCGACGCCATGTGTCCACGAGCCACAGCTCAAACAACACGGCCACAGCCTCAAACAGTCAGCTTAACAACAACGGCACCATCCACGGTATCAACCTGATAACAAACACGGCACACAGCCAAACTTAAAGCTAACCGACATTCCGCCATAACTCAACATCGTAGCATACCGCATCACAACACAACAATAATAGCAACAACAACATAACAAGCATATCATATACCAAGTAGCATGTAGGCACGTATACAGATAGCATATAACACAGTCAACACCACAACAGTCATACGAAGCAGATCATCCTCAATCAACAGTTATCTAACCTACGGTTTCCAAACTTAACGGTGATAGCCCAAAGTAAGCTAAACCTAGGGTTTAGGTACTTTATCGGGGCTCCACCACTAGTAGGGTTAGGGCTTCCCTACATACAGCAGAAAATACATCTACGCTACTCTTGCCTTCCCGACTGCAGCAGTACTCTTTTTCCCCACCTGAACAGTCGATGCGAAAATCCATGCGAACATTGGTACGCTCTCCCACGCACTCAAGAACACAAGAACAGCTCCCGGAACCTCCTTGGTAGCTACGGCCTCAAGCTCCAAGAACAGCTGCATGCACACCTTCGTCACTCGAGCAACCACAAGCACGAACTTAGCCCTAATCACGAGCATAACATGTATACAGTAGTGTTAGCCTTAGGGCAAGCTCAAAGATCAAAGAATAAAGGTAAAGACTTGAAGAAGAACGAAGAACACATGTTAAGGATTCGAGTTTACCTTTGACGAATCAAGAAACGAATCCGTCAAAGTCGTAGATAACTTTGCCACGATCACAACCGTACAGTCAGAATCGCGTTCCGGTAGCTTGATCACCTCTAAACTAGAGCTTTATCTCACTAGAAGTCCAGAGCTTCTCTCTCTAGTTGCAGGTAAAACTTGAGATTTTCGTGCAAAGTAAGGAAGAGAAAGAAACTCCTCCAACATGATCAACTGTCCAGGATTAAGCATGGGACATCTCCATGCTTGAGCGTGCTCCATGCTTGAGCGTGGGGCTTTTCCACGCTTGAGTGTGGAGCCTCATCCACTCCGTCCTCTCCCTGGCTTGACACGTGTCCTACACGCGTCCCACACGCGTCAAAACTCAAGACAGCTGGCGTGCGCACTCAGCATGCTTGAGCGTGCACAAGGCCAACGATTGAGCGCTGGCATGCTAGAGCGTGCTCCCTTCCCACGCTTAAGGGTGATGCTAAGTTGGGAAGAGCCCTCTAAACTTTTGACTTCCCCAGTTTATCGTTGAATATCTTAGACACTTCCAACCTTGTTCAAGCCTATTCCTAAGCTTCTAACTAGGCCTTAAACTAACACAAAACAATTCACATAAGCATCCAAAGCCTTAATCGAGATTAACCAACTCGATTAGAGTCACAAAAATCGGGATGTTAAAACTACCTTTAACGAGTAAGAAAAATGATTTATTTTTATCTTCATATATGTGATGATTCAAATTGTACGTGTAGCTTAATGAGTTTGTTTGTTTTTGCATTTCAGTGCTTTGACAATTCATCGTGGA
Organism: Ammopiptanthus mongolicus; assembly: GCA_039655645.1. Lineage (NCBI taxonomy): Eukaryota > Viridiplantae > Streptophyta > Magnoliopsida > Fabales > Fabaceae > Ammopiptanthus > Ammopiptanthus mongolicus. The sequence continues at coordinate 14,828,339 of CM077350.1, read as the reverse complement.
TGCAGAAGGGGAGTCAAGTCCCGATCTTCAAAATCATCAAAGATAAAATGGATCTTTGTAGAGGTATTTGTTCAAATTATAATTATGCAATTATTTAAATTTAAAACCAATTAACTTATTATTTTTGTTTTATAGTGCGCCCGCCAATGCAACAGCATAAACTATGGATACTACGTTCTAAGGTTCATTAAGGTTTAATTACACTTACATTAATTGGACCATCTGAATGTACTTTAATTCTAACTTAATTTACTTTTCCTATCGCATGTAGTACTTTTCGGATTGTAAATATGACACATACATCGATGATCAAGTATTTGAAATTTTGGATGAGTGGTGTAATTATATTATTATGAATTATATAAATAATTAAAGGTAATTAAGTTTGACTTTTTAGTGTTAATTTAAGTTGTGAGATGTGATTGGATTGAATTATACTTCAAGTTCATTTAATAAGTTGATTGGTCTCCAATTTTACAGGTTGATGATTTGCTGGAAGTTTTGGTTAGTAGCTTGTGTGTATACTGTTTGAGATTGTATATTGTAATTTGTTTGAATTAGTTTGAATTGTGTATACTATACTCTAGGTTTGTATATATATTATAACATTTTTAATGAATGAAATGAATTTATGTATACTGTGCCAATTATGTATATTGTACTGATGTCTGGGTTTTGCTAAGTGCAGGAAAGAGTGGGAGAAAATAGAGCATATTATTAAAAAAAATGGGAATAGATAGCGCTTCCTCAAGGAAGCGCTATTTAAAGCACTAATAGATAGCGCTTCCTTGAGAAAGCGCTATCTAAAACCCAGGAAACGACAACGCTTTCTCAAAAGAGTTGTCGTTTCCTAGTTTTTAGATAGCGCTTTCTGAGGGAAACGTTATTTATTCCTGGGTTTTAGATAGCACTTCCTTGAGGAAACGTTATCTTTTTTACTTTCCATAGCGTTTTTTTAAACGCTATTGTCTTTTCAACCTTTAATAGCGCTCGATTTAATAGCACTTAAAATAAACGTTATTAAAAGCCTTTTCTATTGTAGTGTAAGGAGAACACCGATCCACAACCACAACAGGTTCTCGTAATTATATGTTCTAACTTTTAAGTCAATTTATCACTCAATATCTTAGGATTTGGATTTGGTATGTTGGTTATCGTAATTACTCCATCGGATGTCTGTAATCGGTAATGACTTTTCAAGGGAGAGTAGCTAAGGGAATTGATTCTAGGTTTTTGCGTTTTGTTCGGACCATATTGCCGTGAAATATTTTCAAACTTCAATGTAGAGCTTTTGGCGGAGAATTAGCGAGTGAGAAAAAAAAGGGGAATAAACGTTTCTTCGAGGAAACGTTATCTTAGCGCCCCTAAAATAACACTTCCTTGAAGAAGTGCTTTCTTTAGTTACAACATTTAATAATGGAAGAATTGTCGTTTCCTGGGTTTTATATAGCGCTTTCTCAAGGAAGCCTATCTATTAGTGCTTTAGATAGCGCTTCCTCAAGGAAGCATTATCTATTAGTGCTTTAGATAGAGCTTCCTTGAGGAAGCGCTATCTTTTCTACTTTCCATAGCGTTTTTTTAAATGCTATTTGTCTTTTCAACCTTTAATTATAGCGCTTTTAAATGCCAAAAATAAACGTTATTAAAAGCTTTTTCTGTTGTAGTTAGGAGAACACCGATCCCCAGCCACAACAGGTTCTCGTAATTGTATCTTCTAACTTTTAAGTCAGTTTATCACTCAATATCTTAGGATTTGGATTTGGTGTGTTGGTTATTGTAATTACTCCATCATATGTTTGTAATCGGTAATGACTTTTCAAGGGAGAATAGCTAAGGGAATTGATTCTAGATTTTTGCATTTTGTTCAAACCATATTGCGGTGAAATATTTTCAAACTTCAATGTAGAGCTTTTGGCAGGGAATGAGCGAGTGAGAGAAGTTCTACAATTTTGCTTGGAAAAAAAGGGAATAAACGTTTCTTCAAGGAAACGCTATATTAGCGCCCTCTAAAATAGCACTTCCTCGAAGAAGCGCTATCTTTAGTTATAATATTTAATAATGGAAGAATAAATAACAATTTTAAATGCTATACTAAAAGTCACACGGAAATGCTATTAAGGATCTTTTCTGTTGTAGTGAACCCTCATAAACCCGTCCAATACATCTTTGATTCGACAATATCTTCTGCAACAAGGGATATCTTTCTTCAATTTTTTTTTTTATAATAATGAATAAATTTTGAAATGTATGTATGTATCATATTTGTATTTGTTTTTTCCGTAAAAGTATAATCTTTTTATACTCATAATGGAATAGCTCTTGTAGCAGTCCTGTGCATGGGACTCACGTGAGTCCGGGGTGCGGGCGTGCGGCTCCAATATGGAAGCCATCCCTTGCACATGCAGCAGTACGTAATAGATGATAATTTCTTCTGTTTTGTAATGCCCACGTTGATTTTGTGTATATGTTGCAAATGATTTAATGAAGAATGACCACATATTAATATACTGCAAAGAAGTTTTAAAATTCCGATAAACATTGTGTAAGGTAAAAGAAAATGATTCACTACAGATAGCATTATCGTTCCACCATGTTGTTGTTGATTAGCAGAGACCATGTTCACACGATGTCAACATCTTCTGGATCCATCTCCGTGATTGATCATGTTCCCACGATGTCAACATCTTCTGGATCCACACCCCGAGATTACGCATGTTCACACGGTGTCCACATCTTGTCGATCCATCTATGAGATTGAGAGTTATGATATTCAATAACTCAAATTAATTTTTGATAGTTTGATGGAGGATATATATATATATATATATATATATATATATATATATATATATATATATATATATTTAAGTGGTGTTCACTGTCAGTGTAAAGATTTTTTACACTGACAACCAATCATCAATTGCCATATAAACTAAAATGTTTGACTCTTACCCTTACTACCTTAAAAGTCACCTATACAATAATTTTTGATTGGTTGACAGTGTAAAAAACTTTACATTGACAGTCAATAGCAATTAAACTATATATATATATATATATATGGAACGACTCAAGTGAGAGGAATGTGTTATTGTGAGAGATGAGATAAGTAAATCTGAACCTTTGGATCAAACATGAACGGTCAAGATTATAACATAAAGTCATGTGACTTTTTTAAGTGATCACAGGATCACTAACGAACTTCTAATCCTGACCATCCATGTATGGTTTAATGTTACAAATTTGTTCCTCTCACTCTTACAATAACACTCCTTTTACTTGAGTTGCCCCCTATATATATATATATAAAAGCTCGAGTAATATATATAACCTACTTATAAAATTATAAAAATAAAAACTAAAACTAAATTATATTTTACAAGGATTTAATTGATATGCATTAACAGTGTAAAGATTTTTTGCACTGGCAACTAATCATAACTTGTCACATCTGTTAAAATTCAAGACTCGTATCCTAATTACTTTAAATGTCATATATACCATGGTTTCTGATTGATCGACTGTATAAAAAACTTTACGCTGACAGTGTATAATAATTAAACTCATTTTATAATATATATTTTAAAATAAATAATATTAACATAAATATATTAAAAGTCTTGTCTTCTTTTGGGTTTGACCCAATTTTTTGTAACTGGATTCATGTAATCCTCCAATCTGCTCATCTTTCAATCTCTGTAAATGGTCATTATGCTGGTTATTTTAGCTGCAAACGTGGAGTTAGACAAGGAGATCCATTATCTCCATTGCTTTTTTGTTTAGTCGAGGAAGTTCTTAGTAAAGGTATATCACAATTAATGCTCTCTGGGAGGCTGCAATCAATGACTAGTCCTAGGGGTTTTGTCACCCCTAGTCATGTACTGTATGCTGATGACATCTTGGTCTTTTGTAAAGGGAACAAATCTGGTTTAACAAATTTGATGCAGCTGTTTAATCTCCGTGGTGAGGCTTCAGGGCAATTACTGAGCTTGGAAAATGCAGATTTTATGTTGGTTCCATGACTAACAAGAGAATTTCCGAAATCAGGAATTTGCTTGGGTTTGCAGCACATCAACGTCCCTTTACATATTTAGGAGTTCCTTTGTTTAAAGGAAAACCAAAGAAAAGGCATCTCCAACCCATTGCAGATAAAATTAAAAACAAGCTCTCTTCTTGGAAAGGTTCTTTACTCTCTATTATGGGTAGAGTGCTATTGGTGAAATTTGTTATTCATGGTATTCTATCATACAGTTTTCATACATATTCTTGGCCGATCTCATTGCCTAAGCAAGTGGACTGTTGGATTCGAAATTTCATCTGGTCTGGTGATATAAGTGTTAGAAAACATGTTACAGTTGCTTGGCATAGGTTATGTGCTTCTATTGAAGATGGAGGTCTTGGTCTCAGATCAATTCGATCAATCAATGAATCATCTATGTTGAAGCTTTGTTGGGATTTGATCTCATCTTCTAAGCAGTGGGCTAGCTTTTTAAGAGCAAGATATCTTAGGAATTTGAAACCTATTGGATATCATGTGAGCTCATCTATTTGGCCTTCTTTAAAAAAATGGTTTTCGAAAATATCAGATCAAATGCTTTGGCAGATTGGCAATGGTGAGTCAGTAAATTTTTGGACTGATAGATGGTTAGAGGAACCTATTGTTGATATGATGAATGTTCCTTCATCTTGGCAAAGCTCTCTGAAGGCAACTGTCAATGACTTCATTTGTAACAATGCTTGGCAGATTCCTAATTTAATTTCACAAAGGCATCTTGCTATTGTTGCTAAGATTCTTCAAATTTCTATCCTAGTTCAAGCTTGTCAGGACAAGGTTATTTGTAACCTTTCAGTCTCAGGATTCTTATCTTTTAAAGAGGCTTTTTTATTCTTAAATCCTATCAAAAATTCTGCAGTTTGGAACAAGGATTTATGGAGTAGGTTTATCCCTCCATCTAGATCTTTTCTGGTTTGGCGAATCTTTCATTTCAAAATGCCAATAGATGAAAATTTGAGGAAAATTGGTTGTATCTCAACTTCAATATGTCGTCTGTGTGGAGCTTCTGAAGAGACTTTTGTGCATCTTTTTCTTCAGTGTCCTTTTGTTGTTGATCTTTGGCGATGGCTTAGCTCTATTTTTAACAAAACCATTGATTCATCATCTTTTCAAAATTTGTTCACTTCCAGTATTAATCAATGGAGTTCTCAAATGAAGCATGTATTTACTGCTGCTATTGTTCATGTTATTTGGATTTTGTGGGTTAGTAGAAACAATATAAGATTTGATAACATCAGCATCAACCTATTTCGAGCAAAATCTATGGTTATAGCTACCACTTCTGCCTTAGGTAACCTATCAAATGGTAACATGCTCAATTATGTTGAAGAGTTATCTGTCTTTAAGTTTTTTAAGGTAACAAGACATCGGTGTAAGGCACCAGTCAGTAAGCAAGTGGATTGGTATCCTCCTATTTGCAATTGGGTGAAATGTAACATTGATGGTGCTGCTAGAGGGTTCCCTGGAATGGCAGCCTGTGGAGGGATCTTTAGTGATTATCGCACAGCTGCTTTAGGATGCTTTGCTTCTAATCTTGTTATCTCAACTTCTTTATCTGCTGAATTAACTGCAACAATGTTTGCTATTGAGATTGCTAGTAAAAGAGGTTGGTGTAGACTTTGGCTAGAGAGTGATTCAAAGTTAGTTGTCCAAGCATTTTCTTCTATTGAATTGATTCCTTGGAAATTACACAATAGGTGGATCAATTGCATGCATCTTGTTAAGCAGATGAATTTCAGAGTCTCTCACATCTACAGAGAGGATAACACATGTGCTGATAAACTTGCTAATCATGCTATTCACCATTTGGGGTTTGTTTGGTGGGATTTAATTCCATCTTTTATCAGTGAGGATTTTAGTCGATATAGACTAGGTCTTCCTAGTTATAGATTTCAATGGTTCTTCTTTTCTAATTTTTTTCATGAGTTTTGGTTTATGTCCCCCCATGTTTTTTGTTTTTATTCTTTTGATCTTCATTAATTTTTTACTGCATATGATTGATGTGGTTAGTGGTGACAACCTAGTTGGGATGACTTTCCTTGTCTTGATGCTTTAGCAGTCTACTTTTATTAAAAAAAAAAAAAATTTATTCAACTATAAGCAATATATTATTATGTTATGAAAAATTATATATCGACTTAATGTCAAATGTATTTTTAAAGTATTATGTGACACAAGAAGAAATGATGGCGGATTATGGATGAGGGTGGTCTAGTGTGAGGGAGGATAAAGAAGAAATAGAAATTAGGGAAGAATGCTCTAAATCATATGTAAGGTCACTAAAAGTCCAAAATGTACAACTATGTTATATGTAAAAATTATAAAAAAATAATCGGATCGATCTATCATTGGTTTGGGGTCATTGGGTTTGAAACTCTAAAACCAAAGTTCGAACCAATGTGGATCAAGTTTAATCGGGTTTTTACACGAGTAGACTCGACAAAACGAACCAATTTAATTGGTTAGGTTTAGTTTTTTGGGTTGATCAGATTAATCCAAACAAACTACACCCTCATCCCAAAATATTATGTGCATTTGCGATCGTTTATGCGATGAATTAATGGCGGTCACCAAAACCCTAGTCGCAACATTTTTTGCAAAGGGAAAATCAATTCGGTGGCAATTTTGCGACCGAATATTCGGTAGCAAAACATACTAAATTCGGTCACAATACGTGGTCGTATAATTTTACTTGGGACTAATATTGTCCCACCACTAAATCAGTTGCAAATTCGGACACAATACACATAATATTTTGGGAGATTTTGCAACGGGTTATCAGTGACAAATTCAGTCGCAATCAATTAATTTTATTATTTATATTTTTATATCTTTATTATTATAAAAATATAAAAATAATTATTAATATTTTATTTTATATTAATTTTTTAAAAATTATTATTAGTATTATTATATTTAAAATTATTAATATTATTACTAATATTTTATTTATTTATTATTAAAAGTACCAATTATAAATATTGCATATATATAAAATTGCATTGCAAAATAAAGGGAAACAAAAAAAAAAAAACATTTCATCAATATAAAAACATAATGTATGTAGATGAAAATAAAAATACAAAGATAATAAAATCATGGAGGTGGTAACTCGTCCTGTTGGGTCACGTCGTCGGCTAAAAAGTCATCCACGTGGTCAGCCCCGTCATCCTCTACAGCAGGCGGTGGTGGAGGAGATGGTGGCGCAACAGGAGGCTGAAGCTAAAAGTGCAACAAGATGAATTGTGTTTGAGTCGTCAGCTCATCAACCTTCGCCTACAACTCCCTCTCTTTGGCAGACTGCTCGACTCGTGTGGCGACGAGCTCCTAATTCAATCGTGTGATAGTCTCATGTATCTCGTGTATCACCTCTGGAGGGACGCTAGGCACGTCTTTGTGTGTGGCCTGACGGGAAGTTATCATATAGTTATGACCCGCAAAAGCCACATATATTTATCATATTGGAAGGCATGTCTTAACAACAAGAAGAAAAACCACGTTCATAAGCATACATCTGTGGACAAATGATTTGCCCATAAAACTTATCTTTCTTATGAAATCTTCAACCATCTAAATAAACAAATAATGTCTAACTGATTTAATATGAGAAAGGTTTTAAGTAAGAGCCTAAATTTTCTTTAGTCACAGATGGTAGAACAACGCATAAAAGATCACAAAAGTCTTCTTAGAAACAAAGCAAATTCCAATGGGTGGGAAATGTATACATATCAAACTCACCAACATGTTTCCATCTGCTTCTAAATATTGTTTTAGTTATAAGTACACAAATATTTTTAACACAAATTGCACAAATATTTAATACTGGCATGATAAGACTAAGGAAACATAGATAAGGCTATAACTTTAGAACTATAGTGTAAGGAAGGCCCCTTTTGCAGATGGCAGAAAGTTAAACACTTACTTTTCTTTGCACTGCCAAACTAGTTTTGTGAATTTCACCTCTTCTACTTATTCCTTCAGATGCCACTATTATTTCAACAAGCAACTGGTAGACAGCAAAATTATTTCACTATCATTTCAGAAATCGCTTCACACAAGCATAGTTGCAGAACATGTCCTACACATTAACAAAAACAAGAAACCCATTTGAATTATAGTGTAGTTATGTTTGAGATTTGAGATACTGTGCTCCATGCATGGTATCTTGTTGGAAGAAGGTATAGTGACTGTAGTCAAGTAGTAGATCTAGGCATAGAAGATTCAATTATTCAAAAGTTGTTTAAAATGGAAGAATGACAGACTCAATCACCTAAAAGTTTTGATCCATTAAACAACAAGAGTAGACTAAGTGTTTCATCCTACACGAGCATACTTAAATGGAAATATAACAGCTGCAGAACTTAGCCTCTGCATGCACACCCAAAAGAGTAACTTCACAGCAATATAACAAGAAAAGGGAAGCAAAATCGAAGGTTAGACTGAGATCTTAAAGTTAAAGTAACCAATTCTTTTATTATGTCATGGAACAACAACCAATAAAAATTGTCTTGTTCTGAATTCTGAACTGATAAAAGTTTAATATGCATATAGTTAATGTAAAAAAAAAAAAAAAAGACTAGCTTCCATATTGAAATGTATAAACCTTTTGCATCAAATCAATAACAGTCCAATGAATGACTCAAGATAAAATACAAGAATTCGCGTAATTGCCGACGGCCAAAACCCATTGGAAATGATAAAAAACCATCGGTAACTGTGAATTACCGACGGTCCTGTATTGTTCAGAAATACGCTTGTCAGAAATGGTTACCGATAGCCGTTTCGTAAAATAATCGGTAATTACCGACGGCCAACGCGGTCGGTAATGTTACGTGTTTACCGACGGTTATAGCCGTTGGTAATTATCGACGGTTCTTACCGTCAGTAATCTTACCCTCGTACCGACGGTCCTGCCCGTCGATAATTTTACTTTATTTTTTTTAAATGTATTTAATTAATAATTATTTATATATTTTATATTTATAATAATTAAAATTAACATTATTAATAATTACCAATATATTTAAAAATAATAATAAAATGAATACAATAAAATGATGGAACATAACCATATATATATATATATATATATATATATATATATATATATATATATATATATAATGTATCTTAGTACAAAAATTTAAATAAAAATAATACAATCTAATAGTTATCGCGATAACCCTGCAATAGATCGTCGAACTGCTGATAATCATCATCGGTAGGCTGCAGGCTCGGTTGAGGCTGAGGCTGGCCGGATGTGACGTGCTACATGAACTCCCTCTATTATGCCATCATGGCTTCCATGGTCTATAACATCCGACGCTCACGCTCCTTGCTCGCGGCCACGGCCTCCAACATACGACGTTCTCGCTCCTCGGATGCAGCCACTGTCTGCCTCAGCTCGGCAATCTCGACGGACTCCTATGAGTGGCGACTCCTGTCGGTGGACCCGCTGCTGTGCTGGGTATTGATGCTGGAGGCCCCTCGTCGGTAGTTGTGGGCGAGTTCTTTATAACATAAATGCGACCCTTCTTCTTGCCACCAGTAACCTCCACCCATTTCTAAAGCTCCAGTTTCCCCTCCTCCTCAGGTTTAGCTGCAGTGGACTAAGTAGAGGCTGCCTGAGACCTAGCTTGACTCAATCTCGCCTCATACTCCTCCTGTTATGCATAAACACACATCAAGGCGAGTATAATATTTTCAAATAATACATTTTATAAAAATTTTAAAAAAATAAAGGGGTTTTACCTTAGTGCGCCTCAAACGCTCGTCGACAAACTCGTTAGTAACCTTTCTAACATGGGTACGATGATGAACCTCGTTCGGCAATATGTCATGGCCATACTCCACAGCCTGTAACATAATGCACTATAGAGGAAGTTTATGAATGTACCATCCGAACACGGTGTTGCTGCTAGGTGATCGAACCTCCTGTGTGTAGACTCGCACCGGTCTGCGACGCCTTGTTTTTCTTTGCCTGGGCTGAGATTTTCTGGAACACAGGCGAAGTCCAATAATCACATAGGGCGTCCCAAACTCCCTCTCCGAATGACGGGCTTCCCTAAGCAAATCAGAGAGGCGGTGGGTGGCTTTTTGGTGAAAATTCTGCTCCACCTCTGCCTCATCCTCAGCTTTCCACGCGACTTTCTCCTATTTTAGTTGAACAAATAATAATATAACAAGAGTTAGTGAAATAATAAAGTAAGCCTCAATTTAGTAATTCAATTAAAATTTGCAACTTACTTTAAAAGCACCAAACATTCGAATCCGATCGTCATCCTCGAGCTGGCCCTAGGTGGCCCAAGGGTACTTCCATTGTGACATTATAACAAATGTGATGGCCTTCGCTGCCACCTTCAATGGAAGGAACCTTAACAATAAAAGCATGTATGTCAAACAATCAAATAAATAATATGCTTATAAAATGTAATAAATATAAATTAATTGAGTTTCTTACCCACTCCCACTCGGATAAATAATAGGTTGACCATCAGCCATGACCTCTACCTCCTCCTCGTCTGGTGCATAGTCGCCACTCATTACCTCGTCGTGATCAATCTGACGGTCATCGTGTGGGAGGTCCCCAACCCCTGAAGTGGAAGCATCATGATGTGCAGACGACTCAACTGTGTACTATGTCTGAAACCTTAGGCTGAGCATCATAGTGATCCCAGGTGCAGGTGGGGGTGGTGGTGGTGGCCTCAGTGCAGGGTGGATGACTGATGCAGAAGCTGTCTGTGGGGTCGGTGTTGCAGACGGTGGGCGCATCGTAGATGCAAGCGGTCGACGTGGTGCCATGGCAGGGGGTGGGTGTGGTAGCGCAGAACTTGAGAAATCGCCATTATCTTCATCATCAGATTTTGGAACTTCATTTTCATCTATGGAATCATATGATTCGTCATCTTCATCCACAAGCTGCTGGTTTGATGACAAGATGATAGTATCCACCTCTTCACCATCGGCTTGCGAGTCACTTAAACCATAAAGGATAGGTTCAACTTCACTAACTTCATTAACAACCGACATTTCATCCACTTGATAAGGCAAGTCTTCCTCTACATCAATATCTGCTTCGATGTGGCCCCTTCGTTTTGTCTTGATTGCGACACACCACCCTCTTTTGTCTATTCGAGTTGCTGGGTAAGAGACATAATACACTTGTCTCACATTATGTGCCATGATGAACGGATCAAACTTCTGATACTTTCTATCCATTCAGATGTCCACAATATTATATTTTGAATTCAATTTAGTGCCTCTATTTGATGGATCAAACCAGTTACAATAAAATACCACTATTCTTTTCGAATAGTCTAAAGTATTGTACGCCATTTCATATATGTGTTGGATCACACCGTCAAAGTCGTCTTCACCTCCTTCTGTAACACCTTTTACGTAAACACCATTGTTTATTGTTTTCTCCCCCTCCGTCCATGATTGGGTATGAAATTTGTACCCATCACGAAATAAGTGTGCCATTCGTTGACACATCTCAGAGGACCTTTTGATAAATTCCTTAGGTGTTGGTTAACGACAGTTGGTGCCTCAAGGTAAACCTACGCATGTAAGATACATTAAAGATATGTTTTTATTTAGAGATAGTGGATAACAAAATAGGTAGTACGTACTTACTTGTTGCTTAAACCATTTTGGAAAATATGCACCTATACGAGAAGATACTTCTTGTTCGCTTATGTTTTCAGATAATAAGAATGCTCTGATATAGAAATTGTGTCAATGTGTACATTAATTATAATTAGAAGGCCGTGGATATTGTGTCAATGTGTACATTAATTATTACATGAAATGAAAAATAAAATACGTACGCAACATATGGTTTAACTTCAGTGCAGTTGATCAAGACATGAACATGGGCTGACTTCCACTCAGCATCCTTTAACTAGTAAATTGTCTCCTTCCTAGAATGCTAACCGGGTAGGCCAAAGACTGATAAGGTTCCTGGGAGTCTTTCACTTTCACTTTCCATTTCGTTCCTACTATTTTTGGGTGACAACATGAAATTGTTAAAATAATGGGAACAAAAATGGGTTGTCTCACGGTGTAAGTAAGACGCGCAGATTGATCATTCAACGCTAGCCTTATTTTTCACAGTTCGTTTTGAATCACCCATGAATCTATAAAATGAAAAGATAATTAATATAATTGATTAGATAAAAATTCAATGTTCAATTCAAAAATACTTATATTACCTTTCAAATGGATACATCCACCTATATTGAACAGGTCCACCAAGTCTTGCCTTATATCAAGATGAATTGGCAGATGCTCCATGGAGTCAAAGAATTTGGGGGAAATATTCTCTTCAACTTGCATAGAATGAATGGTATGTTTTGTTCCATCCTAATCAGGTCATCCTCCTTCAAGGTTGCAAAGCACAAACCTCTAAGGAAATGACTTATTTCAGTCAGCGGATTCAAAACATGCATTGGCAACGAACTGAAGTCAATAGGTAGTAAACACTCCATAAATACATGACAATCATGGCTTTTCATCCCATGTATTCTTCCCTTGTCAACATCAATACATCTTGCCAAGTTGGAAGAATAACCATCAGGCATCCTCAGTTCTTTTATCCAATGACAAACTGATTTTGCTTCCTCGTTACTTAAAGTGTAATTTGCTTTTGGTTTTAACATCTTCCTATTATATTGTTGCTTCATCTATAAGTCCTTCCGCCTACAATACAAAGATAAATCCATTCTTGCCTTTTCATTGTCTTTAGTCTTCCCACTAACATTCATCACTGTGTTGAATATATTGTCAAATTTTTGTTTTCTCTATATGCATAACATCTAGGTTGTGTCTCAGGAGATTATCTTTCCAGCAGAAGAGATCCCAAAAAATAATTTTTTGGGTCCAATTATGCCAGTCCTCGTATCCTTCTATTTTGGTCAAGCCACCATTGTCTGCCACTTTCGGCAATTCCATTACTCTATGCCAAACTTGTTCTGATGACAACCTAGGTGGTGGCCCATCTGTTTCAACTACCCCTTTTTTGAAGGCGTTCTAGTTCCTTCTAAATGCAAGATCATTTGGTAAGAACCTACGATGCGAGTCAAACCAGAAACTTTTCCCCCCATATTTCAAGGTAAATGTGTAACATCCCGATTTTCAAGTTTTCTAGATTAAACAGTATTTACGAATTTTTATTTTATTGGAGGGTCCAGAGAGTGAAATAAAATAATCCGAGACCATAGTCAAGGTCTACGCCATCATAGGAAGCTATGGTTAAATTTTGGGTCAAAAACTCAGACAGAGCTTGATCTGCGTTTTTCACTGACAGTAGTGTTTTACTACTATCAAGACCTAATTTAGACTCTTGAACGAGCAGTTAGTCTTAGAATCATGTTTCCTACATTTTTTGCAAAAATGGGTCTTGATCTTCAAAAATGAAAATAATATAAACTATTCGGGCGAAAACTCGAACCGAGAGCCAAACGGAACCGAATAGGGATTTACCGGGACCTGCTAACGGATAAACACGAGGTCACATCAGGTCACATCACTTCGGGAAGCATGCCATGACTCGTCACTGTCATAATGACGATAGAAAATATCTGAACGCGTTCACACAGTAAAAAGACCAAAAATGCCCTTGGTCTTTTTCATAAAGAACATTTGTGTCCCCAAAATATCCAAAAAGTTGGATGATTCACTCTTGCTCTCTGTCCTCAAGTTCTGCCACTACTCTCTCTCTCCCCTCCGTCTTCTTCTTCTTCTTCCTTTCTTTTCTCTTCTTCCTCCATTTCTTCATCTTCTTTCTCACTTTACCTTCATTTTTCTCAAGCTTCCACAAGGATTTTCAAGAAACTTTGTGAAGCAAATTTGATCACCTCATCCTCCTCTATCATCTAATAGGTATATACTTCACTCTTGAGCTCCAAATCTTCATTTTTCCCCATTGAAATTTCATGATTCCAAGGTTGTTCTTCAAACTTCAAAAATCCATGAAAACTTGTAGAAAAATCCTTTTAATGCCAGACCAATTTCTATAATCTAGTTTCATCCTCTAATATCATAATCCAAGATCATGAAATCAAATAATCTTCCTAGCCTATTTAACTTGAAAAAACTGAACCTATGCATTTTTGGGGGAAAATGGGTTTTGTTCAATTTGGGTGAAATGATTCTTGATTTCACCTATTTTATTCCTTAATCATGTAACCCAAGTGATTAGGAATCCAAATCAAACTCTCACCTATTTTTAGAGGTGATGGCCGAAACCCTATGTTTTTGGTTGAATGGGTTTTGGTTCAAATCTTTGACAATTGATCATGGATTATGTCTTAGGTATGCTTAAGGGTCATTGATCCAAGAGCTGGTAGAATTTCAAAATACCTATCCCATTTAAATAAATAGGGGCAGTAGCCAAATCCTAAGGATTAGGGGGTTTGTGATTTAACTGTATTAATTTCGGGTTGTGTTTTGTTGTAAAGGATCGGACAGGATTCAAACGTTTGACCGCGCACCCGATTGACAGTTGCGGAGCCGTAGACAGAATCTCACGGGAACATCACTAAGGTGGGGGAAAGAACCACAATATCGTCGGGGAGGCAAGATTTAAAATAATATATATTGATATTCGTAGGGCAACCCAAACCCTGCTGGAGGTCGTTTGATCGTTAGGTTGATTTTACTGTATATCGAGGTTGTATGATCTGTGATTGAATGTTTAATATGATACGTCATATTTATGTTATGCCTATTATATGTTTATGATTACTCAAATATTATTTATCTGTGAGTTGATATTACTGTTGAATCTAATTCTGGTTGTTATTGATGTGTTGTTGTGACTATTGATGCTTGAGTAGAGATAGGCAGTAAAATTTTGATGAGTTGGGAGATGAATGTGTGGTGAGAAAGTCGAGGATATATATATATATATATATATATATATATATATATATATATATATATATATATATATATATATATGTATGTCGTAGTGCTCAACCTAGATATACAATTGATCTATTGATGTTGTGATATAAAGTCGATACCCGGTTAAGCCGGAGGAAAGTTGGTCGTGGTTGTTTATAAGTAGTTGTTGAGGCACTAAGTTCTGATCCTGAGATGAGTCGGTGAGATTCATATTGCATAGTTGTTGTTCCTCACTGTGTTGGCATACGGGCGATTCCGATCTTGCCTGTAGGGAGATGATCGTACCGATTAGTTGTTAACGGACGGGCGAATGTCCCGACCTGGCCTGCAGGCAGGGGGATATGTCGTTACCATAAGTTGCGTTGTTGACGGGCGAATATTCCAACCTAGCCTGCGGGCATAGGAATATGTCGTACCCATGAGACGAGTTGAGCCTGCGGGCTGTTGGCCGAGCCTTGCATTATGGGGGGTGACACAGAGATGAACGAGACATCTTGATCTGTTGGGGATGTCACGTCGTGATCGCGTCCATATAGTTGTCAGTTGCGTGAGTGTGAGAGATAGTGGTTAAGAGATAATTATCTGGGAGTTGTTTGGTTATCGTTGTTATGCTGCGGAGTGTTGCTATCTATATAAATTATTATATATAGCTGTTTTCCCATTTATGATGAATTGTTGTTTCTTATCCCCTATATTTCCTCTATGTTGTATTCTCTTTATTCTCGACTGTACGAGAAGATCCTATTGAGGAACTGTCGGAGGAGATCGATGGCATCCCTGTTGAACCAGATAAGGGCGGGATAGCCCCGGATCCCGATACTGGAGGACCTTAGAGCTTGGGGGTTTTCATTACCCTTATTATGGTCTTCTTGGGGTTAGTAGTATTAGGTTGTTATGGCCAGTGTAGGAGATACAATGAAATGTATTCTGGGGGCCAGGAGAGGAAGTCTTATGTATTCTTATTTTTCTACCGTGCTTTTATTTTATTTATGTGTTGCGTACTCTGAGGTTGTATATGTACTGTCAGTTGTTGTAGGCTCTACTGAGGGAGCCAATATTCTGACGTCTGTATAAGTTATTATGGTATCAATGTGTTGTTTGTTTTAATATTTCCGCAATTTTATATCGCTACGCTAGCTGCAACGTTAAGACTTTGAGTTGGGTTACCAATGGGACCTCCAAGGAAGAAGTTGTCTCATTTTGTGGTATCAGAGCAGTTTGATTCTAAATCAAGGACCGATTGGGTTAGGTTGTAATTTCTGGCCGTGTCTAGTTTAACCCGCATTGGGTATCGACTATGCTTAGAAGTTGGGTGGAGTGTCCGATGCGCGAGTTATCGTAAGAGGTAACTGTTCGAACAATTGTTAGGCATATGATGCATGCATATGATAATATGGTCTGGTATGTCTTACAAATGTGAGCTGATAATTTCTTCCACAGGAAATTAAATGGCTCGCGGACGACCTAGAGGACGTGGCGGAAGGGTCACAACGAGTGCCGCTGAACTCGGGAATGGTTACAAAGGAAATTCCCACGTTGGTGGTGGGATAAAATCCATCGAAACCCTGAGGACAGTTAGGGAACTGGCAACGGTAATGCTGCATCAGACGCAGCAAAACGCTCAACTACTACAATTGACCATGCAGCAACAACAGAGACAAAATCAGCGAGGTGAAGTCATAATGGAAGACACTGAACTAAATACTTTTCTGAAAGGGAAGCCGCCGCAGTTCAATGGCGACTTCAACCTAGAAGGAGCTGAACTTTGGATACAAGAGATGGAGAAAATCTTTGCGGCAATGCATTGCCGTGAGGACAGAAAAGTAACTTATGCATCTTTCATGCTGATGGGAGGTGCAGAACTGTGGTGGAAAGGCAAGCAGAGGATGCTTGAAGCAAAAGACAGAGTTATCAACTGGGGACTGTTTCGGGAATGCCTCCTGGAGAAGTATTTCCCCAGGATGATGAGAAGGGAAAAAGAGAAAGAGTTTATGGGTTTGAAGCAAGGGACCATGTCTGTTGGTGAGTACGCTGCCAGAGTCGAGGCGCTACTCAAATTTTTTGAATTTTACCAGAGGTTCCCCAATGAAGAATGGGTTTGCACGTGTTTTGAGGACGGAGGACTTGAAATATGATTTGCAGAGGGTGATGGTACCACTGAATATCACCCGACTGCCTGAGATACTGGAGAGATGTTCAGTCATTGAGAACATCGACAAGAAACGAGAGCTGCAGCAAGGCAGAACTGGAGGACTTACCTGGAGATTTGACCAGAGGGGTCGAGGAGGAAAAGGAAGATTCCAGACGAGACGGAGGCCTTATGACCGTCAAACAACAAGACCAGCTGAAGGACAACTCCAACCAAGTGGCTGCTTTAGGTGTGGAGGATCACATCCAATTTGAGATTGTCCAATAAGGGAGACTCGCTAGTGTTTCAGATGTGGCCAAGTGGGTCACATAGCACCAGAATGTACACAAGGAGCGAGGTACAACACAGGCGGGCAGGGTCCATTGACCAAGACCCAAGGAACCGAACAGCAAGCAGTGAGACCGCAAGCCACCGGAAGGGTATTTACCATACGAGGAGCTAAATCCTCTTAATCCCCTGATCTTATACAAGATATGTGCCTAGTATCAGGTAAACTCTTATCAGTATTATTTGACTCGGGAGTTACTCATTCCTTCATATCCCAAGAGTGTGTGGATCATTTAAAATTGCGTATTTCTTTACTTCCCCAAGACTTAACTGTTTCTACTCCTACCAGTAATTCTTTGACAACCATAACTATTTGTTTAAATTGTCCTATTGTCATTGAGAATCGAACTTTTTCTGTTGATCTCGTTTGTTTACCTATGCAACAAATTGATATAATTTTAGGCATGGATTGGCTTTCGACTAACCATGTAGTGTTAGACTGTTCTAAAAAGACCTTATCTTTCCCTAAGCAATCTAGATTGATGCCTGCCAATGATAGTAAGCTAGGTAGTAATATTCTCTATGGAAGCTAAGGAACCTCCTAAGTTGGATTCCTTGCCTATAGTGCGAGAATTTCCGGAAGTTTTCCCTGATGATGTTTTGGGTTTACCACTCGAAAGAGAGATAGAGTTCGCTATAGATCTCGTACCAGGAACTGGAACAATTTCGATAACACCTTATCGAATGGCTCCAGCGGAGTTAGCAAAGCTGAAAAAGTAGTTGGACGACATGTTGGATAAGGAGTTTATAAGACCGAGTACTTCACCTTGGGGAGCACTGATTCTGTTCGTCAAGAAGAAGGACGAAAGTTCAAGGCTATGCATGGATTATTGACAGCTGAACAAGGCGACAATCAAGAATAAGTATCTGTTGCCTGGGATTGACGATTTAATGGACCAGTTGAAAAGAGCAGTAGTATTTTCGAAGATTGACTTAAGATCTGGTTATCACCAGATTCAAGTCAAGAGGAAGGATATACCGAAGACGGCGTTTAGGAGCCGGTATGGACACTACGAGTATCTGGTTATGCCCTTCGGTGTAACTAAAGCTCCAGCAGTGTTCATGGATTACATGAACCGGATTTTCCGACCGTTCTTAGATAAGTTTGTTGTTGTATTTATCGACGACATTCTTATTTATTCCCTTAATCGAGAAGAACATCATGAACATCTTAGGATTGTGCTTCAAGTGTTAAAGGACTGACAGCTTTATGCAAAGTTGTCCAAGTGTGAATTCTGGTTTAAAAAAGTGCAATTCTTAGGTCATGTGATTAATCGTGATGGGATAGTAGTAGATCCAGCAAAGGTTGAAGCTGTAGTACAATGGGAAAGCCCTAAGTCGGTAAGTGAGATACGGTGTTTTCTGGACTTAGCTGGATATTATCGAAGGTTCATCGAAAGATTCTCGAAGAGCGCGTTGCCAATGACGCAGCTAACACGGAAGGGAATATCCTTTGTATGGACGGAGGAGTGTGAGAAAAGTTTTCAAGTGTTGAAAAGGAGGTTGACTACATCACCAGTGCTGACGTTACCGGATTATTTCGGACAGTTTGACGTGTACTATGATGCGTCATACCAAGGATTGGGTCATGTCCTAATGCAAGAAAGGAGAGTTGTAGCATATGCATCGCGGCAGCTAAGAGTCCATGAGAGGAATTATCCGACTCATGATTTGGAATTAGCAGCTATAGTGTTTGCTTTAAAGATATGGCGACACTATTTATATGGAGCTAAGTTTATAGTGTACAGTGACCATAAGAGCTTCAGGTATCTATTTGATCAGAAGGATTTAAATATGAGGCAAAGGAGGTGGATGGAATTCATAAAGGATTATGAATTCGATCTACAATACCATCCAGGAAAAGCAAATGTAGTAGCGGATGCGTTAAGTGGGAAATCCTTGCACGTATCTGCTATGATGGTAAAGGAACCGGAACTGATGGAGCAGTTCAGAGATTTGAATCTAGGTATGGAATTATCTAGGGACAAGATACACCTAGGAATGGTCACAGTAACGAACGACTTTTTGAAGACGATCAAGGAGAAGCAAGAGGTTGATCAGTATCTTCAGAAAGTGAAGGAAGAAGTAATGGAAGGCAGAACTTCTGAGTTTAGGATGAATCAAGATGGAGTCTTGAGGTATGGTGATAGGATTTGTGTGCCAATGGATATAGAACTAAGAAGGATGATCTTGGAAGAAGCGCACAAGAGTGGGTTGAGTTTTCATCTATGAGCTACCAAGATGTACCAAGACTTAAAGAAAATCTTTTGGTGGCCCGGAATGAAGAAAGAGGTAGCGGAGTATGTACTGGCTTGCTTGGTGTGTCAGAAGGCGAAGATAGAACACCAAAAGCCAGCGGGACTGCTACAATCTTTAGATATCCTAGAATGGAAATGGGATGGTATATCTTTGGATTTCGTGGTTGGTCTGCCAAGGACTAACAAGAGGCATGATGCCATTTGGGTAATTGTTGATAGGTTGACGAAGTGTGCTCACTTCTTACCTATTGGCAAAAATTATACGTTGGAGAACTTGACCCAAATATACATCAAGGAAGTAGTAAGGTTGCACGAAGTGCCTTCTAGTATTGTTTCCGACAGAGATCCTAGATTTACATCTAAATTCTGGAAGTAGTTACATAAGGCTTTGGGAACTAAGTTAAGGTTGAGTTCTGCTTATCATCCTCAGACGGATGTTCAGTCGGAACGAATGATTCAATCATTGGAAGACCTCTTAAGAGCTTGTGTTTTGGAACACACAGGAAGTTAGGATAAGTTCTTACCGTTGATTGAGTTCACCTATAACAATAGTTTTCATTCAAGTATAGGTATGGCACCTTACGAAGCGTTGTACGGCAGAAAGTGTAGAACACCGTTGTGTTGGTATGAGACAGGAGACAGTCAAGTGTTAGGACCGGAGGTAGTACAACAGATGACAGAACAAATCAAGAGGATAAGGGAAAAGATGAAAATCGAGCAGGATAGACAGAAGAGTTACATCGATAAAAGGAGAAGACCTTTAGAATTCCAGGAAGGAGACCATGTTTTCTGAGAATGACTCCAAGAACTGGAATCGGTAGAGCAATCAAATCTAGAAAGCTTACCCCTAGATTTATAGGACCATTTCAAATTCTTCGCCGAATTGGTTCTATAGCCTATCATATCGCCTTGCCACCAAACCTATCCAACCTTCATGATGTCTTTCATGTCTCTCAGTTGAGAAAGTATTATCCCGATCCATCACACATCTTAGAAACAGAGTCCATACAATTAAGGGAGAACCTTGAGTATGAGGCTTTACCTGTAAGGATTGCGGATAGAAGGATTAAGGAACTCCGAGGTAAAAACATTCCATTGGTCAAGATCATATGGGATGAAGTTACAGGAGATGCTACCTGGTAACGCGAAGAGGACATACAACAACAATATTCGAGTTTATTTTAAAAAGGTACGTCGAATTTCGAGGACGAATTTCTTTTTAACGGGGGTAGTAATGTAACACCCCGATTTTCTAGTTTTCTAAATTAAACAGTATTTACGTATTTGTATTTTATTGGAGGGTCCAGAGAGTGGAATAAAATAATCCGAGACCATAGTCAAGGTCTACGCCATCGTAGGAAGCTATGGTTAAATTTTGGGTCGAAAACTCAGACGGAGCTCGGTCTGCGTTTTTCACTGACAGTAGTGTTTTACTACTATCAAGACCTAATTTAGACTCTTGAACGAGCTATTAGTCTTAGAATCATGTTTCCTACATTTTTGCTAAAATGGGTCTTGATCTTCAAAAATGAAAATAATAGAAACTATTCGGGCGAAAATTCGAACCGGGAGCCAAATGGAGTCGAATAGGGATTTACCGAGACCTGTTAACAGATAAACAAGAGGTCACATCACCTCGAGAAGCGTGCCATGACTCGCCACTTTCATGATAACGTTAGAAAATATTTGAATGCGTTCACACTGCAAAAAAACCAAAATGCCCTTGCTCTTTTTCCTAATGTACATTTGTGTCCCCAAAATATCCAAAAAGTTGGTTGACTCACTCTCTCTCTCTCTCCTCAAGTTCGGCCACTTCTCTCTCTCTTCCCTCCATCTTCTTCTTCTTCTTCTTCTTCTTCTTCTTCTTCTTCTTCTTCCTTTCTTTTCTCTTCTTCCTCCATTTCTTCATTTTCTTTCTCACTTTACCTTCATTTTTCTCAAGCTTCCACAAGGATTTTCAAGAAACTTTGTGAAGCAAATTTGATCACCTCATCCTCCCCTATCATCTAATAGGTACATACTTCATTCTTGAGCTCTTAATCTTCATTTTTCTCTATTGAAATTTCATGATTCCAAGGTTGTTCTTCAAACTTCTAAAATCCATGAAAAATTGTAGAAAAATCCTTTTAATGCTAGACCAATTTCTATAATCTAGTTTCATCCTCTAATATCATAATCCAAGATCATGAAATCAAATAATCTTCCTAGCCTATTTAACTTGAAGGAACCGAACCTATGCATTTTTTAGGGGAAATGGGTTTTGTTCAATTTGTGTGAAATGATTCTTGATTTTACCTATTTCATTCCTTAATCATATAACCCAAGTGCTTAGGAAGCCAAATCAAAATCTCACCTATTTTTAGAGGTGATGGCCGAAACCCTATGTCTTTGGTTGAAGGGATTTTGGTTCAAATCTTTGACAATTGATCATGGATTATGTCTTAGGTATGCGTAAGGATCATTGATACAAGAGTTGGTAGAATTTGAACATCCCTATCCTATTTAATTAAATAGGGGCAGTAGCCTAATCCTAAGGATTAGGGGGTTTGTGATTTAACTGTATTAATTTTTGGTTGTGTTTTGTTGTAAAGGATCGGACAGGATTCGAATGTTCGACCGCGCACCCGATTGACAATTGCGGAGCCGTAGTCAGAATCTCACGGGAACATCACTAAGGTGGGGGAAAGAACCACAATATCGTCGGGGAGGCAAGATTTATAATAATATATATTGATATTTGTAGGGCGATCCAAACCCTACTAGAAGTCGTTTGACCGTTAGGTTGATTTTACTATATATCGAGGTTGTATGATCTGTGATTGGATGTTTAATATGATACTATGATATTTATGTTATGCGTATTATATGTTTATGATTACTTAAATATTATTTATTTGTGAGTTGATATTACTGTTGAATCTATTTCTGGTTGTTATTGATGTATTGTTGTGACTGTTGATGCTTGAGTAGAGATAGGCAGTAAAATTTTGATGAGTTGGGAGATGAATGTGCGGTGAGAAAGTCGAGGATATATATATATATATATGTTATAGTGCTCAACCTAGAGATACAATTGATCTGTTGATGTTGTGATATAAAGTCAATACCCGGTTAAGCCGAAGGAAAGTTGGTCGTGGTTGTTTATAAGTCGTGGTTGAGGCAATAAGTGTTGATCCTGAGATGAGTCAGTGAGATTCATGTTGCATAGTTGTTGTTCATCACTGTGTTGGCATATGGGCGATTTCGATCTTGCCTGCGGGGAGATGATCATACCAGTTAGTTATTAACGGACGGGCGAATGTCCCGACCTGGCCTGCGGGCGGGGGGATATGTTGTTACCGTAAGTTGCGTTGTTGACGGGCGCGGGCGGGGGAATATGTCGTACCCATGAGACGAGTTGAGCCTGCGGGCTGTTGGCCGAACCATGCATTACGGGGTGTGACACAGAGATGAACGAAACATCTTGATCTGTTGGGGATGTCACGTCGTTATCGCGTCCATATAGTTGTCAGTTGCATGAGTGTGAGAGACAGTGGTTAAGAGATAATTATCTGGGAGTTGTTTGGTTATCGTTGTTGTGCTGCTAAGTGTTGTTATCTATATAAATTATTTTATATAGCTGTTTTCCCATTTATGATGAATTGTTGTTTCTTATCCCCAATATTTCCTCTATGTTGTATTCTCTTTATTCTCGACTGTACGAGAAGATCCTATTGAGGAACTGTCGGAGGAGATCAATGGCATCCCTGTTGAACCAGATGCGGGCGGGAGAGCCCCAGATCCCGATGCTGGAGGACCTTAGAGCTTAGGGGTTTTCATTACCCTTATTATGGTCGTCTTGGGGTTAGTAGTATTAGGTTGTTATGGCTAGTGTAGGGGATAGAGTGAAATGTATTTTGGGGGCCAGGAGAGGAAGTCGTATGTATTCTTATTTTGCTACCATGCTTTTATTTTATTTATGTGTTGCGTACTCTGAGGTTGGATATTTACTGTCAGTTGTAGTAGGCTCTACTGAGGGAGCCAGTATTCTGATGTCTGTATAAGTTATTATGGTATTAGTGTGTTGTTTGTTTTAATATTTCCGCAATTTTATATCGCTACGCTACGCTGCAACATTAAGAATTCGAGTTGGGTTACCAATGGAACCTTTGAGAAAGGGGTTGTCTCAAAAGGCCTTTGTATGCTCCATGCAATGCGAACATGCCAATTTGCCATAACTCCCCCAACCAGACAACATGCCATAAGCAGGGAAGTCATTGATGGTCCATATCAAAGAAGCTTTCATCAAAAAATTCTGCTTCCTCGAAATATCATACGTCTCAACACCATTCTACAATTTCTTCAGGTCGTCGATTAGAGGCTGTAAATGAACATCAATACCAGCCTTTGGAATAGATGGGCCCGGTATGAGACAAGTCAAAAACATATACGGTTTTGACATGCACATCTCAGGAGGAAGATTGTATGGTGTAACAATTACTGGCCAACAGGAATAAGGAGAAGCCAACGCTTGTATATATGGGGTAAAACCATCGGAACATAACCCTAGTCGTACATTGCGTGGATCCGCGGCAAATTGAGGATGTACCTGATCAAAATGCTTCCATGCTTCGCCATCAGATGGATGGCGTAACACGCCAGAACTTCTTCTGTTCTCATAGTGCCACGTCATTTGTCCTGTTGTTTGCATTGATGCATACATTCTTTGTAACCTTGGGATTATTAGCAGATAGAACATGGCCTTAACTGGAACCGGTTTCTGCCTACTTGTCTCAATATTATGGCGTTCATGATACCTCGGCGACTGACAAAATTTGTATTCAACCAACTCTTCATCATCATTACCGTAAAAGAGCATGCACCCCTTCACACAACAGTTAATCCTCTTAGCTGCCAGTCCCAGCGTGGATACTAACCTTTTCGCATCATAATATTTTTTGGTAAACCCTCTTTTACAGGTGTCACGTCTAAAAGTATTTTGCAAAAATAATCCAAACATCCATTGGCAACATTCCAAATGGACTTGCAAGCTAGAAGCCTCACACACATCGATAATTTAGAGTCTGACGCCCCATCATACAACGACTTATTTGTCGTAATCAAAAGATTATAAAATCTCTATGCTTCCTCATTCGGAAGAGCTTCTGTGTTATCATACTCAGGCGCCTCATTCACCCCGAGAACGTCACACCATCTCTTGCATTCTCACAAATTGTTCACCATATCCCATATATGCACAACTGCTTGAACCACCCATACAATTCTCATCAACTCCTAAGTCAAAATGTGGCACTTCTTCACCATGCTCAGTCCAAATCCAGTAGTTAGGCTTGAACCCAAATTTATACAAGTGGACCCTCACATCATCATCGCTCTTATTCTTTGTACACTCGCATTTAACCCACGGACATCTAATCCCCCTGTCTTTGATATAATGGTACTATTGACTTAGTTTGGTAACAAACTCTTCAACACCATTTATAAAAGATCGCTTCAGACCCCTTCTTCCTGAATATAACGTATCACACATCCAACTACGATTCGAAGGATGACAATCCATCTTCTGCATGTTTAAAAAAATGCATATATATTTAAATGCCAAATTTTGACAGCATCCTTCACAATCCATAATCACTCCCTTTCATTGGTATGGCCCTATCCCATTCGAGAAGAAACTTTTTCAACACTCGATCCTAGTATTAATATTTGATAAAAGTTCGGTAGCATTTCCCATTAGTCTCCAAGTACAACACTTGACCGCACAACACAATCAAGTTTGCACCCAGAGAACTAAAGGAAATGTATCAGACCGAAACTTTGTCAAATATAAGGCATGGGAAGTAAGCAATAAATATCATACGAGTGAAAAAAAAGTTTTTTCCCAAACTGTCCTTCTTGGACAATTCAAGGTTCAATACAATGAGCGGCACTTTCAAAGAAGGCACATGCTCAATAGTAATGAACCTTGAACGGGAAGCTAAGGTTTTGCTCAATAAGTGACTCGTCTAGAAACTAAAATTTATTATTATATCTAATGACAAAATTGCTGAAATCACAACACTTAATTAAACAACATAAAGTGCATAAGAAATTGATAAATTTGACAAATAAACATTTAGTTATTTTGTTCTAAGTTTTATGAGGCATAACTATTTTATTCTTTAATCAAGGTTTATTAAATTTTCAGATTTTATTCATACATTTAGTTTTTTGGTTTTAAGTTTTATGAGGCTTAACACCTGTTATAAGTGCTAAGAGAAATTAGTGCAATTTTTTATTTAACTATTTTTATAATTTAATTTTAATTATTTAATATTTTTATTTAATGGTTTAAATATTATTAACTTATTGGTGTAATTTGTTATTGACTTATTTTGTTATTTACTTATTGGTGTAATTTGTTATTGACATATTTTGTTATTTACTTATTAGTGTAATTTGTTATTAACTATTTTTATTATTTATTATTTAACTTTCAAATTTTATTTATTAGATTTTTGTTTTAAGTCCAAAAAGTCGCACGGTGGACTAAGCAACAGCCATTTCTGAGTCTATACTTTCGACATCCAATAAAGCAAATTTCTCTCCAGTGTCAGCACGCAGAATAACGATGGCTTTTATTGATAATTTTTTCAGTGTTATGAGATTGATAACCAATTATATGTGCTAACAGAATTTGATATTTTATTTATTAAGTTTAATTTTCAAGTACCAATTTAATCAATGGAGCAACACTCAACCACATCTAATCGATTTCAAATAGACAGTTCTAGATTTTATTTTTTTTAGCTAAAAAGACAACTCTGATTAAGTTCATGATCAATTGCCACAACCATAAGCAAAACAACACACCCTCCATTTTTATACCCAAAATGAAACACTGCATAATAACAAGCAGCTATACAAATTTGCCTAATATCTAACAAAAACACATTTGCCCAATATCTAATCCACAACAGATATCTTCAGTAAAAAAAATCCACAACAGAAATCTATACTAAATTTGCCTATATCAGACCAATAATCATGCATAGAAATTCTAAGAAAACACATTTTAAGATTCAATTTGAACAACAAATTTCAAGAATAAATCTGAAAACCCATTTAGGCACAACAGAAATGCTAAGAGAAAAGGGAAAAGAAGGGAAGATGTTACCTATTGTTGATGCGGTGGTTGGGGTGCGGTTGTTGTGGGTGAGAGCAATTCTGAGAAAGAGAAGAGGGAGGGAAGAGGGGAGAAGGAAGGAAGAGCTTACTGTGAGTGGGTGGGTGGCCGCTGAAGACTGGAGGGAAAAGGGGAGAGCCTCGGAGAAGGAGGAGAAGAGTGTTTGAAGAGAATGAGGGGGGACAGAGGCGTAGGCTACGTAAAGGTCAGTCTCACCGACGGCCTAAGCCGTCGATAATTAAGTGAACTCATTACTGACGGCTAAAGCTGTCGGTAACTCCCAAAGAGCCATTGCGTCTCATATTTGGCGGGTTATATTTGGCGCAAATTAGCGCCATAGTTACCGACGGCCAGACTGTCGGTATTTAAATTCTCGTCGGTAACGTGAAAAATAATCCACTGCCTTATTAGCGACAGCTTAGACCGTCGGAAATCACTGATTTCCGACGGCTATGCGGCGTCGCAAAAAAACCATCGGTAATGTCGCGAATTCTTGTAGTGATATGAACTCTGAAACCATATTTGACATCTTAGATTTAAGCACAAGAGAAACAGTGAAACTTGAGATGATAAAACCTTCCCAGCAAATACTCGAGTTGACATAATAAAGCCTAAAATAAAAATTGAATTAATGTTAAAGAAGAAGGCCAAATAAATTGAAACCCAATTGAAAATAAAATTAAAAAGAAACTATCTTGCAAAGTGCAAATACAAGAGAATACTCTTAAAAACCCTAAATGTAATATTTGATAAAACTTATACAATACACACCCGATATAAGAAATAGTAACAGGGTATTAAAGAAAATCAAAATCCACGAAGGTAGAGGGGTTAAAGTTACAAGCTTGATTATGTTATACAGAGAAACTCACAAACGAAAGACCAAATTAAAAAGCATATGAAGCAGGCAGAGCAATAAAAATAAGCAAATTAATTTCTTTAAAAAAGAAGAAGCCAGAAAGAAGGAAAATAGTGAAAAAAAGAAGCCAGAAAGAAAGAAGCAAATTACTTGTGCTTTTACATTCTATACCTTACAAACTTCTGCTTTCAGCCACCAATATACTGTAACTTGTAACCAGAGTCAAACAATAGAGAGATCCGCCAGGGATACCAGATTAGTCTAGCAATTTCCTGTCATATGAGAAAGGCTAGTATTACATTTCTTGCAATGCAGAGAAAATTTAAAACAATCACACGTAAAAAAACTTTCCAATAACAATTTGATGGGTTGCGAAGATCAAATCATGTACGTAAGAGGGTTAGGGTATAGGAAGAGGCTTACCTACGGACATCCGGTGTTGGTGCGGTGGTCGTCCGGTGTTCGTTCAGTGGTGACGTTGTGGTTCTGGGGATTTAGGTTTGTGAGGAAGAGAGAAAGAGAGGAAGAGAAAGAGGAAGAGGAAGAAGAATGTGAAATAAGAGGGAGAGGCTCACCCACTAGGATATTGGGGATTTAGGTATCGGTCGTAAATTCGGTGACAAAGCAAAAAAAATAGCGTTGCGACCGATTTTGACCGGTGGCAAACTATTAAATTGGTATCGGTGGCAAATTTGTTGACAAATTGAGTAAAAAAAAAAAATTTAAATTTTCAACATCTCATTTTTTGTCACCGATTTTGTCACGGATTTTAACACAAAAAAATTGTAACGAACCAATCGGTCACAAAATCACATTTTAAATCTTGTTCCCTATTAACTAAGCACCTGTCGCAAATTTGATCATAAACGTTATATTTTGCGACTGATCACAATCGTGAGAAAAATTTTGGTGTGGAACTTTGTGTTATGAGATTCGGCCGACATGCTGCATGGGATTATGAGAGATCTATGGAGATGGATGCTTGTTGCATGTGATGACTCGAGAGATGCTTGGTTGTGTGAACTATCTGTTATACTTGCCATATCTATTATATGTGCTACTTGTCGTACATGTTGCTATGTTACTGTTGCCGTACCGATTTTATGGCATCGTATTCTTATCTCCCAGCTATTTCTCTGTATGTTTCTATTTTCGTTATTCGTTCATGTGAAGACGACGAGCCTGTCGATATTGACGATGGAGCAGAGGATGCACCCCTTCATCACAGCGGCACCGAGGATGCCGATGCATGGGAAGTTGGAGATCATCTATCACAATGATCGGGGGGTGGCGAATGGATCCCGCTACGTTTGTGACGGTCTATACCGAGCCGATTAGTCTCCTGTTCAGAGGTAGGGCTCCACACCGCGAGGACATCAGAGGGTCTTACAGAGTCGTGTAGTTTCTACAGTTCACCCAGATATGGCATCCGCCGAGATGTCATGAGAGGGACTACATGTGGGCGGCGCCAGTGATATCTCATGTATCCAGTCAGAGAGGGTTCGTGCTGCGAGGCCAGCGGAGGAGGACCGAGCAGTACCTAAGAACCTACAGGCGACGCCAGGAGGTGGTGTCCAGCTCTTCTCTTGAGTATGAAGAAGGTCAAGGTAGTTCTGGGAATCCACACCGCTGATGGTGGGATACTGCCAGTGCGTCTAGGGTGAGATGAGTGCTTTTGATGTATTGTTGAGTCATGAGTGGGTGGTAGAGCTGGTGAGCTGTGAGAGCTCTTTTTCTTTTGGATGTACATGTTTTCATCTTTTCTTTTGATGTATAGTTAGTATGTATATATACAATATTACAGTGCCTTACTGATGGGTGACGGGCGCTGAACCCACCAAAATTAATAAAACCGAATAAAAACCTTACAGTAGCAAAGGTGTTGACCCGAATCGTTTCTCGATTGACCAAATCAGAAATTTAATCAAATTTAGCAAGCAAATTACAAGGTTGGGGGGTGGCAGGTTTATAAAAGAAATTTAAACAAGTAGAAGCTATTAAATTGAAAACAAAGATTTAAAGACAACCAATCCAAGGGAATGACATTTACTGGGTTTAATTAATCCCAAATCACTAAAGAACATACATATGTTAATTAAGTGCTTGATTTCAAATTCCAATTAGAAGCCTAAAAGGAGCACACGAATCACCTACTAGAAAAGCATCTAAAGTTTGATTAATTAAGGCAAACGAATTAAGCATTCATAAAATCAAAATTAAACACTAAAATCGAAATTCAATCAAGCTAGGCATTTCATCAAACACCTTCAATGCATAAACCCAGAAACTGTTTTTCCCTTTATCAAAAACGAATCAATGAAGCCATCAACCCATAAATCCAAGACTCCAATTCATTTAAGCAAACAAAAATAGAATCAAGAATTAAAAGGAAAAAACAGAAAAACAAAATTAACACATTTAATTAACCATAACATAACTTGATTTCAAAATTAATCGCATAACAATGTCAACCCAAGGATTGGTCCAGTGTTATCGATGGCGGATGGCGGTCCATGGCGGATAGCCAAAAATCCGCCATACAAAATGGCGGATGGCGATGCGGCCATATGGCGGATGCCATGGCGGACAACATAAAAAATATTATAAATATATATATACATAACAAAAAAATGCAGAAAAAATATAAAATCCAAAACAAGCCACAATATATGTCAAGAACCATATCTAATTTGATAGAAAATATCATATAAGTCTCATATTCACCTATCATAGGCTACTAACAACACTACTTACCATCAAGTTCAAGATCTTAAAATGCAAATAACAATTAAATGGTAAAAACAACAATACATACACAAAGTAAATGTCTAATCCTCCTCCTCTACCCCAACATAATCATTTTCTTTGTCATCTATTGGGGCATATCCTTCTTCCTCTTCTCCATCAGATTTCTCAAAACTAACTAACTCTTCTGCTTCTTCGGATGCCTCAGAATCATCCTCAAATTCCAATTTTTCATTCTGATCAACTACTATCTTTTTCCCTCTAAAGGTTGAAGTTGGACCGGGACCTTTCTTAGAAACTTTTGCAGCTGCTGCAACACCACTTGATGATGTTTCCTTTCTTTTCCTTGTTTGCTGCCTAGTATGTGTTATAGGCTCTCCAACCCCCGAAGCCTCATAAACAGTTGCCCAATTTAGTGTCTGATCATCATCAAAAACCAACTCATTCCCAGCATCTTCATTGGTATCATCCATCTCTCCAACTAACCACTCATTACACTCATCAATGTCATTGAGTGTAATTGGGTCAATTTCATCTCTAAGACTACGTCTGTGATGGAGTTGTTGGTTATATTTGACATACACCAAGTCATGCAACTTTTTATGGTCAAGCCTGTTTCTCTTTTTTGTGTGAATCTGACACATAAATGTAATTGAAGAAGTGTTAATACTTAATAAGGCTTGATCATCAAATAAAATAAACTCGAAAGACTTGGTACTTACTTGCTCAAAAACACTCCAATTGCGCTCACATCCAGATGCACTACATGTCAAGCTCAAAATCTTGATAGCTAGTTTCTGCAAATTTGGAGCAGAATGGCCATACATTCGCCACCATTGAGCTACAAAAGAAGAGAGCATGACTTAGAATTTAAACATAAACTTAAAAGAATTTAAAAGAAGTTAAGATCTTAGTTTCTTACCAGGAGCAATGGTTTTTCTTTGTGATATTGCAAAGTCACCACCAAAGAGACCACTAGCACTCTTATAGATCGGCAACTCGGCTAGTATCTTATGTTGCACATCTCTACTTGTCACCAACCTTGAGATGCAATCATACAAGCCATTTGTAACCTCCAAATCAAACTCCAAATCAGTGTTGGCATAGAAGAACTCAGGGTTTAAAAAGTGACCAGCTGCATGCAATGGACGATGAAGCTGACAATTCCATCTCTCATCAATGATAGCAAATATATCCTTGTATTTGCTTTCAATGTTGTTGAAGGACTTCATTATTGTTTCTTTTGCCTTGTCCATTGCTTCATAGATATATCCCATAGCTGGTTTTTTTTCCCCATCAACAAGCCGAAGCACTCGAACAAGAGGAGCCATGACTTTTAGAGTAAAAACCACATGGTTCCAAAACGAAGGCATAAGAACAACCTTCGATGCTTCTTTCCCCTTAGACTCCTTAGACAACTTGTTGTTGTTCCATTCATCAGAAGTAAACATCTTTCTCAAATTTGATTTCTCTCCATAAAGCCTTTCTAATGATAGAAAGGATGTAGCAAATCTTGTAACTGCATGCCTTACCAATTCCCTCTTGTTTGTGAATTGTCTCAACAAACTCAAGGTACTTGAATGACTATAAATAAAACCAACAAGACTAATTGCCCTTTGAATTGTCTTCTTTATGGAAGGAATCTTTCCAATGTCTTCAAGCATCAAGTCTAGGCAATGGGCTGCACAAGGAGTCCAATAAAGATGCTTCCTTTTCTCTTCCAACATCTTACCGGCTAAAACATAGTTGCTTCCGTTATCCGTTATGATTTGAACAACTTTTTCCTCTCCAATCTCCTCTACAAGAGAATCAAGCAACTCAAATAGTTTTTCACCGGTCTTCACAAAGTTAGAACCATCAATGGACTTCACAAATTTTGTCCCAGCTGAAGAGCTCACCAAGAAGTTAATTATGCATCTTTGCTTCCTATCGGTCCAAGCATTTGACATAATAGAGCAGCCGTGTTTGCTCCATTGCTCCTCGTGATTTTTTAACAACTCATTAGTGTATTCCATCTCCATGTTTAGGAGAGGCACTCTAATAGCATGATAAGCAGGAGCTACAATATTTGGACCATAGGCACCAACTTCTGTGAGCATTTCTTGAAAGCTTTCTAACTTGATGCAATTGAATGACAAACCAGCTTGGTACCACCAACGAGCAATTTTTTGATGGACCCTAAGAATTGCTTTTTTGTCACAGCACTCTTGTATGTCTTTCTGCCTCATTTTTTCCCTCCTCCTTTTTGCATTGGCAGCATTACAATAAAGATCCAAAGGCCCCTTTTTAGCAGCATTTTTCTTCCTTGCAGCACTACTAGGAGTCACTGCAACCTCATCTTCACTTTCAACATATAGTATATCATCCACATCAACTCTATCACTTGGAGGACCACTGCTGTCTCCTTTCTCTTTCTCTTTTAGAAGAGCCCAAAGCTCTTCTCTAACCTCCTTTGGACACTTTGTGCAAGGAGCCACATTGCCCTTCTTAGCCATTAAGTGTTGTTTGGCTCTAGTAATACCTCCCCTCATCTCTTTTGAACAAAAAGAGCACACAACTGTATTGGTATCTCCTTCTTGCACCGGAAAGCAATACTTCCAACCGGGATCAGTTCTGGAAGCCACCCGTGAAGCTGCACCCGAAG
Source organism: Ammopiptanthus mongolicus (assembly GCA_039655645.1). Classification (NCBI taxonomy): domain Eukaryota; kingdom Viridiplantae; phylum Streptophyta; class Magnoliopsida; order Fabales; family Fabaceae; genus Ammopiptanthus; species Ammopiptanthus mongolicus. The sequence goes on along the minus strand of CM077350.1, from coordinate 14,795,230 downwards.
AAGCTTGGTCAGAAGCCATGGTGGGACCGTGGGAGAAGAGTTTCTGGCCGGAGAAGAAGGAAAACGAGAGATGGTCGCCGGAGAAGAAAGCAAGGAGTTTCTGGCCGGAGAAGAAAGAAAGAAGAAGTTGCTGTTCGCCGGTTGCTGGTCGCCGGTTGCTGGTCGCCGGAGCAGCTGATGGTCACCGAAGCAGCTGATGGTCGACGGTTGAGTGGATGAGAGAAGAGAGGGGTGCGGGTCGAGGTAGAAGAGAACGAAGGTAGCTCGATATTTCAGGGTTTTAACCCTAATTTGGGTTGCGAATCGGGTCGGGTCGCGCGACCCGACCTCTGAAAGCCCACGCCAACTCCACCTTCCGCCATCACCGCCTTGCCGCCATGGACCGCCACCGCTATTCGGCCGCCATAGACCGCCATCCAGAATCCGCCACGCCACGCGTTCTCGGTGGCGTTTGCTCGTTTTCCGCCACCGCCTCCCGCCATGGCGCCGCCATGGCGATTTTTCGACAACACTGGATTGGTCAAAGGAGTTTAGCTCTCTATTTTTATGGAGAAATAACTCATAAAAAGGAATACATTTTGAAAACCTAGAAATGGAGAAGAAGAAGAAGTTAGAGAAAAACTCTCAAAACCCTCAACATTCGTAGCTACTCTGTCTTTTCTTAGTTTTGCACTACTTAAAGCTAACTTAATTAACAAATTAACTAACTCCCTCCATGCCCCATGAGTCCAACTTCAATTGGCCGCCAAAATGCCCCAATTGGACCCCTAATGAGAAAGTTAGGCCCAAAATACTTCAATATGCTCCAGGATCCGAGGCTGACATTCCAAAGAAAATTACACCATCAAAACGACATCCAATGGTCAAGTGATCTTCATGAAAGTTGTAGCCAAATGTGTCTTCTTCAAATTGGTCTTGGTTTCAGCTGCATCTGACCTTTATAACAAAAAAATCAACATCTCCCACACTTGTTCAAAAGCTTCCCAATGTTCCCCTATTCCCTAAGGTAAGGTAGAGACATGTTTTTTCACTTTAAGACTTGTAATGAGCTCAAAAGCAAAGTATGGTCAAAAAGGCCCAAAGGGGTTAATCAATGGAAAAACATGCAAGGTTGGCTATTTGGCTAAGTGGTTAAAAGAGAACAAAAATGCCTTCATCATCTTAATATGTACATGCATAATGTAGCCTCAAAAATAATCAAAGCAAGTTCTAGAGCAACCAAATCCATGAATGATAATTCACACACGAATGAAGAGAGTGTATAGCCTCAAATTCTCACAAGGTATATGTTTCTATCAAATTCAATCTATCAATTCAATGTTCATCACCAAACTTGTCAAAATCACAAAGAAAGACAATTTATTCATTTATGCCATGACTCTTTTCACTTCGATTTGATTCTTACCCACAATTCTCACAACTCCAAGTGGAAAGCAAAAACGATTTATTCTATTTTTTTTTTTCAAAACAGAAAAAACGACACTAAAACAACCAAATAAAGCTAACAACAGTGGCAAAACAGGGAAAACAGCAAACAACAAAAACATAAAAACATCATAAAAATAGCATAAACAATAAATAGTAGATTAAAAATAGAAGAAACAGGAAAACAAAAACAAAAACAAAAACAGCAAGATAAAACAGCGAAACGGTAGAATAGATTATCCAAAACGACACGACATTATTAAAAACAAAAAATAAAAACAAAAAAAAAACAAGCACGAAATTTTTTACGTTTCGTTTTAAAAACATAGAAAAATAACATAAATAACAAAAGAAAAAGATGCCAACAAATTTTTGGGCAACACAATTCAAAAATATCAAGACATAATATCTCCTCCACACTTGAAATCTATATTGTCCTCAATGTAGAACATGTGAAAATCAAGAATCAGAACAAATTCATTCACATAAAGGACATGAAAAATAAAATAGAAAGGGGAAGAAATAGCCTTATAGAATGTAGTGCAGAAAGTGTCATGGTGTGAATGCTTGCTCTTCACCAAATTGCTTCAACCAATGTTCATCAACAATGATAGCCTTAGTGGCTGTCTCAAACATCAATGGTTGCAGCTTCATTTCAGATGGATGCACATAGGAGGGAAGTGGTTTAGGTGCTTCGGTAGGCAGTACTTCCTTTGCACAATTATCATTTTTTGCATTTGTTAGCTGAGTAGGGTCCTCAAACTCTTGTTTTTCATGTTCCACATTCACCTTTTGCTCCTCATACCGTAAAAAGGATCAAATTTCGACACACGCTACACACAAAGCAGAAGCATTACAATCAACACATGAATTACAATAAACAGAATCAGGAAAAGCATGAATATCCGGAAATTCAACACTAACTTCATCAACAATAATATTCTCAACAATATTATCAAAATTATGCTCATAAGAAGTATTTTCAAGAGTATCATGTGTGAGTCTGAATGCTCTTCAAGAGAATATTGTGATTGCAATGCAATTAAGGTGGAAGCAATATGGCCAAGTTGAGTGCCCAAATTCTGAAGCTTTGCTTCTGTCATCTGTTGACTTATTGTCAGTTGATGCACTAAGGAAGCTAACTCATCCAAACTGCTGGCTATGTTGGCCAGAATAGGAAAGTGGAGCTTCATTCACTCCAGTCATGCCAAAATCACAATTAAACTCATAATCAGCAGGGATGTAAGAATAATATGTACTTAATGGTTCAACCTCATTCTCTGCATAACTTATGCATGATGGTTGCTGAAATGTGGCAACATCTGTCAAAGTGCTATGAAAAAAGTAATCATCCATTGATGCAAACACACTTGAACCAACAGAACATCTTAAAGGATCACCAACAACCTGAAAAATAGTAGAAAAATAGAAAAACTAATCTAAACCACAAAACAGTTAAGAAAAAGTTTAGGAATTAGTAGAAACAGAACCTAATAAGATCGAACAACTAAGAATGGTCGCTAGCAATGGCGCCAAAATTTTGACCTGTGCCGAACCCACCAAAATTAATAAAACCGAATAACAACCTTATAGTACCAAGGGTGTTGACCCGAATCGTTTCCCGATTGACCAACTCAAAAATTTAATCAAATTAAGAAAGCTAATTACAAGGTTCGGGTGGTTGCAGGTTTATAAAATAAATTTAAGCAAGTAGAAGCTATTAAAATTGAAAACAAAGATTTAAAGACAACCAATCCAAGGGAATGACATTTACCGGGTTTAATTCATCCTTAATTATTAAAGAACATACATATGTTAATTAATGGCTTAATTGATTTCGAATTCCAATTAGAAGCCTAAAAGGTACCCACGAATCCCCTACTAGAAAAGCATCTAGATTTTGATTAATTAAGGCAAACGAAATTAGCTTTCATAAAACAAAAATTAAACACTAAACCCGAAATTCAATCAAGTTAGGCATTTCATCAAACACCTTCAATTCATAAACCTAGAAACAGTTTTCCCCTTTTTCAAAAACGAATCAATGAAGCCATCAACCCATAAATCCAAGACTACAATTCATTAAAGAAAACAAACATAGAATCAAGAATTAAAAGGGAAAAAACAGAAAAACAAAATTAACACATGTAATTAGCCATAACATAACTTGATTTCAAAATTAAACCCCATAACAATGTCAACCCAAGGATTGGTAAAAGGAGTTTAGCTCTCCATTGTTGTGGAGAAATAACTCATAAAAAGGGTATACATTGAAAACCGAGAAATGGAGAAGAAGAAGAAGAAGAAGTTAAAGAAAAACTCTCTAAACCCTCAAAATCCGTAGCTACTATGTGTTTTCTGAGTTTTTCACTACTTAAAGCTGACTTAATTAACAAATTAACTAATTCCCTCCAAGTCCCGTTAGCCCAGCTTCAATTGGCCACCAAAAATGTGCCAATTGGACTTCTAATGAGAAAGTTAGGCCCAAAATACTTCAAGATACTCCAGGATCCGAGACTGGTATTCCAAAGAAAATTACACCATCAAAACGACATCCATTGGTCAAGTGATCTTTATGAAAGTTGTAGCAAAATGTGTCTTCTTCAAATTGGTTTTCGTTTCAGGTACATCTGACCTCTATAACTCAAGTTATGGCCCAAACACTACTCTCTGTCCAAACTCTCGCAACAGCACCTCTGGTCATACTTTCAGCCCAGATTTGACCCTTTTATCCTTGGAATTGGATCTCGAGCTATTCATGAAAGTTGTAGATAATTTTCTCATATTTTCTAAAAAAAAATTAAAATCACAATTTTTCTGTATCTAAATCCAAAGGTATGCTCAAAATACATAAGCAGTGTGAATGTCCCAATTATGCCAAAAAATGCAATTAGGCCCAATTAATGCCCAAAGTCATGAAATGCACCCAAAACCCAATAATTAAGCACAAATGATGTTTAAAAAATTAAGTATGAGGGTTAAAAAATATGCCAAAATTATGTTCATCGTATACCCCCGCACTTAGCTTTTGCTCGTCCCTAGTAAAACCAAAAATATATCAAAGCATAGAGCATGGGACAACAAACAATGATTCACTTCCAAAAGATTTTCAAGTGTGGAAGAATATATGAGCAAGAAGAACAACCAAAGATTCAAGAATTCACAACATCCATGAAGCAAATTCTTTCCATCTTCATCCAACAAGCGAGGCAAATCCCATTGAAAGGAATAAACCAAGAATGATAGAACCTCACATGACATACTCTCAACCCCTCAAGTGTTTAGATGTTAAGTGTTTCACTCAATTCAATCCATGAAAATTGGTACTACCATAAGCTTGCTTATCTTCTCATTCTCCATCATTCATGCACATGCACGCAAAAATCAAAAGGATTTTATTCAAGGATGTAATGTGGTCAAGGTAATGGAATGGAATGGAATGGAATGGATATGGCAAGTTAAGACCAAAGAGAATGGAGGAACATTGGCAACAAAATCACATAGAACCAAATTCACCCAAAAGCACCTATCAACTCTCTTTTCAAACTCCTTCCTTCCCTTGTGTTTATTTTTCTTTTCCTTCTCTTCTCTTTTCTTTTTCTTTCTCTTTCTTTTTCTTTAAGACAGGTATAGCTTTAAATTTTTTTTTTTTAACTTTTTCTTTATTTCTTTCTATGTTTTTTTTTTCTTTTCATCAACACTTGCATAAGAAAAATCAACTTCCCCCACACTTGTTCAAAAGCTTCCCAATGTTCCCCTATTCCCTAAGGTAAGGTAGAGACATGGTTTTTCACTTTAAGAATTGTAATAAACTCAAAAACAAAGAATGGTCAAAAAGGCCCAAAGGGGTTAACCAATGGAAAAACATGCAAGGTTGGCTATTTGGCTATGTGGTTAAAAGAGAACAAAAATGCCTTCATTATCTTAATATGTGCATGCACAATGTAGCCTAAAAAAGAATCAAAGCATGTTCTACAATAACCAAATCCATGAATGAAAATTCACATAAGAATGAAGAGAGTGTATAGGCTCAAAATCTCATAAGGTAAATGTTTCTATCAAACTCAATCTATCAATTCAATGTTTATCACCAAACTTGTCAAAATCACAAAGAAAGACAATTTATTCATTTATGTCATGACTCTTTTCACTTCAATTGATTCTAACCCACAACTCTCACAACTCTAAGTGGAAAGCAAAAAGCATTTATTCTATTTTTTTCTTTTCTTCAAAACAAAAAAAATGACACTAAAACAACAAAATAACGCTAACAACAGTGGCAAAACAGCGAAAACAGCAAACAACGAAAACAGAAAAACAGCAGAAAAATAGCAGAAACAGTAAATAATAGATTAAAAACAGGAGAAACAGTAAAACAAAAACAAAAACAGCAAGATAAAACAGCGAAAGGTAGAATAGATTATTCAAAACAACAAGACATTATTAAAAACAGAAAAAAAAAAAATAACAACGAAATTTTTAAGTTTCGTTTTAAAAACATAGAAAAACAACATAAATAACAAAAGAAAAAGATGTCAACAAAGTTCTAGGCAACACAATTTAAAAATATGAAGACATAATATAGCTCCCCCACACTTGAAATCTATATTGACCTCAATGTAGAACATGTGAAAATCAAGAATCAGAACAAATTCATTCACATAGAGGACATGTAAAATAAAATAGAAAGAGGAAGAAATAGCCTTATAGAATGTATGCAGCAAGTGTCATGGTGTGAGTGCTTATTCTCCAATACTTGCTCTTCACCAAATTGCTTCAGCCAATGTTCACCAACCATGATAGCCTTAGTACATGGCTGTCTCAGACATCAATGGTTGCAGCTCCATTTCAGATGAATGCACATAGGAGGGAAGAGGTTTAGGTGCTTCTGTAGGCAATACTTCTTTTGCACAATTATCATTTTCTACATTTCTTAGTTGAGCAGGGTCAACAGCCTCTTGTGTTTCATGTTCCACATTCACCTTTTGATCCTCATACCCTAAAAAGGATGAAATTTCAACATACACTACACACAAAGCAGAAGCATTACAATCAACACATGAATTACAATAAACAGAATCAGGAAAAGCATGAATATCCGAAAATTCAACACTAAGTTCATCAACTATAGTATTCTCAACAATATTATCAAAATTATGCTCATAAGAAGTATTGTCAAGAGTATCTATGTGTGTATCCGAATGCTCTTCAAGAGAATATTGTGATTGCAGTGCAATTAAGGTGGAAGCAATATGGCCAAGTTGAGTGCCCAAATTATGAAGCTTTGCTTCTGTCATCTGTTGACTTATTGTCAGTTGATGCACTAAGGAAGCTAACTCATCCAAACTACCATGCTGGCTATGTTGGCCAGAATAGGAAAGTGGAGCTTCAGTCACTCCAGTCATGCCAAAACAGCAATTAAACTCATAATCAACAGGGAGGTAAGAATAATATGTACTTAATGGTTCAGCCTCATTCTCTGCATAACTTATGCATGATGGTTGATGAAATGTGGCAACATCTGTCAAATGCTATGATAAAAGTAATCATCCATTGATGCAGACACACTTGAACTAACTGAACATCTAAAAGGATCACCAACAACCTGAAAAATACTAGAAAATAGAAAAACTAATCTAAACAACAAAACAGTTAACAAAAAGGTTAGGAATTAGCAGAAACAAAACCTAATAAGATCAAACAACTAAGAATGGTCCCCGGTAACGGCGCCAAAATTTTGACGGGTGCCGAATCCATCAAAATTAATAAAACCGAATAACAACCTTACAGTAGCAAGGGTGTTGACCCGAATCGTTTCCTGATTGACCAACTTAGAAATTTAATCAAATTAAGCAAGTTAATTACAAGGTTGGGGTGGTTGCAAGTTTATATAAGAAATTTAAACAAGTAGAAGCTATTAAAATTGAAAACAAAGATTTAAAGACAACCAATCCAAGGGAATGACATTTACCGGGTTTAATTCATCCTTAATTATTAAAGAACATACATATGTTAATTAAGCCATTGATTTCGAATTCCAATTAGAAGCCTAAAAGGTACCCACGAATCCCTACTAGAAAAGCATCTAGAGTTTGATTAATTAAGGCAAACGAATTAAGCTTTCATAAAACAAAAATTAAACACTAAACCCGAAATTCAATCAAGCTAGGCATTTCATCAAACACCTTCAATTCATAAACCTAGAAACAGTTTTCCCCTTTTTCAAAAACGAATCAATGAAGCCATCAACCCATAAATCCAAGACTCCAATTCATTTAAGAAAACAAACATAGAATCAAGAATTAAAAGGGGAAAAACAGAAAAACAAAATTAACACATGTAATTAACCATAACATAACTTGATTTCAAAATTAAACCCATAACAATGTCAACCCAAGGATTGGTCACAGGAGTTTAGCTCTCCATTGTTGTGGAGAAACAACTCATAAAAAGGGTATACATTAAAAACCGAGAAATGGAGAAGAAGAAGAAGTCAGAGAAAAACTCTCAAAACCCTCAAAATTCGTAGCTACTCTGTGTTTTCTCATTTTTTCACTATGTAAAGCTGACTTAATTAACAAATTAACTAATCCCCTCTATACCTCATGAGCTCAGCTTCAATTGGCCACCAAAAATGCCCCCATTGGACCTCTAATGAGAAAGTTAGGCCCAAAATACTTCAAGATACTCCAGAATTCGAGGCTGATATTCCAAAGAACGTTATACCATCAAAACGACATCCATTGGTCAAGGGATCTTCATGAAAGTTGTAGCAAAATGTGTCTTCTTCAAATTGGTCTTGGTTTCAGGTGCATCGGACCTCTATAACTCAAGTTATGGTCCAAACACTACCCTCTGTCCTAACTCCCGCAACAGCACCTCTGGTCATACTTTTAGCCCATATTTGACCCTTTTATTCTGGGAATTGGATCTCGAGCTCTTCATAAAAGTTGTAGATAATTTTGTCATATTTCTTACAAAATTAAAATAACAATTTTTAAGTTTCTATGTCCAAAGTTATGCTCAAAGTACATAAGCAATGTCAATGTGCCAATTATGCCAAAAAATGCAATTAGGCCCAATTATTGCCCAAAGTCATTAAATGCACCCAAAACCCAACAATTAAGCACAAATGATGTTTAAAACAATAAGTATGAGGGTTAAACAATATTCCAAAATTATGTTCATCAATGGGCTATGACACCCCCTTCTGGGACATCACATGGTAACTCATTACGGAAACTAAAAACTTTTTGTTTTGAAAAACACTCACTCGAGTGGTTATAAAAATCTGATACCAAAAACAAAACAGAACAATCATATGAAACAAATTGCCATTCATCCTTTGTAATAATAACTCAACCTCGGCATAAGGCATACATCATTTTCCCAATCTTTTCATACGCCATACGTACATCAAAAATCCTAAGAGCTGGTCTAATACAAGAACATCTAAAGATGGTAGAGTATACTACCTAGTATACTTCAAACCCTTGAGACTAAGCCTCATTGTTGCCAGTCCACACATCCTTGCCGTCGACGTAAAGTGACTCCAGCTTCGGGGTCCCAAAGTGGCCCAGGGATCCGCTGAAATGCATCTGTACATGTATCCAAAAACACAACAGAGTGTCCAACATGTACAGGCAAGGGTGAGATATACCAATATATGGCTGCAAACAAGATAACTATATGCATTACGGATCAACAACACATGGACATATACAATCATTACGTATAAGATTCTACTAGATAAACAAGTAGTATATCATAGGGTCTCATACCCGACAGTTATCGTCATTTTCAAAAGAAATGCATAACACTTCAATATTCATCATCTAATTCTTTACTTAATCTCCGGAGATGCCAACACCGTTTTATAGAAATTGAGTTGATCAAGCTCGATTGCCAAAAAGGCACACCGTTGTTAAAACCATTGCGCACTGTCCAACACAAGGCACAGGCGATCACCGTTTATGGTTTTTCATTGTCCATCAAGGCACAATGATATATATACACCGTTTGAATATCCTGACCACCAAGATATCCAGAATAACACCGTTGGCATGTCTGCTGAATTTTAATGCATGGAAAAACATTTCAAGTTTTGTCACTTTTCTTTGTGTTCGTTCTTTCGTTGTCGTAGCTCAAGGCTTTCAACTATTCATCGTTTACACCGTTTTAAAACCTTTCACCGTTAACACAGGACGAAACGTCCGAGTGCTCAATCACGGATCCCTAGATCGATGCACCAGCCCAAGGTCCGTGGTAATAGAAAACATCATTCGCCTTTAATCACGTTTCCTCATAATAAGAGGAGGACACATAGTCCATAACACCGTTGCACGACTTCTCGTGCTGTTTTTACAGAACACTAACATCCCGACGTCTCATATGCTAGGTTCACGTTTTCATAGTTTTTCACCGTTTTTCATTCTGTGCAACACAAATCCAAAATGAAAACTCCACAACTCATCCAAGTTGTCAGTTTTTACACCGTTGGAAAAACTCGTTTTACAGAAAAACTTTTCTGTTTGAAAACGGTTTGAAAACCATCGAATTATGGTAAAACTTAACTTTAATCGAAAGTCCCTTTCCCAAAAAAGAAATTTTTGAAAGGAAACAGCTGAGATCAAAACGTCGTCCCAGAACAGCATTTCTGTTTTCGAAAACGTTTTTCGTAAATCTTTTCGGAAATAAAATATCGATAAAAATGTCGTCAGTTGAAAAACTTGACTTTTTTCCTCTTAATGTTATTTTTTTCTCATAAAGATTAATTTATTCATAAAAACTAACTTTTCCTACTAACTTCATAAATTACTTTTGTATCCAATTTTTTTTTAGAAAAACAGCTTTGTTGAAAATACCCAACGTCTTCTCAAATAAATCTTTATTATTTAATACAAAGCTTTTTAAAGTTTTTATCCCCATTAATTAATTGAGCACTGACCACTGTCAGGCTTCCCAATCAACAATCAACATCATAATATGTTTATAGCAGATAATATAGTTAAAACACATATTCAACTACTATAACACATATAAATCAACAATTATCAACAAATCAAATAATTGCCGAAAGTAAATAAATTAATCACCACACAACTTAATTACATATATACAGATTAAATATGATGACATGCAGTCATCGGGAGAATCCTTTAGGCATTTCCCCCTTACCTCTTGAAGTTCCCGGTAAGCACAAAGTTGTCCGATCAGTCCACGAACTCTCCCGATTCCTTGTCCAATTACTCGTCGGTAACTACACACAATCAATCAATCAATACAACAATTGTAAAACACAAAAATTCTCTCCTAATCCCCCCTCCTAGCTTCGGCCATGGGTAAGAAAATATGGCTAGGGAGTTCCAAAAATTCTCATCTCTTGGATTCCATCCTTATTAGGTGTGGTAAGACTAGATCAAAGTCTATTACACCAAAACTTGAACCAAAACTCCCTCCACTCATCAATGGAGGTTTCGGCCCCTTTTTTCCAATTGAGCTAGAGAGCTCTTTTGGTTCCAACTCTTGGATCATGGTAGAAAATCATGAACTAGGATCAAAGAAATTGATTTCAAATAAACATGAGTTTTCTATGATTTTCTAAAGGTTCTTGAATTTAGAACTTTAGAAGTTTTAAACAAGAACTAAGTGAAGAACAATGAAACATATGGATCAAAGAGGGTAAGTATTAGAGATTTTACCTCTTGAAGCTTGAAGAAAAGTGAAGAAGAAAGCTTGCACTTGAAGACAACAATGGAGGTTTGAAGAAAATGATTAAGGTGAAGAAGAGAAATGTGTAGGAAAACAAAGGGAGGGAGGGTGTATTTATAGGAGGAGTAACCGCCCCTCCTTGGTGGACTTTTTGGCCCATGGCCCAATTTGTAGGTATTTTATGGCAAAAGAGTAATTTCTCCTAGGGACAAAATTGTCCTTTCAACAAAAGATCTCATAAATATCTAGATATTTCCAGAAAATATCTAGATATTTTCAGAAACGTAATGATGACAGTGATGAGTCACTGGCATGCCATCCTAGGCGATGTGACTTCATGTTCATCCGTTTTTAGTCCCGTTACTTTCACGATTTAGTATTTCGCCCCAAGAAAGTCGTGAAAACTTATTTATTTTAAAAAATTTTTTAAATCCCTAATAACGTTCGCAATTTTATTTAAAGCCTAATCGTTTCATTCACAAGTCAAAATTAGGTCATCTGAGCAGTAAAATAATACTGTCAGTGTAAAACGTAGACCGGGCTCCGTTTGAGTTTTTGACCAAAATCTAACCATAGCTTCCTACGATAACGTAGAGCATGACTATGGTCTCGGATTATTTTATTTCACTCTCTAAACCCTCCAATAAAATGCAAACAAATAAATACTGTTTAATTAAAGCAGAAAGCTCGAAAGCTTGAAAAATCGGGGTCTTATAGGGGCCATGGTTATGCATGTTTTATGTACATAGTTACTTATACCTACGTTTTACTCTGATTGTTTTACCTTTCCGTATGCGCTTGTATGTTTATCGTTTTTCTTTCACTACGCTTCTTGAATAACGCGCTAACGCTATAATACGGTTAAGGTGTAGTTAATGATATAAGCTTGGGACTAATAGGCATATCCTACGTAAGTGGAGCCATCTCAAAACTCAAAGGAAGTGGGCAAAGAAAGAGATGGAGTAGAATGTTCACCAACATCTCTAAAGTAAAGCAAATACAATGGTTGATTTGCCAATAGTATTTCCTTTACTTCTTTTTCTTTCAAAAATATGCATTCCTTTCCAATCTCGTATTTTACCTCTTGGTTTTTACTACCAAAATGTCGCATTACACTACTTTTTTCCACATTCATACTATAGCCTTTTTCTTGTTTTTGTGAGGCAATTTCTTTTGTTTTTCATCTTGTTCTTTTTCACTCTTGGCTTTTCTCTCAAACTCTCTTTTTTCTCTCATTTTTTTATCCTCACTAATCTCTTTTGGAGAAAGAGGTACAAGAGTGACCACTATACGAACCAATGATTGGACACTTTTGATGGTGCATCAACCAAGCCTAAGTCGTGAATCACAAAGAACAAATTATCAAGTGAAATCAACAAGTATATGAACAATTAATGATCCAATTTCTAAATTTCTTCCCAAATTGAAAGCTCAATCACAATAAGTCATAGTAATCAAGTGGCAAGTCTTTTTCAAAGCTTTGAATATAATTTTTTTTCGAATTTACACTTTTGCCCCAATTCTTTTGGGATTTGTGATTTTGGCCCAATGGATTTTTTAGATTTGCCTCTTTTTCTTTCTTTTTAACAATAGTCACTGACTTTTATAATATTTTTACATCAATCCAAATGTTTGACTAGCAATTTCTAACTATTAGAAACCAAGATTTTTCATTCAAGTGGTTGAAAAACACTTCAACTCCACTATTTGAATTTCATCAAGATCTATTACGCTCTAATTTTAAGGATCATGAAGAACACTAAGAACACCAAACTTTGTGAATTTTTAAATTGACTCAAATTATGATCAATTCACAATGTAAGATGTATTGATCTATGCTTAATTAACAAAATGCATACCATTTACACAATTCAACATATGAACTAGGATCATTGATGATCAATTAGCTATGTATGAAGCATAAGGTGGCGCCAACTATTATGGAGGGAAGAGAAAAAAAAATGAAAATTCAAGCATGATCACCATTCAACAATTCAAATTTTCAAGAGCTAGAATCAAAACTCGATCAAAAGAACACCAAATTAGCCATGGAATTTGAATCATGAAAGTGGCGCCAACTTCAAATTTTTTTGAAATTCAAGTTTTGATCAAATTTTCAGCAATTCAAGTTCAAAGAACTAGCTCATGATACCAAATGATATGATTTAGGATAAATAATCAAGTTTTTAGGATCTTTCTTTGAATTTGATTGAAGAAAAGAAGCAAGTAACTCGAAAATGCTATAGAATTAGCACACAAATTTGAATCTCAAGTGAGAATTCAAATGAACCAAAAAGAGATGAAGAGAAGAATTACACTACAAGTAAGCATAGAAGTAAAAGAATGGAGAAGAAAGAGATGGTTGAGGCGACATATGCTCAATCTGTGGAAGGGGATTGGATGATAATCCTTGAGGAGGATTCACCACTAGAGTGTTGGAACTCCAGATAAGAATCAAAGGTTCAAGTCAAGAACCAAAACTAGAGGAGATTCTCTTAACTCTCACAAGTTCTCAATATGAGAAAACTACACAAATGATTCATTAATTTCAAAATGACGTACATGACAGTCTTATATACAAGTGAGCATGAGCTCATGCTTTAGGCGCCAAACATGATGATGGTTGCGGCTATGATTGGGCTAATTGGCCTAAATTGACACAACATTCCTAAGCCCAAATGATCTAAGTTATCCTAAAGTGCTTATTTGGAAAAGCACATTTATTACAAGTCTTAAACTACTTTTATTACAATTTCCTACAATCTAGGTGGGCATGACTTAAACTAATAGGCGGGAGGTTCCAAATTGATTCCTCCTCAAGTGGATGATTCCAAGTCAAATGGTTGCCCACAACTCTTTTGTAGTGCTTTTTGGACCTTCCTTTATCTTGACCGGGTCATTGGCCCTTGAATGCCCTCCAAGTGTGGGACTAGCTGCCCTTGTGTGCCCATGATCATATCAATATTGCATTATGTTGGAATGATTGTTTTGTTGTTTAGACCGATATATTCGATGATATGTTATGTTTGTAAGTCTCATATTAAAACATCGTCCAAAACTATGATAGCCTTAGCCTATGTTATGTGTCTAATATGATAGAAGCATTTTCTTAGGGGGAGCCTTCTGATTCTCTGAAAGGATTTGTTCAATCAAATTTAATAGTTTTTCGTCATCATTAAAAAGGGGAAGCTTGTTGGAACCAAAGCGATTATGATTCATAACCCCTCAAAGTTTTGAGTTAAAAAAAGGATTAAATTAGATGAACAAAGTGTTTTGTTATCTAAGGTATCTATTTCTAAGTGTGCAGGAATGCAAAGTCCAAAAACTTGATTTAGATCAAAAGACTATAGTAATTCTATGTGCGATTAATGGACTTGGTCATTGGACTGTGATCTTATCTTACAAAGCATTCAACGTATCAATCTTAACGTCTATACCGTAAAGTATCTTTCGTCCAATATTCTTAATAGTATATCTCTTTTGGACTAACTAACGTTAAAGATAAAAGCATTAAAAGTTAAATGCAATATTCAAATATTGTTTCTCATACAAAAGCTCTCTGAATATAGTACCATTGAATAAATAAGCGCCTATCTACTCCTGACATAAAAGCTTGAATCAACTAAGTTGACTCTACTAAAGAAGAAAAGACAAAAGACAACTTTCAGGTACAAAGCAAAGATGTTAGTTCTACTTTCATCTATCTGATAACTACACTGCTTTTCAGAAGACAGAGAACAAGTTATCAAACCAATCTAGTCTCAACGTGTTTATGCATTTAATGCCCACGGCTCTTTGTTATCACCATTGAAGAGAAGAGCGTTGAAGTATTGAAGCCTATAAATACTGAAGACTTTGAAGAAAGTTAGTAGTGACAAGAACAAAAAACATATGTGAACAAGCAATCATCGTACTCATTCAAAGCTCTCAAGCTCTTTATTACTTTCTTTGAACTTGAAATATTTCATATCTACCCTCTGCATAGAGTTTTTCAGATTTTGTATTTAATCTTCATATTCTCACACATAGTGAGTAAAATCTTTTGATTACAAACTCTTTTCAAATAATTTGATCGGAGCCTGAAAAGGCTTATCTGTAAAAGAATACTTGTGAAACATGAAGAGGTTAAGAATACTTGTCACATGAAGAGGTTGAGAATACTTGTAATAAGTTGCTAAGGTTTTAGTGGATAAAGCCTTCACGTAGAAGGGACTGGACGTAACTCTAGTGTTTAGAGTGAACCAGGATAAAACATCTGTGTGCTTATCCTTTTCTTTATCTTTGCATTTAGTTTGTGTTTTGTTAACATTGGGGATTGCAATTATTTTACTTAATCGTCCTTAAAGGAAAACAATTTAACTTGCGTCTGTAACACCCCGTTTTTTTTTTAAAAGTTTTCTAAATTAAACAGTATTTACGTATTTGTATTTTATTGGAGGGTCTAGAGGGTGAAATAAAATAAACCGAGACCATAGTCAAGCTCTACGCTATCGTAGGAAGCTATGGTTAAATTTTGGTCGAAAACTCAGACGGAGCCCGGTCTGCGTTTTTACACTGACAGTATGATTTTACTGCTCAGAAGACCTAATTGTGACCCGTGAAAGAAATAGTTAGGTTTTAAATAAAATTGCGAACAATATCGGCGATTTTGAAAATTTTCAAAATAAATAAGTTCTCACGACTTTCTTGGGCGAAAACCCTAAATCGGGAAATCGATGAAATCGAGAACAGATGCGCGGGGACAAAATCGGACACCAGAGGAGGGAAACGAGTCACCCGCGCAGGGTGAGTCAGAGGGTGAGTCACCACCATGATTCACCGCGTCATCATTGTGTTTCTACAAAATATCTGAGATATTTAGGGAGAGAAAAGACTGTTTTGCCCTTAGAAACTGATGGAATTACGTTCATACCACGTGACTCATGACCATCATCATTATCTCACTATTTTGCCCTTGGTCTTTAGTTGAAATGACAATTTTGTCCTCACCCCCTCACTCTCGCTCCTTATCCTCGGCTCATTCTTTCTCTCTCTCCCCTTCACTTTCTTCTTCTTCCTTCCTTCCTTTTCTTCGTCTCCTCCATTTTCTTCCTTACATTCCTCCATTTTCTCTCAAGCTTCCACAAAGATTTTCAAGAAACTTTGTGAAGCAAAGTTGATCATCTCATCCTCCTCTATCAGCTAATAAGAATGGACTTCTCTCTTGTGCTTTCAATCTTCATTTTCTCCATTAAAATTCATGAATTTCAAGTTTTAAGATCCAAACTTCAAAAATCTCTAGAAAATTGTAGAAAAATCTTTTTAATGCCAAACCAAATTCTATGATCTAGTATCATCCTCTACTATCATAATCCAAGAGTATGAAATCAAATAAGCTATCTAACCTATTTTTCTTAGAGAGTCCAAACCATGTAGTTTTTTTTTGGGGGGGGGGGAATGGGTTTTTGTTCAATTTGTGTGAAATGATTATTGATTTCACCTAATTCATTCCATAATCATGTAATCTAAGTGATTAGGAAACCAAATCAAGCTCTCACCTATTTTTGATGGTGATGGCCGAAACATAGAGGGAGAAAAATCATGGGTTTTGATTCAAATTTTTGAGTAAAAAGACTTACTCTAGTGTTGTGCACGCTTAAGGGTCATTGATCCAAAAGTTGGTGGGATTTCAACCTATCTAGCCTATTTAACTAAATAGAGGCAGCAGCCTAGTCATGAGGGATTAGGGGATTTTTAATTAACTCTATTAATTTTTGGTTGTGTTTTGTGGTATAGAATCGGATAGGACTCGGATGTTCGACCGTGCACCCGATTGATAGTCGCGGAGCCGTAGCCGAAGTCTCACGGGAACATTACTAAGGTGGGGAGAAAGAACTTTATCATCGGGAAAAGGCAAACTTAGTATATATATATATATATATATATATATATATATATATATATATATATATATATATATATATATATATATATATATATCTGTGTGTGTGTGTAGGGTAACCCTTAAACCCTACTAGAGGTTGAGCCCTGGATAAAGTGCCTGGACCCTAGGTGTAGGTACTTTTGGGTTGTCACCACTAAGTTGATAATATGGATGATGTGATGGATTGAGGTTGATGTGTTGAATTATTTAATTGATTATCTGTTTACCTGTTATATTGAACTGACTATATGATATTTGTACTAGAAGAATTTCTGTTGTGATATTTTGTTGTGCTTGGCTGGTTGAGTGTTGATGAGAGTATGGTGGGTGTTGATGTTGTTCGAGTTGATACCGTCGTGGTCCTGACCATAGAGCTGTGGCTCGTGGACGCAAGGCGTCGTGATGTTGATGTGGATGCGGTGCGTCGTGGTCGTGGTAGTGGTCGAGTGCGTAGGTGTGAGGTCCCGGTATCAACCTACGATGGATGTTTGTTGCATATCATATCATTTCATACCACAGCATATTTGTCCCAAAGGGGGATGTCTAATTGGGGACGTGATGTTTTTAATCTCGAGGCGGGATGTCCCATGGGGACGTGATGTGATGTTATCCCGACAGGGATGTCCAACTGGGGACGTGATGTATCGGTCGACATGCATATAGGGAAGTCAACATATGCATAGGGACTAGTATCCCTCTTATAGGTTTATCTGAGAGAATGACTTTTGAGATGGTTGTACTGTATGACTTAAGAGATGGGTGATGTTGTGTTGTATGTTTTATCTGTGTTGTGTGATGCATATATATATGTTGTACTAATGCCCCTCTCCCATATTAATGATATATGTTTCTTATCTCCCATTATTTTCTGTATGTGTACTTTTATTTTTGTGGGAAGACCCCATGGAGGAACTGCTTGCTGAGGAGCTGGACAACATTCCGTATGAGCCCGATGCCGGTGGACGAGCCCAGGATCCTAACCTCAAGGGGTTAGGAAGTGATCGTGGTTAGCCAGAGAAATGTCTCTCAGCCTATTTTCATGCTTTTATTTTGGTCCGTATTAAGATACTCTGTATGTATTACATTATTACTGTAGCCCTACTGACGGGGCAACTGATGTATGTGATATATTTTTTTTATATTTTAAAGTTGTGTTCTTTGAGGCGATGCGTGCCTTAATTTTTTGTTGCTTCCACGCTTAATTTTCCGCTTCACTTCGTATTAATAAGGCGCGCTAACAATTATAATACGATTAAGGTTAGTTAATATCTTAGGTTCTCCAATGAGACGACGGGTCATCTCATTTAGTGGTATCAGAGCAGTTCGATTCTAATATCGGACTGTGAGGTTTGGGAAGTGTACTGGCATCATAAGTTGGATCCACATCGGATGCCAAATATAGTTAGAAGTTGGGTAGTGTGTCTGATACGTGAGTTATCTTATGTGATAATTGTTTCGTTCATTCAAGAAGTGGTGGACCAATTCGCAGCAACAATTTGAGAGGCTTCAGACTCCATAACAAGGCGGAAGATCTCTGGGTGCAGAAGTAAGGCAGCAAGCAGCAAGTCAACCGAATATGCCACATACTAGTGGAAGGATGTTTGTCGTGGTGCCTAGTTGCGAGGGGACTCTTATCTGTTTTATTTGATTCGGGGGCTACACATTCATTTATTTCTTTAGCGTGTGTGGATCATTTGAAATTGCTTATTTCATCCTTACCATATGATTTGACTATTTCTACATCTACGGGTGATTCCCTGACAACCCTGTTTGTCTGTTTAAAATTCCGGGTTGTTTTAGAGAACCGATCTTTTCTTGTTGGCCTATTCTGCCTGCCTATGCAGCAGATTGATATTATCTTAGGCATGGACTGGTTTTCGACCAACCATGTAGTACGAGATTGTTCAAATAAAACCCTCTGCTTTTCCGAGCAATCTGGATCATTGCCTGCCAGTGATGGTGTATTGGGAGGTGTTCAATCAGGAGAGTGCATGGTGCTGTTTTCTTTGGAAGCTGAGCAGACTCTGAGTCTGGATGCTTTGCTAGTGGTGTATGAGTTTCCAGATATTTTTTCGGATGATGTACCAGGATTACCACCCAAGAGGGAGGTAGAGTTCGCAATCGATCTTACACCCGGAGCCGGACCGATTTCAATAGCACCCTATCGAATGTCCCTAACGGAGTTGACAGAACTGAAGAAGCAAATAGATGATATGCTGCAAAAGCAGTTTATAAGACCAAGTGTTTCCCGTGGGGAGCACCTGTGTTATTCATCAAGAAGAAGGATGGCAGTTCAAGGTTGTGAGTGGACCACGGACAGCTCAACAAGGTGACAATCAAGTATAAATACTCATTGCCAAGGATTGACGATCTTATGGACCAATTGAGGGGAGCAACGGTATGCTCTAAGATTGATCTGAGGTCCGGTTATCATCAGATAAGGGTGAAGGAAGATGATATACCGAAGACGGCTTTCAGGAGTTGGTACGGGCACTACGAGTATCTAGTTATGCCTTTTGGTGTGACTAATGCTCCTGCAGTGTTGATGGATTATATGAACAGAATCTTCAGACTGTACCTTGATAAGTTTGTCGTTGTTTTTATCGATGACATCCTTATCTACTCCTTAGACAAGGAAGAGCATCAAGTGCATTTGAGGGTTGTACTTCAAGTTCTGAAGGACAGACAACTTTATGCCAAGTTGTCTAAGTGCGAGTTCTGGCTGGAGGAGGTACAATTCCTTGGACATGTGATCGACAAAGATGGTATAGCAGTAGATCCTGCAATAGTAGAAGTTATGGTTAAGTAGGAAATCCCTAAGACGGTAAGCGAGATCAGAAGCTTTCTCGGGCTAGCAGGTTACTACAGGAGGTTTATCGAGGGATTCTCGAAGATTGCTTTACCTCTGACGCAATTAACGAGGAAAGGAAAAGCGTATGAATGGACAAAAGAGTGTGAGGCTAGTTTCCAAGAGCTGAAAAAGAGGCTAACTACATCTCCGATACTAGTCTTGCCAGATCCATCAATGTCGTTCGATGTGTACTGTGACGCATCGTATCAAGGTTTGGGTTGCATACTCATGCAAGAGAGGAAAGTGGTAGCCTATGCTTCCAGACAGCTGAAAGTGCATGAATGGAATTACCCAACCCATGATCTAGAGTTGGCTGCAATAGTGTTTGCATTAAAGATATGGAGACACTATCTCTATGGCGCTAAATTCAGTGTGTTTAGCGACCATAAAAGTTTAAAGTATTTGTTCGACCAAAAGAAGTTGATGGATGGAGTTCATAAAGGACTATGAATTTGATCTATAGTACCAACCAGGAAAGGCCAACGTGGTGGCAGATGCATTGAGTCGGAAATCTTTGCATATGTCCGCTATGATGGTGAAAGAATTGGAGTTGTTAGAGCAGTTCAGAGATATGAACATGGACGTGGAGTGGTGTAAGGATAAGATAAGTTTAGGAATGGTCACTATCACTAGTGATTTTCTGAATTTGATATGAAAAAAGTAAGGAGAAGATCAGTACCTACAAAGTAACCAAATGGTAGAAGAAGGAAAGACTTCAGAGTTCAAGAAAGGTGATGATTGAATCCTGAAGTTTGGAGACAGGATATGTGTGCCTAAGGATAGCGAAGTTATAAGGACCATGATATTGGAAGAGGCACATAAGAGCAAGCTAAGTTTTCATCCCGGATCTATTAAGATGTATCAGGTCCTAAAGGGAATGTTTTGGTGGCTTGGGATGAAGAAGGAAGTAGCGGAGTATGTCAAATCCTGTTTGGTATGTCAAAAGGCAAAGATTGAACACGAGAAACCAGCAGGGTTATTGCAATCACTGGACGTCCCAGAATGGAAATGGGATATCATTTCAATGGATTTTGTTTTCGGACTACCAAGGACGCAAAAGAGGTGCGATGCAATTTGGGTAATCGTTGACAAGCTTACGAAATGTGCTCATTTCTTGCCGATCAACCAGAGGTATTCTTTGGAAAGATTAACCCAGATTTATATCAAAGAAGTGGTGAGATTGCATGGGGTACCTTCAAGTATCATTTCGGACAGGGATCCGAGATTTACTTCTAGGTTTTGGCAGAGTCTAAATGGTGCTTTGGGAACTAAGCTCAAAATGAGTTCAGCTTATCATCCACAAACGGATGGTCAGTCTGAAAGGATAATTCAGTCTTTGGAGGATCTTTTAAGAGCATGTGTTTTGGAAAACACAGGAACTTAGGATGAATTCCTTCCACTGATTGAATTCACGTACAATAATAGTTTCCACTCGAGTATTGGCATGGCGCCATACGAGGCATTGTATGGACGAAAGTGCAGAACACCGCTTTGTTGGTATGAAAACAGGGAGAATCAGTTGATAGGCCCAGAAATAGTGCAGCGAACGACGGAGCAAGTTAAGAAAATTCGGGAAAGGATGAAAGACGCACGGTATCAGCAGAAAAGCTATAGAGACAAAAGGAGGAAACCTTTGGAGTTCCAGGAAGGCGATTATGTCTTTATGAAAGTCACTCCAAGAACTGGAATCGACAGGGAAATCAAATCCAGAAAGCTTACACCTAGATTCATTGGACCATTTCAAATTCTTCACTGAATTGGTCCAGTTGCCTACCAAATTGCTTTACCTCCCAACCTATCCAATATTCATAATGTATTCCATGTATCCCAACTCAGAAAATACCATCCCGATCCATAGCCTGAATCAATCCAGATAAGGGAGAACTTGGAATATGAAGCATTGCCTGTACGGATTGAAGACACGAGGGTGAAAGAACTCCGCGGGAAGCAGATTCCCTTAGTCAAGGTCATATGGGATGCTACAACAGGAGATGCCACCTGGGAACGCGAAAAGGATATGCGGCAGCAATATCCACACTTATTCTAAGGTAAGTCGAATTTCGAGGACGAAATTCTTTTTAAGGGGGGTAGTAATGTAACACCCCGTTTTTCTTTAAAAAGTTTTCTAAATTAAACAGTATTTACGTATTTGTATTTTATTGGAGGGTCTAGAGGGTGAAATAAAATAAACCGAGACCATAGTCAAGCTCCACGTTGTCGTAGGAAGCTATGGTTAAATTTTGGTCGAAAACTGAGATGGAGCCCGGTCTGCATTTTTACACTAACAGTATGATTTTACTGCTCAGACGACCTAATTTTGACTCGTGAACCAAAAAGTTAGGTTTTAAATAAAATTTCAAACAATATCGGCGATTTTGAAAATTTTCAAAATAAATAAGTTCTCACGACTTTCTTGGGCGAAAACCCTAAATCGGGAAATCGACGGAATCAAGAACAAATGTGCGGGGACAAAACCGGACACCATAGGAGGGACATGAGTCACCCGAGTAGGGTGAGTCACACTCGGGTGAGTCATAGGGTGAGTCACCACCATGACTCATCGCGTCATCATTGCGTTTCTACAAAATATCTGAGATATTTAGGGAGAGAAAAGACCGTTTTGCCCTTAAAAACTGATGGAATTACGTTCGTGCCACCTGACTCATCACCATCATCATTATCTCTCCAAAATATCTATATATTTTGGTTACTTTAAGGGTGAAATGACTATTTTGCGCTTGGTCTTTTGTTGAAATGACAATTTTGTCCCTAAAATATCTAAAAAAAGATGACCTCGCCCCCTCACTCTCTCTCCTTATTCTCGGCTCACTCGTTCTCTCTCTCCCCTTCACTTTCTTCTTCTTCTTCCTTCATTTTCTTCTTCTCCTCCTCCATTTTCTTCCTTACTTTCCTCCATTTTTTCTCAAGCTTCCACAAAGATTTTCAAGAAACTTTGTGAAGCAAAGTTGATCACCTTATCCTCCTCTATCATCTAATAGGTATGGACTTCTCTCTTGAGCTCTCAATCTTCATTTTCTCCATTAAAATTCAGGAGTTTCAAGTTTTAAGATCCAAACTTCAAAAATCTCTAGAAAATTGTAGAAAAATCCTTTTAACGCCAAACCAATTTCTATGATCTAGTATCATCCTCTACTATCATAATCCAAGAGTACGAAATCAAATAAGCTCTCTAGCCTATTTTTATTAGAGAGCCCGAACCATGTAGTTTTTTTGGGGGGGGGAATGGGTTTTTATTCAATTTGTGTGAATCAATTTGTGTGAAATGATTATTGATGTCACCTAATTCATTCCATAATCATGTAATCCAAGTGATTAGGAAACCAAATCAAGCTCTCACCTATTTTTGATGGTGATGGCCAAAACATAGAGGGAGAAAAATCATGGGTTTTGATTCAAATTTTTGAGTAAAAAGACTTACTCTACTGTTGTCTTAAGGGTCATTGATCCAAGAGTTGGTGGGATTTCAACCTCTCTAGCCTATTTAACTAAATAGGGGCAATAGCCTAGTCATGAGGGATTAGGAGATTTTTAATTCACTGTATAATTTCTGGTTGTGTTTTGTGGTATAGAATCGAACAGGACTTGGACGTTCGACCGCGTACCCGATTGACAGTCGCGGAGCCGTAGCCGGAGTCTCACGGGATCATTACTAAGGTGGGGAGAAAGAACTTTATCTTCGGGAAGGCAAGCTTAGTATAGAATATATATATATATATATATATATATATATATATATATATATATATATATATATATATATATATCTGTGTGTGTGTGTGTGTAGGGGAACCCTTAAACCCTACTAGAGGTTGAGCCCTGGATAAAGTGCCTGGACCCTAGGTGTAGGTACTTTTGGACTATCACCACTAAATTGATAATATGGATGATGTGATGGATTGAGGTTGATGTGTTGAATTATTTAATTGATTATCTATTTACCTGTTATATTGAATTGACTGTGTGATATCTGTACTGGAAGAATTCCTGTTGTGATATTTTGTTGTGATTGGCTGGTTGAGTGTTGATGAGAGTATGGTGAGTGCTGATGTTGTTCGGGTTGATACCGACGTAGTCCCGACTATGGAGTTGTGGCTCGTAGACGCAAGGCGTTGTGATGCTGATGTCGATGTTGATGTTGATGTGGATGCGGTGCGTTGTGGTCGTGGTCGAGTGCGTAGGTGAGGTCCCGGTATCAACCTACGATGGATGTTTGTTGCATATCATATTATTTCATACCACAGCATATTTGTCCCAAAGGGGGATGCCCAATTGAGGATGTGATGTTTTTAATCCTGAGGCGGGATGTCCAATGGGGGACGTGATGTGATGTGATGTTATCCCGACGGGGATGTCCAACTGGGGACATGATGTATCGGCCGACATGCATATAGGGAAGTCAGCATATACATAGGGACTAGTATCCCTCTTATAGCTTTATCTGAGAGAATGACTTTTGAGATGGTTGTACTCTATGACTTAAGAGATGGGTGATGTTGTGTTGTATGATTTATCTGTGTTGTGTGATGCATGTATATATGTTGTACTGATGCCCCTCTCCCATATTGATGATATATGTTTCTTATCTCTCATTATTTTCTGTATGTGTACTTTTATTTTTATGCAAAAACCCCATGGAGGAACTGCTTCCTGAGGAGATGGATCCGTATGAGTCCGAGGCCGGTGGACGAGCCTAGGATCCTAACCTCGAGGGGTTGGGAAGTGATTGTGGTTAGCCAGAGAAATGTCTCTCTGTCTATTTTCATGTTTTTATTTTGGTCCGTATTAAGATACTCTGTATGTATTACATTATTACTATAGCCCTACTGACAGGGCAACTGATGTATGTGATATATTACTTTATATTTTAAAGTTGGGTACTCTGAGGTGATGCGTGCCTTAATTTTGTGTCGCTTTGGCGCTTAATTTTTCGCTTCACTTCGTATTAATAAGGCGCGCTAACTATTATAATACGATTAAGGTTAGTTAATATCTTAGGTTCTCTAATGGGACGGCTAGTCGTCTCAGCATACATCATTGTGTTAAAACACGTTTGGCGTCTAAAGCCTAGCTTTCATCTTCGACGTTTTGTTTACCTAAATCTGTTTTGCGAAAAGTATTGTAGAAAGTTAAGAAACACAATTCAACCCCCCTTCTTGTGTTTTAACAACTTACTTCATGTGGGAATTTATTTTTGGGACATTGAAATTGATATTGTGCAGACTTAAACGGAGATCCTTCGCTGTCAAAAAGTCATGCGAGAGCGATTGCCATCTGGCATCGGAAGCAATGCTAAGGAGAATTCAAAAGACGCTCTCATCATGAGCTAGAGCTTAACACAGCCGAAGAAATTGACGATGCTAAGGAGAACACCGATCCAAAGCCACAACAGGTTCTCGTAATTGTATCTTCTAACTTTTAAGTCAGTTTATCACTCAATATCTTAGGATTTGGATTTGGTGTGTTGGTTATTGTAATTACTCCATTGGATGTTTGTAACTAGTAATGACATTTCAAGGGAGAGTAGCTAAGGGAATTGATTCTAGATTTTTGCATTTGTTCTAACCATATTGTAGTGAAATATTTTCAAACTTCAATGTAGAGCCTTTGGCGGGGAATGAGCGAGTGAGAGAAGCTGAAAAAAGGGAATAAATGTTTCTTCGAGGAAACACTATATTAGCACCCGTAAAATAGCATTTCCTCGAAGAAGCGCTATCTTCAGTTACAACATTTAATGATGGAAGAATAAATAGTGATTTTATATGCTATACTAAAAGTGACACCGAAGTGTTATTAAGGATCTTCTCTGTTATAGTAGACCCTCATAAACCCGCCCAATACAACTTTGATTCCGCAATATCTTCTGCAACAAGGGATATCTTTCTTCTATTTTTTTTTTTTTATAATAATGAATAAATTTTGAAATATATGTATGTATCATATTTATATTTGTTTTTTCTGTAAAAGTATAATCTTTTTATACTCATGATGGAATAGCTCTTGTAGCAGCCCTGTGCATGGGACTCACGTGAGTCCAGGGTGCGGGCGTGCGGCTCCAATATAGAAGCCATCCCTTGCACATGCGGCAGTACGTAATAGATGATGATTTCTTCTGTTTTGTAATGCCCACGTTGATTTTGTGTATATGTTGCAAATGATTTAATGAAGAATGACCACATATTAATATATTGTAAAGAAGTTTTAAAATTCCGATAAACATTGTGTAAGGTAAAAGAAAATGATTCACTACAGATAGCAATATCGTTCCACCATGTTGTTGTTGATTACCAGAGACCATGTTCACACGATGTCAACATCTTCTTGATCCATCCTCGAGATTGCGCATGTTCACACGGTGTCCCCATCTTGTCGATCCATCTATGAGATTGAGAGTTATAATGTTCAATAACTCGAATTAATTTTTGATAATTTGATTGAGGATATATATATATATATATATATTTGTATTCACCGTTAATATAAAGATTTTTTAAACTGACAACCGATCATAAATTGTCATATAGACTAAAATATTTCACTTTTATCCTAACTACTTTAAAAGTCACCTATACAATGAATTACACTGACAGTGCATAGCAATTAAACTCAATTAAAGTATATTTTACAAGGATTTAATTGATATGTATCGACAGTGTAAAGATTTTTTACACTTTCAATTAATCATAACTTGTCACATCTGTTAAAATTCAAGACTCTTATCTTAACTATTTTAAAATTCATATATACCATGATTTTTGATTGGTCGACACTATAAAAAACTTTACACTGACAGTATATAACAATTGAATTCATTTTACAATATATATTTTAAAATAAATAATATTAACATAAATATATTATCAAATTATTCAACTATAAGCAATATATTATTATGTTATGAAAAATTATATATCCACTTATTGTATGTTTGGGAAAGCTGAATTATTTAACTTTTAGCTGTTTTAGATGAAAAAAATTGTTTGTGAAATAATTTTCCTTGTTTGATATCTTGCTTAAATTTATAAAAAAAACTTTTTTGGGGGGAAAAAGTTGTTTTATGCAATCTAATTTGTTTTAACTTAAGATTATTGTGATTTGATTATTTTTCATTCTCAAAACTTTGTTCCATATTTACCCCTATAAAACTAACTTCCAAATAAATATTATTAAATTATACAGATAACTTCATATCCTTTTTCTTAATTTACTTTGTAAAAGTGATTTTTTGACATCACCCAAACGAAATAAATTATCTTAAAATCGTTTTCTAGCAAACATACCCAAACAAAAACAGATTCTGATTATAATCGATTATCAACACAATCTATTTTTTTCAACTTTCTCAAACACACCCTGTCAAATGTATTTTTAAAGCCTTATGTGACACAAGAACCATAGTCTAACTTTAATCCAGACTTAAGCACCAAAAAATTTTAATCCACACAAAAACATAATAAATCTAATTTTGAAAATCCAAACCTATTAGAGGATGGATTGAAGTGATGGGTCAAAAAGTGAACAACCTTTAAATATAAATTAAGCATGTATGTTTGAGTTGATATTTAAGGAAACATAAATCTTGACACTAAATTGATACACAATATATAATTATAAGAATTTATATTAGTCTCAACTCCAAATGAGAATAAATATTAATATCAAATGATAATTAATAATTATCAAGTTTTATCAAGTCAACAAAAAGGAGGGGCCAAAGTGGTGCAAGAAGAAATGATGGTGGATTATGGCTGAGGGTGGTCTAGTGTGAGGGAGGATAAAGAAGAAAAGAAAATTAGAGAAGAATGCTCTAAATCATATGCATGGTCACTAAAAGTCCAAAATGTACAACTATGTTATATGTAAAAATTATAAAAATAAAAAAAAAATAATCGGATCATTAGTTCGGGGTCATTGGGTTTGAAACTCTAAAACCAAAGTTCGAACCAATGTGGATCAAGTTTAATCGGGTTTTTACAGGAGTAGACTTGACAAAGCGAACCAATTTAATTGGTTAGGTTTAGTTTTTTAGGTTGATCAGATCAACCCAAACCGACTACACCCCTAACTGTTATCCTAATGTTTTGCTTAGTATGAGAAAGAAAATGGAAAGAAATAATCCGAGTATAAAAATTTTTATGAGAAAATGAGTGGATTTGAAGGATTGTTTGATATGAAAGAAACATGAAAGAAAGTGAAGAGAAAGAAATGTGAAATTCTCTTTTCGCTTGTTTGGTAGGATAGAAAGTGAAAAAAAGAAAATAATTTTTTCCTGAATAAACAATTATGTTTCTATTAACAATAATAATAACTCTTCAGTGTGGATGGAGGCAACGATACGTATGGAATGAGAAAAAATGAAGTTCATAAAAATATATTTTTGAATTATGTTATATTAATAAATTTTTTTAATAAATATTATTTAAAATATTTAAATTAAGAAGTGTCAGATAAGAGTAAGAATAAAGATAAATAAGTAAAAGACGTATTTTCTTCTCTCTCCCAACATTTTCTTCCCACCAGATAAGATGAAAGTGTTTTGGTGTGAGTCCCACGTAATTTTTTTTCTCTTTACATTTTCTCTTCTAAATCAAACAAGAGAAAAGTGACTTTTTTTCTATATATTCTTTATTCTCATTTTCTTTCCACACAACTTTTACTCAACCAAACAAAGTGTAAAAATCTAAAAGTGATCTCAACTTACAACACTTAACAGTGGAATATATGCTTTATTACGTTTATATTTGAAAAAAGAAATATAGTAAAATAAAGGCAAAATTACATTTTTGGTCATTTAAGTTAATTCTTTTGTTCAATTTGGTCCTTTAACTTTTTTTTTTGTAACAAACTTGTCCCTTATGTTTACCAACGTTAACAATATTGGCCTAAGTGTTACTCTCCGTTCAACTTTGTTAATCGTGTCCGTTAACTCCACAACTAGACTTATTAAGTGGTTGGTGACCTAGTTGTTGTCATTGGGGGTGTATGTGTTACCTTCCTCCCTCTTAAATGGTGACCTAGAGTTCATGGTTCTCAATCTTATTCCCTACAATCATGGCTATAAAGCTTGGTTTATATCTGCCTTACTCAAACATCAATCTGAAGTCGCCAAAACGACGTCGTCTTTTTGGCCAAGCCACCAAGCCATCACTGGGGATGTAAATAGGGCGGGGTGGATACGGGTAGTAGCCCCCCGCTACCCGTCCCATTGGATGAATTTCCTATCCATCTCCGCCCCATATCCGTGCGGATACCCGTCTTGCGGGTTTTAAACAAATTTATCAATATTTGCGGGTATCCACGGATATCCATGGATATTCAAACACCTCACAAAATTATTGAATATTATGCTAATTTTTTTATTCCAACACCTCTATCTTGGCATCATTCACACATAGTTTAATAAACAAAACAAACAATAATCCGTAGCAAAACAATAGACCATTCATTAACAGGAATTGTTTGACATCATTCACGCTAATATTTACTAATAGGAACCGTATAAATACAAAAGCATTCATTCTCAATAAATAAAAACCAAACAAACAATAATCAAGCATTCTGTTTATATATGTACAGGGTATTTTAATAATTTTACTTTAACGGGTACCCGTGAGTATGGATAGTATACTATCCGACCCCACCCAATTAATAAACGGATAGAGAAAATACCCGTTTATTTTACCCGCGGGTATCCATTAAGGTATTCATTTTCTATCCGTTACGGGTATTATTTACGAATATCTGTGGATATGGATAAAATTTACATCCCTACACCATACCAGAGTCATGTTGGATACTTAATGGAAACATAGGACCGTTTGAGACAGTGTTTACTAATGTTTAGACCAACATTGTTAATGTTTGTAAACATAAGGGACTTATTTATCATAAAAAAAAATTAAGGGATCAAAATAAAAAAATAATAAAGATAAGAAACCAAAAGAATAATTTTGCCCAAAATAAATTTTATGAAAGAGATTATGACAGGGACTACGTCCGTGTTTGTGGTAAATTTGGTTTGTGATTAGCCTTTTTAAAGGTAAAAGCAAAGGCAACCAAGATATCCATCAGTTCATGGGTCCATTGGCTTTGGAACTGTCTCTTGCATTCCCCAATCTCCTAACCTTTTTATCTCCTTGACCCTTTTACATGTTATAGCTTTATCCAAATCACCAAAACTAAAAATAAAAAATAATATAATAAATAAATTCATCCTCCATATGGCATAATATTCCTCTCTAAACAAGATGATAATGCCTGAAATCTGAAGTACTTCCTCATTGCTTCCTGGCTTTTTTTTAACAACCTCAGTATTTAAATATTCAAGATATGAAACTTAGTTAACACTTCTTTTACATTAATATAGATAATATATATCTATTTTAGATTAAGATATAATTTCTTTTGATATATATTCACAGTCAATAATAGTACTATTAAATATATGTGCTACAAAATTCTTTTTTTTATACATCTTAATTTTAACATTTACTTATCAATTTAATTTTGATATATTGTTAGTGTAAAAAAAATTTACACTGCCAACCAATCACAAATTATCTTATATGTGACTTTTAATATAGTTATTGTAAAAATCAACTATTTGTAATGATGTATTAATTAATGATTACTTGACAGTATAAAAAAATTATATACAAACAGTCCATATCAATTAAATTCTTTATATATATATATATATATATATATATATATATATTAAAAACTATTTCATTACCAACATGTGGTTAGTCCGAGTGATAAGGTGTTTGGACACCTTAAGCAAGTGGTCAGAGGTTCGAGTCCTGACTATTGGATACTCCGTACCTATAACATGATTATCAGAAAAAAAAAAAAAAAAAACTATTCCAATGCACCCATTCTCCAAATGCTACCAAAGTCATTGGATGTGATTGAAAGAGTTTATAAAAAACTTATGAGAATAATTTATAAAAATAAATTTATAGAAATAACTTATTAAAATAATTTTCGATATTTCTATAAGCTCTTGTTAATTTATTTAAATAAGTTTTTCATAAAAACTTATAAAAATAAGTTATTTTCACTCATTTGAAAAAATTTATTAAATAAATACTTAATTAAAATTTTTATCCAAACACGTCAGAACTCTTACTCAACCAACGACCTTCCGGGCTCACCAAACGGCAACCCCTATTCCCCCGAAACGACCCCACTCTTCCCTTCACTTATCCAACGCCAGTGTCAATCCACCCACGTGCCATGCTCGTGCAAACTCACCCTTCCCTCAATCACACACGGCGAAATCACACACTAACACGTCACATACCCGTGACACGACCCGAACACAAGTGGATATGCCAAGCATCTATATAACCCCCCAAACGGATCCTACCCGTATATCCCTTTTTTAACTTTGTCAAACTCCTAATCCACACACTAATTTGGATCAAATTCACAGCAATTAAAAGTTTACAACTTTGAAACCTGAAACACCTTCCCTCGAATATTCTCCAGAAAATTCCAACTATTCCTTCATCTTTATAAGCAACTTACTCACCCACTCCTCCAACTTGGAACATAGCAACTCCTTCAAATTCTTCAGGAAAAAAACTCATTTCTGCTTTGAATTAATGGCTGGTTTTGCAAGAAAGAAACGGGTCACTGACCTGTTCGACGATGAAGCCAAAGCTCGCCTCGTCGGCGCCGATCACCGGAAACTGAGCTATGAAAGCAGCGGAAGCGAACATTCCGGCGCCAGCGACGGCGAGTCACCGTGTCTTTCCGAGCTCGTGCATGATTTCCTACAAGAGAACGGGAACGAGTGTGACTCGGTTGGGAACGAGTTTGACTCGGAGCGAGTCGACTCGGTCGCCGATTGCGTGGACTCGGTAGAGGATTTACTCTTTTTAAATGCGGTTAACAATGTGGATCCTTACAGGAACCTTCTTCAAACGCACGTTTCAGAGGCTGTAGAGAAGTTCGCGTTTCTGAGGGAGAAAAACTTTTCGATTTTCCGGCGGAACGTGATGTCGTTTTTGCGGGAGAAGAAACACAATGCGGGGATCTGCAAGACGCGGTGGGACTCCTCAGGCGGGATCACCGCCGGGAGCTACGAATTCATCGACGTGGTGCAATCTGGACCGTCCACGTGGCATAACAGATTCTTCGTGGACCTCGATTTCGCGGGCCAGTTCGAGATTGCTCGGCCGACGAACAAGTATTATGAGGTTCTGAGTTACGTTCCCGGAATATTCGTCGGAACGGAGGAGGAGCTGAAACGCACCGTTTTGGTCATGTGCGGTTTCGCGAAGAGATGTTTCAGGAGCAGAGGGCTCTCTTTGCCTCCGTGGAGAAAGAACCGGTACATGCAGAATAAGTGGTTTGCGCCGTATCGGAGAACCACGAACCCGGTTCAGGGCAACCCGGTTCCCGCTGTTGTATCCACTCTGAGCAGCACCAAATGCAGGTTTGTGGGATTCGACGATGTCGTTTCGGATGCCAAACACGGCGGCGGCATTTTTGTGCGTACGAAATGATGGATCACATAGTTTTGGCTTTTTTATCCTTTCAAATTCCTTTCGAGATTTTTAGCTTTATCGTTTGGATCAATTTTGTATAATTAAGTCTTTTGTTCTTTAATTTGAAAAAAAAAACATAAGAAAATGATGATGAGTATAATATTACTGCATTAGGCGCAGTAGATGCGGCAAATGCACAGCGTGTGTTCTCTGGAGCGAATAGGAGCAGCGATCGCACGCGAGCGGAACCATTTGGACTGACATGAAACTTATTGTTTTGTCTGCTTTGAAGAATCCAGACAGTTCATTTGAACGGACAGAAAATGTGGGACCCTGGAATGATTATTAAAGAATTAAAATATAAAATTTATTAAAAATTATAACTTTTAAACACCTACTATTATATATTTTTTACCTTCCAACCGTATTCTCACAAGCATAAATCTGAGATTAAACTGAGTAAATCCTCGGATGGGAAGTGATTTTTAGATTAAAATTTCTCTTTAAAGGGGTGATTTTATTATTGGAAGAAATTGCCTGAAGTCATGGCCAACGAGTAAATATATAAGAATTTAATATCTAATATATTAAACATATTACATTTAATATAAATCTTATATTTTTAATTGCTTAATCTAAACCTTAATGCAAAAAATTACGTTTTATAAAAGAATGTTTTTTTAGATATGATAGGTGTTAGTATACTATTGGTTTCTTAGTAAAGAGGGACACTTGACTTGAAAACACAAGTTGGCGTATAAAGTGTGTGTTATGATGGAAGATACTCGAAGAAGGATTGAAGATTAAAAATAGGGGATAGATGAAATAAAAATGGCGACTCTTATATTTAAAGGGTAATTTTATCTGTTTAGATGATATAGTTAGATGATAAAAAATATTTAATTTGATTTATTAATATAATTCATTTAATTAAATGATATATTTTGATTGGATGAAATAATTTTTATTTCAAAATTATTGAAGATATAAATAAAAACACTATAAAAAAAAGGTAGGAAAAATAACTTTTTTATCTCTTTTTATTTTTATATCCGAAAAAGATAGCCTTTTTCAAGCTTGTGGATATTATTGTTCTAATCTAATGAATGAGAAGATAAGAACACTTTTGGAGTATCACGAATCAGTGTGTACGTAGGACCCTGAAAATGATCAATGAAAGCTGATAGTTATTTTAGTTTTAGACGAGGTCACTAAGAATTAAAATATAAAAAAATATTAAAAATTATAACTTTTAAATCTCTAATATAATATTTTTTAATCTTTCATCAAATACGCATAGTTGAGAGACTACTCTCTGATTGAGATGATGATTATTGTTAAGTAAAATTTTATTTAAAGATTAAAGTAATAATTTGATATCTATATGTGATATAAATTTTTTATTTAGTTCTTATATGTATAAAAATTTGAAAATAAGTCTCCACATGTGTAAACGTTAGCGAAATTGGTTCCTACATATGCAAAAGTTAGTAAATTCGTTCTTGTCGTCAGCAAATTGGTCCTTATACGCGACACTAATTTTTGATTTGGTCTCTAAACCTAAAAAAAATTAAATTAGTCCTTATATATGCAATCAATAATAATTTTATTTATGTGGTCTATCCAGGAGTTCGGACCCAACTAAAGATTCTTTTTATATTGAATATTTTCTATATATTATATCAATCTATTTTTTTATTGAGAGTAAAGGTTGTATAATTTAGTCCGTAAATGGTTTTATATTCTGAAATTATCCAAGTTGACTCTCAATAGAAGAAATAGATTGATAAAATATATGAAAAATAATTAACACGAAAAGAATTTTTAGTTGGGTCAAAGCTGCTTGACAGACGATAGAGACAAAATTATTATCGATTGCACATACAGGGACCATTTTAATTTTTTTTTCAGGTTTAGGGACCAAATCAAAAATTTGTATCACGTATACGGACTAATTTGCTGACGATAGGGACGAATTTGCTAACGTTTGTACATGTAGGGACCAAATTTGCTAACGTTTACACATGGAGGGACTCATTTCCAAATTTTTTATATAGATGGACTAAATGAAGAATATATATCACGTATAGGAACCAAATTATCACTTTAACCTTATTTAAAATAGTGATTTTAGGTTTGTAGTCCTGACATGCACATAAATGGTCACTCAGGATATTTTACTATCAACTATTACTGGGTAAAAATATTAATAACTAATATATTAAGAGTTTAATTGTTATGTATTTTTAATGTAAAATTTTTTACACTATCAATCAATCACAAATCATGATATGAATGACTTTAAAGGTATTTAGGATCAAATATTTTTATTGATGTGATAATTTATAATTGATTAGTAGTGTAAAAAACATTTACACTGATAGTATATACTCATTAAATCAATATACTAAATATATAATATATTAAACATATTAATTTTTAATATAAATATTTTATTTTTAATTGTTCCTTAATACAAAGAAATTTTTTTTATAAACCGAAAAAAAAATAGTCTTTAGATGTGATACGTGTTAGCAAACTGGTGGTTTCTTGGTAAATGAGAACGGTTGGCTTCAAAACACAAGCAGTATAAAGTTTGTGCTATCATGGAAGTAGTAATGCTTGGCTAAGCACATATCCTAACATATAATCCTTAGGCACATCTAATAATAAAGTGATATGTCATCAAAACTTCAAAAATAACAAAACTCTTTCACTCACTCATGTTAGAGGAAACGTTTTTAGCGATCCCATCTTTTCCAGATAAATTCTAAATGGGCCCATAGGCTCACTTATTTCCCTATAAATGGGATCGACTAGAGAGCATTAAGAAGATCAGCTCATCTACAATGAGGACCCTCTCCTTCGTAATGGGATATCTCTCCCTCTCTTATGCGTGTTATACTTCATATATATAGGGTTTTTCCTGCGCATACTGTGCTTATTTAGGCATCAGAGTGTCATCACAGGTTTTTCCTTCTATTGTGTGTTTCAGTGTCTCCAACAAGAGAATGACATTAGCTGATCACAGAAGTCATCCGCCGAACACATAATCTGAGGGACTCCAAGATTGGAGAACGAAGATCAGAACAGAGCTCCCTCATAATCGTTTCCTTGTCCGACCAAAGTACCAAGGGCTGACCACAGGTATGCATCACACCCTTAGACCACCAAACAAAACTACTCTAGTATTCCTCCTAGTATGAATCGTTTATAACTATAAGGTAAAGAAGGGGGAATGGAGTAAGGCTCCCAAAGTATAGATATTCCTCTATGCTTAAAATAGAACTACTCTAGTATTTCTCCTAAAGTGAGTCTTCTATAACTATAAGGTAAAGAAGGGGGAATGAAGGCTTCCAAAGTATAGATACCCCTCCAGGCTTGAACTAGAACTAATCTAGTATTCCTCCTAAAGTGAGTCTTCTATTACTATAAGGTAAAGAAGGGGGAATGGAGTAAGGCTCCCTGTAACACCCCCCTCAGGTGTGCTACGTACTCGAATTCAAAATACGGAAAGTATCAAGAAAATAAAAACGCTAGTTGCTTTCGAAAACTAATTTAATTATTTAGCTACGTTCGAAAATGCAGTTTCTAAAAATTTTCTGCATGCATAGGCAAAACAACTCAAGACGAAGAAATAACTTCATATCACACGCTAATAATTAAGGTGCATAAAACATAAACATAACATAGGTTCGGGTCTAATATATATCCTATTACAGACTTAAGAACATAAATTCCACATACATGTAGTAGAATATATAAAACCGCTTCAAAAATAAAAGACTCTTAAGCTGGTCGGCTAAAAGTAGCCATTGGGGTACAACCCAAAGTCAACTTCTTCAACAGGCTCCGTCATCCGAGTCCTCACGTGCCCGCAGGGACCTATGAACAACATCTGTACATGTGTTCCAAAAACATAACAGGGTGTCCAATATGTACAGGCAAAGGTGAGATACTCATATAAAGTTTATCACGATAGCCGCACAGGCGACAAACAACATAAACATTCACAGATAAATACAGTTATAAGAGCAGTTAACTATATAAGACAATATAATATCTCAAACGCCATCATGAGTTATAATAATGTATGAGACTTCAATATCATCTTTCTAATTCATGTACTCGGGAGATTCTAACTTCCCAACATCGAGCGATAGGCCGTAGTAACACCCGTAACACAATTGTCCTCATGAGTCGGCCTCTCAATTTAGGTCCGAACTCTAATTGTTCCAGGGTACCACGTCTCACCATATCATGAATACTCCAGTCTCTGATCGAGTTCATTCGTGTTTGGCAGCCGATTTACCACGGCACGGGGTTGCTACGCCACCGGCCACTTGTTGGATCTCGAACACAGAATGCCCCTATAGACCCAGTGGTCTTAACTGGCAGAATTCTCAACTACGAAAGTTGTAGCTCGGTTCCAAATGGTACGTCTGTCGGTTCATGCATGTACACAGAAAGTTTTCTGTTTTCTTTTTCGTTCATTCTTTCAATTGTGGAGGCATAAAGCCCACGACTCGTTTTAAAGGACATTAAGCCCATTCAAATAAAAAATACAGGACACGAAGTCCGAGTGCTCAATCCACAAAACACGAGCCTGACGTCTCGGTCACTAGGTTTGGGTTCATCTTAAAAGTTCATCATTTTTCCTTTTCGGTCAAACTTTCTCAAAACAGCTTTGGAAAACAAAACTCAATTTCATTTTCTTGAAACAAAACATTTCTTGATCAAAGAGAACATTTTCTGGGAAAAACACTTTCTTGGAAACAAAAACCGTTTTCTAAGGTTCCACGTCCTTTCAAGACGCTTTACGGAACAAAACACGTTTTGCACGACTTTCCACAAAATCACTTTTTTTTCTTTCAAAAGAACTTAATTCTTTCAAAAAGGAAACTTAACTTTTCTTAAAAAGCAACACGTTTTCCAAAAACACTTTTTGATTTCAAAACGCGTTTTTCAAAACTTTGATTTCGAATTTCGAATCTTTTAATAAGTATCGAGACATAGCCAGTACTATATATATATATATATATATATATATATATCAAACAGTCCATAATCACAATAATATTTATCAAAGGCCTCCATGCCACAATTCTAAAACAAATACTCAAGTTCAAACTCCATCAAGTATATAAGTCAATCATTCACAACTAGCAATCATCAACTAACATTACTACATCTCATATAACAAGTCAAATACCATGAAGCTATCAAACTCAAATGACTACCTCCCTTTACCTCTCTAGGATGCTCAACCAAAACTCGAACGATTCTCGGTTCCGGCTCCGGTTTCGTCCGCGTCACCTAAGACAATCAAACACAATACAATTCAAACAACAAATCAACATCAACATACAACATCAAAATATAAATTTTCCTTCCCCTAAAAGGTATAGGGTTCGGCCATGAAAAGGTAAAAAGGGTTAGGGATCTCATTTGGCTCCAAACTTTTGGATGGTTGGTTCATGAACTTGGTTAACACTAAGGCAAGTCTTAACACTCAAAAATATGAAACAAAACTCAAGGTTTTGTCACAAGAAGGTTTCGGCCATTTTGGGCAAAAGAGGTTAGAAATTGATTTGGTTTTCTATCACTTAGATTCATGGATAATAGGAAAGCTAAGGATGGAAACAAGAGTTAGAAATCAAAAATTTGATCAAAACACTATTCATCATCCTTGTCTAGGGTTCGGCCATATTGGGGATTTAGAGCTAGGATGAGAATTGAATCATGAGCCCTTGGGTTTAGGTAGAGAATGATGAAGTGAGTTCAAAGAAATTGGTTTCCCATTAAAAGGATTTTTCTATAATTTCCTATGAATTTTCAAAGATTGGATCACAAAATGGGTTTTCATGAAAATGGATTTTGATCATGAGATTGAGAGAGATTCAAGAAGCTAGGAGATCATAGAAGTGATCTTACCTAAGAATGGATGAAGATTGATCAAGGATTCAAGGTTTTTCTTCAAAGATTCAAGGATTTCTCAAGGATTCAATGGAGGTTTTTTGTCTAAGGAAGGAGATGAAGTTCTTGGTGTTCTTGGGGCTGTTTGTGCGTGAAAATGGGGCTAGGAAGGGCTGTTCCAGCCTTCTAAATATCTCATTAAGGGTAAAAATGTCATTTGTTTCAAGGGCAAAATGGTAAAAGGAGGAAAGGTTAAGTTAGGAATATTTTGATAATTTCACGTCCCGATAATCCCTATCGACATGACGACTCCGGCATGCTCTCTCAAGTGATCTAGCATGATGTGGTATCAAGATTATCCGATGGCGGGTCTCATTGAATCCCTTTACGATTCCAAACGTCTCCCATTCGATTATACGGCCGAATATAATATATTATTTTTATTTTTCGGACATCAGGACAGATTTTTTCGAAAATGTATGAAATGTGATTCTAAGACTAACTGTCTCGTTCACGGGTCAAAATTAGGTCTTGATAGTAGTAAAACACTACTGTCAATGAAAAATGCAGACGAGGCTCCATTTGAGTTTTCAACTCAAAACTTAATTGTAGCTTTCTACGATATCGTTGAGCATGACTATGGTCTCGGAATATTTTATTTCCATTCCTAAGACCTCGAATAAAATATAAGTTCATAAATACTGATTAATTAGGAAAACTCGAAAATCGGGGTGTTACACTCCCAAAGTAAAGATATCCCTCTAGGCTTGAACTAGAACTACTCTAGCAGTCCTCCTAAAGTGAGGGAAATGGAGTAAGGCTTCCAAAGTAAAGACTTTTTTTCTAGGATTGAAGTAGACTAGTATTCCTCCTGGTATGAATCTTCTATAACTATAAGGTAAAGAATGGGGAATTGAGTATGGCTCCCGAAGTATAGATATTCATCTAGACTTGAACTATAACTACTCTAGTATTGCTCATAGTATTAGGCTTCTATAGCTATAATGTAAAGAAGGGGAAATATAGTAAGGCTTCCAAAGTATAGTTATCTCTCTTGGCTTGAATTGGAACTATTCTAGTATTCCTCCATGTATGATTACTGTATAACTACAAGATAAAGAATGGGGGAATGGAGTAAGGCTCCCAAAGTATAGATATCCCTCTAGGCTTGAACAAAAACTACTATAGTATTCCTCCTAAAGTGAATCTTCTATAACTATAAGGTAAAGAAAGGGGCATGGAGTAAGGCTCCCAAAGTATAGATATCCCTTTAGGCTTGAACTAAAAATACTCTAGTATTCCTCCTAAAGTGAATCTTCTACAAATATAAGGTAAAGAAGGGGGAATGGAGTAAGGCTTCCAAAGTATAAATATTCCACTAGGCTTGAAGTAGAACTACTGTAGTATACCTCCTAGTATGAATGTTCTATAACTATAAGGTAAAGAATGGGGAATGGAGTAAGGCTCCCAAAGTATAGATACCCTTCTAGGCTTGAACTGGAACTGCTCTAGTATTCCTCCTTGTATGAATCATCTATAGGTATAAGGTAAAGAAAGGGGAACGGAGTAAGGCTCCCAAAGTATAGATATCTCTCTAGGCATGAACTAGAACTATTCTACTATTCCTCCTAAAGTGAATCTTCTATAACTATAAGGTAAGGAAGGATGAATGGAGTAAGACTCCTAAAGTATAGATATCCCTCTACGCTTGAACTAGAACTACTCTAGTATTCCTCCTAAAGTGAGTTTTCTATTACTATAAGGTAAAGAATGAGGAATGGAGTAATAGTCACAAATGTATGTACGTATGACTGTATGTTTCATATATGTATACTGTGAAAACTCAATTTTATCCGGGTTAATTAATAAAAAAAATAGCAAAAATAATAATAATGAATTGGATCTTGGCCCAAATCCTAGAATGAGGGCTCATTACTTTTTTTTCAAAAAATAAAAAAGAAATAAAATATAAAAATATAAAAAGGTGGGAAACAGAATTCAATTGGATAAAAGATAATGATATGATATAGATAAAAACAAAATCAGAAGGTGATTAATGTTGCTATCATTCTCTTTAGAGATGGTTATCACTTATCCCTTTAAGGGTTTTGGGTTCACTTATCTTTACAACGATTTTGATATCTTAATGGAATTCAGTTACCAATTTTTTCTATAAATTGAAGCCCACCCTACAGTAAAAAGGGTACCGGAAAAAAATTTTGATCACTCTCTCCCTACTTCGGATATTTTTCTGCCATCAGTCACACTCATTTTCTTGTTCTTCACTTTCCATCATCATATACCTTCTTCACATTCTTTTCTCTCTACCTAGACTTCCTTTCACAAAATAGTATCAAATATATTTTAGTCATTTCACATAGACCAGAGCCACCTCAATATTGGGCAGTAGCTGCATTATCTGTTGTCTTGCCCAGGAACCACTACTTTCCTCCATGAATAGGTCGTATTTACGTGTAACGCTATCGGATTTGTAGAACTCTGTGAGTCACTTCATGCTTCATCGTGAACCAAACCTGTGACGCCGTCATAGCTTGAATCGGCAACCTCGGACCGTCGTACACCACTGTGAGTTTGTGTTCAATTGCTACCCCAGATCTGTAGCAGCACCACAAGTAGTGTGCCTGTATAGCCTTAGTCGATCAACCGTCGCACTGCACCAAAAGCCCCACCCCCTTGTTGCGTTCTGAACACACTTAAGGGAAAGTGCACCTTATCGCAAAAGTAATATAGGACTGAAGTTATCGAACCCAGAGGATTAATGAGTAATACGTGCGTGAGTACCGGAATAGAGAAATTCTTGTGCTATATCGAAAGAATGAGAAAATTAAGATGTAAGCAATAGTGAAAAGATGAATTAAAGAGAAAAACGGTTTTGAAATCAAGAGTGTGAAGCCTTGAGTTGTGGTTTCACTTTACATTCGATAACCCCCAAATCTTAGTTCTATTTAATTTCGCAGTTACTTTCTGAATATCATTCTGTCTACTAAAATTATTAATTGTTTGTCAAGCAATTAATATTCTTTTTCTCAGATGAACCCAATGTTTGTCATGCAAAAAATTTAAATGATTAGAAATCATAAAGAGCAAAGATGTTGAATGATTGAAAGGAATAAATCAAGTTTGGTTATGCAATATTTTAAACCTTGTTTATCCTATACGTCTACCAATTAATTGCAGTACGGCCACTGATCAACTACTTGATTATTAGCATGCAAAGGTTGATCAATCCTAACATGGAATGAAGAACAATAGAATAAATCTATTCAAATTGCAACCTTGAAATCAAATAGAATTCGAATTAAAGCTAAGACATAGCAAAAATGGTTTCTACTAATACAAGATTCACCACAACTCTAGTGATGAAATTAGCTACCCATAGACATAGATAAAATCAAATTCAATAATGGGAAACGCATCCTGAAGAATTGAGAAGGAAAAGAAAAGTCTCCAACTTAACCCCCATGCGCAAATACTTCTCTAGAAATCTAAACCAAAAAGAAAATACTTCTCTAGAAATCTAAACCAAAAAGAAAACAACTATTATAAGCTAAAACATGAAGAGAGATCATATATCAAAGAGTGGTACAGAGGGCCTCTATATAAGAGAAAAAGCCCTAAAACAAGTCTGTCAGCGCCGTCAGCACGGGTGTGCTTCACTCCACCACGGCTATGCTTCATTCATACGCGGTCGTGCTCAATTCAATACGGTCGTACCAACTTCGTAAATTAGCATCATTTAGGCACAGTCTTGAGCACGGGCGTGCTTCATATTACGTATGGTCATGCTTCCTTGAGTACGGGCGTGCCTCTCTCTAGCTCGGGCATGCTTCCTCCTGGCACGGGCATGCTACTTCTTCAGAGGTCAAGTTGAGACTTTTTGTAAGGACGTGTTTGGATAGGTGGAACTGACAAGCATGCACGGTCGTGCTTCATAGTGCACGGTCGTGCTTCGAGCTCCAATCTTCAGAAATTTTCTCTTTTTAGATCAAAAGCCTCCAACTTTTATTAATTGTCCATCAAGTTGTCTTTAAACATCAATTATGTAGAAACTTAGGAAAAATGGTGAAATACAATAATAATTATCATCAAATGCACTAAAATACAACCAAATTGCCCTTCATAAAATGCAGAGAATTGAGGTTTATCACCACTCCTCTGGTAGCAGCGCGCCTGCAACCCGCAAGCGACCGTCGTGCGCAGCCAGTAAGTCAGCAAATCACTGCCCATTGCAAACCCGTTCTCCATTCGTCGCCGCGCTTCCGCTTGCCGTCGTTGACCGCCTTGCTTCATCCCAACGTCTATCTTTTTCGTAAGTGTAGGGGAGACCAGTTTTCTGGTTCTCGTTCTTTTTATTTTTTTATTTGTTTAAGTTTGTTGTTATGCTTCTTTTAATGGATGAACTCTTGGGCTCAATGTAAGTGGGTTAGGTTGGGCAAATTTTTTTTAAATTAAACCCAATAAAAACTGGAGCTGATTATTTCTAAAAACGTAATTTATTACAAAAATTAAAAAATAAAAATCATTTTTCAGAAATTAAAATAGAATTTGAATTGGACTTGAAATATCTAATTGCCTACTTTGTTTCTTCTAAACATATAAAAATATTTTAAAATGTGAAAAAACATATAGAAATATTTAAAATATAAAAAATAAACTATAAAAAAATTAGTGACGTCTCTAACAAGACGCTGAGCTTCATTCGTAATTAATTTAGCCGAGACGGCTTGATGAATTGAAATGCTCAAAAAATAATATTAGAATCCATTTTAAAAACATTAAAAGTAATCAATTTAGCCGAGACGGCTTATTGATCCCATTTTCTTTTCTAATCATTTTAGCTGCGATAACTTGATGATTTGAAATACTTCAAATAAAATCTTTTTTTTATAAAAATGAAAAGTACCTTTCATAAAAATTAAAAACCACCAATCAATCAAACATGTTTATTAAGAACTACGTGGCTTTAAGTTTTCCATTGCATCGGGGAATACGTAGGAGTGAAACTATTCATTTAGTCGGGCTAAATTTAATTTTTTCGTTATTTCGTGATATTCTCTATTTTTTGGGTAAAATAAATATTTTCAAAGTTAATTTAAAATTTGCACAATTGACTTAAGGTACCGTTCTTAAAACAGGCCTGCTAACACCTTCTCTACTTGCAAACGATTCCTGAACTCATTCCCTTTGTTTTTAGACCAGTTCCTTAAATAAAAGGGTTTTTCAATTTTTTCCTACATCAAAAGGCTGTTAGGCTGAAAACCCATAAGGGCTGTGTGACGTCCCCAAGTTCCACTCGAAGAAATCCCATTATTTTAGAACTTACTTATATTGTTAACTATAACTTAGCGATATTATTACACGCTTATTAAAACCAACGATAACATGCATTCAATATAAAAGCGCACGACATCAGAGTAAACGTAGCAGGTTAAACCAAAGCATGCGCATATACAAATAGTCCTAAAGTATACATGGTGGCCCTATCAGTAGGGCCACCATAGATACAGACCAAGTACATAAAGAAACTGAAAACATAAACAAGGTACATCCAAGGACCTCCAAAAAGGAAACTCTCAAAGCTCACCAGC
The DNA here is from genome assembly GCA_039655645.1 of Ammopiptanthus mongolicus. NCBI lineage: Eukaryota > Viridiplantae > Streptophyta > Magnoliopsida > Fabales > Fabaceae > Ammopiptanthus > Ammopiptanthus mongolicus. The sequence continues at coordinate 14,751,280 of CM077350.1, read as the reverse complement.
ACTCTCCCCAGCCCACTCTCAAGGTAGATCAAAACCTTTCCACATAATCCTAGAGACGCACTGGCTGGCTCTCACCCTCAGTGGTGAGGACGCCCTGAGCTACCCTGTCCCTCTCCATGAGTACGCCTATAAACTCGCATAGGCTCATACTCGGATGAGGAACTCGACACCACAATCCTAAGCCTTTGACCTCCCCTCAGGTACCGCTCTGTATGCCTGCGTTGACCTCTGTGGACGAAGCCTCTCCTGCTGGATACTACAGAGGATTAGGGTGCCACCCACAAGTAGTCTCGCTCTCTCTACCTCGATGGGTGCCATATCCAAGGGAAGGGAAGAAACTGGTATATGCGGTAAGATCCTATGATGTCCACACACGGTGGTGTGCCGCTCCTGCAGATCAAGCTGATAGGTCCGGTGTAGACGGCCAAAAAGGTCGAGGGGTCCACCTGCCATCCCCTCTCATCATGGTAGACTATCTCAATGTCCCCCAGCACCGACATTCGCGGTGCCCCCATGATAAACGGGTGAAGTCTCGGGTCCATCCTGGTCCTCCGCTAACTCGTCATCTATTCGCAAAACCGAACATACACATACAAAGAAGAATAGGGAGATAAGATATACAACACATCTATGACAGGGATGATGCAATGCAGAACATATAGCAAACACAACCATCTCTCAATATTACGACACTACGGTCGTTCCCTAGCTAGATGTACACATACTCTTTCTATGCATGCCGGCCGATACTAAACACCTTACTAAGGGCAACATCACGCCCGCATATCGGACACAAGTTGGTTTGTTCCGATAATCCGTTCCCTTGCTATGACCCATAAGAGTGCATCACCGCTCAACTGTCCTAGACAAAGATGGTTAATTGGGCCTCCTCGGAAGATCCACCGGCAACTGGAAAGAATCAGGGTTCAGTCGGGATAGTGGGACGTATCCAGGACCACCACGACACGATAGGCGCTACCATACCGATCTCATGTCGGTACACCTGTGTCCAGTATATCCCCAAGATCACGCAGACCTACCTTTCCGTTTTTAGCACCCACACTCGGTGCACCAACCTCGTATGCCTCATACCATACGGCTCACCACTTGGCATCAAATGCATATGCTATACATGTCATCCATCTCTCTTGAGCAGATATCGGAACACATGCAAACTTGGTCTTAGCAACATGAGCTCCAAGCTCCATAGGTAAACATATGAGTTCCAAGGTCCACTTGCAACCATATGAGCTCCAAGCTCTCATCATAACTTTATGAGCTCCAAGCTCCAACTATGACCTCAAACCTTAACTATCAGCTCAAACGTTCACAACGGGGTTAAAGCCCTAATCATGCTAAACCTCCATATTTCATGCATACACGCATTTCCAGATATAATGCAACAATTCATTTTATCAACATGCTCCATAAAGCAGTAAAAGCATACATACCAACATGTCATTATCATCAACCCATCATGCATATCTTGCACATATCAAATATCATAAGTAGCAGGTACGCATATATCAACACATAGCACATTTTGTCATGCGTCACAAATCTGCTAACCTAGGGTATCAAATATAACGGTGATAGCCCAAAGTAGACTAAACCTAGGGTTTAGGTACTTTGCCAGGGCTCAACCTCACATAGAATTTAGGGTTCCCCTACACATACAAAACATACAATAAATCTATATGGACTACTCTTTCTCCCCACCTGATAGCAAACGTGGTGATAATCACGAACACAACGAGCACTCCTTGCTCCCCTCCTTGCCTTCACAACCGCTGTCACTCGCTCCAACGGGTTCCGTACGCAACCTCCAAACTTGCCCTAATCACGGAAATAACACTTAGACTATAGCATTAACCTTAATACGAAGTTAAAACCGTGAAAAGAAGCTTAAACCAAAAGAGAACATTGTATAGGTACAATGTAGGTAGATACAGAACCTCGGCTTACCCTTGTCGAATCACAAAAACAAACTGGTAGAATTGGAGTAGGAGTCGCGCTGATCACTAAAACACGATCGGAACTGGAGTCGGGTCAACGAACGGATCACGAACTTGAATCAAAGTTCTAACCTCAACTCTGCTCTCTGCTTTGAACTCTCTCTGTGTATATGAAGAGTGAAAACTCTTCTCACGGTGAAAATGAAGAACTATCTATAGGAAAAGGTTCCATTGTCCACGCTTTAGCGTTGGAATTATCCACGCTTTAGCATTCCAAGGCTTTAGCTTTGGCTTCCTCAACGCTTGAGCGTTGACGTTTCCTCAGCCAAGGCACCGCCCATCACGTGCCAGCCACGACGCGTAACCAACACGTGTCACTTTACGTCCCATCACTGCCAGTCAACTTGTCAGAGGGTCCACACTTGAGCGTCCAAAACTCTCCACACTAGAGCGTTCAGCTCCTGATCCTTTGTCTGTCATCCTTCTCTCATCCAATTCTTTCATACTCTTAACACGTTCTCTAGACACACTTCCAAGCCATGACAACAATTATCAATAAACATATAAATACTTGATCTAAGCCATCTATCACAAATAAGGTTTCTGAAAACTGAGATGTTACAGGCGGTCTATGCAAAAGTTAAGGCAAGATCAACATGGCATTCACAGGGAAAAACTTTACTTTCAAGAGGCTTTTGCTAGGGCATTTATATTCTTAGATTTCATTCTTGGATGCACTACACTGGGATAACCCCATTCTCAAGTTTTCTTGCACTGGGGCAATTTCATTCTCAGATGCCCAACACTGAGGCAACTCTATTATTAAGGAACCTTACATGAGGCAACCATATTCTCAAAAGCCCTACATAGGGGCAATTCCATTTTCAAGTTTTATTATCAGCTGCCTGACACTGAGGCAAGCCTATTCTTAAAATCCCTATATTGGGCTAATTCTATTGTTAAGTTTTATTATCAGGTGCTCGACACTAAGTCAAGTTCATTCTCAAAGGCCATACACCTGGGCAACTCCTTTCTGAAATTTCATAATCAGGTACCTGACACTGGGGCAAGTTAGTTCTCAAAAGTCCTTCTTTGGGTCAATTTCGTTCTCAAGAGTATGTTAGACCAATTTCAGTTCCATAGGCCTCACACTAAAGCAACTTTTGGTAAACAATAGCCATAATACCCAGGATCAAATCAATCCAAACTAGGACAACACTCTTGTGACTTCCATATCTCTTCCTCCGAGTCTTACTTTGTTTCTGTCCACTATAAATACCATTTGAGTTATCAAACTTCCAACACTAATCAGGAAGTTGTTTAGTGAATAATGTGATTTCCTTTCATACTTTTGAATCCATGCATGTGTTATTACATGTTGCTACAGGTAAGGTAAACATCAGTTCAATAGTACAATTTAACCATCTAATGGTAATTCTTTGATGAACAACTCTGGTCGGAAGATTTTTGGAAACAAGGAGGAAAGTGACATCCTCAATTGGAAATTCAAGCAAGAGCATTGATTCTCACAAATAAGTGTGGCAAAGATCCTTCATTTCCAAAAAAGAAGAAAAAGAAAAAGAAAGGATAAATCAAAAGAAGAAGAAAAAAGCAAAAAAAAAAAAGGCTTTCTAGGTTAAAAACCTGAAAAGGCAGCCTAGGCAAAAATTAGAGCGACCTGAGAGGTTGAAAACTCAAAAAGAGCGACCTACGCAAAAGTTAGGATAAAATAAAGTTAAACGAGTCTTATCAAGCTGACAAACTGGGGCGGTTTAAGAAAGCACATAATGAAATGCCTCTAATACATGAAGACTGGGGCAAGCTATACATGTGAAACTCATTAAGGCAGTTTCTGAGATCATATGCATGAAAGACTAATAAAGGCCATCCTAAAGAATGTTGCCTGAAGGAGTTTGAATTCCATCTCATAATCTCATTTTGAGAACATCTCAATCAGGAATCTCATAATTAATTCCACTCAAAGATCACAGGAACATAGTGGGCTCTTGATCAAGGGCAATCTCATCCATTGGGACAACCAGTATAAGAAGAAGCATATCTTTGTCAAGAAGCAAAGGATCAGTTGAACAAGCAAGTGACAAACCAAGACAACGAGTCTTGTTTTAGAAGTCAAGGACCAAAGAAAGGTTGGAAAAAACAATTAAAAAAAAGTTTTCATCAAAAACATGTTATGCATCATGCATTGCAAAAATCATAAAAAAGATGTTTTCATCAAAAGCATCTTCTGCATCATGCATTAAAAAAAATAATGAAAATAAATAAAAATACATAGTTTTCATCAAACATAGAAATCATCTCTTGCATCATACATTTGAAAAAAATATCATAATAAAAATCATCTCATACATCTTCTGCATCATACATTGAAAATGATGAAAACAAACAAAAATATCAAAGTTTTCCTCAAAGGTATCTCTTGCATCATACATGCATCAAGAATCAACATCATTGCATCATCTTTGTTAGCTTTAGCAGGCACAAAGCCTCCTAAGCTTTGTTTTGTTTTTGTTCAGCTTTAACGGGCACAGGGCGCAGAAGTTGTTGTCTTTGTTAGCTTTGGTAGGCACTGGGCCTCCTAAGCTTTGTTTTGTTTTTGTTTAGCTTTAACCGACACAATGCCCATAAGTTGTTGTCTTTATTAGATTTGGTAGGCACAAGGGCCTCTAAACTTTGTTTTGTTTTTGTTCAGCTTTAACATGCACAAGGCCCATAAGCTGTTGTCTTTGTTAGCTTTGGTAGGCCCCGTGTAACACCCAGAAAATCCTGTATCTATTAGTAATCAATTTTGTGAATAAATTGTTTAATAATGCAACTAATCAATTATAAATAATGTTAAATGTTTATAATTGAGAATTCATATGAATTCGTGTTAAAAACTTAGATCAAAACCAGACTGCGTTTTAGCAGACAGTAGAAATTCACATGGTGATCTGTGAACCCTAATGACCCGGGGAAAAGTTTGACTTCGATAAATCATAATATAAAGTCGTTTGAGGTCTCTGTGATGTTTTGTGATGGAGCCGGTGAAGAATATTATTATTTTGATCGGGTCCGTTGAGTTTTGGTTTTTGAGTCCGGGGCCGGGAAGCCGAGAGCAGTTGATGGTCATCAATTAACTTAATCATCTTCTTAATCATGATTAGGTCACCATCACCTTTATACAAAATATCTTCACCTTTTTCCTTATTTGGGGAGTAGGCAACTTTACTTTATGAGAAAACTTCATTGTTCCTTACCAACTCGTGCAAGATTTGTCCTTTTGCATCTCAACCTTTCATCTAATCACATCTTCAATTGCATGAAGCAAAATACCTCCCTCTCTCTCACCATGCCATGCGCCCAAGCCCCCAAAAAAACCAAAGGTCATTCATTTTTACCACACACAAGATCAAACTCATCTTCATGAAAACTCAAACTTTTCTCCTTTCTCTACAGCCAAATTCAACCATAACCATTCCTCACTCATCCAAATTGATTTTCAACATTCTAACACCATAGATCTTCTTATCTTCATCTCCTCTACAAATTTTATGAAAGAAGTTTCTTGATTGGAGGAACTTTGTTCTTCATCATCCAAGAACACCAAGAACACTTTGAAGGTTTTCTCTATTCTCTCTCTTCAACACCACACGTTTTGGCTTCTCATCTTAGGAACCAAAACTTATTTATTCATTTAAACATCATAGTCTTAGATGTCCTGATCTCCTTTCTATCTTTGGTGAAGGAAGCAACATTTCTTTGTGACACACGCTACCCCGAATACGATAATATTAAAAATATATATCATATAAAGTAAAATCCATAAATTATAAAAAACCAAAAGGGTAACAAGTACCACATGATCCAAAACTTTTAAGCCTAAATATCAAATTCGAAAAATATAAACATAAAACAAAACACAAATCCCGATGTCACATATCAGAGCTGGTAACCATAACCGATAATTCATCGGAAAAAAAAAAACTAAACATAACTAAACTATACTATGAGCAAACGAACTCCTCGGGATCACTACTCAGCTGGCAGCTGGCTGCTCACCATCCTCTGCATAACCAAAGGTACATGCAAAACAACAACAACAGTAAGGAGTAAGGAACTGTACGTATAAACATAAACGGTAATAGAGCAGTTAGCAAGATGATCACACAACATGTAAAACATCATAATATAACATATAACATAATCATAATTCATCGTATCAAATTATAACATGCTATGCGATGCAAAATTACTCCGCTGCTCCATATGCAATGTGGATCCAATAACTAACTCAGGAATATGATTTCAGAGTTACATATCCACATAGGCCAATAAACACCAATGCTGGTAGTTCACCAAACTCACGGGTGAACCCTCTTCGATAGCCGATCCACCTTACTCTCGGATGGACCACCACGGATGCGCATGATTCACCTAACTCTCAGAAGAAATCACCGCGGACGACTAGTTCACCATACTCTCGGACGAACTCCCCAGTCATCGTAACTTCCCACAAACTAACATCACCATGTCATGATGCATGCAACGTTAACATTCAAACAACATGGCAACCACCTCCATCAACACCATTAACACAAGCTATCAACTTTGACCAATAAGCATAAAAGTGATTTATTAACATCAAACTTGACCAACAAGCATCAAGAATGATTTAACTAACAATATTGGTAACCGTATGTCGTTACCAATAACATCATTGTCTTATTAAATAATCTCTTTATTAAGTTTTCATTATTACATTTGACCATATCATTATCCTAGTTTATTAACTATCCTCAAGGTTACGTTGTATAATCTATTGTGTCAAATTTTTTATCCCAAAAGGTTATTAAGTCTCTTTTTATTTAAAACTGTGAAGTTTTCTTAATTCTGACAGTGGCACGGCCTGAGCGCGGGCGTGCTGACCAACTGGCATGGTCGTGCTGCACAAGAGCACAGGCATGCTAAACAGTGTAACTTTTTTCATTTTTTCGACACGGACGTGCTACTGAGAGCACGGTCGTGCTGGCTTTATTGGGCGTAGAGCACGAGCGTGTTGATATTGAGCACAGGCGTGCTTAACATCGCTACATCGTTTCAGTTGTGGGAAACTTAGTAATTTCTTTAGATTTCAAAACTCCAAATCAATCCTAAGGTTCTTGACTAATCCATTGGCATTAATCTCACCCTACATCAACATCTTTATGTTTTATGCACACCAATAAGACTAATCCTAGTTTTAGGCTTAGCGCTAACATCCCTATGTCTTTATTAACATAGTTTTAACAGCAGTCTCCATTATACCAATTTATACAATCATGGCATATCAACAACATCATTAACAACATCATAAACGTCATGCCCAGCTCATGTAAATCAATTAAACAATTAACATCATGTATAAACAACCATAACATCTTCATACAGCAACTAAGGCATATAGAACACAAATAGGGTCATGGGTTAACCCTCATCTTACTCTACCCTAGAACCTATATGTTCATACTAATCCCTTCTCCCCATACCTGGCGTAACGATTCCAGCCTATGAGCCAACAAGAACAAAGTCCACACTTGATTCCTCTAAACGGGTTCAACAGGTTCAGCGAGCTTTGACCAAGAACGGCAAGGCAAAGGAAAAGGGAATTAACACAAGGGTTACAAACATACCTTGATTAGATCCTTGGGAAATTAATCTGCTAGTTGCCGTTCACAGGATTGGCACACGAACAATGAAGTTTGGTTTGATAGGGAGAAAACGGTTCAACACTAAACTCAAGGATTTAAAGAAAGGAAGAATAGGGTTGGTTACCTTACCTCAGAGTAACGCTAAGCTAGCAGCTTATCCCCAGTCACAACGAAAAACACCACAGGGTTGTGTTCTTGACGAAGAATACTCAACAAGGATTGGAGAATGCTCAAGGATTCAATGGGAACCCAAAGGAAAGGTCAATGACGACTGTTTCTAACTCTAGTAACGACGGCTATGAGTTTTAGGTCGAGCAAAAGAGGTATAAAAAGGATTCGAGTGGAATAGGTCGACCGAAAGCCCAAAACACATTTCTGGTGCGCACTTAGAGCACGGGCGTCCTGACCAACCAGCATGGGCGTGCTGCACGAAACATATCACTGATTTGGCATGTTCTACGGTTAACCACCTTAAAAAACGTCCTCAAACATCTAACGCAAGCATAACAACACATAACATATATATAATAAACACATAAAGGTGAAAAGCAGGGTGTTACAATTCCACCCGTTTATAAAAATTTCGTCCTCAAAATTTCTACTCACCTTGAACAAATAACTGTGGATAAGACTCCTTCATCTTGCTCTCCAACTCCCACATAGCACTCTCTTCTATAGCTCCACTCCAAACAAAATTTGACCAATGGAATTTCCTTCCCTTTCAGATGCTTAGTCCTTCGGTCCTCAACCCGAAGTGGTAGTACCTCAAAAGTCAAGTTCTCCTTTAACGGCATTGTATCAGGTGTTATCACATGGCTAGGGTCATGAATGTACTTTCGAAGCTGAGACACATGGAAAACATTTTGAAGGTTTGATAAGAAAGGTGGTAAGGCTATTTGGTAGGTGACTTCACCGACTCTTTTTAGTATCTGGTAAGGGCCAATGAATCTAGGAGTAAGTTTCCAGGCTTTCATCACTCTATTAACCCTGCTGTTGAAGTAACTCGCAAGAACACATGATCACCTTCCTAAGCTCCGGAACATCGGGTATACAAACTCTATCCTGAAACCTCAAAACTCCATCAGCTCCTTCATTAAAGCTAAGGTTTCTACCCTGAGCAAGCAGCTCCCTCTGGTCTAAAAGGTAAACATCTATCTTTTGACACTCTCTAATCTAATCCATCAAACTATTAGTGATCTTTAACGTTCCAAGCCTAATACTCCTAGGAGTAACTTCCCAAGCTAAGCTCAAGTCTCTAAACTCCTTAATCAAATCCATTTCTCTAACCATCAAAGCTGAAACATGTAAGGTTTTTCTAATCAAAGCATCGGCCACTACATTGGCTTTTCCTGGGTGGTAACTAGGCTCAAAATCATAATCCTTAAGAAACTCCATCCACCTACGCTGCCTCATATTCAGCTCTTTCTGATCAAACAAATATTTCAAACTCTTATGGTCACCAAAAACCTCAAACTTAGCTCCACAAAGGTAATGCCTCCAAATCTTCAAGGCAAACACTACGGTTCCTAGCTCCAAGTCATGGGTAGGGTAGTTCTTCTCATGGATCTTCAACTGCCTAGAAGCGTAAGCTACTACCTGACCATTCTGCATCAACACACCATCTAAACCTTGTTTCAAAGCATCACAGTACACTACAAAAGGTTCACTAGGGTTGGGTAAAACTAGCACAGGTGTAGATGTTAACCTATCCTTCAACGTCTGAAAACTTTCTTCACACTTAGAGTCCTACACAAAGATTTGACCTTTCTTAGTGAGGCGGGTCAAGGGCATGGCTATCTTAGAGAACCCCTCTATAAACCTCCTATAGTACCCTGCTAAACCCAAGAAACTCCTAATCTAGGTCACTAACTTAGGTGCTTGCCAGTGGAGCATGGTCTCTACCTTAGCTGGGTCTACAGCTATCCCTCCCTTAGAGATGATGCGTCCTAAGAAACTCACCTCTTCTAACCAAAACTCGAACTTAGACAACTTAGCATACAATTATGTTTTTGAAGGGTCTACAAAACTATCCTCAAATGTTTCTCATGCTCTGCTCTAGTCTTAGAGTATACTAAGATGTCATTTATGAAGACCACCCCAAACTTATGCAAGTAAGGGTGAAATATCTTGTTCATGTAGTCCATGAACATAGCTGGAGCATTAGTCACACCAAAAGGCATAACTAAATACTCATATTGACCATAAAACGTCCAGAACGCAGTCTTCGGAATGTCCTCAGACTTGATCTGAATCTGGTGATACCCCGACCTCAGATCTATCTTAGAAAAGATGCAAGCATCTATCAAATGGTCCATAAGGTCATCGATCCTAGGGAGAAGGTACCTATTCTTAATGGTCACCTTGTTGAGTTGTCGATAATCGACACATAACCTCATACTACCATCCTTCTTCTTCACCAACAACACAGACGCTCTCCACGGGGACACACTAGGCCTAACAAACTGTTTCTGGATCAACTCTTCTAACTGCTTCTTCAACTCCGCTAGCTCTAGACGAGCAAGAGCAAAGAAGATTAACACCGTTGCAAAGAGAAAGAAAAACAGAAAGAGAAAGAGAAAGAGAAAGAGGGAGACGTGGTTGGACTTACATTGGTGGTTGGAAGAGGGAGAGGGAGAGGGAGATGATTCAGAAGGAGAGAGAGAGAGAGCGTAGAGTGAAAGTGAGAAAGTGAGTTCAGGCAGACGTTTAAGTGAAGCTTACCGACGGCTAAGCCGTTGGTAATTATAAGTTTCGCTTACCGATGGCCAAGACCGTCGGTACCAATTATGTGCCGTCGGTAACCTTACCTTAACGTCTGAAAACCCAAACGTCTTTTACCGACAGCCAAACCCTCGGTACACTTACCGACGACTAAGGCCGTTGGGAACCCATAAATACCCTTACCGACGGTTATGCCCGTCGGAAGCTAAGCGGGAAAAATTTGGAGCCTTTTTGCGCCAAAATTAGCGAAGGTTCTACCGACAGCTTGTCCCTCGGAAAACTTACCGACCGTCTAGACTGTCAGTAATCTGCTTATTTAAGGATTCACATTATACCGACGGCCTGGGCTGTTGGAAATGTCTGAGTTACCGACGGCCAAAAAGCCGTCGGTATTCACGAGTTTTCTTGTAGTGCAGGCACTAAGTCTATGGTGAACTCAACATCTCTCTCAGGTGGTAGACTATAAACATCCTCAGGGAATACTTCAGGAAACTCTCTCACTATAGACACATTCTCAACACTAGATCTGCTCTCTACTTCCAAAGAAGATAACATCATGTAAACTTGGGCCTCTTCTTTCATAGAAGCCTTAACTTGGCTGGCAGAAAGAAACCTCGGATCCTTAGACTTAACAGGAGATCCAAAAACAATGGTCTTATCAAAACAGTTCAAGAGAACACGGTTGGAAGACAACCAGTCCATACCAAGAATAATATCAAGTTGTTTAAGGGGTAAACATACAAGGTCAACTACAAAGTCCCTACCATAAATGGTAATGGGGCAACTTTTTCAAACATGTGAAGTAAGAACAGGCTTATTTGTAGGTGCGGCAACAATCAAATCAAAATCAAGAAGGGTCACATGCAACCTAAGGTTTTTGACACAATCATGCGATATAAACGATTGGGTCGCACCGGAATCAAATAACACAACTAAAGGAGTTCCATCAATGAGGCATTTACCTTGGATCAGTTCTTCGAACTCGGAGGCTTCAGCTCCGCTGAGATTAAAGACTCTTCCGCTTGTCCTCAGCCGGTTAGCTTGAGAATTCTGACTCTTGCTAGCATTTTGCTTTTCTGCCTTTGCTCCTTTACACTCGCAGCTGATGTGGCCAGACTTGCCACACTTGAAGCAGATAACATCGATTTCGTTGCACTGGCTGGTGAATTGGTCCTTCCCACACTTGCCGCATCTGATGGGCCTAGGATTAGAAGAATCCAATTCCCTGGGCTTGCCTCCTGAAAACTGTGGTTTCTTGCCACTCTGCTTGAACCCACGGCTAACTGTTGCTAGACGCTGCTTCCCTTTGTCACGCTGATCGTTCTTCCTGCTACCCTGAGCATCTGACCTCTTGAAGTACGAAGCTCGGAATTTGTACGCATCTTCAAAGATTCTGCACTTGTTCACAAGGACAGGAAAGACCCGAATCTCCTGGTAGCTGATGGCTTGCTTGATCTCTGGGCGCAGACCATCTTCGAACTTCACACACTTGGAGCGGTCATCATTCACATACTGATAAAGCGTGTAGAAACGTGCCAACTCTTCGAACCTCGGAACATGCTCTCCAACGGACATCTTTCCTTGCTTCAGAGCCGGGAACTCCATCTTCTTCTTGTCGTGGATGTCGGCTGAAAAGTACTTCCCCAAGAACATCTCCTTGAAGGCAAACCAAGTAATTGCAGTACCTGGGGCCTCTATACGTTGGCGACAGTTCTCCCACCAGTGCTTGGCTTCCTCGACTAGCATAAAAGTCTCAAAAGTGACCTTCTGGGCATCAGTACATGCCATAGCCTGAAAGATCTTCTCGAGCTCGCGGATCCATATAAGTGCTCCTTCAGGGCCATAAGCTCCTTTGAACGAAGGTGGGTTGTTCCACTGGAACTTATCTAGACCCTGAAACTCAACAACTCCCCCATGATGGTTCTGATTCTTATTATTCTGAGCGATGACATTGGCCAACAGCGTCAGAGCATTAGCAATCGCATGATCGTTTCTACTTGCCATATCTCCCTGCATTGTTCAACAACTATTAATATAGGAAGTTAAGCAAAAATAGAAACTAAGGCTCCTACAGTCCTATATCAGTATCCATGCTAAGCATAGACAACCATATAAGACTACACAGAAGATAACACAACAGACACATACCCCGGCCTGTAGGACAAACCGGCTCTGATACCGCGAAATGTGACACCTGCTACCCCGCATACGATAATATTAAAAATATTTCATATAAAGTAAAATCCATAAATTAAAAAAAAAAAAAAAAACAATAGGGTAACAAGTACCACATGATCCAAAACTTTTAAGCATAAATATCAATTGCGAAAAATATAAACATAAAACAAAACCCAAATCTTGATGTCACATATCAGAGCTTGTAACCACTACCGATAATACATCGGAAAAAAAAAAAACTAAACATAACTAAACTATACTATGAGCAAGCGATCTCCTCGGGATCACTCCTCAGCTGGTTACGCACCATCCTCTGCATAACCAAAGGTACATGCAAAACAATAGCAACAACAGTAGGGAGTAAGGAACTGTACGTATAAACATAAAAGGTAATAGAGCAGTTAGCAAGATGATCACACAAAATGTAAAACATCATAATATAACATATAACATAATCATATTTCATCGTATCAAATTATAACATGCTATGCGATGCAAAATTACTCCGATACTCCATATGCAATGTGGATCCAATAACTAACTCAGGAAGACAATTTCGGAGTTACATATCCACATTGGCCAATAAGCACAAACTGTTGTCATACTCTCGGATGGACTCCTCAGTCATTGTAACTTCCCCCAAACTAACAACACCATGTCATGATGCATGAATGCTAACATACAAACAACATGACAACCACCTCCATCAACACCATTAACACAGGCTATCAACTTTGACCAAAAGGCATCAAAGTTATTTATTAACATTAAACTTGACCAACAAGCATCAAGAATGATTTAACTAACAACATTGGTAACAGTACGTCGTTACCAATAATATCATTGTATCAATAAATCTCTTTATTAAGTCTTCATTATTACATTTGACCATATCATAAGGTTACGTTTTATAATCTCTTATATCAAATTTTTTATCCCAAAAGGTTATTAAGTCTCTTTTTATTTAAAACTGTGAAGTTTTCTTAATTCTGATAGTGGCACGGCCTGAGCACGAGCGTGGTGGCCAACTGGCACGGTCGTGTTAAACGAGAGCACGGGCATGCTAAACAACGTCACTTTTCTCGTTTTTCTGAAACGGGCGTGCTACTAAGAGCACGGTCGTGCTAGCTTTACTGGGCATAGAGCACGGGCATGCTGATATTGAGCACGGGCATGCTCAACGCTGTTACATCATTTCAGTTCTGGGAAGCTTAGTAATTTCTTTAGATTTCAACACTCCAAATCAATCCTAAGGTTCTTGACTAATCCATTGGCGTTAATCTCACCCCTCATCAACATCTTTATGTTTTATGCACATTAATTAGACTGATCCTAGTTTTAGGCGTAGCGCTAACATCCCTATGTCTTTTTTAACATAGTTTTAGTAGCAATCTCCATCATACCAATTCATACAATCATGGTATATCAACATCATTAACAACATCATAAAAGTCATGCCAAGGTCATGTAAATCAATTAAACAATTAATATCATGTATAAACAACCATAACAACTTCATACAGCAACTAAGGCATATAGCACACAAATAGGGTCATGGGTTGACCCTCATTTTAAGCTACCCTAGAACCTATATGTTCATACTAATCCTTTTCCCCATTCCTGGTGTGACAATTCCAGCTTATGAGCCAACAAGAACGAAGTCCACACTTGATTCCTTCAAACGGGTTCAACAGGTTTAGCGAGCTTTGACCAAGAACTGCAAGGCAAAAGGACAAATTAATTCCCCAAATGAGAAAAAGGAAAAGGGAATTAACACAAGGGTTGCAAACATACCTTGATTAGATCCTTGAGGAACTAACCTGCTAGTTGCCGTTCACAAACTCAAGGATTCAAAGAAAGAATGAACAGGGTTAGTTACCTTACCTCAGAGTAACATTAAGCTAGCAGCTTATCCCCAATCGCAACGAAAAACACCACAGGGTTGTGTTCTTGACGAAGAACACTCAACATTGATTGGAGAATGCTCAAGGGTTCAATGGGAACCCAAGAGAAAGGTCAGTAACGACTGTTTCTAACTCTAGGAATGACGGTTATGAGTTTTAGGTCGAGAAAAAGAGGTATAAAAAGGATTAGGGTGGAACGGGTCGACCTAAAGCCCAAAACGCATTTCTGGTACGCGCGTAAAGCACGGGCGTGCTGCACGAGAACATGGGCGTGATGTCGTGTCAGGATCACTGATTTGGCTTGTTCTAAGGTTAACTATCCTAAAACACGTCCTCAAACATCTAATGCAAGCATAACAACACATAACATATATATAATAAACACATACAAGCATAGAGGTGAAAAGCAGGCTGTTACATTCTTGCTCATGATTATTGTAAAACAAGTTTTAAAACCTTGAGTCTTTGATCTATGTAGGGTCATTCATCCATTTTCTTTGATGACTACCCTTGCATCTTCTTAGAGGCTTCATTATGATAATGGGGAGTGAACCTTCATCTGACCTCAAGGGTGGAAAAAATGGTTTCTAGTTGGGTGAAAACCCTATGTTTGTTTAGATAGGTTTTCCTATCTTGGTTGGCCGTGTATTTGGTTACTTGGTTTGTAATAATCTTAGTTATATGCTTGATATGGTTGTTTGGTGTGTAACATGATGATATCCTTTTGAAAATGATGAAAACCCTAACCTTGACCTTGTTCAAGGTAAGAGATTCTGATAGTGTTTTAGATCTATGATGTTTATGAGTTGTTCATCTTATTCATATGCTTATCATGCTTATCATGAAAATTTGTTAGTGAAGTGGAACTTCACTCTTAGCCTTGTGATGGCAAGATTTGTATGAGTGTGAAAAGGAGAAAACCACATCTTTGAACCTAATGAACTTATGAATGATCCGAAGATCATGTTTTTGAACTCATGATATTAATGGATAGTAAGTTTTATGAGTTTTTAGACCTAAAAACATGTTTTGATCTTCATGAAATACCTTAGAAAGAACCAAGGACGTTTTTGAAAACCAAAGAAATCATTTTAGGTGAAACAGAAAGGATCACGTCTTACCCCTGATGGATGTCACGACCGTGATGCCCCATAAAATGAGAAACAGAAAGTATCACGCCCTGACCATGACGGAGCTCATGACCTTGATCTTCCTGGAAGTGAGGGACAGAACCTATCACATCCTGGCCGTGATGGAGGCCACGGTCATGACAGGCAATTGAGTGTTTTATACAATCTTCTCCCTCTCTTCTTGTGTTGAACTTGCATCTTGAAAGGAAAATGGTTTTGAACTTTAACTTAGTGACTTACAACTTCAAAATGTTTCAAACCAAAGTGAATTGAGATGTGCAAACTCGGTTTAGGCTTGGATGGAACCCAAGGAGCTTGCTTGTACTTGCTCCATATTATCCATTCATTGGTTGACTTGTGTTCCTTATAACTCAATTACTTTGAGGTTTTGAGTTATGATAAAGGATCGTGTACCTTTAGAACTCTTCCATCTTTTCAAATAAGTTATTAACTATTTGAATAAAAGGATTTTTAGAAAGGAACCTCATTTGAAAACTTCGAGGCTTTTGACCAAAGTTGAATTTTCGAGAAGTGATGAACATTCGATCTTAACTTAGTATTTTAAAAGCCTGAACAAGTTTTCAAAACGTAGTAGAAGATTGGTCTTGATCCAAGGGAATCATACTTTGAACTAATAGGGATTTCAAACCAAAGTTGTGAAAAGTAAATGAGTCATGTTACAAAACGTCCTCTATGAGCTTTCAAAGAATTTATTTATGGTTTTGGTATCAATGTACCTAAGTGATGGTACCTCTTTTTCAAAGGATGATTGTGAAATAAAAACCCTTTTTAAACTTTTCTAAGTGTTTTCAATGTTTGACCTTAAGCTATGTATAAACGATTTAAGTTAAACGAACTTCAACTTAAGAAGATTTCAATTCCTGAAGTTAAGGAAAAAAAGAGCTTTGAACGTGTCCAGCTCATAGACGCAAGTATAACTAAAGTATTTTGAAACTATGTTCCAAAGGTTAAGACCTTGGGTAAAAATACTAAGGCAGTTATTAAAGTATAAAACAAACAAGTTTATGTTCTTATCTATCTTTCAACCAAAATTTATACCTTTAGAGTAACATTTGAATATAATGAGTTTTGAAAAGAAAAAATCTTCAAATCATCATAAGTATTTTATATACTCATGGTGAATTTTTATAAAGTTAAAAGTGTCCTAACTTAAAAGAATGAGTTTTTAGTAAAAGACACAAAGGAACTATCCACTCAAAACTAAAGGTTTTCCTAAGTTATAAACCCTAGGTCAAGTAATTGGCTTAGAGTAAAATAAGGGGATAATAAAGTATAGATTATGGTGGAGCAAGACCATGAACTATACTATTGATGATTCATTCATCAATATTTTCATAAGACTTATATGAACCGATAATTGTTTAGTAACTTGACGAACAAGTGACTCAAAGTGAAACAGGGAAACACAAGGAGGGTTGAATTGTGTTTCTTAACCGATTTTCGAAAACCTTTTTCAAGCAAACGTTTAAGACAGGCGAGATGAAAGAACACACCAAAACGATTACAAGCGTTTAAGATACTTTGTTTTCAATCCCCAAGTTAGTAATCAATAAAACATAACAAGATAGGGATAGAGAGATTCACACAAAGATATATCCTGGTTCACTCTTTCAAATCAAAGAGTTACGTCCAGTCCATTCCCTGAGAAGTTTTTTCCACTAAAACTCTTAGCACTTTTCACAAGTTGTTTCCAAGTCTCTCCGCGACTACAACGCCAAGTATTCTACACCTCTCCAGGATACAAGTATTCTTTTACAAATAAGCCTCTTCTGGCTCAACAAATCCTAAGATTTGAGAGGGGTTTTTCTGAGCCTTTTTACAAACTCACTACAGTGAGAGTATTACACGATACAACTCTTTGACAATCTGTTTGCAACTTTACAATGAAAGAATGAGAAGGTTTACAGATCAAATTTCTAGAGAGTGAAAGCTTTGAGGCTTTTTGTTTTCACAGTGAATTCTCTCTTGAATATTTTCTTGCTTGTGTGTTCTCTCTTTTGCTTCTTCAGAAGAGGGTCTCCTTATAGCTTTGTCTGACCTTCTGATTTCAAAATAGTGGGATATTTTTCCATTTAGACACAATCAAATATTCGTTAGGCACATCACTCGCCGGTTGTTCTCCGTTGTGTAATTGTCCTTTCAGAATGAGGAGGTAGTAGTAGCTTGAATTATAGCAGACTGATTATGCTTTTATGACCGACAAGCGTTTTGCTCTACATGATTCTTTGCTCTACGTGGTTTGCTTTGTACGACGTTCGTACCTTCTTTTGTCTTATGTGAAAAAGATATTTTTCTTATAACTAATTAAGACTTTTCAAAAAGAGAGCCATGTCATCTGCAAAAATGAAGTTAGTGGACGCACAAGTATACATAAAAAGTTGGATGCTTAATTTATTTAGACAGTTGGACGCACAAGTAGTGTAGACAATTGGACGCACAAGATAGTTAATTGGACGCACAATATGTATAAACAGTTGGATGCAAAAGCAGTGAAGACAATTGGACGTACAATACTATATGATCATGTTTTGTACGTAAACCTTTATTACTGTAGTCCAAAAGATTATTTGGATGAACCATGAAGTTTCTTTGGACGAAGATATTGCAGTGAGCTTTTTGTCCTTTAAGAGCTAGATAAAACTTTGATTTTGGAGAACTGTCTGATGTCAGAAACATACAAAGGTCTTTTGACCTTATGGATTAGCATAAACTTGACTGCGAGTGAATTCAATAAACATATAATAATTTTGTTAATCATTAAAACTTGTAGGGGTCATTAGCCATTACTGTTTTGGTTCTAACAATCTCCCCCTTTTTTATGATGACAAACATTATTATAAAGTATATTTTTGAAACAATATAAACAGTATTTCTTATGTCCTTATGAATAAAAGCTCCCCCTGAGATTATGCATTTACTTATTGAAGACATAATTCAGAACATAAGGTTTATGAAAGCATAAAAACAAGACATATACGAACCTTTATTTCCAAACTTTCAAATTCTATTCGAAACAACTTTTACACATTTCATATCATATATTCTCCCCCTGTTTGTCATCAGACAAAAGGAATGAAGGGAGGATGCACATCATTGTCAGCAAAAAGAAATAGAAAAGAGACTAAGGAGGTGGAGGAGGAAAGTCAGGAAAGATGCGATGAAGGTAAGAGAACATCTGATCCATTTGGCGATCCAACTCTTGAGTGACCCTTGCTGAGATCCTTTCTTCCAAGTAGTCAGCAACTTCAGGAGAAAGACCAGGAGGTAGAGAGGGAACCGAAGCTTGAGTAGGGTGGACTTCTTCAGCTGCAGAGGAGTTAACATCTTCCTCATCAAGATGTAGTTCCACAGTGTTTCCAAACAAGGTGGAATTAGCATCAAGACGGTCAGTGTGCTGAATAGAGCTTGCTTCTGCTTGTGAATTAGGAACAGCAACAGCATCACAGCTTGCATCGTTGAGAGGACCAGAAGACTCAACACAATAGACATTTGCTTGGGTCTCAGGTGCAGACAATGAATCAGGAGAATTATCCATTGGAATCTCTGTAGATGTAGCGTCTTCTTGAGAGTACCATGGAAGCAGAAGAACAGGAGGAGGAGAAGATGATTCCGGGACCTGTGATGGAGGGATATAGGGTGGAGATGGGGGTGGGGAACCAGGTTGTTGTGGGAAGGGAGTGGAGGTTGAGGAATCTGGGATTAGGATTTTGGGCCTAGGTGGCCGTTAGGCTACGGTTTTGATTCGCATTGGTTTAGGTGGAGGAGGGATGGACGCAGACAAGCTAGGATTGGGGTGAGGAGTAGAAGATGGTTCTTCAGAGGGAGTGGAGGGTACAAAAGAAACAGAAGGGTTGGGCAAGCAAGAAAGAGGGAAATCGGAAAATCATCCTCATCATCTTCTTCGTTGTCTTCGTCCATCAGAACTTCCTCTTTCTGTATCTAGGTTTAGAGGATCCAGGTTCTAGACCAGCTTGAGAGGATACATGAGCCTGCTGCTTTGAGCCTAAGTTAGCTTTAAGCAAAAGACCATGAATCTCTTCAACAAAAGGAACAACCACACCATTGAGCTTGATGAACTGTTCTCCATGAATGGTGTAAGCGATACCTTCTATCATCGAAGCAAACTCCAGGTTCGACTTTTCCTCAAATTCTTCAAAAACGTTTTGAGACTTAGCCTGAGATTGTTCAAACAATATCTCCAGAGTGGATGAATCAGAGGAGACACGAGGAGGATTGGCAACATTTTGAGTCTGATTCTTCCTTCTTTGTCGGCTTTGAAGAGCTTCCATGCGTTGAGTTTGAGCAGTAGTGGACTGAGCTTGCTCAAAGGCCAACACAGATTTGAGTTGCATTTTGGAGAGGTTCGCTTTTCCAAACACAGGGCAACTTATGGTTTGATAGGAGGTTCTTATGCTAGGATGAACTTTGTTTAGCATGCATTAAATCCCTTGATTTTCAAAGATTCGGGAGAGAAGGATTGCATACGTGATGGTTTTAACAGAAACGACATCAATGCAGTTTTCTCTGAACCGATCAAAGAGAAAAGAGGGAAGATTGACCTTTATACCATAAAGCAGATGGGTAAGCAGAAAAGAATGCACTTCAGAGATAGAGTCTTTAGACCCAGCTTTATGAAGAACAGCTTTGTTCAAGATCTGATTAAGAATCCTTGCTTCGTCTTTCATGATAGCAGCACGAAAGAGAGCATTTGGCTGAGCTTCGGGATTTCTGAG
The DNA here is from genome assembly GCA_039655645.1 of Ammopiptanthus mongolicus. NCBI lineage: Eukaryota > Viridiplantae > Streptophyta > Magnoliopsida > Fabales > Fabaceae > Ammopiptanthus > Ammopiptanthus mongolicus. The sequence continues at coordinate 14,730,951 of CM077350.1, read as the reverse complement.
GAAGTTGAAGACGTTGTCTTTTCCTCCAAACTTGTTGTGCCAAGTTTTGAAAAAGGTGGCACCGAGAGATAAACATCCTATAGCAGACGCCATAGTCACTTTGGAGACATCAACCTTTTGTGTCCCCAAGACATACCCAGAGATGTGTCCTTCCTTTTCTAGGTGAGCGGTCTTCCAAAACTCAGTGAGAAGTCTTGGATAGACTTCTGGATAGTTGATGAAGAAGTGATCCCATCCAGCTCCAATGATGTAGATTCTGACATCTGCTCCCAATTTGGCTAGCAGATTCAAGTCGATCTGGTGCTCAATGTTGATCTGGCAGTTGTCTGGAATCTCACGAGTTGGATGGCCTAGCGGTAAAATGGTCTCTTGAGGAATGTTGCTTCCTTCTCCAGCTGAACGAAGATTTCTTCCCATTTTTCAAAAGAGAGTGAAGATGAACAGTTGAGAGTAAGAGAGGAAGAGGAGATTTTAAAGAAGAGGACGTTTAGTGAGGTTCAAGCTCACAGGTTGAGGTATATATAGAGAAGAGTAAAGTAACCGAAACGTCAGAGAAAGTAACCGTGGTTAAAGAACCATGATAACTAGCGGTTACCGAGGGGAGTCTAATTAAGAGTGAAGTACCAGACGCACGCCGTTTGACGTGACCCGAGAGTGCTGACTCAACCTAGAAATTATGTGGATGACAGATAAAGAGTTTTTAAAAGAAAAACATTTATGACAAATACTAAATATCACAAAGTAATGACGTAAGCTGATAGAAAGCAATAAATGGACGCAACCATTTTATACGCACGCTTTTCTTAGACACAAGCGTTTATTGGACGCAAGGTCATTCAACATAGAGCATGTTGAGCTATTTTCTTATGAAAGAAAATCTATCCTCTGCACGAGGTTTTGTGAAGATATCTGCCCACTGATGGTCAGTATCATCAAATTTTACATCAAACACACCTTTTTGAATGTAATCTCTGATAAAATGATGTTTGATTTCTATATGCTTCGCCCTTGAATGCAATATAGGATTTTTCGATAAATTAATTGCAGCAGTATTATCACAATAAATTGGAATCTTGCTTTCATGGATGTTGTAATCTTCCAGTTGGTGTTTAATCCATAAAAGTTGTGAGCAACAACTAGCCGCATAGATATATTCAGCTTCAGCAGTTGATAAGACTATGGTACTTTGTCTTTTACTGGACCATGAGATGAGATTAGTTCCAAGATAATGACAGCCACCACTTGTAGTTTTTCATTCAATTTTATCTCCAGCATAGTCAGCATCACAATATCCCATTAATCTGTACTCATTTGTTTCTCATTAAATAAACCCAGATTAAATGTACCTTTTAGATATCTAAAAATTCTCTTGACAGCAGTTAAATGATTTTCTCATGGACCAGCTTGAAAACGTGCACAAAGACATACACTAAACATTATATCTGGTCTGGACGTAGTGAGATATAGGAGAGATCCGATCATACCTCTGTAAACCTTTTGATCTACCTTTTTATCTTTGTTGTCTTTGGTCAGAATGGACGTTGGGTGCATAGGTGTACTCATTGGCTTGCTATCATCCATTTGAAATTTCTTCAGGAGATCTTTAATGTACTTGGTCTGGTGAATGTACACACCCTTTGAGGTTTGTCTAACTTGCAGACCCAGAAAGAATTTGGGCTCTCCCATCATACTCATTTCGAATTCTTTTGTCATAAGATCAGAAAATTCCTTACAAAGAGAATCATTAGTAGATCCAAAAATAATGTCATCAACATAGATTTGGATGATTATAAAATTATCTTTATTAGTTTTCTTAAACAAAGTAGTGTCAACCTTTCCTATACTAAAGCCATTTTTCATGAGGAAGGAGCTGAGTTTCTCAAACCAAGCTCTAGGAGCTTGTTTGAGTCCATATAAAGCTTTCTGAAGCTTATATACAAACTCAGGATGAGAATGATCTTCAAACCCAGGGGGTTGCATTACGTAGACTTCTTCGTTAATTAATCCATTTAGAAAAGCACTTTTAACATCCATTTTTTTGATATAAGGTTATGTTATGATGAGCAGCAAAAGATAGTAAGATACGTATAGCTTCTATTCTAGCAACAGGAGCGAAGGTTTCAGTGTAATCAATACCTTCTTCTTGAGAATAACCTTGTGCTACTAAACTTGCTTTGTTTCTCACAACCTTTCCATTTTCATCCATCTTATTTCTAAATACCCTATTTGTTCCAATAATGGATTTATCTTTAGGTTCTTGAACTAAGGTCCAAACTTTGCTTCTCTCGAACTGATTGAGTTCTTCTTGCATAGCCAAGATCCATCCATCGCCCGAGACAACTTCATCCACAGTTTTTAGTTCTAACTCAGAGATGAAAGCTGAATCAGCTTGATTTCTGAAGGTTGACCTTATTCTTACTTTGTCATTGGGTTGACCAAGAATTTGATCTTCAGGATGGTAAACTTTGAATTGCCAAGTTTTCTGGATATCACTAGACAAATGAGGGTTGTGATCAACAGCTTTGACTTCTTCGAAGATTTCCTTTCCATTGTTGGTTGGATGATGATCATTCAGATCAAGATCTGCAAAAGATTCGTCCAGCTCTGATAATACCTTATTAGGTTCTTGTCATCAAATTTAACATGAATAGATTCTTCGACATTTAATGATCTACAATTATAAATTATGAAAGCTTTAGATGTTTCAGAGTATCCTAAGAAAATACCATTATCAACTTTGGCATCAAATTTTGCTAGATTGTCTTTAGTGTTTAATATAAAGCAAGCACATCCAAAAGTATGAAAATATAATATGTTGGGTTTTTGTCCTTTCCACAGTTCATATGGAGTCTTTTTTAGTATTGGTCTTATGTATACTCTGTTTTGAATATAGCATACTGTGTTAACAGCCTCAGCCTAAAAGTTCTTAGAGACAGAGTTATCATTGAGTAATGTTCTTAACAGACTTGTCTTTGTGAGCTAGGAACATTACCCATGTCCATCTATAATAATCATCAATAATGACAAGTCCATATTTCTTTCCACTTAGGGAGGCAGTCCTTGTTGGACCAAACAAATCTAAATGTAGCAATTCTAAAGGTTTGGATGTTGAAACAATATTCTTTGAATTAAAAGAATTTTTAACTAGTTTCCCCTTTTGACAGGCATCACAGAGAGCATCCGATTTATAGGCCAGCTTTGGTAATCCTCTTACGAGGTTATGCTTTTGTAGCTCTGAGATTAATCTCAGGCTTGCATGACCAAGTTTCTTGAGCTAAATCCATTGCTCATCATTCAAAGACATTAGACATGATACATTTTGATTAGAGAGGTCCTCCAAGTCAATTTTGTATACATTGTTTTGCCTCTTACCAGTAAATAGAGTGGACTCATCAGCATATTTGACTATACATTTATCTTTGTTGAAAGACACTACAAACCCGCTGTCACACAATTGACTTATGCTAAGCCGATTGTGTTTTAACCCTTCAACTAACATCACATTATTTATAGAGGGAGAGTTATTCTTACCAATCTTACCAATACCTACAATCTTTCCCTTTTGATTGCCATCGAAAACAACTGATCCTTCAGACTTTGGGTTTAGGTCTAGGAACATAGACCTTTCTCCCATCATGTGTCGTGAGCATCCACTGTCCAGGCAACAAAGATTATTTTACTTTTAGGTACCCAGATAGACTTAGGTCCTTTTTGGTTAGTTGCAGGTAACTTATAAGTTCTAGCTTTTCTTTTGTGTAAGCATCTAGACGCAGAGTGTCCATTTTTACCACAAATAGAACAATATATTACTTTTTTTGTCTCAGAAATTTTTGGATTTTCTTTTTCATATCCAATGCCAAATTTATCATAAGGAGATCTATATCTAAGAATTAAATTAAAATTCTTAGATCCATCAGTGAATTTAGATAGACTATCAGTTAAGTAAGTAACTTGATGCTCAAGTTTCTCAACTTCACAGGATGTACTGGACTTAGAGCTTGAAATTTCAGTTAGGCTGATTATCTCATCTCTTAGTTCTCCATTCTCAATTTTGACTTTGTCAAAGTCTTTATTGAGTCTGGCAAATTTTCTTTTAAGAGCTTTATATTCAGAATAGCTCTTCATATGCATCTTTAGAATAGTCAGATATATTTACCTCATCTTCTTCTATTTATGTCTCAGAGGAAATACTTGCCATGAGACACATATTTGCTGTTGGGGATGCATCGGAGATCTCTCAAGAATATCCATTAGGTTCATCATTCCCCAAGCAGTTGTCTCTTCAGCCACGACATCTCTTCTTGCTCCGTGTATACTCCGAAACAGGAAGGCCCTTGCCTCACAGTCAAGACCAACTCTTCTTCTTTCCTCAAAGGTGCAGAGATCTAGAGGTTTCATCTTGTATTCTCCATTGATGATGATGATGGGACAGAAGGTTTCGTCAGTGAGGTTTTTCCAGTGCTCCTCTGATCCTTGGGTTACTACAAAGGATCTGAAATTTTCTTTCCAAGCTATATATTCTGATTCTAATGATTGATAAATAGGTGGTCCTTCAGAACGAGCAGGTCTCCTTCTCATAAAAAGGCAATCTAGCATGTCAAACACTCTTTTAGTAATATCACAATACATCACCAAGTTGACAGTTCTTGTGTACAAGGCACATGTAAGAGTGTAGACAACTCTAGCATTGATTCTCACTCTTCTTTCTTCTTCTTCTTCAGAACATTATGCTCTTGGTTTAACTATGCGTTCACCAATGATGACAGTAGTGGGACAAAAGTTATCATCGGTGTAAGCTCTCCATAGGTCATCAACATTTTGTTCCAAGTTGAATCTCATGAATAGTTCTCTCCACATGGCATAGTCACCATTTATATAGAACATAGGTGGTATGTTTATAGAGAGGTTACTGAATTATTTTAATGACTTAGACTCAGGATATGAGATGATTGAAGAGATAAGTTGTTCCTCTTCTTCAGAAGAATCTTCAGAGATATCATTTTCAGACCAGAGACATAGGTTTGCCTCTTCTTCGTTTTCCTCTTCTTCAGAGGAGTCAAGATTTTCCCATGTTGCCATGAGATTCTTGCTTTTCTTTTTGAAGAACTTTTTCTTATCTTTCAGCTGCGGGCACTCAGCCTTGAAGTGACTTGGTTTCTTGCACTCATAGCAAACCATTGGATTTTTATCCTTGGTTTCACCATGGTCTTTGATGTTTTTCTTTGTAAATGGTCTTCTTCTCATGTTTTTCTTCTTCAGAATACGTTCAAGTTTCTTTGATATAAGAGACAGCTCATCATCAGATTCTTCTTCTTCATCTTGATCATTTTCATCGCTGGAATCATTAGTTTTGTGATCTTTTGAGCTGCTGGATTTTTGACTCTTTAAGGTAATAGTCTTGCCTTTCTTTGTAGAGTTGTCCTGGTTAAGCTCCTGCTCATGAACTTGAAGATTTCCCACAAGATCATCTAAGGTCAAGGTTGACAAATCCTTGGCTTGCGTGATTACAATGATGAGTGGTCTTCATTCATGTAAACTCCTGAGGATCTTCGTAACATTTTCTTTTGTAGTATAGACCTTTCCAAGAGACTTGAGATTGTTGATAATAGTTTGGAAACGACCTATCATATCAACGATGGTTTCTCCATTTTCCATTGCGAACATTTCATATTGACTCATAAGAATAATGTTCTTTGAGTTCTTTACTTTGGATATTCCTTCATGAACATTGGATAGAGTATCCCAGATTTGTTTTGCTGATTCACATGCATGAATCTTTTGGAACTCGTCTGGACTAAGAGCACACATCAAAGTATATCTAGCTTTGTAGTTCTGCTCCATCCTTCTTCTCTCATCATCAGTCCACTGAGATTCAACTTTCTCAATGCCATCTAGATTGTTGACGATGTGAGGACCGTTCATCATTAATGGCCAAAGCGCAGAGCTGGTACTTAAGATGAATCCTTTGAGTCTTTCTTTCCATTAGAGGTAGTGAGTGCCATTAAAAAATGGCGGTCTAGTCAAGGAGGTACCTTCAAGAACAGGATGACTCCCACTGGGCATCCCTTATCCTGCCATCGAGCTTTGGATCTTTTTCTCAAGCACGGCTAAATTCTCAACCCAGAGGCTGAGCTCTGATACCAACTGAAAGTGAAACAGGGAAACACAAGAAAAGGGGGTTGAATTGTGTTTCTTAACCAATTTTCGAAAACCTTTTTCAAGTAAACGTTTAAGATAGGCGAGATGAAAGAACACACCAAAACGATTACAAGCGTTTAAGATACTTTGTTTTCAATCCCTAAGTTAGTATAAATAAAACTTAACAAGATAGGGATAGAGAGATTCACACAAAGATATATCCTGGTTCACTCTTTCAAATCAAAGAGCTACGTCCAGTCCCTTCCCTCAGAAGGTTTTTCCACTAAAACTCTTAGCACTTTTCACAAGTTGTTTCCAAGTCCGCGACTACAACGCCAAGTATTCTACACCTCTCCAGGCTACAAGTATTCTTTTACAGACAAGCTTCTTCAGGCTCAACAAATCCTAAGATTTGAGAGTGGTTTTTCTAAGCTTTTTTACAAACTCACTACAGTGAGAGTATTACACGATACAACTCTTTAACAATTTGTTTGCAACTTTACAATGAAAGAATGAGAATGTTTACAGATCAAATTTCTAGAGAGTGAAAGCTTTGAGGCTTTTTGTTTAAACAATGAATTCTCTCTTGAATATTTTCTTGCTTGTGTGTTCTCTTTTTTGTTTCTTCAGAAGAGGGTCTCCTTATAGCTTTGTCTGACCTTCTGATTTCAAAATAGTGGGAAACTTTTCCATTTAGAGACATTCAAATATCCGTTAGGCACATCATTTGCCAGTTGTTCTCTGTTGTGTAATTGTCCTTTCAGAATGAGGAGGTAGTAGCAGCTTGAATTGTAGCAGACTGATTATGCTTTTATGGCCGACAATCGTTTTTCTCTATGTGATTCTTTGCTCTACGTGGTTTGCTTTGTACGACATTCGTACCTTCTTTTGTCTTATGTGAAAAAGATATTTTTCTTATAACCAATTAAGACTTTTAAAAAAGAGAGCCACGTCATCTGCAAAAATGAAGTTAGTGGACGCACAGGTATATATAAAAAGTTGGACGCACAATTTATATAGACAGTTGGACGCACAAGTAATGTATACAATTGGACGCACAAGATAGTTAATTGGATGCACAATATGTATAAACAGTTGGACGCAAAAGCAGTGTAGACAATTGGACGTACAATACTATATGATCATGTTTTGTACATAAACCTTTATTACTGTAGTCCAACTTATTTGGACGAACCATGAAGTTTTTTTGGACGAACATATTGCAGTGAGCTTTTTGTCCTTTAAGAGCTAGATGAAATTTTGATTTTGGAGAACTGTCTGAAGTCAGAAACATACAAAGGTCTTTTGACCTTATGGATTAGCATAAACTTGACTTCGAGTGAATTCAATAAATATATAATAATTTTGTTAATCATTAAAACTTTTAGGGGTCATTAGCCATTACTGTTTTGGTTCTAACAGTGACCTTGTAACTTAGAAAAGATCTAATAAATTAACGATGGGATCTATCAATCCTATTTCATAATGAAATTAGGACTCAAGTAACAATATCATAAGACATGAACATAAACATGAAATGTTTTGTCTTAAAACAGTAGTTCGATGACAGACCGGAGGGTCGGACCTAAGAACATCGCCTATCTGTATTGGTCTTGTGATGACTCGATCCCAAAGGGATCACAAGATTTATTTGATGGATAAAAGATTATTAATACACTTGAAATCGTGTAAGAAACTCTTAATGAGAAGATTCATATGGAATCACGAGGTTTATCCGGTGGATAAACATTTATCGCATCTGCTTTTACGTGTAAGCATTGGCATCGTTTGCATAAGTCAGTTACGGCCTTTGAGCCTAGGAGTTGAGCTTACACCTAGTGCGAGTGAGAATATAATGGTGCCGGTCGGTTTGGCCAAGGGGAGGTTGGGGTGCGTTATTCCACATGTGACCAGTTGGTAGCTCTTCCCTGTCGTGATAAATCAAGATCCCGCTTCAATCTCTCGACTAGCCACTGCCTTATTCAAGATTGGTGTAGAGTGTCTTTGCAAAAAACTAGCATTCACATGTGGTTTCGAATGTTGTAGCGCTTATTCCCGAATGGCTGGCGCATGCAAAACATGTACTCCCGATCACTCTCTCCGACGATTGTTTAGCTCCATGGAGTAGGGGTCTGAGTCATACCCATTTGCATAGTGAATGCATCCTAAACATTGCATAGTATGACATTGTTTGATGATACTGTTATTTGGCATAATTCTATTGCTGCCTATTTGATGGTTCATGATGATATGACTTAAAGATGTGATTCTTTGTGTGTCGTACTATTTTATTTTGCCATATGTTGTATTGATGATTAGGAATATCACCCATCACATATATTGTTTAGCTATCTATCCTCGCTGTTTTTTTATAAGATTACTATGTCGGGTTTTCATTCGACACTTCGGGCATATGTCCTCGCTACCCCATCTGATCACCCGGAGGGATGAATGCTGAGACTCGAGGGTGGATCTGTAGAGCCTCTTAGAGATGTTGTTCTCATGTTGCACATAGCCTGAGGTCGTGGTGCGTATGCTTTTATGTTTGTTTAGTTCCCTTTGAGTCATGAGTGTCTGTCGATGGTTCATGAGTTATTGGTTGGCCTAATACCCCGAACCATTCTGTGCTTTTTCCTCATGGTGGATGGGAAGGCGTAAGGGTAGAGTTGTTTATTGGGTTGCCCCTATCCAGTTCATTCCACCCTCATTTGAGGAAGGACTAGAATGAAGATCTATGGGTTGTGCCGGTAAGCAGCTTTTTCGTTTAGTGTCTTTTGGCCAACTCATAACGTTTGTGTTTTTATTTATGTTTTGAGGAGGTGCATCTCAATGCAGTTTATGTTAGGAGCTACGTCTCTAGTTCTTTAAGTTGAGTCTATGTCTTCTATATTTCTTTGTAGTCGGGTTGGGTTTTATGTATGTCGCTTTGAACTTATGAACCCTACATTGCGAAATGTTATCATTTACCTTACATGAATAATTAATTATAAGTCTTTATATTTATGTCTTACGAAAAAGAAAAACTCGTCCTATATTTTAATAAGAAATTTCAATTAACCCGTTTTTCGGCCTTATAGTTTCCTAAAAATGTTACTTAAAATGTAATTCCTGAGAAAGGTGTTACACACAGGGCCTCCTAAGTTTTGTTTTGCTTTTGTTCAGCTTTAGTGGGCATAAGGCCCATAAGCTGTTGTCTTTGTAAGCTTTGGTAGGCCTAGAGCATCCTATGCTTTGTTTTGTTTTTGTTCAGCTTTAAAGGGCACAGGGCCCATAAGCTATTGTCTTTGTTAGCTTTAGCAGGCACAGAGGGCCTCATAAGCTTTGTTTTGTTTTTGGTCAGCTTTATTTGGTACAGGTCTTATAAGCTGTTTCTTTTTGTCAAGCTTCGGCGGATACCATACCCTATAAGCTCTTTTATCTTTTTGTCAAGCTTCGGCAGGTACCATACCCCGTAAGCTCTTTTATCCTTCTTGACAAGCTTCGGTGGGTACCATACCCCGTAAGCTCTTTTATCTTTTTGTTTAGCTTTGATGGGTACCATACCTTGTAGGCTTTTTTATCCTTTTTTACAAGCTTCGACGGGAATCATAGCCCGTAAGCTATTTTTCCTTTTTGTTGCCAAGCTTCGGCGGGTACCCTACCCCATAAGCTCCTTTTCTTTTATATCAATCTTCGGCGAGTACCATACCTCGCAAGCTCTTTTTTTGTCAAGCTTCGGTGGGTACCATACCTCATAAGCTCTTTTGTTGTCAAGTTTCAGCGGGAACCATACTCCATAAGCTCTTTTATCTTTTTGTTCAACTTCGACAGGTACCTATACCTCGTAAGCTCATTTATCCTTTTTGACAAGTTTCAGCGAGTGCCATACCTTGTAAGCTCTTTTTCCTCTTTGTTATCAAGCTTCAGCGGGTAGCATACCCCGTAATCTCTTTTATATGTTTGTCAAGCTTTAACGGGTACCATACCCCGTAAACTCTTTCTTTTTTATCAAGCTTCAGTCGGTACCATCCCCAGTAAGCTCTTTTGTTGTCAAGCTTCGTGGGTACCATACCCAGATTGTCAAGCTTCACCGAGTACCATACCCCCATAAGCCCTTTTGGCAATCCACCCCACAACCTTTTTGTTTGAGCTTCAATGAGTAATCCAACCCATAAGCTCTTTTTATCCTTTTTAGGTCTTAGTGGGCAATCCACCCCATAAGCTTTTTTTATTCGAGCTTCAACGGCCAATCCAACACGTAAGCTCTTTATCTTTTATAGGTCTTCGCGGGCAATCCACCCCATAAACCTTTTTTGTTTAAGTTTCAACGGGCAATCTACCCTGCAAACTTTTTGTGTTTGGGTTTTGACGGGCAATCCAACCCATAGAAACCTAACATCCCCGGACAAAATCGAAGTTCATGTATTTACTCGTATCTTATAACGATAAAAAGTTAACTACAGTTACACCTATTATGTAATAAGAAACAAGTAAAGAGGGATAACTGTGAACGCCCAATTTTGTCCGGGCTAATTAATAAAAAAATACCAAAATAATAATAAGAATGGATTGGATCTTGGCCCAAATCCTATATTAGGGCTCATGACTTTTTTAAAAAAAATAAAATGAAAAAAGAAATAAAATAACAAATTTTATAAAAAAGAGGGAAACATAATTCAGTAGGATAAAATATAATGATATAATAAAGATAAAAACACAATCAGAAGGTGATTAGGTGTTGCTATCATTCTATCTTTAGAGATGGTTATCACTTATCCTTTTAGCAATTTTAGGTTCACTTATCTTAACAACGATTTTGATATCTTAATGGAATTCAGTTACCAAGTTTTTCTATAAATTGAATCCTACCCTACAATAAAAAAGGGAGCGAAAAAAAATTCCGATCACTCTCTCCATAATTCGGATATTTTTTTGGCATCAGTCACACTTCCTTTCTTGTTCTTCACTTTCCATCATCACATACCTTTTCACATTCTTTTCTCTCTACCTAGACTTTCTTTCACAAAATACCAACAAGTATAAAAATATTCTAGTCATTTCACAAAGACAAGAGCCACCACAATATTGGGTAGTACCTGCATTATCTGTTGTCTTGCCCAAAAAACCGCTGCTTTCCTCCATGAATAGGTCGTATTTACATGTTACGCTATCAGATTTGTACAACGATGTGAGTCACTTCATGCTTCATCATGAACCAAACCCATGATGCAGTCATAGCTTGAACCAGCAACCTCGAACCACCGAACACCACCGTGAGTTTGTGTTCAACTGCTTCCCCAGATCTGTACCAACACCACAAGTAGTGTGCCTGTATCGCATTCGTCGATCAGTCGCTGCAACTCACTGGGAGGACACATGTTGTAACATCCCGATTTTCTGTAACTCTAATCGAGCTGGTTAATCTTGATTAGGGCTTTGGATGATTGTGTGAGTTGTTTTGTGCTAGTTTAAGACCTAGTTGGGAGCTTAGGAATAGGCGTGAACAAGGTTGGAAAGGCCTAAGGTTTTAAACGAGAAATTGTAGAAGTCAGAAGTTTTGAAGGCTCTTCCCAGCTGAGCAGCACGCTCAAGCGTGGGAAGGGGGCACGCCCCATCGTGCCAACGCTCAAGTGTTGGCATGTTGCACACTCAAGCTTGCTAAGTGCCTTTGCCAGCTGGTGTGCTTTTTGACGCACGTGCTACATGTGTCAGGCCAGGGTGAAGGCGGAGTGGACAAGTTTCCATGCTCAAGTGTGGAGGGAACCCCACGCTCAAATGTGGGCACGCTCAAGCGTAGCAATCCTGCACACTTTAACGTTCTCAGCAGGATCACTTAAATGAAGGTTTCACTTTCTTCCCCACTTAACCATTCTCACCATTTTGGAGCACGAGATACAAAAAGCTTAGAGAGAGGTCAGAGCATCCTAGTGAGAGAAAGCTTGGATTCTTGGACTTCGGAGCTTCAGATCGAGATTTCGGCTATACAGTTGTGATCGCGTAGAAGTCTTCTACGACTTTGACGGATTACTTTATCGATTCGCGAAAGGAAAACTCAAATCCCGAACACGTGTTCTTTGTGGTTCTTCTAGTCTTTACCGTTCTCCTTCAATCTTTGAGCTTGCCTTAGGGCTAACACTATTGCATATGTGTTGTGCTCGTGATTAGGGCTAAGTTCATGCTAGCGGTTGCTCGAGTGACTAAGGTGTGCACGCTTTGTTCTTGGGGTTGCCATTAAAGGATGCCGTTAGCTCAAGCTTGGAAGAGCAAGTCGATGATCGCGTGGATTTGCGTGTCGATTGTTCAGGTGGGGAGAAAGAGTACTGCTGCCATCGGGAAGGCAAGAGTAGTGTAGTTGTGCTTTCTGCTATGTGTATGGAAGCCCTAACCCTACTAGGGGTTGAGCCCCGATAAAGTACCTAAACCCTATGTTTAACTTACTTTGGGCTATCACCGTTAAGTTGGAAACCCTAGGTTAGCTAACTGTTGATTGATGATGATCGGCTTCGTATGACTGTCATGATGATTGGTTGCTGTTGTTGCTATCTATCTAAGTGCCTATATGCTACTTGATATATGTGATATGCTGCTATGTGTTACTATTGTTGTCACTATTACTGTTACGGTTATGCTGGTTGTGGTAAATGTCGTAATGTGGCGGAATGCCATTGGAGTTAAGTTTGGCTGTGTGCCGTGGATGGTGTCGTTGCTGTTATGTTGGTTTCTTGAGGCTGTGGCCGTGATGTTTGAGCTATGACTCGTGGACGCATGGCGTTGAGGCTGTGGCCGTATGGATGCAGTGGCATCATATTGTTCCTGATTGAGTGTTTAGACATGAGATCCGGTATCAAGCCCGTTGAGGATGTTTGTTGCATACCATCAGCTGCCAAGTGGCGAGGCCCATGACAAGTAGTATGGGCTGCCAGCGTCATACAAGGTTGGTTGTACCTGAATGTGGGTAATAAAAGTAGAAGAGGCGGTCAAGTGAGTGACCTTGGGGATGTTGCCAATCTCGAGAATAATTTACAGTAACGGATGAGGTAGCTCCTATCCTGTCGTGATGCCCGATTTAGTCCGGTTTGCCCGACTAATCCCCAAGCTTTCCATGTTCCAGGCTAACATTTTGAGGCAACCGAGATATGTCGGTTCCGGAGTGGAAGGGGGATGCACTCTTATTGGTCACGGCGAGCAGTTCGGTTTCTTGGACAAACTAACTCCGTTCTGACACAGACCCTGTTCTGGTGTAGACTTGTTCGAGTGTGGAACCGTTCCGGTGTGGAACCAGCTTTGTGAGTTTTCGGCCAACATGCTGCATGAGATTAGTATCCCAATCTAGAGGATTGATCTATGTGTCAGACTCATGGAGATAGATGCATGTTACATGTGTTGTCTCGAGAGACGTTAGTTTGAATGCAGTATTTGCTATATCTGTTATATCTGCTACATGCTACATGTTGTTGTTTACTGCATTACTATTGTTTTTCGAGTTTGCCTTCACTGTATTTCTTATCTCCCTACTGTTTTTGTTATCCGTTTTGTTCTTGGTTCGCGCGAAGACGAGGAGCCAGTTGATGGACTCGAGGGCGCACCCCTATATCACATCGGCGCCGAGGATGTCGGTGTTGGGTCTGATCGAGATCATCTATCACGATGATCGGGGGTGACGTGTGGACCCCTCGACCTTTTTGACGGTCTACACTGGACCGGTGAGCATACTGTTCTGAGGAGGGGCATCGCATAATGAGGACATCATGGGATCCTTCAGAGTTATTCAGTTATTACCCTTTCCACGTATGTTCCTGCCGTCGAGGCGTTATAAGCGGGACTACACCTTGGTTGAGCCAGCATCTTTGGATGCGTCCATCTAGAGAGGCTTGGTCTATCGAGGTCAGCATCGGAGGACCGAGCAGTACTTGAGGACCTACCACAAGCGTAGGGTGGTTGTGTTCAACTCTTCGTCGGAGTATGAGCCCTTGGTGAGGTATAGGCGTACTCATGGCGAGGGCCAGAGTAGTTCAGGGCATCCTCACCGTTGATGGTGGGAGCCTGCCAGTGCGTCCGAGGTTGTGAGCTGAGAGCTTTCTATGTACCTTTTGAGTATGGGACGGGTAGTGCTGGTGAGCTGCGAGGGTCTTCTTTTGCTTTTGTCTGTATTTTTGTTTCTTTTAGTTTTTGGTTAAACAGATTGTATACTTATGTACAGTGTCCTACTGATGGGGCTATGTTTATGCATGGTATCTATATAGTTATTTTATATGTGTTTCCTCTGATATGATGTGATCTATGCTTTCTGTATGTTGGATGTTTGAAATGCGCTTGTTTTTGCTACCTTGTTTGAGTACCACGCTATCGCTATAATACGATAAGGCATAGTTAATAATCATAGGGTTTGGGACTAATGGGATTATCCTTCTAAGAAAGAAGGATCATTTCATTTTGGTGGTATTAGAGCAGTTCGATTCTAATATCCGACTGCGTGGTCTATGAAGTGTACTGGCTTTAACTGTTGATACCCGAGTTGTATCAACTGAGTCTGGATTGGATAGTGTCTGATGTGCTCGTTATCGAAGTGTGATAACTGTTTTCATTCATAAGGCATATGATATGTTTAGCTGTTAAGTGCTATTATATGTCTTATGGATTGGAACTGATAGCTCCTTTTACAGGAAGTTGAATGGCTCGTGGACGAGGTAGAGGTGGAAGGCTGGCTGCGATCGGAGGTAACGATAACAACAACAATAGGGACCATTCAGGGATAGGAAGTGGTGGTGACACCTCTGAAGCAGTGCGGGCCATGCGGGATTTGGCTACTGCAATGATGCAACAAACTCAGCAGATTTCCCAGTATATGCAGAGGAAGCAAGGCAGGATCAGTTACACGTAGTAAGAGGACGTGAGGCGGTGGACACCGGTCTCAATGCTTTCATGAAAGCAAATCCCCCTCAGTTCCATGGAGAGTACAACCCTGAAGCTGCAGAGATGCGGTTGCAAGAAATCGAGAAAGTGTTCATGGCCATGCACTGCAGAGAGGACAGCAAGGTGACGTACGCTGCATTTATGCTGGTTGCCGCAGCAAAAGCTTGGTGCAAAAACAAGCTCAGATTATTGGAAACAGAGGGCATAGTGATTACTTGAGGTTTGTTCCGAGAGTGCTTTCTGGAAAAGTACTTCCCGAGGAGCGTCGGACATGAGAAAGAGAAAGAGCTCCTGAGTCTGAAACAGGAACTGCTGTCAGTTGGTGAGTATGTTATGAGGTTCAAAGCGTTACTCAAGTTTTCACAGTTCTATTAGGTCCATCCAGACGAAGAATTGGTCTGCAGAAGGTTTAAAGACGGATTAAGGCCCGAATTGAAGCTAGTGATGCTACCTTTTGGCGTTAGATTTTTTCCAGAGATGGTGGAGAAGTGCACAGTAATGGAAGGGCATGACTGAGTAGGGGCATTCCCACAACAAGTGAGAAGTGGTGGACCTGTTCGGAGCAACCAGAGAGGCAGAGGTCGAAAGTTTCAGCAAAGGGCGAGACCTTACGATCGCCCGGCTCAGTTTAATATTAATCATGGAGAGAGCAGCTCCAGTGAGGGGCAATAGGAGATCAAAACCTGCTTCCAATGTGGGCGACCGCATCTAGTTAAGAACTGCCCGAGGACCCAGCACATCAGGTGCTTCAACTGTAACCAGATGGGTTACTATGTGTCAAACTGCAAACCGGGGGTTAGCAGAAGGGCTCAGTTTCAACAGTCGAGCTGTAGAGCTCAGAGTGGCGGAGCAAGATCAGCAGTGGTAAGCCCACAGAATTGGCCACAGACGACCGGAAGGGTGTTTGCTGTGAGGGGTTCTGAAGCCTCTCGAAGCCCTGACCTGATACAAGGTAAATGCTTAGTCTCTGGTAAACTTTTGTCAGTTTTATTTGATTCGGGGGCTACTCATTCTTTCATATCATTAGAGTGTAAGGATCATTTAGGTTTGCCTTTTTCTGTATAACCCTATGATTGGACTATCTCAACTCCTACTGGCGATTCTCTGACTACATTATCTATATGCCTTAAATGTCTGATCACGATAGAGAACCGTCATTTTCTTGTTGACCTTATCTATTTGCCTAAGCAACAGATAGATGTAATCCTAGGCATGGACATGCTTTCGCCCAATCATGGGATGCTAGACTGTTCAAATAGGACCCTTCTTTTCTCAGAGCGATCTGGATTGATGCCTACCGACGCGAGTATTTCGACGGGTGGACGATCAGATGGATGTGTGGTGCTGTTATCTTTGGAAGCAAATGACACTCCTAGTGTCGAAGCTTTATCTATTGTGCGAGATTTTTCGAAAGTGTTTCCCGATGATGTTCCCGAACTGCCACCGGAGAGAGAGGTGGAGTTTGCTATAGATCTTGTACCGGGGGTTAGGCCTATATCGATAGCGCCGTATCAGATGTCTCCAGTTGAGATGACGGAACTGAAGAAACAGTTGGACGAGATGCTAGGTAAAGAGTTCATCAGACCTAGTGCATCTCCGTGGGGAGCGCCGGTGCTATTTGTGAAGAAGAAGGACGGGAGCTCGAGTCTGTGCGTAAATTATCGTCAGCTGAACAAACTGACAATAAATAACAAGTATCCGTTAACACGGATAGATGATTTGATGGATCAGCTGAAGGGAGCAACTGTGTTTTCTAAGATCGATCTGCGATCAGGATACCATCAGATCCGGGTTAAGAATGAGGATGTGCCAAAGACAGCTTTTTGGAGTCAGTATGGTCACTACGAGTACTTGGTTATGCCATTTGGTGTGGCTAATACTCCAGCTGTATTCAAGGACTATATGAACAGGATCTTCCGACCGTTCCTTGACAAGTTTGTTGTCGTCTTCATTGATGACATCCTTGTATATTCTTCGAGTAGAAAGGAACACCAAGAGCAGCTAAGGGCAGTGTTGCAAGTGCTAAAGGTGTTGGGAATTTGCGTATTTTAAAAACGATAACGCAGTGAAAAAATTCCCACCAAAAGATCCATGCGAATGGCCATGACCCATGATGTAGTGTTTACCTCTTGTAGCGTAGCTTTACCGCGATCATTGCAAGGGAAGAACAATCCTTCTCAATCAATCACGAGAACTACGAACAACGCTATCACCAGTACCGCAATGGAGAAGCACCTCTATGTAGTCCACGTGAACAAATCATCGCCGGAGAAAACGTTATGCTAGCTGACGGCAGGGGTGAGGGGGCGCGCCTACCAAGGAGGTGTTATGGCCACTAGGTTATGCGCAGCAAGCTATTTAGCGCTTAAGTGACGTACACAGCATTATAAGCTGTCACCCACTTAACCTAACCTCATTGGGCTTGTACGCTATAGGCTCAATCTATAATTAATATTATTAAATCATATTTAATAAATTAATTCATTCTCCGACTATTTGCTCTATGCGGTGACCCTATAGGTTCTCAATAAATTGGCAATAATATTAAATAACATTTAATATTATAAACAATGAGCGGCATCTAGCAATATATCATTGTTACCCAATTAGTGAGAATATCGGTGATACGATATATACCTTACGGTAACCAAAATAACCATGTAGTAAATATCCCTTCATCCATATGTCTTAATTGAACACAAGCCATAAGTATGTCATCCATGTTAAGTTCAATTATTTGTTTCTCAATTCCCAATTAGACGTGTAATCACAAATGGGCCCAAATCTCATATTGGCCCATTACAGCATGGCCATGCACTTTCACGTCTCACTCTATTGAGAGGCCCATGACATTACTCCTATTATGTAGGAGGGACAAATCCTGTCTACATCACTCACATCCCTCAACATGATTCATTGTAGGCCCAATAACTATCTTTATGATCATCCTGTTACGGATAATGTTTGGTAGCATTAAAGCCTACAACTTCTCATGTAGGAATCATAGTGACTTCAAGTCGAAGGACTACTTCACTTTGGTTACCATGAGAAGCGTTCATGACACTTACATAACTATTATGCAGCGTTCTCATAGTGGGTTAATCCGGTATAAATATTACTTTAATATTTATACCTATGTGAAGACTTGATATCTCATATCCATGACTCGTGAGATGCGGTCATCAGTCTGCCCACATAATAGTCCCAATGTATTGTTGTCATCCTAATTAACAATAGTACTTGACTACAGATATTTTAAGAATAGTATTTAAAATGTTCAATAGGGTCTCACGATCAAGTCATGCACTTGATGTTCTATTGAACTGAAATAACTATTCTAAGGACTTTACTTCATTTATACAATTAATAGTATAAACTGAAATGCCTCATATATAAAAATATGTAAATCAAAGTCATGATAAAAATGTAAATCTCAAAGAAGACTAATGGCCTCTAGGGCTTACACCAACAATAGGATCGACAGTTGTATGCTAAACTGTCGAAGTGCGAGTTTTGGTCAGAGGAGGTTCAGTTTTTAGGCCATGTGATCAGTAAGGATGGAATCATAGTGGATCCTAGGAAAAATGAGGCCGTAGTGAGTTAGGAAAGCCCTAAGTCTATAAGCGAGGTGAGAAGCTTTCTTGGATTAACGGGATACTATCTGCAGTTTATCGAGGGATTCTCTAAAATTGCGTTACCTATGACGCAGTTGACGAGAAAGGGGAAGACGTTAGAGTGGTCAGAGGCTTGTGAGCAAAGTTTCCAGGAGCTAAAGAGAAGACTGACCACGTCACCAGTGTTGGTGCTATCGGATCCTTTAGGACGATTTGATGTATACTGTGATGCATCTTATCAAGGCTTGGGATGTGTACTCATGCAAGAAAGGAAAGTGGTGGCGTATACCTCTAGGAAGTTGAGAGTACATGAGCGGAACTACCCAACACATGATCTGGAATTGGCTGCGATAGTGTTTGCATTGAAGATATGGAGACACTATCTTTATGGTGCTAAATTCAGTGTGTTTAGCGACCATAAGACCCTGAAGTATCTGTTCGACCAAAGAGAGTTGAACATGCGGTAGCGAAGGTGGATGGAATTCATAAAGAATTACGAAATTCCACCTGCAATACCGTCCAGGTAAGGCGAATGTAGTAGTGGATGCGCTCAATAGGAAGGTCCTACACGTTCTGCCATGATGATAAGAGAGCTAGAACTTCTAGAGGCGTTTAGAGATCTGAATCTGGAAGCGGAAATTGTCGAGGATAAGTTGAATCTTGGGATGGTTAGAGTAACTAGCGATTTCCTGAAACCTCTATGGAAGAAGCAATTTGAGGATAAATACCTCGAGGGCGTGAATCAATTGAAAGAGGAAGGTAAGACTTCGGAATTCAGAAGAGGTACTAATGGTCTGCTTAGGTATGGTGACCGGGTTTGTGTACCAGCGAATAGAGAAGTTAAGGATATGATCTTGGAGGAAGCACACAAGAGTAAGCTGAGTTTTTATCTGGGGGCTACCAAGATGTATTAGGACTTGAAAGCGAAGATTGAATATCAGATGTAACACCCTGATTTTCGAATTAAACAATATTTACGATTTTGTATTTTATTGGAGGGTTTAGAGAGTGAAATAAAATAATCTGAGACCATAGTCAAGCTCTACGCTATCGTAGGAAGCTATGGTTAAGTTTTGGTCAAAAACTCAAACGGAGCCCGGTCTCCGTTTTTCATTGACAGTAGTATTTTACTACTGTCAAGACCTAATTTTGACTCGTAAACGAAACAGTTAGGTTTTAAATAAAATTGTGAACGATATTGGCGATTTTGAAAAAAATTCAAAATGAATAAGTTCTCACGACTTTCTTGGGCGAAAACCTAAATCGGGTGAACAACGGAGCTAAAAACGGATTTATCGGGACCCGCTAACGGATAAGGATGATGTCACATCACCTAGGAAGGTGTGCCATGACTCACCACTGTAATGATTACGTTTAGAAAATATCTGAACGCGAAAAGACCAAAATGCCCCTGACCTTTTCCATAATTACCATTTGCCCTAGGATGAAAAGACCATTTTGCCCCTGAGAATTTATGAAATAACCCTTTTGACCCTGTGACTCACCAATGTCATCATCACTTCTAGAAAATATCTAGATATTTATAGGGGAAATGACAATTATGCCCTTGGTCTTTTAGCCAAATTACCAAATTACCCTTCTACTTAATTACAAGTTTGCCATTGAGAAAAAAAAATAATATCTCACTCACTCTCTCTCTAGGCGACACGGCTCTCTCTCTCGCACACTCTCTCTCACTTGTTCTTCCAAGTTCATAGAGTTCTTCATATGTTCTTCATACTTTTCTTCATTTTGATCTTGAAACTTGAAAGTTTTTAGTGAAATCAAGTTGTTTCTCTTCAAGACTTTGAATCTAGGAGGTAATAACTCCATCCTAGATTTCTTAATCTCTCTATTTCATCTCTTGAGTCTCTTGATTCATAGAAAAGTGTTGAACAATCCTTTTAATGTGAAATCAATTTCTATGATCTAGTTTCATCATACTCTTTCATTATCTAAGAGCATGAAATCAAATAAGTTTTCTAGCCCTTTCTTCTTAAAGTGGCCGAACCACCTAGCTTGAAAAAGGTTGAGTTTTTTATTCAAGTTTTGAGTAATAAGACTTACTCTAGTGTTGTGTATACTTGAGGATCATTGATCCAAGAGTTGGAAACCAAATGAGCTTCCTAGCTCATATGGGTTTTCTTGGCCGAAACCTCCATGTGTTGGTGGATGGGATTTTGGTTCTAGTTTTGGTGTAATAGGCTTTGATCTAGCCTTACCACACCTAGTAAGGATGGAATCCAAGAGATAGGAATTTTTGGACATCCCTTATATAGGTAGGAATAGGAAGATTTGTGTTGTGTAATATTGATGTTTGGATTGATTATATGTATGTAGTTGTGGTTGAGTAATCGGACGAGAAATTGGGAGAATTCGTGGGACTATTGGACGACTTTTGCTCAGAGGATAACTTCCACGGGTAAGGGGAGTTTGCCTGAGGGATTTTTCAATAACTATATGTTATCCGTGATTGATTTGTGTAGCTCTGTTTGGGCTTCTTTGTGATTGTAATAATGTTCCATGCTTTAGTATGTTTTAGTATGCTTTAGCATATGTTATGATGATGTATGCCTGGATGGAAAATGTTTTCATATATGTTGAAAACCATACTTTGATCTCTAGATCAAGTAAGGATTTTTATGCTTGTTTATGGTTGAATGATATATGATAACATTGTGAGCATTTTGAGCTATGATTTATCTATTTGGTGAAGCAAAATCTTCACATCCCTTGTGTGGGAGCTTGCAGCCTTAGTTAAGAAAAAGGAAGAACATGAGTTGTTCTTGAGCATTCAAAGTTTTTGAAAGCAAGAAAGTGCTTTAATAACATATGTTTCAAAGAAAAACAATAAGTGGTTTTGATCCAAAGATCAAATAAAGTTTCAACATTTAAGTGTGTCACCAAAGTGAAAAATGTCTTTTATTTTAGCCATAAGATCATTTAATTAAACTAAGTGCTTCAAGAAGAGAAATAATGAAGAAGTTAAGGAAAAGGGAAAACAAGGCATTTGCCTGGCTAACCTAGTCTCGCCACGTAAGACAGAAGGCTAGCCCGAGCAGTAAGGATGAGCAGTAAGAATACAGCTTCTCGGCCTCGCGACGCGAGACCATTCTAGCCTCGCGAACCAAAAGGACTGTCTAAGAAGTAAAAATGGCCTCTCAGCCTCGCGTTGCGAAACTGATACTTGTAACGGCCCGGACTGCTTTCAGGATTGCCAACTGACCCCACAAACCAACACAGGTCTTTTCAGTGTGTTTTATCCTCACTCACACGCTTTCTGGGAAACTTCCCAGAAGGTCACCCATCCCACAATTACTCCAAGTCAAGCACGCTTAACTATGGAGTTCTTATGTTCAGGGCTCCCGAAAACAAGATAACTCCATAGTTAAACGTGCTTGACTTGGAGTAATTATGGAATGAGTGACCTTCTAGGAAGTTTTCCAGAAAGCGTGTGAGTGAGGACAAAGCACGTTGAAAAGACCCGTGTTGATTTGTGGGGACAGTCTACAATCCTGAAGTTAGTCCGGGCCATTACAAAATGGTATCAGAGTGGACCTCTCCCAGTACGATGTGGTTCGGGGACGAACCAGCCGAAGCTTGTGGGCATGTAACGCCTGAGCCTGACGAAGGCGGGGAGTAATCGCCAGTGCATGTGGCACAGACATGGAGCGGCTCCTGGCAGGCTTCTAGGCAAAGGGATACATGAATGAACCGAATTCACATCGGAATGAGAGGGATCCTAAGGCTGTGTAGGTATGAGACTGTACAGTTGAAGGAAGGCTTATAAGAATTGATTGGTACTACCGATACCAATAAGATGCATCTTCTTTTCGGGAGCCCAGAACACAAGAACTCCATAGTTAAGCGTGCTTGACTTGGAGTAATTATGGGATGGGTGACCTTCTGGGAAGTTTTCTAGAAAGCGTGTGAGTGAGGACAAAGCACGCTGAAAAGTTTCGTGTTGGTTTGTGGGGACAGTCGACAATCCTGAAAGCAGTCCGAGCCATTACAATAATCGCCCCGCGAGAAAAGGTTTTGGTTTACAAAGAAAGTTTTTCAACTAAAATCGTAAATTTTTACGCATGAAAACCTAAGTTTAAGTAATTAACTTAGAGTTGAAGACAAGAAATAATTAAGTATAATATATGGTGGGACAAGACCATGCACTATACCATTGATGACGTAGTTCATCAATGACTTCATAAAAGTTAAGTGAATCAACACTTATTTCATTAATTGAAAATCAAGGACTTAATATCTTAGAAAAGATCAAAGACTTATCTAAGAGGATTCTCAATCCTTCTTCATAATACTTAGGACTTGAAATGTGATTCATAAGACACAAACACAAACATGAAACGTTTTAGGTTTCGAAACAGTAGTTCGATAATGGATCGGAGGTCCGGATCCAAGAAAAGTCGTTCTATTGTTTCTGTCTTGTAATGATCGGGACGAGAGAGATCCTGATGCTGTGCAGGTATGGGACTGTACAGTTGAAGGATTGCTGAGGCTGTGCAGGTATAGGACTGTACAGTTGAAGGAATGCTATAAGAATTGATTGGAACTACCTATGCCAACAAGATTTATCTTCTTTTCGGAAGCCCAGAACATAAGAACTCCATAGTTAAGCATGGCTGACTTGGAGAAATTGTAGGATGGGTGACCTTCTGAGAAGTTTCCCAGAAAGCGTGTGAGTGAGGACAAAGCACGCTGAAAAGACCCGTGTTGGTTTGTGGGGACAGTCGGCAATTCTGAAAGCAGTCAGGATTATTCCAAAGGCATCACAAGATATTTATCCGGTGGATAAAAGTTTTATAAATACAAAGACACGTATAGTTCCTAAGGAAGAGAATCTTAGTGAACCTTGAGGTTTATCCGGTGGATAGACATTGCTTTATCGCATCCGCTTTGTGTAAGCATTGGCATTTCATTGCATGAGTTTGTAAGGCCTTGAGCCTAGGAGTTGAGCTTATGCCTAGATGCTGGTGCGAATCTTACGGTGAAGATCTTAAATGGTCTTTGGAGGTATCAGGGTTGGAAGGGCTGACATATGACCAGTTGGTAGCTCTTTTGTGTCGTGGTGAATCCAAGCAATACACTGATATCCTCTACTAGATGTCGTACTTTTCATGTTTGGTCGAGAGTGTTTCCGTAAAGCCAGATACGCGCACGTTACATTTGTTGTAGCATCTTGCCCATAGCTGGCATTAACCGGAACATGTCCTCCCATTCACTCTCTTCGACGATTTGATAGCTCCATGGAGTAGGGGTCAGAGTTTACCCTTGTGGCATATGGCATTGAGTCATGTACATTGAACTGCATTGCATGGCTGTTGATGATTACATTTACTTATTGTATATCAATATTCTGCTTTCAAAGATGTCTTATGCTGCTAATTGATTAATATGATATATTGCGATTTATGGCATGCATGTTAGACATGTTGTTACCTGATGTGTTGTTCTATGTTACTCCTGTTGTTGTGTTGTGTTGATACTACATGTGTTCATATGCTGTTTTGGGTATTGTGCATGTAGTTATCGTGTTTAAATCCATATATTGGTTACTCACCCTTGCTTGTACATGTTAGACATCCTGTTGTGTTTTTGGATATGCGTACAGATACTTCTCAACAGTTATTTGGGTCACTTCGGTACCCTGTGGCTTGAGCCCCTCAATGCCGACAACGAAGATGTGTGGACTGTCGACAACTAGGCCCATTCTTATTGGTACGATGTATACTAGATAGTGGGCTCTATTGTCCGTAGAGTTCTTTTATCAAACCAGCTCTTAGGAGTTTCAATGTTTAAATTGAGAAAGTCAGTATATGTGGTTTTGAAAACCTCTGTATAGTTGGAACTTCTGTATGAAATACACTTTCAGGAAAACTTATAAGTGATCGTTTATGATTTATGAATAAACCCAGTTTATGTATGTTGTCAAGTATAATGTGAATTTATTATTGTGATGTGTGTATCACGTTTCTGAGGTTTTATGCAGAAAATTTTTGTACCCGAGCTTTCCAACTTAATGTAAATTATCCTTTTTCCGAAAGCGACCGACAATTTTCTTTTAAATTTAATTCCGCACGTGTTATTTATGTAATGCCCAAGGGGGTGTTACACCAGAAGCCAGCAGTTGTTACAATCGCTGGATGTCCTAGAATGGAAGTGAGATAGCATTGCCATGGATTTTGTTTCTGGGTTGCCGAGAACTCAGAAAAGGTGTGATGCGGTCTGGGTGATCATTGGCAGGTTGACGAAGTGTGCTCACTTCTTACTTATCAACCAAAGTTACTCTCTGGAGCAATTGACTCAGATTTACATCAACGAGGTTGTGAGGCTGCATGGGGTACCTTTAAGCATCATTTCGGATTGTGATCCAAGGTTTACCTCAAGTTTTTGGAGGAGCTTACACAATGCAATGGGAACTAAGCTAAGTATGAGTTCTGCTTATCATCCTCAAACGGATGGTCAGTCTGAACAAACAATTCAGTCATTGGAGGATCTCTTAAGAGTGTATATGTTGGAGAACACGGGAAGTTGGGACGAGTTCCTTCCATTTATCGAGTTTACTTATAACAATAGTTTCCATTCAAGTATTGGCATGGCCCCGTATGAGACACTTTATGGATGTAAGTGTAGGACTCCGATGTGTTAGTTTGAGACTGGTGAAAGTCAGCTGTTAGGTCCGGAGCTGGTACAGCAAACAACAGAACAAGTCCGTAAGATATGGGAGAAGAGGAAGATCACGAAAGATAGGCAGAAAAGCTACGCCGACAAGAGGAGGAGACCTTTGGAATTTTAAGAGGGCGACCATGTCTACATGAAAGTTACCCTAAGAGCTGGAGTGGGCAAGGCAATCAAATCCAGAAAGGTAACACCTAGATTCATAGGACCGTTTCAGATTCTTCGACGAATAAGCCCTGTAGCCTATCAGATGGCTTTGCCACCAAATCTGTCAAATCTCCACGACGTCTTTCACGTCTCTCAACTCAGAAAGTACCACCCTGATCCATCACACGTGCTAGAGCCCGAGTCAATCCAACTGAAAGAGAACCTTGAGTACGAGAATTCACCTATTCGGATCGTGGATAAAAGGATCAAGGAACTGCGCGGCAAGCACATTCCATTAGTTAGAGTGGAATGGAACCCAGTGACTCGTGATTCAACGTGGGAGCGTGAAGCTGAGATACGCCAGAGTCATCCTTATCTGTTTCTAGGTATGCGACGGAAATTTTGGGGACGAAATTTTCTGTAACATTCTGATTTTCTGTAACTCTAATCGAGCTGGTTAATCTCGATTAGGGCTTTGGATGATTGTGTGAGTTATTTTGTACTAGTTTAAGACCTAGTTGGGAGCTTAGGAATAGGCTTGAATAAGGTTGGAAGTGCCTAAGGTGTTAAACGAGAAACTGTGAAAGTCAAAAGTTTGGAAGGCTCTTCCCAGCTGAGCAGCACGCTCAAGCGTGGGAAGGGAGCATGCCCTAGCGTGCCAACGCTCAAGCGTTGGCATGTTGCACGCTCAAGCGTGCTGAGTGCGTTTGCCAGCTGGTGTGCATTTTGACGCGTGTGCTACATGTGCTAGGCCAGGGTGAAGGCGAAGTGGACAAGGCTCCACGCTCAAGCGTGGAGGGAACCCTATGCTCAAACGTGGGCATGCTCAAGCAAGGCAATTCTGCAAGCTTTAGTGTTCTTAGAAGTATCACTTAAGTGAAGGTTTCACTTTGTTCCACACTTAACCATTCTCACCATTATGGAGCACGAGATACAGAAAGCTTAGAGAGAGGTCAGAGCATCCTAGTGAGAGAAAGCTTGGATTCTTGGACTTCGGGGCTTTGGATCGAGATTCTGGCTATACGGTTGTGATCGCGCCGAAGTCTTCTATGACTTTGACGGATTACTTTCTTGATTCACCAAAGGTAAACTCGAATCCCTAACACGTGTTCTTCGTGGTTCTTGGAGTCTTTACCTTTCTTCTTCTATCTTTGAGTTTACCCTAGGGCTAACACTATTGCATATGTGTTGTGCTCGTGATTAAGGCTAAGTTCGTTCTAGCGGTTGCTCGAGTGACGAAGATGTGCACGCAGCTGTTCTTGGGGCTGCCATTGAAGGAGGCTGCGAGCTCAAGCTTGGAAGAGCAAGCCGGTGAACGCGTGGATTTGTGTGTCGACTGTTCAGGTGGGGAGAAAGAGTACTGTTGTTGTCAGGAAGGCAAGAGTAGTGTAGTTGTGCTTTCTGCTATGTGTAGGGAAGCCCTAACCCTACTAGTGGTTGAGCCCCGATAAAGTACCTAAACCCTAGATTTAGCTTACTTTGGGCTATCACCGTTAAGTTGGAAACCCTAGGTTAGTGAACTGTTGATTGAGGATGATCTGCTTCGTATGACTGTCATGATGATTAGTTGTTGTTGTTGCTATCTGCCTAAGTGCCTATATGCTACTTGGTATATGTGATATGCAGCTATGTGTTATTGTTTGTATTACTGTTATTGTCATTATTATTGTTGTTGTTATGCTGGTTATGGTAAATGTCGTGTTGTGGCAAAATGTCGTTAGAGTTAAGTTTGGCTGAGTGCTGTGTTGTTATCGGGTTGATACCGTGGATGGTATCGTTGCTGTTATGCTGGTTTGTTGAGGTTGTGGACGTGATGTTTGAGTTGTGGCTCGTGGACGCGTGGCGTCGAGGCTGTGACCATATGGATGCAGTGGCATCGTGTTGTTCCAGATTGAGTGTTTAGGCGTGAGATCCGATATCAAACCCGTTGAGGATGTTTGCTTCATATCATCAACTGCCAAGTGGCGAGGCCGTATGATAGGTACTATGGGCTGCCAGCGTCATACGAGGTTAGTTGTTCCTGAGTGCGGATACGGAAAGTAGAAGAGGCAGTCAAGTGAGTGGCCTTGGGGATGTTGCCGGTCTCGAGAATAGTTTACGGTGACGGATAAGGTAGCTCTTATCCTGTCGTGACGCCCGATCCAGTCCGGTTTGCCCGACTAATCCCTGAGCTTTCCATGTTCTACGTTAACGTTCCGAGGCAACCGAGATACCCCAGTTCCGGTGCGGAAGGAGGATGCACTCTTTTTGGTCAGGGCGAACGATTCGCTCTAGTGGAAAATATGGATTTTACGATCAGCTTTAACGTCGGTTAAATAAAATTTGACGTTCAAAAAGACGCGGTGGCAGAATGGTAAATAATTAACTCATTTAAATCATCTTTAACGTCGGTTGTATAAATACCTGAAGTTAAAAATTTGAGTAAAACTTTTAACATTGGTTGTTAAACACAACAGACGTTAAAAGTCTCATTTTAACGTCGGTTCTTGAAACAACTGACATTAAAAGTTTTACTAAAATTTGAGTAAAACTTTTAATGTCGATTTTTTAAAGAATCGACGTTACAATTTTACTTTTAACGTCTTTTGTCTTAACAACATATGTTAAAAGTTTTATTCAAATTTTTTTAACGTTAAGTCGCACCCTAGGTATCAGTTCTGCATTCACTCACTACAGTTTCTCTTCTCCATTTGAAAAACTCTTGTCGCGCCCTAGGTTCAGTTCTGTCTCTTCTTCGTCGTCCCACTACCATCGCAGCACCACCATCGTGCCTTAGGTATGCTTTTTCTCCCTTTCTCTTGTACCTTTCTCTTCTCTCTTTCTCTTCTCCCTTTCTCATTAAGTTTCTCCTCTCATTAGGTTTCCTACTGCACCATCGCACGACTACCTGTTAGGCTTCTCCTTTCTCTTCCTCAAGTCGTTGCTCCTCCAACAAGTAACCCTCATTAGGTTTTCCCAATCCATTATCATTTTCTTTATCTTGTTGTTCCTCTCATTAGATTTTTCCACTGCTTGGGTCTTTGTTGCTACTTGTGATACTTTGTTTAGATTATTTTTCTGGTTCTTTGGCATGCTGTCTTATAGTAAAGCAAGTTGTATAGCTGTCAGGTTAAGATGCTAAAAGTAATAGAGGGTGTATATATATAGGGTATATGATACTGAAAGTATTAGAGGGTATAGGGTATATGATGCTGAAGGTATTAGAGGGTATAGGGTATTTGAAATTTAATGCACATATAATTTCTCAATTTTGTGCACTATTTGGATATGTTAAGTTATAGGGTATATATGGTTGTTAGGTTTTCAAATACTAGTTCTTTTTCAATCTCCCCTATTGTGCTTATATTGGATATTGTGTATATATCTAGAGATGCCTCTCTAGTTATGGAACGTAGCTGGATGGTTAGTAAACGCACAATTGATGAGTATTTGAAGGGAGTGGAAGAGTTTATAGAATTTTCTCAAAGAAATCTTCCTAATAGTGATGGAAAGTTTTGTTGTCCTTATGTCAAATGTTTGAATTTAAGGAAATGTGCATGAAGTGTGAACACCCCATTTTGATCGGGTTCCTTTTGTTTTTCACTTAAATTTACAAAAAATACAAAAAAAAATTGAAAAAAATCAAAATCATAAAAAAACTCAAATTTTGAGAAAATCCAAAAAAGCATGGATTTTTATTTTACTTCTTCATAAAAGTCCAAAAAAATGATAAAATAAAAAATCACAAAATTATTTTACTATTTATTTATTTGCTAATTTTTATAGTTGTTAATTGTTTTTTTTTTTAAAAAAAGAAGTTTTAGTTTGTTTATGTGTTTTTGGGTCAGCACTAGCCATTTTACCAAGGCTAGTCCAAATCCACTATTCATCTTTCCTATCCATGACCCGGATCCACTTTATTTCTTCTTCCCCTTCCCTCAAGAACCCTAGCCGCCGCTCCCTCTCTCCCTTCACCACTCTTTCCTTTTCCTTTTCACTTACCCCAGATCCCCACTTCCCTTACTCGTCTGCGCGCCCTTCTCCATCCCGAAATTCACGGGATTTTATCTTCTTTCATCACAATCCTTTCGCGATCCTGAACGTGAGGGAGGATTTTCTTCCATATCCATTGCATGTAACGGTCAATCACGCGAGGTATGTGTTGCTCCATTCCTTTTTCGTTTCTAATCAAGAGATTTGATTTTGGGTTTTCATGAATGTGTAGGAAGAATAAATGAAAGAGAAGAAGGAGTGACTTTATAAAAGACCATAAACGCAGCACCAAAGGGAGGAGGGGGACGAAAAACGACAGCTACACAGTGAACTAAAATACAGAGGAGGAGAGTTTCATTTTTGGGGAAAGGGTTTTTCTAAAATTGAAAATGATTTTGGGTTGAGGGTCTAAGTTTTCTTATTCTTCAAATTGTTCTTTTTTGAAAACACAGATTTTATTTCTTTCTCTATCATTTGTATTGAACAACCTTCCAGAATCAATGAATCCAATTTATGCTTATCATTTTTATGTTGCTTGATCTATTTCTACTTCATTTCATTTCATTGTGTCCATTGGTAGACAACGATCTGTTTTTTTTTTTTTTTTGCCCCCGTGTTTCTGTTGTGGTCTATTGGCTGCTACCCTGAATGTTGTGCTCTTCATGATCCCGTATAGCCCCTAAATATGTTTTTTTTTCTTAATTGATTTGCTCGTATGAATTATTCAACATACATTGGTACATATCCCAGCAGCTTGAATGCCGCAAGGTCTGTTTTGCTTATGCTCAAGATCACGATTTATTGAATTAACTAAGTGAATTGCTAAATATGCTGGTGTGCAAAATGTATTTGAACTACATTATGTTTTTTTTCGAAACTCATGAAGCTTTGGATTCGTGAGAGTTGTTGTATGCCTGCTCAAATAGCTTGTTCTTGATCAATGCGCAAGACGTGTTGGATCAGTGAATTGAGGTGTGATAGTTGCTAAAAATCTGGTCTTGTCATGATTTTAATTTTTGGGTTTGCCTCTTGAATTTGGTTTTATCTCAGGGCATGGATAAAATATCTTTATTTGCCTTCTCCTTTGCGTATACCCATGTTTATTTGAAATTACAAAGAATGTTAGCCTATGAAAATGAAGTTCATCTTCAGTTTTGGTTTGAATAAGTAAAGTGCTTTGATTCTAAATTTACAAGGGAGTGTTAATTTATAGCCACTACATGATGTGGTTCGGTCCTTAAATCATATACCTGTTGCTTGTTTTGTTGTTTTGCTTGGTGTCTCGAAGGTATCATATACTCTATGAAATGTTTAGGCTATAGGTCCTTCTCATGGGATAAATGAAAGGTTGGGCTTTGATCTTGGTAGTGCAAGATGGATTATGGGTAGTGTTCTTGTCATGCGCTAGGGGCAATCTAAGGATATAAGGAAAGGTTTGCATTTTGAATGTATAGTGCATGTGGAAGTTGGCAGGTAATAAAATGATTTTATTAGAGAATATAATATCCTAAGCTTCTTCTAATGGCTTAAGTTTTCAGCGGTTGGAAAAGTATCTAAGGCTCCTGCAATTGTTGAAGTGCTTTGGCAGCCCCCTCCCTGTTACTAGATCAAAGTAAATACCCATGGATCAGCTCATTCTGGTGGTTTAGCAACCTGTGGTGCTATCTTTCGAGACAAGTCAAGAGCTATATTGGGATGTTTTTCTTATCATTTAGGTGCAGCTTCTGCTCTTTTTGCTGAGATAATGGGTGCTATCATTGCAATTGAAACTGCAAACAGAAGAGGTTGGAGAAGGTTATGGCTAGAATGTGACTCAATGTTGGTTGTTCAAGCATTTTCCTCATTGAAGATTGTTCCTTGGCAATTGAAAAAACAGTTGGTTAAATTGTTTACATATAGCTAGGAGCATGACATTTCACTATTCTCACATCTATAGGGAAAGTAATTCTTGTGCAGATAAACTTGCTAACTATGGCATTCAAGTACCTGGCTTAGTTTGGGGGGACTTGCTTCCTCCATTTGTTAGAGATGATTTTTTCAGGAATCGGTTCTTTTTACCTTTTTATAGGTTTGTTTGATTCTTTCATGGGTATTGGTTTAAGTCCCCCATGCTCTTGTACTTTTTTCCTTTTTTAAATAAATATAGGGTGGAGTATTCTTTTTCCTTCTTGATGTTTTTTCCCTAAGGAGGGTTTTGCATCAGAAGGTTTTAACGAGGCTTCATACCTTCATTAAAAAAAAAAGCTCCTTCTAATTGCTTAATATTGGTTCTGTTCTTTGGTATGTTTTTTTCAAATAAAAAAAATTAGTTCTTTGATTATTAATAATTCTTAATTTCGTGTTTACAATTTAATAATTTAGGATAAAATAAATTCGTTAAAATGAATTGATTATTTGCACAACTAATTTGGGTAACCGTTTTTTTCTAACGGGTGCATTAGGGTTGCTTATGGGGTTAAGTCCTGATCCTTCCCTATGCGCAAACGGCTTCCAAACTCGATTTTGGTTCCAAAGATCATTCTTTAAAGGTTTTCCAACTTTTTCCTAAGTTTAATAAAATTGGTGGCGATTCTACATGTTCTTAATAAAATCTCTTCTTTTCGCCATTTACTTCACGATTTTGGTCGTGACATGAAGGATATGCGTACTCATCTTATTTGTAATGGGATTTGCAAGAATTATACAAGATGGATATGGCATGGTGATGTGTTGTTGAATAACAAGCCAAGTGTGTCCTAAAGTGAGGAAGTTGACGTAGATATGGAGGATGACCGACTAGAGGACATGATCCGTGATAATGGACAAGAGACTTTTCAGCGAGCACATGTGTATGAAACTTTGTGCAATGATTCGGATAAGCCTTTGTATCCGGGGTGCACTAAGTATAAACGATTGTTAGCGGTGTTAAAATTGGTCACTGTGAAGGCGAGAAATGGTTGGAGCTATAAAAGCTTCACTGAATTGCTTGAGTTGTTGAAAGAAATGCTTTCTGAAGGCAACACATTGCCGGACCATAACTATGAGGCGAAGAAGGTACTGTGCCCAATGAGTATGGAGTATAAGAAGATACATGCATGCCCTAATGATTGCATATTGTATAGGGGTGAATATGAAGAGTTGCACAACTGCCCCAAGTGTAGGGTATCACGGTAAAAAGTGAAGGATGGTGATGATGATTCTAGTTGTGATGTGAACAAAAAGGGTCCTCCTGCGAAGGTGTTATGGTATCTTCCAATAATTCCAAGGTTCAAGTGATTGTTCACTAATCCAAATGACGCAAAGAACATTAGATGGCATGCAGATGAGAGAAAATGTGATGGACACCTTTACCATCCGGCTGATTTGTTGCAATGGAAGAGAATTGATAGTTTGTTTCCGGATTTTGGAAGTGAGCCAAGAAACTTTAGGCTTGGACTTGCAACGGATGGAATGAATCCGTATGGTACCTTAAGCACTATTCATAGTTCATGGCCTGTTCTCCTGGTAATTTACAACCTACCTCCTTGGTTATGCATGAAGCGCAATTATATGATGTTTTCTATGATGATTTCGGGCCCAAAACAGCCAGGAAATGACTTAGATGTTTATCTAAGTACCTTGATTGATGACTGGAAAAAGATGTGGGTGGAAGGCGTTGATATGTTTGACATCCATTACAAAGAGACTTTTAAGATGCGTGCCATGTTATTTTGCACCATCAATGACTTTCCAGCATACGAAAACTTGTCTGGCTACAGCGTTAAGGGGCATAAAGCATGCCCTATATGTGAAGAAGGCACATGTTTCACTCAATTGCAACATGGAAGGAAGACAGTTTACCTTGGGCATCGGAAATTTCTCAGACGTGATCACCCATATCATAGATTGAAGAAAGCTTTTAACGGATGCCAAGAGAGTGAAATTGCTCCGATGGCCTTAACTGGAGAGCAAGTTTATCAACGGGTGAAGGACATCAATGTTATCTTCGAAAATACCCAAAAAAGGCTACTGATAAAAACATATGGAAGAAGAGGTCGAACGTCTTTGATCTTCCATACCGATGCAAACTTGATGTTAGACATTGTATTCATGTGATGCATGTGGAGAAAAATATGTGTGATAGTGTAGTCGGAACGCTTCTCAACATTTAGGGCAAGACAAAGGACAGAGTGAATGTTCGTCTAGATCTGGTTGCGATGGGTATACGAGAGCAGTTAGCTCCACAGCCAAAGGATGGTAAGCGGACTTATTTGCCTCCAGCATGTCATACTTTGTCAAGAAAAAAAGAGAACAAGTTTTTGTGATTGTCTACGGAGCGTCAAAGTGCCACATGGTTACTCTTCAAATGTCACGAAATTAGTTGGCTTAAAGTCTCATGATTGCCACGTGTTGATGCAACAACTACTACTACTGGCTATTCCTGGTATTGCTCCTAAAAATGTTAGACATGTCATAACTAGGTTGTGCTCATTCTTTAATGCAATATGTAACAAAGTCAGTGACCCCCAGAAGTTGGATCAGTTGGAAGATGAGGGTGTTATTATCTTGTGCCAATTGGAGATGTATTTTCCTCCTTCATTTTTCGACATCATGGCTCACTTAATTGTTCATCTGGTGAGGGAGATTAGACTGTATGGCCCTGTTTATTTAAGGTGGATGTACCTAGTTGAGCGATACATGAAGAGTAACCACATCATCGAGAAACATCTATTGTTCAAAGGTATGTTGCAGAAGAAGCTATTGAATTTTGTTCAAACTACATTTCTAAAACTGATCCTATAGGGGTTCCTAAGCCTCATCATGATGAGGCAAGATATGAAGGCAAGGGTACACATGTTGTAATGGTTAAGAGCAAGGGTCGGGAGGAAGTGCTTCAAGCACATTTGTATATATTGAATAACCCTGATGAAGTTCAACCTTACTTATGTGATCATAAAAGAGACGTCAAGGTAAGAAACCCTCGAATGAGCGAAAAGTGGTTGTTGAACATGCATAACAAGACTTTCTTAAAATGGTTTAAGGAAGAAATTTTGAAGGATGATAATACTGCTTCTGATACATTAAAATGGCTAGCACGTGGGCCTAGCTTTAATGTCATATGTTGGAGCGGATACGACATCAATATGTTTTCCTTTTATACAAAGGAACAAGATAACAAGAGTACCATGCAAAATAGTTGGGTTATGATAGTGGCTGAGGCCATGCACTTCTCTAGTTCAAAAGATACAAACCCCATTATGGCACCGATTCCTTACTTTGGAGTCATTGAAGAGATCTGGTTGGTCGATTACACTAAGTTTACAGTACCTATTTTTAAATGTAATGAGTTGACAGTAAAAGTGGTGTACAAATCGATGAATTAGGATTTACATTGGTAGATCCTGGCAAGGTAGGTCACACGGAAGAGCCTTTCATCATGGCTTCCCAAGCAAAACAAGTGTTTTATATCAATGATCCTTCTAACAAAAGGTGGTCAATGGTTCTCCAAGGAAAAAGCATGCATAATGGTACTGATGAAAATCAAGATTCAACTCTTGATATTCTTGAGACTCCTTCTTTCTCAATACACATGCCTAGTTTCATTAAGGAAAATGAGGTGGACGATATACATGCCACCCGTGATGATCATCATGAAGGGATATTGCTCTAGCTAAATTAAAGTTGACCATAGTGTAAGTTATGTTTATCCATGGTGTGAGTTTTGTTTTCTTAGGGTTATATTTTTATTTATCAATACATGTTTATTACTAACCTAATTTTTAGGGTATTTTTATTTATACATGTTATACTAACCTAATTTATTACTTTTTTGTCTAAACAGGCATACATATGACTAATTCAGCAGACATCCCCCATTCACAGGATGAGTCGGTCACGGCGCCGCTCACTGATAGTGTAGGTTTTATTTATACATATAATGTTAATTAATTAGGCTAACTATATTTTTATTTATCCATGTTAAGCTAAGGTTAATTTATTATTTTTTGTCTAAACGGCATCACACAAGGCTGATTCAACAGTGTCGGGTAGTTGGCTTGCCAAAAAAAAAGGGTAAGAAAGCCACAACTTTGAAAAGTTTGTCCAGATCCAGGATTAATAACCAGAGGCTTGAGATCGAATTTGATAGTCGCCTGGAGCCCATGGGACCCCTTGCTAAGAAATTCGCCAGTTTTGTGGTTTTGGAAGCTAAAACCCATACTAGCATTATGTTTGATGATTGGGATCACGTACCACAGAACGTGAAGGATCAGATTTGGAAGTCAATCACGGAATTTTCCAATGATCTCTTTGTTTGTATTTACATTATTTAAGCATATTATGATCCATGCATTACTAACTCCTCCTTCTTGTTCTGTAATTAATGTAGATCACATGGACCGTGCCGAATACTCCTGAACATCAGACAAAATGGCTTCAACTTGCGGCTAAGCGTTGGACGGGGTTTAAGTCTTTTTTGGGTAGTAAGTACATATTTGGAGAGAAGATCGATGAATCTCCTCTTGATGTTTACTCATTCCTTGATAAGAATACGTGGGATAGATTTGTTTTGAGCCAAGCCAATTCTGAGTTTCTGGTTTAAAGGGAAAAGGGTAAGGCGAGTTATGCGAAGAATGTCCACCCCCACACCATGTCTCAAGGTGGGTATAGATTGGTGGAGAAGAAGTTGATAGATGAGAAGTTGAGAAAGATGGAGGAGAAATTGAACGAGCAGGTAGAAGCAGGAGAAGAAGTATGTGAAATTGTTGATCCTCCGTCTTCACCCCCACGTGAGGACACATGGGTGGAAGGCCGAAAGATTAAATCTGGAAATTTTAAAGTTAAAGACACATGCGTTGTTGCTGAAAAGATTGTAAGTAACAAATTAAATATTCTTCATTTCTACTTGTAATTGTAACATATTGTCTTACACATTTTTTTTAAATTTTGTCTTTGTAGGAGGAGCTGAAGGAACAAAGCTCACAAGGGTCCTTCGTTCCACAAGTACGTTCAGATATCTTGGTCGTTGCACTAGGGAAAGACGACCACCCTGGCTGTGTACATCGTGTTCCAGGGACGGTGGGCATTAAGAAATTTCATGGAACATGCGAGTCACGTAGGCAGGTCGAGCAGGAGATCAATAAGGAGGAGCTTAAATAAGAGGATAAATAGGACGTTATTATCGACCCAGCTTTTAGACAAGAGCTTATGTTTTCACTTCTAAAGGACCCCCACCTTCACGCAGATGCTTTTGATGGACTTTTCATCAAGGCAATCACAAGAAGTTGCCCAACCTTCACATATGGAGGTGGAGTTATCGCACCGAGAGTTGGAGTTGTCCCGGGTATTCATAATCACTCTCAATTACTTATGTTTTCTTTATTCTCAATTACTTATGTTTACGGTATTCTCAATTACTTATGTTTTCTTTATTTGCAATTGAAGCTGAAGTCGAAGCCGATAACCCAACATCAGTCTCTGTTAGCTAGTCTGTTTGCATTTGGTGTGGATTATCCTAATGATATTTTTGAAATTCTGTTGGAACACAATAACTTTGTGGGAGAACCTCATATTAGCATCGCTGGTGACGATATTGGTCAATTTTGCACTGATGGTGAATAGATAGCCAACACAACTCTAAGTATCTGGTGCAAATACATTTTGTGACCTTATATTGCATCTTAAATTAGGTATTACAATTTTATAATTTATTTCAATATATTACGTAATTAACATCAACTTATTGCATATCTTAGATATCTGCATCGCCAATTACTTGAGAGGGGCAGCGATATTTGTTTACGGATTCTTAGACCCTACCCTCACTCTTGGTAATTTCATGACTGATCACACTAAAGTCAGTGCATACATGCAGACCCTAATAGAAAGAAATCGGAAACATATATATATATATATATATATATATATATATATATATATATATATATATATATATATATATATATATATATCATTCGTAAGGAATGGCCATTGGCAGATGCTCCTACTTATTCCTAGCAAGCATATTGTCGTCTTCTTCTACTCGTGTCACTATGATCCAGCGAAGGAAGTGGTGGCCTCAATCAATACGTACTTAAACTTTTATTTAATTTAATTTATAACATTTGCTTTTATTTTATAAACTGATAATTGACATGAATGTTTTGTTTATGATAGAGCTATGAAGGCATGTAGCATTTTTTGTGCAAATGGGAAAAGTAGGTCATCCAAGTCAAAATCAAATCCTGATTGGTATATCCTAAAGGTAAGTAGTTTATTAATAGTAATTATTATTATTATTATTATTATTATTATTATTATTATTATTATTATTATTATTATTATACATTAACTTGATATCCAATTTCATATTCATTTGTAATCTCAGACAATTACACGATTGGGAGTGTGCTTTCTATGTAATCTTTCATATGTTGAACATTGTCTCAGTGTCTATTACTGACTGATGGACGAAGGTAATTAATTTTCAAGTTAATTAATTATATTTTGTTTTTGTTGATAACTTAATTTAATATTGAGTTTATTTGAACTTGTGCAGGCTTTCAACGATCAGTCTCCTCTCACTAAACAAGAATTCAAAGACATGAGGGTGCGCTTTGCAACCTTCTTTTTTAAGTATGTTGCAAAGAAAAGAGTAGAAAAAATAGATCATGCATACTTAGAAGATATTGATTAGTTTATATATGTATGAATTGTGTATAGAATTGTGAATTGTACTGACTAGCTTGTTGTAGAATTTTGCATGTATAGAGCATTCTGAATTGTAGTTGGACTAGTTGAGTAAATAATATTGCAAAATCTATTTCCTGAACAGTATTCTGAGTAAATAATGCAAATTCTGTATTCTGGACTTGTTAGAATTCTGGTTGTATATGAGTGTACTGAATTTGTACAATTCTGTAGGGAGCTGGGAAATATAACAAATATATATATATATATATATATATATATATATACTTTTAGCGTCGGTTGTCTATGAAACGGACGTTAAAAGTTAACTTTTAACGCCGGTTGTATGGGAAACTAACGTTAAAATTTAACTTTTAACGTCCATTGTCTAGGCCACAGACGTTAAAAGTCAGTTTCCAATAAAACCGACGTTAAAAGTTAACTTTTAACGTCTATTTCGTAGACAACTGACGTTAAAAGTATATATTTAATGTCGGTTGAGAACGGACGTTAAAGGTCACACTTTTAACGTCTGTTATATTAACGTTAGGTCTTAAACCGATGTTAAAAGCTACTTTTAACAGACGTTAAAAGTGCTTCGTGCACTAGTATCGGTTTCTTGGACAAACTAACACCGTTCCGACACAGAACCTATTCCGGTGTGGACTTGTTCGTGTGTGGAACCGTTCCGGTGTGGAACCAGCTTTGTGAGTTGTCGACCGACATGCTGCATGAGATTAGTATCCCAGTCTAGAGGATTGATCTAAGTGTGAGACTCATGGAGATGGATGCTTGTTACATGTGTTGTCTTGAGAGACGTTTGTTTGAATGCAGTAACTGCTATATCTGTTATAGCTGCTACATGCTACATGTTGTTGTTCACTGCATTACTGTTGTTTTCCGACTTTGCCTGCACTATATTTCTTATCTCCCTACTGTTTTTGTTGTCCGTTTTGTTCTTGGTTCGCGCGAATTCAAGAGCTGATGGACCCGAGGGCGCACCCCTATATCACATCGGCGCCGAGGATGCCGGTGTTGGGTCTGATCGAGATCATCTATCACGATGATCGGAGGTGGCGTGTGGATCCCTCGACCTTTCTGACGGTCTACACTGGACCGGTGAGCATACTGTTCCAAGGAGGGGCATCGTACAGGGAGGACATCATGGGACCCTTCAGAGTTATGCAGTTCTTACCTTTTCCACGTATGTGGCTGCTGCCGAGGCGTCATGAGCGGGACTACACCTGGGTCGAGCCAGCATCTTTGCATGCGTCCAACAGGAGAGGCATGGTCTATCGAGGTCAGCGTCAGATGACTGAGCAGTACTTGAGGACCTACCGCAGGCGTAGGGTGGTTGTGTCCAGCTTTTCGTCGAAGTATGAGCCTTTGGTGTGGTATAGGCGTACTCATGGCGAGGGCTAGGGTAGTTTAGGGCATCCTCACCACTGATGGTGGGAGCCTGCCATTGCGTCCTAGGTTGTGAGCTGAGAGCTTTCTATGTACCTTTTGAGTATGGGATGGGTGGTGCTGGTGAGCTGCGAGGGTCTACTTTTACTTTTGTCAATATTTTTGTTTCTTTTTGTTTTTGGTTAAACAGTTTGTATACTTATGTACAGTGCCCTACTGATGGGGCTATGTTTATGCATGGTATCTGTATAGTTATTTTATTTGTGTTTCCTATGATATGATGTGATCTATGATTTCCGTATGTTGTATGTTTGAAATGCGCTTGTTTCCGCTATATTGTTTGAATACCATGCTATCGCTATAATACGGTAAGGTGTAGTTAATAATCATAGGGGTTTGGGACTAATGGAATTATCCTTCTAAGAAAGGAGGGTCGTCTCATGCGTGGACAGCAACCCGAGACCAGTTTTCGCCATGCCACCACACTGCACCAGAAGCCCCACCTCGCTCCTCTGGTAGTGGCATGCCTGCAACCTGCAAGCGACCGTTGTGCCCAGCCATTAAGATCGCGAATCACCACCCATTGCAAACCTGTTCGCCGTTTGCCGCTTCGCCTCCTCTTGTCTTCGTTGACCGTCTTGCTTCATCCAAACCTCTATCTGTTTCGTAAGTGTAGGAGAGACCAGTTTTTCTAGTTCTCTTTCTTTTTGTTTTTTTTGTTTCTATTTTTTTTTTTGTTTAACTTTGTTATTCTGTTTTTCTAATGGGTGAACTATTGGGCCCAATGTACATGGGCTAGGCAGGGCAATTTTTTTTAATTAATCCCAATAAAAAATGGAGCTGATTATTTCGAAAAGGGTAATTTATTAAAAAAATCAAAAAATAAAAATCACTTTTCAGAAATTAAAATAGAATTTGAATTGGAATTGGAATATCTAATTGCCTACTTTGTTTCTTCTAAACATATAAAAATATTTTAAAATGTGAAAAAACGTGGAAAAAAAAAATCTTTAAAATGTAGAAAATAAACAATCATTTTTTTTTTGGTGACATCTCTTCCAAGATACTACGCTTCACTCGTAATTAATTTAGTCGAGATGGCTTGTTGATCCAATTTTCTTTTCAAATCATTTTAGCCAAGAAGGTTTGATGAATTGAAATGCTCCAAATAAAATTAGAATCCTTTTTAAAAATATTTAAAACAATCAATTTAGCCGAGGCGGCTTGTTGATCCCATTATTATGATATTCTGTGATATGTTTATCATATTCAAGTATATTGGTTGATGCTTATATATATGAACTAGCTGTTTCTGCTTGAAGTATGTATTGGTCGTATTTTGAATTCATATATTGGTTTCTCACCCTTGCCTGTACATGTTGGACACCCTGTTGTGTTTTTGGATACATGTACAGATGTTTGTTAATAGTCCTCTAAGTCACTCTGGGACCCTATAGCTTGAGTGCTTGAGTTTGGAGACGAAAAGGTATGGATGGTTGAAGACGAGACTCAGTCTCATTGGTAAGATGTATGTTAGGTACTAGTTTTGTCGGACCAGCTTAGGGTTTCTTTTGAGGTAGTGTCTTTTGGGTAGTCTTTAGCGGCTACTGATGCCCAGGGTTTGGAGATACAGTTTCCAGACTATCGCTACCTAGTTTGTAGGCTTGCATTGTTACTCCTATTAGTTTTCTTTTGAAGACGAACGAGTTGTCCAAGGTTCCACTATGTATAACATTAATGGATGATATATATATATATATATATATATATGAGTGGTGTTAATAATTATCTTGAGTATATGTTTTCTTTAGTGTCGTATGAAGAAAAAAAAAATTATTACGATTTTCAGAGTAAATAAGAGCTAAGTAAAGAAAGTTTGTTTTTCCGAAAGTAAACCAGCAAATTCTTTATTTATACTTTATGTTGTTTGGGGTTACGAAAGTGACACCCGAAGGAAGGGTGTTACAAGTGGTATCAGAGCTGGTCGAGTCTTTCAGGAACCTTTGGGGAATAGGTGTGTTGTGTGGATATTGTGTGATCTTGATTGATTTACTTCTTAGAAGTAATGTATGTGGATAAGTGAGTCTATGTTTTGGTTTCTGGTTGCAGTTTGACTGATTTCATTCTTGTAGGTCAGTTGTGGAACCAAGAACCGCAGCTAGAGCTGGATGTGGACGTGGTCGCAGAAGCGGAGTTGGTGGTCATGCTAAGGACGCTGACAGTGCTAATGGGATGGACCTTGATGCACAAGCAATGACGAACATGGTCGCTGCTATCGCTGTCAGATTCCTACAATGACTGCTCACAATTCACAAGAGTAGGCTCGTGCTGCACAATCCGCTGAGGGTCGAAACCTGACCTCATTCAGACGCTAGAATCCACCATAGTTTCATAGCGATGAGGATTCGGAGAAGGTTGACATGTGGATCCAAGAGATGAAAAAGATATTCGAGCTTATCCATAGCCCTAAAAAATTGAAAGTACCATATGCAACTTTTCTGTTGCTGGGAGATGCTGAGTACTGGTGGGAGGGAACCAGACAATTGTTGGAGGCACATTAACAGGAAATCACTTGGGATCTGTTTAAGCGCCGATTCCTGGAGAGGTATTTCCCACAAAGTGCCAGAGTTGAGAAAGAGCGAGAATTTTTGCGCTTGCAACAGAGGGAGATGTCAGTCGGAGAATGTGCGGCCAAGTTTGAACCGCTTGCCTAGTATCCAAGTATTTCCTATTCATCCAGAATAACCCCGACAAAGACTGGAAGTGTGAATGTCTCAAGAGAGGTTTGAGGTATGAAATCCAGGAATCAGTGCTGCTACAAGGAATTCGGAACTTCCAAGCATTAGTAGAGAAGAGCAAACAAGTGGAGCTGATGAAGCATGGAAGGGCCAACAGGGGGAACATTGGAGGACCTTCTCGTTTTAAGAATCAGTACCAGAACCAGAGAGAAGAACAGAGTCAGAGGAAACCTTATGCCTGACCCCCAGGGAATGATCAAAGCCAACAACCCTATAGTTTTGTTGCTTACACATCAGTCAGTGGAGGCCAGAGGAATCAGAATCAAGGACAAGATAGGAGATGTTTCAAGTGTGGAGATCCATCACACATGGCCAACAACTGCTTTGTCTCTCTGTTGAGCTTCCCAGTGGTTTCGGCCTTTGGACATCTAGTCATGATAGGCTTCTAGCAATGTAAATGTGAAGAGCCACACTCACCATCCGCATGGGTCGCAGAGGAAGGGTTCTTAACTGCTTCACCGCTTGTCTTCTGTCGTTTGCCATCAAGGCTGTGGTTGTAAGTGGAACGCTAGGTGGGATTTTTCACCATTGTGTTAGTGCCTTCTCCCTCTGTTAGGGATAGGCCGCTTGTTAGCAAATTTACTTCTAAGTCAACTTCTGCAATGTCTCCCATAGGAATGCCAACAGTAGTCCTTGCTAGGATTCCTGTTAGGCCTCGTTTGAAGGTCCTGATTGGAAGGCGATAAGTGAGAAGATTAGGAGGGAGATAATCTATCCACACCTTCATTTCCTTCTCACTTGTCTCTCGTAAGGGAGGAGTCAGAGGAAGGATCCAACGGTTCATCCGAAGGATGTCTTCACGAGTAGTCTGTTGTCGGCCAAAATAGGGTTTTGAAGTGTCTGTACCTTTCTTTTATCTTTTGTGTAGCCGCGTCTCCAAGTATCTTATATTTAGGAGCTTCGTCTCCAATTCTTTATGTTGAATCTGTATCTTGTTGTTTTCTTCCTATAGTCGGGTTGAGTTTTTATGTAAAACCTTTATGAACTTACGACCTTGTATTATGAAATATTTCTGTTTACCTTACTCGCATAAACAATTACAAGCTTTTACAATTATGTCTGGTAAAAAGGAAAAATTTACCCCATCTTTCTTAAATGGTTTTAATTAACCCGTTTTTCGGCCTTAGAGTTTTATAACATGTCCATTAATATGATGCCCTCGGAAAGGGTGTTACAAAGTACAATAAAACTAACAAAGACAATTTCTACACAGATAAAGTAAAATAGCAATAACACAAATGAAGACAATTCCTACATGAGTTTACCATATATATTCAAACTATTAGACTTTCTGAATGCTATAAAGCAACATTGTTATTTAAAATCATGTACACAAATTCCTTCCTTAATTCAGGGGTATCCATAGCAAAAAAGTAGTCACAAATTTTGTTGTCTTTGGTGATCAACATAGAAACCCTCACCACATCTAGTGCAGATAGTCCTTCGATTTCTTTTA
Organism: Ammopiptanthus mongolicus; assembly: GCA_039655645.1. Taxonomy (NCBI): domain Eukaryota; kingdom Viridiplantae; phylum Streptophyta; class Magnoliopsida; order Fabales; family Fabaceae; genus Ammopiptanthus; species Ammopiptanthus mongolicus. The sequence goes on along the minus strand of CM077350.1, from coordinate 14,687,188 downwards.
ATATGAGGGCAATTCGATTCTTCCCATAAGCTGTGTCTTTCTCATGAGAAAAGCAAGACGTGAGTTGATGAATATTCTCAACAGTTCCAGCGAAAAAATCACCTAACTTGTTCACTGAAATTAATAAGCTGTGAGAAGCATTATTATTATAATTCACCCTTTTTCCCCACGCTTTTCACTCCTGTATGTGAGAGCATCACATTGAGGTTGATCCATTGTGTAACACCCCTCCTTCGGGAACATTAAGTATAAAAAAAGAATTTGCTAGTTTACTTTCGGAAAAACAGACTTTCTTTACTTAGCTCTTATTTACTCTGAAAATCGTTATAAATTTTTTTCTTCTTCATACGACACTAAAGAAAACATATACTCAAGATAATTATTAACACTACTCATATACATATATATGTATCATCCATTAACGTTATAAATAGTGGAACCTTGGACAACTCGTCCGTCTTCAAAAGATAACTAACAGGAGTAAACACTGCAAGCCTACAAACTAGATAGCGATAGTCTAGAAACTGTATCTCCAAACCCTGGCCATCAGTAGCCGCTGACAGACTACCCAAAAGACACTACGTCAAAAGAAACCCCAAGCTAGTCCGACAAAACTAGTACCTAACATACATCATACCAATGAGACTGGGTCTCGTCTTCAACCATCCATACCTCTTCATTGTTAACCTCAAGCACTCAAGCTATAGGGTCACGAAGTGACTCATAGGACTGTTGACAAACATCTGTACATGTATCCAAAAGCATAACAGGGTGTCCAACAGGTACAGGCAAGGGTGAGAAACCAATATATGAATTCAAAATACGACCAATACATACTTCAAGCACAAACAGCCAGTTCATATATATAAGCATCAACCAACATAATTGAATATGATAAACATATCACATAATATCATAATAATGAAGATAAATCACAAGGGTCTCGTGCCCAACAGACATCGTTATTTTCAAAACGTATGCATGGCGCTTCCACATATATCATCCAACATTTGATTCTTAATTTCCGGAAATCCCATCACCTTTCAAAGAGCAGATCAGGCTCATAATTCATTGGCCCTCAGGCAACAATGACTAGCACCAACTTGCTAAACAAGTATATGAATCCCATGATACTACGCGATTCTCATATGGGGGTGCAATTAAAGATACTTAACAATTGTAATCAGGTCATACTATATTGTCCAACTCAAGGCACAATACGTTCCCACAATATGTATGACACCATTTTCCATCAAGGCACAATGATACGCAATGACATAAGTCATCCCTAGGTTTCCTTGCTATCAAGGTCCCCTCATTTCAAATGGCACGTCTACCAGAAAAACATATGCATGAGAAAACCTTTGTTTTGGTATGTTTATCTTTGTCGTATCATTATTTCCTTGTTGAAGTTCAAAGCTATCAACCACCACAACTTTTTAACTCTCAAGTCTTTATAACATTTCTCAAAAGGTGGACACACAGTCCAAAATCCAGAAAGGGAAACATAGTCCGAAATAGCTTGAACCCAAAAACCATCAACCGATGCACCAGTCTCAGAGTTTAGGTTCAAGAGCATATAACTCGTCCACAAGCCTACAAGACCACAAAGATTGTCCCCAAGCTTACCGGATCACTTAGCTAACACGGATTCTTGATCCACGTGTTCTATAGAACACTAGAACCCCGACGTCTCGGTTTCTAGGTTCACATCGTAAACAACCATTTCTTGTTGAAAACCAAAAACCAAAACCCATATCTCCGAAGCTTACACAAAGCCTTCGGGATCGGTTTTCCATAAAAATAACACTTGGATCAAGACCACCTTTCTTTGGAAGTACTTTGGTAAACCACAACACTTTGAAATACGGTTCGTGAAAACCCTTTTTCTTGGATAAAACAATTTATTTCAAAACTAGATTTTCTTGAAAACACTTTCACTTGAAATGATTCACTTTATTACTTTAAAAACGGTCGATGTCTCCAAAACGTACTTTTTGCCTCAAAGCCTTAGTTTTCTTGAACTAAAGTTACTTTCCCCTTTATGTCTTTTCACTCTTTAATAAAGTATGTTTTACTTTACTCATTCTAAAAAAAGATATCCATTTCATTTTGTTTTCAAAATCCTTTGAAACCTTAGCCTTTCATTTTCTTGTTTTACATTCCAAGCTTTTTGAAGCTTTTAACTTTACTCGATTTTGAACTCTAACCGATGTTAGGTCTCTTAGCACAATATCATTCATAACAAATATAAATAACGTCATCCACTATAATTAAGCACAACAAGCAAAATCATGCATAATCAAATACGAGCAGGCATAAATAAATCACTCCACATCAACACAACACATTAAAATATTACAAGTCATATACACAAACACCACACGCAGCTGTCGAAAATTGAATTCCTCAGATTTTTCCCCTTACCCGTTGAAGTTCTCCTCTGAGTAAAAGTCGTCTGATCGGCCCAAGAAATCTTCCGATTCCTCATCCGATTACTCAACCACAACTATATACACACAATCAATCCAAACATCAATATTACACAACACAAATTTCCTCACTCTCCTCTACCCAGGGTTCGGCCAATAGGGTCCCAAAATTAGTTAGGGATGTCTAAAAATTCCTATCTCTTGGATGAAGGATCTATAGGTACTCCTAACACCAAAACAAGCCTCCATACACAAACTTGAATCAAACATTCTTGTTTTCCCTAAATGGTAGGTTCGGCCACCCTTTAACAAAATAGGCTAGGGAAGTTTTTTGTTCACATGCTTTTGGATTTAAAGAGCTCTAAGTGTGATAGAACATAATCAACACTTCTTAACCAAAAATTGAACCAAAACTTCATTGATCCAAAAGGGGAGGTTCGGCCCTTTATACCCATATGGGTTAGAGAACTCCTTTGATTACAAGCTCCTGGATTATGAGAGAGGGCAATGAAACTAGCTCATAGAAATTGGTTTGACATTAAAATGATTTTTCTACAATTTCTTATGAATTTATGAAATCTAGCTTCAACTTGAGAAAAAGCTTCAAACACAAGATTCAATGGAGGAAAGATGAAGTTTGAGAGCTCAAGAATGGAGTCCATATGTAACACCCCCTCGAGGTGTCACAGATCGTAACTCAAAATTCTTGTGATTCGATTTATTAAAACCTTTTCGAAAATACTCATTAGATTTATTGCGGAAATTCTGATACCAATCCAAAACTTTAACAATAACAAAGGAATAAATTCAAACTCATCATCTATGAAACTCATTCACTTCGCCTTAAGGCATACATCAAGTCACTTTCTTAATACACATCATACTGAGTCACGGTCAATGGACCTAACTTTAAATATCAAAATCCTAAGAGCTGGTCTATCAAAACTCTAGGAATAATAAAGCATACTACCTAGCATGCACCGCCCAAAAGATATTGGGCCTCGTCATCAACAGTCCACCGTCTTCGTCGTCGACACCAAGTAACCCAAACGCAGGATCCCACAATAGCCAGAGGACCGCTGGAAAATATCTGTACATGTGTTCAAAAAACACAACAGGCTGTCCAACATGTACACGCAAGGGTGAGATACTCTTTCACAAGTTTATCATAATAGCCACATAAGTAAAACATCATATAAATAATGTATCAACACAGTCACAATAAAAGAAGTAACACAGGACATCACACCAGGTAACAGTATGTCCACAAGTATACCATAAATTACATTATATCATTTTAATCAATTAATAGCATAAGACATCTTTGAAAGTAGAATAATGATGTACAATAAGTAAATGTAATCATCAAAAGTCATGCAATGCAATGCGATGTGCACGACTCAATGCCATATGCCACAAGGGTAAAACTCTAACCCCTACTCCATGGAGCTAACAAATCGTCGGAGAGAGTGAATGGGAGGACATGTTCCGGTTATTACCAGCCATGAGCAAGATGCTACAACATTCGTAACGTGGACGTATCTGGCTTTATGGAAACACTCTCGACCAAACATGAAAAGTACGACATCTAGTTGAGGATATAAATGTATTGCTCGGATTCGCTATGACACAGAAGAATCATCAACTGGTCTCATGTCAGCCCTTCCAACCCTGATACCTCCAAGACTATTCAAATCATCACTGTAAGATTCGCACCAGCATCTAGGTTTAAGCTCAACTCCTAGGCTCGAGACCTTACAAACTCATGCAATGAAATGCCAATGCTTACACAAAGCGGATGCGATAAATCAATGTCTATCCACCGGATAAACTTCAAGGTTCACTAAGGTTCTCTACCTTAGGAACTATATGCGTCTTTGTATTATAAAACATTTATCCACCGGATAAATATCACATGATTCCTTTGGAATGATCTGGACTGCTTTCAAAATTACCGACTGTCCCTACAAACCAACACAAGTCTTTTCAGCGTGTTTTGTCCTCACTCACACGCTTCCTAGAAAAATTCCCAGAAGGTCACCCATCCCACAATTACTCCAAGTCAAGCACGCTTAACTATGGAGTTCTTATGTCCTAGGCTCCCGAAAAGAAGATAAATCTTGTCGGTATAGGTAGTACCAATCAATTCTTATAAGCCTTCCCTCAGCTATACAATCCCATACCTGCACAGCCTCAGGATTCCTTCCACTGTACAGTTCCATACCTGCACAGTCTCAGGATCTCTTTCGTTCCGGTTATCACAAGACTGAAACAAGTGAACAATTGACCTAGATCCGAATCACCGGTCCGTCATCGAACTACTGTTTCAAAACCTAAACGTTTCATGCTTGTGTTTATGTCTTATGAATCACATCTCAAGTCCTAAGCGTTATGAAGAAGGATTGAGATTCCTCTTATATAAGTCTTTGATTCTTTCTAAGATATTAACTCCTTGATTTTCAAATAATGAAATAAGTGTTGATTTAATTAAGTTTTATGAAATCATTGATGGACCCAGTCATCAATGGTATAGTACATGGTCTTATTCCACCACATACCATAGGTTTTTCACGTGTAAAACTTTACAATTTGAGTTGAAAATCTCTCTTTGTAAACAAAACCTTTTCTCGCGGGGCGAATATCAGTTTTGCGACGCGAGGCTGAGAGGCCATTTTTACTTCTTAGACAGTTCCTCTGGTTCGTGCGGGGAGGATGGTATCGCGTCTCGAGGCAAAGAAGTTGTATTGTTACTGCTCGGGCTAGCCCTCTGTCTCGCGTGGCGAGACGAGGTTAGCCAGGAGAATGCCTTGTTTTCCTTTTTCCTTAACCTCTTCATTATTTCTCTTCTTGAAGCACTTAGTTAATTAAATGACCTATGGCTAAAGTAAAAGACATTTTCGTTTTTGGAACATCAAATATTTTTAGAAGGTATTTTCTTGACAAACTAAATATTTTTTAGTAAAATCAGCCATTATAACATTTAGCTTAGAAGCTTTTCATTCCTCAAAATCAAGCTATAGCCAGTGCTATGCTCTTAACTAGTACAGGATACACACACACACACACACACACACACACACACACACACATCAAATATCAATTCAAGGCATCCATGCCACAATTCATATGCAAATATCCAAGCGTATACTTCACGCAATAAATCAAGTATATACATCACACATAACATATCTTCAAAGCACTAATCAACATAAATGTCACATAATGTATCAAATAGGAAAATCATCAACTTCACATCATAGTTACAAACATCCAACACAACTCATGAGGCTATCAAACTTATTGGAGCTAATCTCCCCTTACATTTAGGAGTCATCCTTCGAAGGTAAGTCACCCGATCGGTCCGCGAATTCTCCAGATTCCTTGTCCGATTATCCGACAACAACTACAAACACAAATCCAATCCAATCATCAACAATTAACACACAAATTTCCCTAATCCCCTAGAAACTAGGTTCAACCAAAATTGATGAAATTGGCTAGGGATCACATTTGGTTCTAATCTTTTGGATGGTTTGTTCTTAAGCTTGATTAACACTAAATCAAGTCCTAATACTCAAAGATATGAAACAAAACTCAATGTTCTTCACATTGAGGGTCTCGGCCATGAAGTGGAAAATTGAGCTAGGAATTGATTTGGTTCTCCATCACTTGGATTCAAAGACAATAGGAGAGTTAAGGATGGAATCAAGAGTTAGAAATCAAAAATTTGAACAAAACACTCTTCATCATCACTTTCAAGGGTTCGGCCACTTTTGAGTAATTAGGCTAGGATGATAGTTGGATCATATGCTCTTGGGTTCAGGTAGAGGATGATGAAATGAGCTCAAAGAAATTGGTTTCCCATTAAAACGATTTTTCTACAATTTCTTATGAATTTTGAAGTTTGGATCTTAAAGTTGGAACTCAAGAAATCAAGTTCTTAAATCATGAAATAAGAAGAGATTCAAGAAGCTAAGAGATCATTGAAATGATCTTACCTAAAGATTGATGAAGATTGATCAAGGAATCAAGCTTTTCTCTTAAGGATTCAAGCTTTTTCTCTAGCAAAAATGGTGTTTTCTCTTCATGGAAGAAGATGAAGGCTTGGAGTTCATCTTTGGGAGCTGTTCTGCGTGAGAAATGGGGCTGAATGGGGCTGACCAGCCTTTTAATTAAGTCACATAAGGGCAAAAAGGTCATTTGCTTCAAGGGTAAAATGGTAAAAGTGAAAAAGGTTAAGTTAGGGGTATTTTGGTCATTTTACGTCCCGATATTTCCGAACGTCATGATGACTCTGGCATACTCCCCTAAGTGATATAACATGATGTGGCATCAAGATTATCTGTTGGCGAGTCTCAGTAAGTCCATATGCGGCTCCATTCGCCACTCGATTGAGGATTTCGCTCGAACGAAGGTCAGGAAGTGATTTTTGTGAAATTTAACCAAAATCTAGAGAATTAAATTTTAAGACCTACTATCTCGTTCACAGGTCCATCTGAGATCTCCTGAGCAATAAAACCATACTGTCAGTGGAAAAACACAGACCGTACTCCGTTTGAGTTTTCGCCCAAAACTTAACCATAGCTTCCTAAGATAGCGTAGAGTATGCCTATGGTCTCTGAATATTTTATTTCACTTTCTAGACCCTCCAATAAAATACAAATGTTTAAATACTGAATCATTATAAAACTTGAAAATCGGGGCGTTATACCATACCTCTTAGATGATGAAGATAAGCAAGGTTATCAACTTTGCTTCACAAATTTCTTGAAGATTCTTTGAAGAAATGGAGAGAAATGAAGTGAAGAAGAAAGCAAATGGAGAGTGAAAAATGATGAAGAGGGGCGTGAGGAGGAGAGAAAGAAGAGATAAGGAGTCTCACATTTTTCACTTAAGGCTAATAAGGTCTTTTCACACAAGGACCAAAGGGTAATTTCCATGAAAGTTCAAGGACATTTTGGTCATTTCGCATCCAGATATTTTCAAACGTCATCATGACACTGGCACACCTTCCTAGGTGATGTGACCTGATGTGACTTCAAGATTATTCGTTAGCGGGTCCTGATAAATCCCTATCCAGCTCCGTTCGTCACCCGGTTTGAGAATACGCTCGAATAACTTATATTATTCCGATTTTTAGTGCGCGAAACCAATTTTAGCAAAAAGGTAGGAAATTCGATTCTAAGACTAATTGGCTTGTTCACGAGTCAAAATTAGGTCTTCTGAGTAGTAAAACACTATTGTCAGTGAAAAACGCAAACCGGGCTCCGTCTGAGTTTTCGATCCAAAATTTAACCGTAACTCTCTACGATAGCGTAGGGCGTGACTATGGTCTTAGTTTATTTTAATTCACTCTCTAGACCCTCCAAAAAAATACAAACTCATATACTCAGTTTATTGACTTTAGAAAGCTTGAAAAATCGGGGTGTTACATTACTACCCCACTAAAAAAAAAATTTCGTCCTCGAAATTTCGTGACTCAAAACTAGACATGAATTCTTAATCTCCAGGTTCGACATTGTACTCACCGTACGTAATAACGAACTTCATACTTATTCTCCTTAATACCTTACCTAAGTCTCTCACGCGTGAGAGGTATAATTTATCTTAGTCACTTCTCTTTCGATACTAATACTCCTAAATCTTCCTCCGACATCTTTTACTCTTGTTGTTTCCACCAAGATTTAAACTATGATACACATCCCTTTTTCAACACACCCACCATTTCTAATCCAAGATATTCAATCTTCATCTTAGTTCCTCTGGAACGTAATCCACCTCCCCAAATAACAGGATTGCACCCCTTACTGCAACTACAACCGAAAAGAATCACATCAGGTAGAATTTTCTAATATCATAAATCTTAACTTCCTAACAACTTATTTTCACTCAAGGATTCCTTTTTTCTATAAATCTTCAGCTTAGGTAAAACTACCAAGGGAATTTTCCTATAATTCTCCAAATTCATATAATCAATCTTAGTTACAGATATCAGTCATTACTCAAAATCTTCCAACTACTATTCTGCCTCGATCAATACTAGACTTACAATAGTTGTCTCACTTACTGAGATTGATGTTAAAGGTTCACATTCTATTAGTCATAACTATACCCCAACAAAACTCTTATCACTTCTTGTCTATCCTGTTAAAATAATTATCGCAGTAAGTACTACACTTACTCCCAACCGACCTTCCAAAGATCTAAACGTTCTTCTTGCTCATCCACTTGAGTTGAAGGTGATCAGTTGAACTCAATCTCCACTCGGTCCTTGAAGACTAAGGAAATAAATTTTCAACAAAGGAAAATTTTTCTTGGTCTTACTTTCACAAGAAAGTATATAGAAGAATTTACTACTCTGAAAAGAATACAGGAATATCATGACCAATGGATACCATTAAACCAATCCCTCAAATGTCTAATACACTAGGATTATGTTGAACATGAGTATAAAAGTTCATATAGCAGAGAAGAAACAAGTAATATCTAATCATTTCACATAATCCATCACGAAAAGGAATGATTTGCACCCGAATCGAAAAGTACGGTTAAAGGATCACCGTCTCTGTCGCAATTACCTTATATGAGATCGTCGGAATTCGAAGCCTCGGCATCACTCATGGTCCCTTCGTCGTCGGCCTTCCGGTTGATGTCCAAAGGCCGAAACCACTGGGAAGCTCAACACAGATAGGCATCCGAAGCGTCGGGTGAAGCGTCAGTATCACAACCTTCTCGAGAGACCACCAGGGAAGCACACAATGATGTAATACAAAGTAATAAGGTGAGATTCTCATTCATCAACACAATACATGGTAGAAGTAAAAATGGTACGACACGCAAGATAACAGTATACTAATCATGCATATCATACATCTCAATATCCAATATTATTCAATCAACAACATAAGACATCATCAACACATGATAATAACGTATAACATGGAAATGTATTCATCAATAGTCATGCAATGCAATGCAATGTTCATGACTCAATGTCATGACTCAATGTCATATAGCACGAGGGTAAGACTATGACCCCTACTCCATGGGACTAAACATAACTGGAGTGAGTGATTGGGAGAACATTGTCTACGTTATCTCAGCCCCACTGTGCCTCATCAACAAGATCGCGAATTCGCTACAACAGCTCACGCCAGACGTTCTTTACCCAAATCATGATTTGCCCAGTGTCAAGTCAGGACGTTACATAGAGGAGCTACTCTCTGGCCACATATGGTCTTCCCAACCCAACACCCTCAAGATCCTCAAGATCGCAACCTCCGACAATCACACCCGCACAAAGGTGTAAGCTCAACTCCAAGGCATAACGCCCAACTCATGCACAAATGCGTATGCATGTCAAGATAACAACAATAGTAATAACATGATTACTATAACACAATGTTTATTCTCTTGACAAACTGTAGGGCACCCCTACGGAACCCAATTTCACACGACTTGCCATCAGTTTCCCATTCTAGGTTCTGTTCCTTACGTTCTCGTATAACTTCGTTATTTTAGAAACGGTGTTCAAGTTTTATGACATACCATTTCATGTCGTAAGTGTATTATGAAGTTTAGAATCTACAAGGATTCTTTTATCATTAGAGTGTTTTATAACATTTATCCATCGGATAACTTCAAGATTCACCAAGGTTCTCTTCCTTATAAACTTCACACATTTTAAGTGTTTTAAACTTTTATCCACTGGATAAATCTCATGATTCCTCCGGGACCGAGTCATCACAAGACTATATAGTTAGACGATGTTCTCAGGTACGACTCACCGGCCCGTCATCGAACTACTGTTCCAAACCAAAACGTTTCATGTCTGTGTTCGTGTCTTATGATATATTTCTCAAGTCCTAAATGTCTTATGAAGAAGGATTGGGAATCCTCTAGTTAAGTCTTAGATCCTTTCTATGTTAGAGGATACTTGTCTTTGAAATACATCTTGATTCACTTAAGTCTTATGAATCGATTGATGAATGAATCATCAATGGTATAGCATATGGTCTTATTTCATCATGTCCTATACTTCCTTATCTCTTTCTTTCACTCTAAGTTAATTACTAAACTTAGGGTTTTACACTTAGGAAAAATCAGGAAAAATCCTTAGCTTTGAGTTCAAAACTCTTTTGTAAAAAGGTGAGTACATAACACTTATTTGTTTTATACCTTGGCAAGGTGCCTTGTAACACCCCGATTTTCTTAATCTTTTAATTAATCAAGTAATTAATTAACTGTATTTTATTTGAGGGTCTAGAAACTTTAATAAATTATTCCGAGGCCATAGTCACGCTCTACGCTATCGTAGGAAACTATGGTTAAGTTTTGGGTCAAAAACTCAAACGGAGCTCGGTCTGCGTTTTTCCTTGACAGTAGTGCTTTACTACTATCGAGACCTAATTCGGACCCGTGAACGAGACAGTTAGTCTTAGAATCACATTTCCTACACTTTCAAAAAAGTTCGTCCTGACGTTCGAAAATAAAAATAATATTATTATATTCAGGCCGATAATCGTTCTAGGAGACGATTCGAGTTGTCTTAGGGTTTTTCGAGAACCTTGAGCCAATGATTTTCATACCAGGGCTATGTTAAATCATTTGGGGACTCCTACAAATGTCGTGAGGATTTTCAAATTATCGGGACGTGAATTGACCAAATTACCCTTGGTTAGTTTTTACTAATTACCTCTTTACCTTTCTTAACCCTTAAGTCTTCTTAAATATCAACAATTACCTCACCCACTCACTTTTTCTCCCCCTCATTTCACGTGGGCAGCTGCTGGCTGCTTCTCTCTTCTTCTTTCTTCTTCTTCTTCCTTCTCCTCCTTTCTTCTTCCTTCTTCTTCCTCCATTTTCAACCTCTTTTTCCTCAAGCTTCCTCAAGCTTTTTCAAGCAAGTTTGTGAAGCAAAGTTGCTCCTCTCATCCTCCTCTACAACCTAGAAGGTATAGATTTCATCCTTGAGCTCTCAATCTTTATTTTCACCATTTATTTTCATGAATTTCAATTTCTAGATCTAAACTTCAAAAATCTCTAGAAAATTGTAGAAAAATCATTTTGAGACCAAACCAATTCCTATGAGCTAGTATCATCCCCTACTATCATAATCCAAGAGCTTGTGATGAAATAAAATCTCTAGCCTATTTATCTTTTAGGGTCCGAATGGGTGGGTTTTTGGGGAAGAAAATGGGTTTTGTTCTTTGTTCTTGATTCCTCATGTGTCATCCCTTAATCATGTAATCCAAGTGATTAGGAGGCCAAATCACACTCTCACCTATTTTTCATGGTGAGGGCCGAAACCATACTTTGATGGTTTAAGGGGTTTTGGTTCAAATCTTTGATAATTAATCATTGATTATGCATTAGGTATGCTTAAGGGTCATTGATCCAAGAGTTGGTAGAATTTCAATATCCCTAGCCTACTTAAGTAATTAAGGGCAGTAGCTAATCCTAGAGATTAGATAGATTATGGTTTCCCTATTTTAATTTCTGGTTGTGTTTTGTTGTATAGACTCAGACAGGATTCGAACATCCGACAGCGCACCCGACTGACAGCTGCGGAGTCGTAGCCGGAGCTGCTCGAGGAAATCACTAAGGTGGGGAGAAAGAACTCATATCGTCGGGAAGGCAAGCTAGTATAGAATATATATATCTGTGTAGGGAAACCCTAAAACCCTACTAGAGGTTGAGCCCTGGAAAAGTGCCTGGACCCTAGGTGTAGGTACTTTTGGGCTATCACCACTAAGTTGATGATATGACTATTGTAGTTTATTGGGGTTGATGTGTTGAATTGGTTATTTGATTATTGAGATTGATGTGTTGAATTGGTTATTTGATTATTTGTTGGTTTTATTTGTTGAACTGCCTACATGATGAATTATTGTTTGACTTCATAATGATAGCTGTACTGGTAGAATTACTGTTGTGATGATAATGTGATTTGATTGATTGAGTGTTGATGAGAGTATGGTGAGCGTTGATGTTGTTCGGGTTGATATCGTTGTGGTCCCGACCGTGGAGCTGTGGCTCGTAGACGCAAGGCGTCGTGATGCTGATGCTGATGCGATGTTGATGATGATGTGATGTTGATGTTGATGATTGATGTTGATGTTGATGTGATGCGATGTGTCGTGGTCGTGGACGAGTGTTTAGGCGTGAGGTTCCGATATCAACCTGCGATGGATGTTTGTTGCATTTTCATAACATTTCATACCACAGCATTTGGTCCCAAAGGGGGATGTCCAATTGGGGACGTTACGTAAAATCCCGAGGCGGGATATGATGTGATGTGATGTGATGTGATCCCGACGGGGATGTCCAATTGGGGACGTGATGTATCGGCCGACATGCATATAGGGAAGACAACATATACATAGGGATTAGTATCCCTCCCATAGGCTTATTCGAGAGAACGATGTTTGAGATGATTGTGATTGGTGACTTAAGATATGGATGAGGTTGTGCTATATATGTTATTTGTGTTGTGTGATGTATATATATATGCTGTACTGATGCCCCTCTCCCATATTGATGATATATGTTTCTTATCTCCCGCTATTTTTCTGTATGTGTTGCTCTTATTTTATGGGAAGACCCCGAGGAGGAACCAGTTGTTGAAGAGCTGGACGGCATTCCTTACGAGCCTGACGCTGGAGGACGTGCCGCGGACCCTAGCCTCGAGAGGTTGGGCAATGATCGTGATTAGTCGGAGTGCTATCTCTTGGCCTAACTTTCATACTTTTATTTTGGTTTGTAAGAGTATACTCGTATGTATTACTGTAGCCCTACTGATGGGGCAATACTGTATGTGATATATTTCTTTATATGTTAAGCTGTGTACTCTGAAGCGTTGCGTACCGTGTATTTGTTTGCTTCCGCGCTAAATTTTCCGCTTCGCTTCGTTTTAATAAGGCGCGCTAACGTTATTATGCGATTAAGGTTAGTTAATATCTTAGGTTCTACTGATGGGACGGCGGGTCGTCTCATTTATTGGTATCAGAGCAGTTCGAATTCTAATATCGGACTGTGTGGTTTAGGAAGTATACCAGCATTGACGGTTATGTCCACATTGGGTACCAACTGTGTTCTATTCTTGTTGGGAATAACTAAGGATCTGGGGAATTTCGCTAAGCGAAATATTGTTCCGCTAAGCGAAATATTGTTTCGCTAAGCGAATTTTGCCTCGCTGCGCGATCCAGAGAGGTTCCAATCAATTTCGCTAAGCGAAATTGATCTCGCCGAGCGATCCAGAGAAGTTCTAATCACTGTCTCAATTTCGCTAAGCGAAATTGATCTCGCTAAGCGATCCAGACAGGTTTCAAATGGTGCATCGCTGTCTCAATTACGCCAAGCGAATGGATCCTCGCTAAGCGAAATGCACTCAGATTCGCTAAGCGGATTGAGCTCGCTAAGCGAAACCTTGTTCTTGCCTTTTCTCTTGTTTTCTTCATTTTCTTTCATAACTAACAAACTAGATATTAATTTTGTTTTCTTCATTCCCTAACTAATCTTTTACCAGGAAAGAATGGCCAGGGGACGTGGTAGAGGAAGGGGAGCACTAGTTGGAACCGGGAGCCCCGACAGTAGTAGGGATACCTCGGGAGTTGGAGGTAGCGGAGATCAGGACGAAGCGATGAGGGCCATGAGAGATTTGGCCGCTGCAATACTGCAACAAACACAGCAGAATGCTCAGTTCATGCAGCGACAGGAAGAGAGGGATGCTAGACAACAACAGAATCCGGTCGGAGGAGGTGAAGTTGTAAACACTGGACTGAATGCTTTCATGAAGGGGAATCCTCCCCAATTCCATGGAGACTATAATCCGGAGGCTGCTGAGCTATGGCTGCAAGAAATCGAGAAAGTCTTTGTGGCTATCCAGTGCAGAGAGGATAGGAAGGTTACTTACGCTGCTTTCATGCTAGTCGGAGCAGCTGAAGCATAGTGGAGAAACAAACAGAGACTGCTAGAGGCTGGGGGAAGATTACTGACTTGGGAGGCATTCCGCGAGAGCTTCTTGGAGAAATATTTTCCGAGGAGTGTTCGTCAAGAAAAGGAAAAAGAATTCCTAAGCCTGAAGCAGGGCCAGAAGTCGGTTGGAGAATACGCAATGAGGTTCGAGGCGCTACTGAAATTCTCCCAATTTTACCAAGTGCACCCGGATGAAGACTGGGTGTGCCGAAGGTTCGAAGACGGACTAAGGTCCGAGTTGAAGAGAGCCATGCTGCCGTTGAGTATCCGATCATTTCCCGAGCTGGTGGAAAAATGTACCATACTGGAAGGACACGATCAAGAGCGAATTACACAAACTCCAGTAACAAGTGGTGGACCAACCAGGAGCTTTGGTCAGAAAGGTCGAGGAGGAAAGTTTCCACCGAGGGCGAAGCCTTACAGTCGCCCGAATCAGCAACCAGCAAACTATGGAAGAGGAAATGCCAGTCAAGGACAACCAGGATTCTCCAAGTGCTTTCGATGTGGCGGGCCGCATCAAGTGAAAGAGTGTGCTCAGGCACCGAATGTCACTTGCTTCCGTTGTGGCACGTGGGGCCACTATGCCAACGAATGTCGAACAGGGGACGCCGGTAAGGGCCAAGTTCAACAGCAAGCCGGGAGGGCTCAGAGTGTTGGGACTGGACAACAAATGGTGGGCCAGCAGAACAGGCCGCAGACAACGGGAAGAGTGTTCGCCGTGAGAGGGTCCGAAGCCTCTCAATGTCCCGATCTGATACAAGGTAAGTGCCTAGTTGCGGGGGGACTCTTATCTGTTTTATTTGATTCGGGGGCTACACATTCCTTTATTTCTTTGGCGTGTGTGGATCATTTGAATTTACCTATTTCATCCTTACCATATAACTTGACTGTTTCTACACCTACGGGTGATTCCCTGACAACTCTATTTGTCTGTTTAAAATGCCCGGTTATGTTAGAAAACCGATCTTTTCTTGTGGACCTGGTCTGTCTGCCTATGCAGCAGATCGATATTATCCTAGGCATGGATTGGCTTTCGGCCAACCATGTAGTACTGGACTGTTCAAATAAAACCCTCTGCTTTTCCAAGCAATCTGGATCATTGTCTGCCAGTGATGGTGTATCGGGAGGTGTACAATCAGGAGAGTGCATGGTGCTGTTTTCTTTGGAAGCCGAAGAGACTCCAAGTCTTGATGCTTTGCCAGTGGTGCGTGAGTTTCCGGATGTATTCCCGGATGATGTGCCAGGATTGCCACCCAAGAGAGAGGTGGAGTTTGCAATTGACCTTACACCCGGAGTCGGACCGATTTCGATAGCACCCTATCGAATGTCCTTAACAGAGTTGGCAGAACTGAAGAAGCAATTGGACAACATGCTGCAAAAGCAGTTTATTAGACCGAGTGTTTCACCATGGGGAGCACCAGTGCTGTTCGTCAAGAAGAAGGACGGCAGTTCGAGGTTGGTTGTGGACTATAGACAACTCAACAAGGTGACAATCAAGAATAAGTACCTGTTGCCAAGGATCGACGATCTTATGGACCAATTAAGGGGAGCAACGGTATTTTCTAAGATTGATTTGAGATCCGGTTATCATCAAATAAGGGTGAAAGAAGATGATATACCAAAGACAGCTTTCAGGAGTCGGTACGGACACTACGAGTATCTAGTTATGCCTTTTGGTGTGACTAATGCTCCTGCAGTGTTCATGGACTACATGAATAGGATCTTCAGACCGTACCTCGATAAGTTTGTCGTTGTTTTTATCGATGACATCCTTATCTACTCCTGGGACAAGGAAGAACATCAAGGGCATTTGAGGATTGTACTCCAAGTTCTTAAGGACAGACAACTCTATGCCAAGTTGTCGAAGTGCGAGTTCTGGCTGGAGGAGGTACAATTCCTTGGACATGTGATTGACAAGGATGGTATCGCAGTAGATCCTGCAAAAGTAGAAGCTGTGGTCAAATGGGAAAGTCCTAAGACGGTAACCGAGATCCGAAGTTTTCTCGGACTAGCAGGATACTACAGGAGGTTCATCGAGGGATTTTCGAAGGTTGCGTTACCTCTGACGCAATTAACGAGGAAAGGAAAAGCGTACGAATGGACAGAAGAGTGTGAGACTAGTTTCCAAGAGCTGAAAGGGAGGCTAACTACATCTCCGGTACTAGTCTTGCCAAATCCGTCAATGTCGTTCGATGTGTACTGTGACGCATCGTACCAATGTTTGGGTTGTGTGCTTATGCAGGAAAGGAAGGTGGTAGCCTATGCTTCCAGACAGCTAAAAGTGCATGAACGAAATTACCCAACCCACGACCTAGAGTTGGCAGCAATAGTGTTTTCATTGAAGATGTGGAGACACTATCTTTATGGCGCTAAATTCAGCGTGTTTAGCGACCATAAAAGTTTAAAGTATTTGTTCGACCAAAAGGAGTTGAACATGCGACAGAGGAGATGGATGGAATTCATAAAGGATTATGAATTTGATCTACAGTACCACCCAGGAAAGGCCAACGTGGTGGCAGATGCATTGAGCCGGAAATCTTTGCATATGTCCGCTATGATGGTGAAGGAACTGGAACTGCTGGAACAGTTCAGGAATCTGAACCTGGAGGTGGAGTTATCCAGAGATAAGATAAGTTTAGGAATGATCACTATCACTAGTGATTTTCTGAACTTGATCTGGAAAAAGCAAGGAGAAGATCAATACCTACAGGAAAAGAACCACATGGTAGAAGAAGGAAGGACTTCCGAGTTCAAGAAGGGTACTGATGGAATCCTGAAGTGTGGAGACAGGATATGTGTGCCTAAGGATAGTGAAGTTAGGAACATGATCTTGGAAGAAGCACATAAGAGCAAACTGAGTTTTCATCCCGGATCTACAAAGATGTATCAGGACCTAAAGGGAATGTTTTGGTGGCCTGGGATGAAGAAGGAAGTAGCAGAATACGTCCAAACCTGTCTGGTGTGTCAAAAGGCAAAGATTGAACACCAGAAACCAGCAGGGTTATTACAATCACTAGACGTCCCAGAATGGATATGGGATAGCATTGCAATGGATTTTGTTTCCGGACTACCAAGAACGCAGAAGAGATGCGATGCAGTTTGGGTAATCGTTGACAGGCTTACGAAATGTGCCCATTTCTTGCCGATCAACCAAAGGTATTCTTTGGAAAGATTAACCCAGATTTACATCAGAGAAGTGGTAAGATTACACGGGGTACCTTCGAGTATAATTTCGGACAGGGATCCGAGGTTTACTTCTAGGTTTTGGCAGCGTCTAAATGGTGCATTGGGGACGAAGCTCAGGATGAGTTCAGCTTATCATCCACAAACGGATGGTTAGTCTGAAAGGACGATTCAATCGTTGGAGGATCTTTTAAGAGCATGTGTTTTGGAAAACACGGGAAGTTGGGACGAATTCCTTCCATTGATTGAATTCACATATAAGAATAGTTTCCACTCGAGTATTGGCATGGCGCCATACGAGGCCCTGTACGGACGGAAGTGTCGAACACCACTCTGTTGGTATGAAACCGGGGAAAATCAGTTGATAGGACCCGAGATGGTACAGCGAACGACGGAGCAAGTTAAGAAAATTCGGGAAAAGATGAAAGTCGCACGGGATCGGCAGAAGAGCTACAGTGATAAGAGGAGGAGACCTTTGGAGTTCCAGGAAGGCGACCATGTCTTTATGAGAGTCACTCCAAGAACTGGAATCGGCAGGGCAATCAAATCCAGAAAGCTTACACCTAGATTCATTGGACCATTTCAAATTCTTTGCCGAATTGGTCCAGTTGCCTACCAAATTGCCTTACCTCCCAACCTATCCAATATTCACGATGTATTCCATGTATCCCAACTCAGAAAATATCATCCCGATCCATCACACGTGATAGAGCCCGAATCAATCCAGGTAAGGGATAACTTAGAATACGAAGCATTGCCTGTACGGATTGAAGACATGAGGGTGAAGGAACTCCGCGGAAAGCAGATTCCCTTAGTCAAGGTCATATGGGATGCTACAACAGGAGATGCCACCTGGGAACGTGAAGAGGATATGCAGCAGCGGTATCCACATCTATTCTAAGGTACGTCGGGGGGTAGTAATCTAACACCCCGATTTTCTTAATCTTTTAATTAATCAAGTAATTAATTAACTGTATTTTATTTGAGGGTCTAGAAACTTTAATAAATTATTCCGAGGCCATAGTCACGCTCTACGCTATCGTAGGAAACTATGGTTAAGTTTTGGGTCAAAAACTCAGACGGAGCTCGGTCTGCGTTTTTCCTTGACAGTAGTGCTTTACTACTATCGAGACCTAATTCGGACCCGTGAACGAGACAGTTAGTCTTAGAATCACATTTCCTACACTTTCGAAAAAGTTCGTCCTGACGTTCGAAAATAAAAATAATATTATTATATTCAGGCCGATAATCGTTCTAGGAGACGATTCGAGTTGTCTTAGGGTTTTTCGAGAACCTTGAGCCAATGATTTTCATACCAGGGCTATGTTAAATCATTTGGGGACTCCTACAAATGTCGTGAGGATTTTCAAATTATCGGGACGTGAATTGACCAAATTACCCTTGGTTAGTTTTTACTAATTACCTCTTTACCTTTCTTAACCCTTAAGTCTTCTTAAATATCAACAATTACCTCACCCACTCACTTTTTCTCCCCCTCATTTCACGTGGGCAGCTGCTGGCTGCTTCTCTCTTCTTCTTTCTTCTTCTTCTTCCTTCTCCTCCTTTCTTCTTCCTTCTTCTTCCTCCATTTTCAACCTCTTTTTCCTCAAGCTTCCTCAAGCTTTTTCAAGCAAGTTTGTGAAGCAAAGTTGCTCCTCTCATCCTCCTCTACAACCTAGAAGGTATAGATTTCATCCTTGAGCTCTCAATCTTTATTTTCACCATTTATTTTCATGAATTTCAATTTCTAGATCTAAACTTCAAAAATCTCTAGAAAATTGTAGAAAAATCATTTTGAGACCAAACCAATTCCTATGAGCTAGTATCATCCCCTACTATCATAATCCAAGAGCTTGTGATGAAATAAAATCTCTAGCCTATTTATCTTTTAGGGTCCGAATGGGTGGGTTTTTGGGGAAGAAAATGGGTTTTGTTCTTTGTTCTTGATTCCTCATGTGTCATCCCTTAATCATGTAATCCAAGTGATTAGGAGGCCAAATCACACTCTCACCTATTTTTCATGGTGAGGGCCGAAACCCTACTTTGATGGTTTAAGGGGTTTTGGTTCAAATCTTTGATAATTAATCATTGATTATGCATTAGGTATACTTAAGGGTCATTGATCCAAGAGTTGGTAGAATTTCAATATCCCTAGCCTACTTAAGTAATTAAGGGCAGTAGCTAATCCTAGAGATTAGATAGATTATGGTTTCCCTATTTTAATTTCTGGTTGTGTTTTGTTGTATAGACTCAGACAGGATTCGAACATCCGACAGCGCACCCGACTGACAGCTGCGGAGTCGTAGCCGGAGCTGCTCGAGGGAATCGCTAAGGTGGGGAGAAAGAACTCATATCGTCGGGAAGGCAAGCTAGTATAGAATATATATATCTGTGTAGGGAAACCCTAAAACCCTACTAGAGGTTGAGCCCTGGAAAAGTGCCTGGACCCTAGGTGTAGGTACTTTTGGGCTATCACCACTAAGTTGATGATATGACTATTGTAGTTTATTGGGGTTGATGTGTTGAATTGGTTATTTGATTATTGAGATTGATGTGTTGAATTGGTTATTTGATTATTTGTTGGTTTTATTTGTTGAACTGCCTACATGATGAATTATTGTTTGACTTCATAATGATAGCTGTACTGGTAGAATTACTGTTGTGATGATAATGTGATTTGATTGATTGAGTGTTGATGAGAGTATGGTGAGCGTTGATGTTGTTCGGGTTGATATCGTTGTGGTCCCGACCGTGGAGCTGTGGCTCGTAGACGCAAGGCGTCGTGATGCTGATGCTGATGCGATGTTGATGATGATGTGATGTTGATGTTGATGATTGATGTTGATGTTGATGTGATGCGATGTGTCGTGGTCGTGGACGAGTGTTTAGGCGTGAGGTTCCGATATCAACCTGCGATGGATGTTTGTTGCATTTTCATAACATTTCATACCACAGCATTTGGTCCCAAAGGGGGATGTCCAATTGGGGACGTTACGTAAAATCCCGAGGCGGGATATGATGTGATGTGATGTGATGTGATCCCGACGGGGATGTCTAATTGGGGACGTGATGTATCGGCCGACATGCATATAGGGAAGACAACATATACATAGGGATTAGTATCCCTCCCATAGGCTTATTCGAGAGAACGATGTTTGAGATGATTGTGATTGGTGACTTAAGAGATGGATGAGGTTGTGCTATATATGTTATTTGTGTTGTGTGATGTATATATATATGCTGTACTGATGCCCCTCTCCCATATTGATGATATATGTTTCTTATCTCCCGCTATTTTTCTGTATGTGTTGCTCTTATTTTATGGGAAGACCCCGAGGAGGAACCAGTTGTTGAAGAGCTGGACGGCATTCCTTACGAGCCTGACGCTGGAGGACGTGCCGCGGACCTTAGCCTCGAGAGGTTGGGCAATGATCGTGATTAGTCGGAGTGCTATCTCTTGGCCTAACTTTCATACTTTTATTTTGGTTTGTAAGAGTATACTCGTATGTATTACTGTATTACTGTAGCCCTACTGATGGGGCAATACTGTATGTGATATATTTCTTTATATGTTAAGCTGTGTACTCTGAAGCGTTGCGTGCCGTGTATTTGTTTGCTTCCGCGCTAAATTTTCCGCTTCGCTTCGTTTTAATAAGGCGCGCTAACGTTATTATGCGATTAAGGTTAGTTAATATCTTAGGTTCTACTGATGGGACGGCGGGTCGTCTCATGCCTTAGTACCCTTGATTCAAGTCTTATACTTTGAAAACATTATTTCAAAAAGCTTTGTAGTTTCAATTAAACTTAAAGTTGGGAATGGGAGTTTCAAACTCTTTTGCATTAACTAAAGATAAGAAATCATCTTAAGTCCACCCCTTTTTATTGAAATCATATATACTTAAGCTAGAAATTAAATATTGTATTGACATCAACGATTGGTTTTACATTAAAATCCTACATAGTAGTCGAATGTTACATAAGATTTCTCAAAATTGTTTGTTATTGAGAATACTTGATTCAATAGCTTACATCATTTTGATTTTCTTAAGCTATAAATTAAGATTAAAATACTTTTCCATTGTTTTAAAAATCCATTGGCCTAATCCAAGGTAGTGTTTTATTCAAATATTGTTTCTTTGTTTTGCTTTGATTCACCGTTCATTAAATCAACTTAGAGTGGTAAAATCATTTAAGTTTCAAAGATAGAAATTGAAAATCCTTTTTATTTATGCTTTGGCCGAATCCTATACTAGGTTGAATGTGAAGATTTTGCTTCACCAACATCCATCATAAGCAAGAGCAATCAGCCATGCATCAAAAAAATTACAACATAACATCCAATTCCGAAAATCAACGCAAAACCCGTATACAAATTTTTCAGGCATTTCAAGCATCAACTTTTGACAAACATTTGATTGATCAAACGAACTCGGATTTGAGCAAATGAAGACTCATATGAAATATTAGAATATCTACTTTTTGAATATAAAATTTATTTTTACAAAAAGTAATCAAGTTAGTATAGTTTCACGAAATAAGCCACTGTAGTCAGAATCCAAGACATAAATTTATGCTTAGATTGAAATAGATTTTCAAGGGTCAAATATCCATGAAAATAAACGAAATTAGTTAAAATGAATCTCAATATGTCTAGTTTCAGGATCAAAAACAATTTTTGAAAT
This sequence comes from Ammopiptanthus mongolicus, assembly GCA_039655645.1. Taxonomy (NCBI): domain Eukaryota; kingdom Viridiplantae; phylum Streptophyta; class Magnoliopsida; order Fabales; family Fabaceae; genus Ammopiptanthus; species Ammopiptanthus mongolicus. The sequence continues at coordinate 14,664,915 of CM077350.1, read as the reverse complement.
CCGAGGCCTAGGTTGAGAGAAAAACTGAAATGACTCACACAAGGTCAAATCCGAAAATCACATTTTCATAAACTCTTTTTAACAAAAAGATAGAGGAACCCTAGGTTAGGATTTTCCCACACATGAAAGTTATTTCCAACCATTCAAACACATCAATGAACACAAATCAAGTCACAAATAAATATTACAACATTGTTCTCATAGAGAACCAAATAGATAAAGTAGCAAAACCCTTAATTTAGGGTTTTCCCCAAACCAAACCCGTAAACCATTTTCACAACCACCAATGTGGAGTGATGTGGTTCACTCCCCCATTATTTTAATGAAGATCCTTTGTGAATGAGACAACTCCAAGCCCCAAGAACAAAGGGAAGGCCGAACCTACTAGGAACAAAACAACAAGGTTTTGAAACTTGTTTCACAAAAATCATGAATTAGAAGATGTTGTTTCATGATTTAATAAAATATAATGAAGAGAAAAATGAAGATCAAGGCTTACCCAAGGAGGAACACTTTGAAGATAAAGATGGTGCGCTTGAAGGTCAAGAACAAAGTTGTTCCAAATGAAAAACTTCCTTCATCAAAGATTTAAAGGAGATCAAGACAAGAACAACTATGGTTTTAGAATCAAGAACCAAGTTTTGGTTCATAGATTTAGAGACCAACCCGTGAGAGAAAGATAGGAGAGAGAAGAGAGAAAAACTCAAAATTCTTCAAAGACTTAAGCTTGATTCATGAAATGAGAAAAGTATGGTGTTTTTAGTGTTTTGATAACACGTGGCCGTGGAGGCCTTATCACCATGGAGCAAAATTGATTAAAAGTTTATGACATAGGTGATGTGATTATATTTAAGCAATCCAAGGGCTAAGGATTAAAGGAGAAGACATTTGTTGAGCTCACATTAAAAGTAGTAGAGATTAATCATAAATAGGTTAATTAGCTTTCTCCAAAAAAGGTAAGGTTGATAGGTTATTAACCAAGAGTCATAAGAATTTAATCCATTGGATAAAGGAATGAAAAGGTGATGGATGATTGACATAAAGGTGATAACGTCTCGTGATAGATTGTGTTTTCAATCAAGTTATTCACATAAACAGTTAAAAATACATATATAGCATTTTTGGGATGTTACATACTTATTTTTTACTCTTGTTAATTGTAATTGGTGATTACAATATAGTTAATGCGTTTTGTTTGAATAATTTGATTGTGGTGTTACTGTAGTGTGACTGCAAATGCTGAAGTAATTTGAGTTATTCCTATTTTTTATGCCCTTTAGCTTAGTTGATGAGACATAGAGTACCACAGCTACTGGCCTTTATGGTTCTTCTATTTTCAACATATTAATGTATAATACAGGAATGAGTATAGAAGATGTCTTCAGCACAAGCAAGTGATGTGAAGTTCTTGATATGTTTGTATTGGAAATAATTCAAATTAGTTAGTATTGATAGAGTTAGTTAGTGAAGTGGTTAGGTGGTAGTTAGTTTGTTAGTGAAGAATAGCTATTATAGTGTGCACTATAAATAATAGTGTAGTGTAATGTGATTGTACAAGTGAAGTGAATGAAGTTTTTTTTAGTGTATCTCTTCTATCTTCTTCATCTCAATATTTCTCTCTATGTGTGTGCTAGTGCACGTGTTGCAACATGGTATCTAGAGCTACACAATTAGGGACCTATGATGGTGTGTCCGTGGTTGCTATGCTTGGGTTTGATGAGGATTTTTCGGTTTCCTTGCCAATTTTTTATGGCAAGAATTTTGATCAGTGGGTCGCGAAGATGAAAGTGATCTTCAGCTTCCAAGATGTATCAGATGTGGTGGTTGATGGGGTGCATGATGAGGCTGACAGTGCAGCCTGTAAGAGAGATTCTAGAGCTCTCTTTATCATTCATCAATGTGTGGATTTTGCCCATTTTGAAAAGATTTCCACAGTAAAGAGTGCTAAAGAAGCATGTGAATTCTTATACAAGGCATATTGTGGTGCTGATATAGTGAAGAAGGTGCAGAATCAAGGAGCGAATGATTATGGAAGAAACCGAAAGGGGCACAAGAAACAGTGGCAACCAGAAATCTTGATACAAGATTTAATCCAAGAAGAGGAAATTACAACTGAGACTGAAGATGAATGGAGAAAGGTTGAAGAAGTGGAATCGATACAGGTGGAGGACAAGGTGAAACTTTCTGAAGCTGTTGAAGAGGATGGAGTGGAAGAAGATGAATGGGATGGATGAAGTGATGGGGGATGATGTTCATCTAAATGCCAAAGGTGAATTCGCTGCTCTCCAACCACATGGAACCCAGTGGAGAAAAAGGTGCAAGAAAGGGACCGTCTTCATCCACGCCGGACGCGAACTCACATATGGTGGTCGGAGCAGCGTCTTCTGATGAGCAGTCAAGGTGTAGGGCTGGAAAGGTGCCTCTGTGTGTGGCCATCGTGAGGGAGAAACTAGAACAGCCAAGGTTAAACTTGGAAATTTGTCAAGTGAGTCAAGTCTTTACCCTAATGGGCCAGGCCCAATTCTACAAAGAGAGTCAGTGGTGTATCACAAAATTTGATGTGTGCTTGGGCCAAATTTTAAAAAGAGTTGCTGATTGGGCAAGGCTCATTTATCATGATTCTATGAAAATTGGGTCACAACACAAACTAGTGAGGAAGACAAAATCTGCATGTTGTAGACAATGGGATCCTGGAAAATTATTGTGTTTTTTAGCTAATTTGAATTAAGGGGGTGTGTTGGAAATAATTCAGATTAATTAGTATTGATAGAGTTAGTTAGTGAAGTGATTAGATGGTAATTAGTTTGTTAGTGAAGAATAGCTATTGTAATGTGCACTATAAATAATATTGTAGTGTAATGTGATTGTACAAGTGAAGTGAATAAAGTTTTTTTTTAGTGTATCTCTGTTATCCTCTGCATCTCAATATTTCTCTTTATGTGTGTGCTAGTGCTTGTGTTTCAACAGTTTGTTGTAATGATTTACCAGACCGCAACATATTATTATCATGGTTTGATTCTTGATGAGGGAAATACAGAGAATCTCATGGGAAGGTTGAAGCTTCTTTGCAAGCAGCAGATGAGTATTTCAAAGAAAGTAAGAAGCTGTGAGAGGCATTCAATGCAGCACCTCCACTGTCAAGGTTATCAATTATATTTCATTACACACTGATACATTCTGATGTTGTTATGTTATCTGTTCTTAGTGGGGGTCATCGTTATTGCCTTAAGTGGATTGGAGTCTTGTCAGTTGCCACTCAGGATCTAAATCAGAATATCTGAACCTTCATACTTGAGTGTATTTTTATCTCATAGCACAGATATGATGAAGCCTTTATATTGGCAAAAGTATGGAGAATGTTCTGTGATGTCATTTAGTTATAACTATTATACTACAAGGGCATTCTGGGATTCTTAATTAAATAGCTTTGTTGTGGATAAATTAAGTAGTATATTACTCTTAGCATTAGGAGGCCAACAAAGTGCACTTAAAAAGTCTCTTCATACTCATTATATGATTGTGGACCATCCGCCTCACCTAAGAAATTTGGATGTTGTTGCCTGCATCTCAAATTAGTTAATTGGTTGGTGCATAATTTTTACACTTACTTATTTTCTTCTGAACAAAAACTTAAAAAGGCCTGCATGATAGAAAAGGAAATGTTTCATTCTGAATAAATGAAAAATAACCACAATTATCAAGATAGTACTTTCTGCCTTCTGTTGGGTGCTCACGATAGTAAGCTATAACTTAATGTTGGTTCTGGTCATGTTGGTTCTGAAAGAGAACAACTCAGAAGAGGAATCTGTCAAACAAGTTGCTCATCCGTCAGCTGACAATAGCTTTGCCAAATGAGAAGATTCAGTTGTCTGGAAAAACAACAGAAATCTTTGCTCATCAAGGACCAATGTTTGATGTTTCCCCAATAACCTGAATCAAATAAAGTATCTCAATTTATAATTGCATAGAAAACAGGGAACATAATAACACCAACACCAATTATTAGGAACGACTTTTGGCTGTGATATCAATAGGATAATCTTACTAGATACATCTGTATACAAATATCCAAATATGAGTGTTTGTTCCTTTTTCTGCCTTAACTACATTCTGTTTCCTTCCATTCTGTTTATTTTCTTGATTTTTAGTAATGCACAATCCTGAAGAACTTGCCTCCTTTCACTAATCTTTTCCCTTCTAGCCAGTCCAATATCCACAAACGTTCCAATTAGAAAACATAGTCAACGACTCTAATTGGAGAAGATCCATAAAAATGGTAACAGTAAATTTGATAGTTCATTCAAATTATACAAATAAATTGTAACAAGAGGACTTTTGCTTTTGAACATAATTGGGTAATGACAAAATTTTCAAAAAAAAAAAAAGAAACACTGATGGCAAATTGGCAATCAAGTTCTTCTTTTAGGAAAAATAAACAGAATGTGCATAATACCCGAACCAGGGCAGGTCTTAGGAACTTTGCCTAATGAAGATCCTTTTTTGGAATGCAAGAGGAGTGGCCAATCCTCCAACTAGATTGGTATTGAAGAATCTTTGTAATACTTATAAGCCAGACTTAGTGTTTACTGTTGAGCCTTGGATGTCCATTCAGAACTTTCCGACCCAGTTTTGGAGATCTATCAGTTTAAAGCCTTTTGCAACAAATGATAAACAACAACATCTTCCTAATCCTTGGTGTCTGTGTAAGGAGGATTTTAGTCCATCTATAATTCAGTCTTCTAAGCAACATGCATCTTTCTCTTTAACTTTGGACAATCAGCAGATTTTCATTTCAGCAGTCTACGCATGTACCAATCATATCCAGAGAAGATCTTTATGGGATGAATTGCTTGCATTACAATCAAATTATGTTGGACCCTGGTGTTGTATAGGGGACTTCAATATGTAGTTTTAGGTGCGCATGAGAAAAAGGAGGCAACTTGCCATTACGAATTTCCTGTGATGAATTTCTGGATTGGTCTAACAATGGCAATTTGACACATATATTGACCAGAGGTGCAGCATAAACTAGGTCTAATGGTATAAGAGGGGCTTCATTAATCGAGAAAAGACTTGATAGGGCAGTTTGTAATGATCATTGGCTGGATTTTTGGGAAAACACAACCTGTTGTACCTTAACTCGCAGCAAATCTGATCATTTTCCTATTCTGCTTACTATGAACAAAGGTACTAATTCTTTCCCTTCACATTTTAAGTTCATGAATATGTGGAATGAGCATCAAGACTGCAGAAGATTGATATCAGAAGTGTGGAGCAGCCAATAGCAGGGTGTCCAATGTTTGTTCTTACACAAAAACTGAATAACCTGAAGAAGGAGCTTAAGGTTTGGAAGAAGGAAATATTTGGAGATGTACATTTGATGGTAAAGCAGGCTCAAAATGAATTAGATGCGGTACATAACAGTATTAGTATTGATGGCTGCATAGATGAATTGGCTGAAAAAGAGCAGATAGCATAGATACAATTGCAGAAAGCTCTTCACTTTGAAGAAGAGTTTTGGAGAGAGAAGTCTAGAGTTAATTGGCACAAGCATGGTGACAGAAATATAGCATTCTTCCACAAGATTATCAAAATCAGAAATGCCTCTTAAGCAGATGTCTATTCTGAAAGTTGGCAATCAAATTCTTGATAAACAAGGAAAGATAAAGCAGCATGTTCTACAGTATTTCTCTTCTCTATTTGCTTCAGAAAACAACTGTCAACAGAATGAATTGATTTAGTTCTATATCCCATCTTTAGTGACTAAGGAGGACAATATCATGCTAACTAATTTGCCTTCAAGCAAGGAAGTGAGAAATGCAGTTTTCTCAATGAACAGAAATGGAGCTCCTGGACCTGATGGTTTTGGAGGTAATTTTCATCATCATTACTGGAGTATTATAGAGAATGATGTGTTCAACTCAGTTTTACAATTCTTTAAGCAAAGTTGGTTACTTCCTAATTTAAATTCCAATTTAGTTGTTTTAATCCCCAAGTTTCATAGTGCTGATACAATTGAAAATTATAGGCCAATGCTGATAGGTTGGCTAGTATTGCTCCAAAGATTTTGACTGAAAATCAAAGAGGGTTTGTTAGGGAAAGGCATATTCAAGACTGCACATGTATTACTTCAAAAGCTATTAATTTGTTGGATATGAAGGTCTTTGGTGGAAATCTGGCTATAAAAAAGGCATTTGACACCATGGATTGGAATTTCCTTTTACAAGTAATGCGCACTTTTGGTTTTGATCCAAAATTCTGTTTCTGGGTGGAAGTAATCCTGAAATCTGCAAAACTTTCTATTTCAGTGAATGGACATTCTGTAGGGTATTTTCAATGTAAGAGGGGGGTAAGACAAGGGGACCCACTGTCTCCTCTTTTGTTTTGCATAGCTGAGGATGTTCTTAGTAGAGCTTTGTCTAAAATGGGGCAAATTGAAATGCTCCTTCCAATGGCAAGTCCTAGTGGTTGTCAAACACCAAGTCATGTCTTATATGCAGATGATATCATGATCTTCTGTAGAGGAACAAGGAGAAATATGTTGATAATTAAGCAGCTGCTTGATGAATATGGTGCAGCATCAGGTCAATTAATTAGTCCTGGTAAATGTAAGTTCTATCATGAGGGAATTCCACCTAGGCGATTGGACAGTATTGCATCTATTTTGGGCTTTTTTGCTGCTAGGCTTCCTTTTGTTTATCTTGGTGTACCTATCTTTAAGGGAAAGCCTAGAAAATCTCATCTTCAACCAATTGCCGATAAGGTCAAAGCCAAAATGGCTAGTTGGAAAGGGGCTTTGCTATCTATTATGGGAAGAATTCAGTTAGTAAAATCAATCATCCATAGTATGTTGGTTTACAGTTTTGACACCTATGCTTGGCCGGTTTCTTTACTGAAAATCATTGACATGTGGATAAGGAACTTCAATTGGTCAAGTGACATCAATGTAAGGAAGGTTGTTACTATATCCTGGAAGAATGTTTGTTCTAATATTGATGTTGGTGGTCTTGGAATCAGGTTAGCGAGAAAGATTAATGAGGCAGCTTCAATGATGCTTTGCTGGAATCTCATTTGTTCTACAGGACAATGGGCCAATTTAATCAAGGCAAGGTTTTTCAGGGGTAACTCAACTACTTCACACTATATTAAGTCATCTATTTGGCCTACAGTAAAAAGCAAGTTAAGGATTGTAAAGGATAACATCTCTTGGAACATTGGTGATGGGAAATCAGTTAATTTTTGGCTGGATAGTTGGCTGCCCGAGAGAATAGTGAACATTCTTCAAATTCCAGCTAGCTTACATCCTTTTCTTCATTCCAAAGTAAGTGATTTCATTAATAATTCATCTTGGTCCATACCACATACTCTAGTGGAAAGAAGTCCTACTCTCTTGGCTAAGATTCAACGGGTAATTATTCCAGTCTTTTCAAGTCAGGACACAATGGTTTGGTTGCATAATGATTCAGGTATGCTGACTTTTAAGGAGGCATATGTGTTTCTTAATCCTCGGTTGCCATCTCAAACTTGGTGCAAAATAATTTGGATGCCCTGCATTCCACCTTCTAAATCTTTTTTATATTGGAGGCTTATTCATAATAGAGTCCCAACTGATGAAAATCTAATGGTTAGAGGCTGTATTACAGTGTCTATGTGCAGCAATTGTTGCGGTGATTTTGAAACCTCAGCTCACTTCTTCTTACAATGCCCTTTTGCTTGTGATTTGTGGAATTGGCTACAGGATATATTAGGCTGCAACATTGATGTCTCTTCCTTTAAAAGCTTACTCAATATTTGCAAAAGGACTTGGAGTAAACAGGTTTCTGATGTTATTACAATAGCAATAATAAACATCTTATGGACAATATGGAACTGTAGAAACAAGATGAGATTTGAGAATCAAAAAATTCAAATGAGAACAGCTATTAATTCTGTTATTGCAGCTATATCACTTGCAGGAAATCAAGCTTCTGTTGCATGGCTAGCTCTATATCTGAGTTTGGCATTCTTAAGAGCTTTCGAGTTTCACGTCATGCAAAATCATCATGCATTAAGGAAGTTCTATGACTTCCTCCTTTTTGCAATTGGGTAAAGTGTAACACTGATGGTGCTTCAAGAGGATCTCCTGGATGGTCGGCCTGTGGAGGCATTTTCAGAGGATTTCGGGCTACTACACTAGGCTATTTTGCAAAAAAATTAGGAGTTTCATCATCTCTTCATGCAAAATTTCATGGTGTCATGCTTGCAATTGAACTTGCAGATAGCAAAGGTTGGAGGAACTTATGGATAGAATGTGATTCTCTTATTGTTGTGGCTGATTTTAACAATAGCAAAGGGATTCCTTGGAAATTTAAAAATAGATGGCAAAATTGTATTGAAATTACTAGGCACATGAATTTTAGATTGTCTCATGTTTGGAGAGAAGGTAACTCATGTGCGGATAGACTTGCTGAGCATGGTCTTACAATCCAAGATTATTTTTGGTGGGATACAATTCCTTCTTTTGTTAAAGAGGAATTTTATAGAGATAGGTTGAACCTTCCTTATTATAGGTTCAAATGATTTTTATCATGGGTTTTGGTATATGTCCCCTATGTTTTATTCTTGTACTCTTTTTTATTCTCTTTAATAAATTTTGGATATGCTGCAAACGATTGATAAGGTTTGGGGTGCCAACCTAGCTGGAATACCTTTCCTTATAGTGATACTTTTGCATACCTTCTTTTGCTTAAAAAAAAAATTTGGCAATCCAAAATTGTAACATAGACAAGGACTAAACAGAAGCAAATCCAATATCTTCATTTAAACAACTTTTTACCGAAGAAAAACATCGATGGATATGGACAAATGAGAAGCTCAACAAATTGCGGGCCCGTTACTGCCTTTTAATGCTTCACGCTTTAAAATGAAGTAGTATATTCTGAATGAACATCTCAGCATAGCACCCATACCCTTGGCTTGAAGAAACCATTTATAGACGTGCAAAGCGCAGACGTGAACTGAAAAAACAACTAATACAGTACTCAACACTTGAGAGGTAAGAAAGCCTCCTTTCCCTCCCTATTTGTCCCTGAAAAAGATGCTCCATCATGAATATATACTAGACTAGAAACCACAAACAGAGGAAGCGTCCATAAGAATCATGTTCATGTATGGGTTAGATATCCTAAACACACTGCTGGGGAGAAGTGTTCCAATAATTGAAGAGTGAAGAGATTCATCACATACCATAGCAATCAGGTATGGTATAATTATGAAGACTTTCCCACATTCATCACATAGCATGTCAATCAGGTATGGTATGTTGGGAAAGAGAAATTATGGGTTGTAAATAGCAATCACTAAGGCAAGCAGGGCCTGCAGAAGAAGAGTGGTTGAGTGCACCTACAGCTTCCACGAGATTCCAATAGAGAGGGGGTCCCAAAATGTAGCCTTCAATGCAGCATAGCAACTGATTGAAATAATGTGTGTGTGTGTATAGATATTGTGTAAATGCTTATCTATACTGATGATGGAATTCCAGAACAACATCTATTTCTACATTTTCAGGTGACACATTTTCAGAGGGGGGGTCCCAAGTTGGTGTTCTTTCTCTCCTTTACTCTTTTATGCTTCTTGTGATTAATTTTGATTTGAATTGTATTAAGAACAAATAAAACGATTCTTTGTTTTCTGGTTACTGTCGTTGCATTGTTAACAGGTACATAGATTGCATACTCTAATATACTGAGTCTTATATTGTGTAATTGCTCATCTATACTCATGATGGAATTCCAGAACATCTATTTCTACATTTTTAGGTGATACAAATATTGAGCCTCCAAGTAGAAGATTTAACAAAGCTCTAGTTATAGGGAGAAACTTGGGGAAGGGTTAATATCTGACCATTTAATGGAACGACTGAATTGGAGCTTGGACATCATAGATTGGATCTAAGATGATATAAATACAAAGAAACAAAAACTCCTTGAAGGAACTCTTTCAAAGAGAACTTTAAATTGTGGAAAAAGAAAACCTAGCTTTCAAATCTCAACTAATGGGATATATCCCATGTCATACACAAGTTCAGTTATGAAGTCAGTGAGGCCATCATTGATCCATTAAGTGCCATAGCATTTCATGGCAAGTGCCTAAATATGCATCAGGCAATGCATCTTCTAGTGTTCGGAAACTCGTTTCCAATGCCTCTGCCAATAGTTGAAACCAAAGCCATAGCAAGAAAAAGCCAAGTCACAATTGCCTAAGGATCGGTCACTCTAAATTCAAAATAATAAAGAGGTATCTCAGGAGGCGAGGGTGTTGTTGCCACGCATTTGAACTTATGTTGTTTATATTTATCTCTCACAGCTTTCAAAGTGGCCCCTCTCATACTGAGGTACAAGTCATGTATGTTTAGAATACATTCCTTCAAGTCAGCAGGTTTATATCTGGTGAGTCGATGGAGCACTGAATTCCAAGGATGTGTCGTTGGGCTTAACATAAATCTGGCTAGAAATACAGCAGATGCAGCCACCAAAGAAGGCAAGAACTTTACACAATTATAATCCAACAAACTGAGCTCTGCAAGGTAGCAGCAAAGGAACTCAAACTGCAGGTCAGAAGTATTATTATTATTATTATTCTCTTGTGCAACTTTAGAGAATCTTGTTAGAAATGTATTTACTGTAGGACCACCCAATTCAAATTTCAAGGACTTCAATATATCAGCTTCCATCTCCACAACCTTTTCCTTGTTGTATGTGTTGGCGGTAATGTAACAAAATTCTTCCACTTCAGGTGGCTTGATTTCCTCGTATTTTGAAGCAATCAGCATGGAAGAAACGCCAAGTAACTGCAGCTTCTGTATAGATAAATCATTCAAAGACAAAAACCTATCGATATATGAAACAGAAAAATAAAGAGTGTTGGAAACAAGGTTATATTCCTCAGCAACCTCAACCAACCAATCCACCAGAACACCCCTCATCTTAGCATTCACACCGCTCTGAACTTTCTTCACATAATCAGCTAAAGGTCTTTTACTTGGATCCAACTCCATTCTGCGAAGATACTCGTAGATGTCAGAGACGTAGGGCCCACACACTTGAGGATCATCCACGTTCTCCGTCGTCGTGGGTTTTTTAACCTTCGTTTTTACGGTTTTTTTTCTGAGTCGGGTTTTCTCGATCTCTGAACCAGAAACCAGTTTCTCCGATGACAAGTTGGTTAGCTCGCCTAACGCGACACGCTTTTTCTTCTTGGCGGTGGCACCACGCAGTTCGCAGATTGCAGCTGCGGCTCTCTTCTTGGCTTCGCGCTGGGGGCGCACGGAGTTTTCTTGGTCAGCCATGGCGGGTGTGATGTGGATTAGAATATGAGAATGGAGGAAGGAGAAAAGAAGAAAGTAGAGAGAGTGGTGAGAGAAAGAGAAGGGGAAAAGGGCGGTATAAGAAATGAAGAGGAGAGTTTTGGTGTTTGTAGATGAAGCGCGTGGTTTGAAATTTATGCAGTGTTTGTTGTTGCACTTTGGATTTCAGCAGCGGGGGAAGGGAATTAACAAACTCAAATCGCATTGCCTCCTCCGGTTTTACATTTTTTTGGTTTTGAAATTGGGTTTTGTTTCTTGGATTCCCTCTATTTTTATTTTATTTTTCTATATGCGGTAATGTTCCCTCTCTTTATTGGTTTCAAAGATACTATTTTAGTGAGGCGGGCGGTGTGGTGGGAACAAATATCTGTAAGAAAAATAGAAAATTTTCACTGACTTGATGAAACATCTGTGCGAATGGTGAGTTTGATTTATAAAAAAAAAATAATAATAATAATAAAGGATCGGATAATACAAAAATAATTATTTTATGTTTGATTTATGAAGTAATCATGAGACTGGCCAAAAAAAAAAGGTGAGTGACATGACAAAAATCCAAAATTTTGTTTTTTATCAAACCTTGGACATATTACATAAAAAGATAAAGTCTTGTGAATTTTAAAAAATTATATAAAAATATAATGACTTATAAGATTTTTTTTTAAAATCTTTTATAATCAAGATTTTATAGATTGGATTTTAATAGATTTATATCATAAGAATCTATAAGACTTGAAAGGATTATATCGACTTATAAGATTTGAAAGAAACAATAAAAAGTTTTATCTCCGTTATGGAGAATAAATACATAAACTCTAATTAGCGGATAGAGAATGAAATAGTTAATAGAGGATAACGGATAAGCTAGCTTATTAATATGGAAGTGTTTGATAAAACTAACGGTTAAACTAGCTGATATATATAAAATGAGATAAAAGGATATATGTTTATACCTTTTTATATAAATGTTTTTTATATAAAAAATTATATAAATGGTAGTCTTACCTTTTTATAATATGTTATATTATCATATAAAAAAATTATATTATTATACTTTATATTATCATATAAATGTTAAACTACTACCATAGAATTATTATAAAGAATAAGGTAAAATTATATATATATATATATATATATATATATATATATATAAACGTTATATTATCATATAAATGTTAAACTAACTCTTTATAAATAATTTAAATTATTATAAACTTTAATAAACTTAATAAAAAATAATAATAAAGAATTGAAATAATAAATCAGCCATATTTTTTGTAATAAAAAATAATTCAAAAGAGTGAAAATAGTATAATGATCAAACTTTTATTATATTACTATATATTGAAAAGGGTAAAGGTGGAAATAAATTAAAGTAGTAAGGATAAAAGAGAGAGAAAAAACCAGCCGCTATAAATTATAAGTTCAAACGCTACTTGAAGTAGCGTCAGGAATAAACGTTATAAGCTCGTAAAAAAAACGCTATAAGCTAGTAATTAATGTGCTTACCAAACAGGGTTATAAGCTAGCGGGTGGGACTAACCAAACAGGCTAAAAGATGTTTTGTTCACATGTTATTGTATTTATAAAACAATAAGCGCATTAAAAGTAAAACTAAAGTTGTTTGGCAATTTATGTTAGGTTGAAGAGAGAGCGGAAAGAGATGGGGAAGGAGGGAGGGGGAGAGAGGAGAGAGGAGAGAGAGAGGTGAAGGGAAATAAGGATTGAAAAATCCTTTGAAATCTCATGTGTTAGAATGAGACTTTTTATTACTAAAAGTTCAAAAAATTCCCACCAAATCCACCTTAGAAAACAATCCATCAAAATTAGAAAGTTTTTTAATACCCCAAGACTTTTTGTTACTTATAAAGAGTATTTATTGAATACCACTAGATTTGGACATCCTCTTTAAAAAATCCTAATAGTCTTGATTTAATATCACAAGACTTATTTAGATTACTTAAAAGTCTTGATTGAATACCACAAAACTTTTTTATCATAAAAAAAGTCTTTTAAAATCTTTTAAAATCCTAATCCAATACACTCCCCTAAATCGTTCAATGAAATTGTAATTCTTAAGATTTAGATACTAGTAATAATGGATGAGTAAACACCCAATTTGTTTCCTAAAATTGTAAGGTCGTATCAACCTGATCCCTGACATTAACGAAATTTCAAATTAGTCCCTGAAGTTGTAAAACATTAATCAAGTTAGTCCCTCCGTCAACCTCAGTCAGTTAACGCCGTTAGTGGGGCTGAGGTGGTACGTTAAGTGCCTTGCTAGACGTTATGTCACTGTTCACGTCAGAAATGTCAGGGACTAAATTGAATTGAGCAGGGACTAAATTGAGACTATTTTCTCCCTCTTCCTCCTCCTCCTCTCTCTCTCTTCCTCCATCTCTCCTTCTTCCTCCTCCCCACACTCCACAGCCTCTCCATGTCCCTCATCTCAGCCACCATCTTCGCCCGAATATTCCTTTTTCGTCGCAGCAGAGATCCACTACACACGGTGGTCCATAAAATTTATTTATTAGATTCTTACTTCACATGTGTAACACCCCGATTTTCGAGTTTTCCTAATTAATCAGTATTTATGAACTTATATTTTATTCGAGACCTTAGAGATGGCAATAAAATATTCTGACCAGATAGGAATGTCCTACACAACCATAGGAAGCTATGTTAAGTTTCGGGCGAAAGCTCAAACGGAGCCCGGTCTGCGTTTTTCACGGATAGTAGCATCTTTCTACTATCGAGACCTAATTTGGAATCGTGAACGAGACAGTAAGTCTCGGGATTTTATTCTCTACATCTTTGATAAAATCCGTCCTGACGACTAAAGTCGGGAATAATATATTATATTCGGGCGAATAGTCGAACTAGGAGACGATTGGAGCTGAATACGAGATTTCAGTGACCCGCTACGGATAAGGTTGAAGTCACATGGTGTGCTATGACTGATCAGTGACTCATCAGTGTAATGATTACGTTTAGAAAATATCTGGCCGTGAAATGACTAAAATGCCCTTGACCCTTTCCATAATTACCATTTGCCCTTGAATGAAAAGACCGTTTTGCCCCTGAGAATTTATGGAACAACCATTCTGACCCTGTGACTCACCATGTCATCATTACCTTTCTAGAAATATCTAGATATTTATAAGGGAAATGACCAAAATGCCCCTAATCTTTGAAGGAATTACCAAATTACCCTTTTTGCTTATTTACAAGTTTGCCATAGGATGAAAATATAAATACCTCTCTCACTCTCTCACTAGGCCTTTCGGCCATTAACTCTCTCTCTCCTTTCTCTCACTTGTTCTTCATGTTCTTCATGAGTTCTTGAGTGTTCATCAAAATTTCTTCACAAAAACCTAGTTTGATCTTCAAAAGTTGAAGTTTTTGAGTGAAAACTTGTTTCTTCTTCACTAATCTTTGATCCTAGGAGGTATGATCCTCATCTTAACTCTCTCAATCTCTCTATTTCATCTTGAATCACTTGATTCATGAAGATCCAAGTTTAGATCTAGAACTTTGAAAATCCATAGAAAAGTGTAGAAAAATCTTTTTGATACCAAATCACTTTCTATGAACTAGTCTCATCATTCTCTTTTATCATTCAAGAGCATGAAACCAAATAAGTTTTCTAGCCTTTTCTTTCAAAAGTGGCCGAAATCTTAGATGTGAAAAAGGTTGATTTTTTTATTCAAGTTTTAAGTAATAAGACTTGTTTTAGTGTTAGGAGTACCTAAGGATCAACCATCCAAAAGATTAGAAAGTTTGGACATCTCTAGCTAATTTTCTTAGGGCAGGGCCGAACCCTCTTTGAGGAGGAATAGATGAGATTTGTCTTGTTTGATGTTTGTGTTTGATTGTTTTAGGCGACGCGAACAGAACCGAAGCCGGAGCCGAGAACCGATCTAGTTTGGAGTGAACACCTTTGTGAGGTAAAGGGAGGTAGTTCAATTTGAGTTTGGTAGCCGCATAGCATATGATTGATTAGTGTGTTATGATTGAATTAAGACTTGATATATATGTGTACTTATATCCTGGATTGATTGGATGTTAAGTGTTGTGCATAGTTGGTTATTTGATATAACTGTGGCATGAATACCTTGGATGATATCTTATTGTGATATTGAACTGCTGATATATATATATATATATATATATATATATATATATATATATATATATATATATATATATATATATATATACACATATATTTATCTCCTGGATGAGCATAGAACTGGCTGTGTCTCGATAATTGTTAAAAGAATCGGAATCGAAAACAAAGTTTTGAAAAACGCGTTTTGAAATTAAAGTGGTTTTTGGAAAACGTGTTGCTTTTCAAGAAAAGTTAAGTTTCCTTTTTGAAAAGTATGTTCTTTTTGAAAAATATGTTCTTTTGAAAAAGTGATGTCCTTTGAAAAAGAAAAAAGTGGTTTTGTGAAAAGTCGTGTAAAACGTATTTTGTTTCAGTAAAACGTTTTAAAAAGGCGTGAAATCTTTAGAAAATGGTTTTGTTTACGGAAAAGTGTTTTTCCCCGGAAAATGTTCTCTTTAATCAAGAAATGTTTTATTTCAAGAAAACAAAAGTGTATTTTGTTTTCCAAAGTTATTTGAGAAAGTTTGACCGAAAAGGAAATTGATGAACCTTTGAGACGAACCCAAACCTAGTGGCCGAGACGTCGGGGCTAGTGTTTTTTGGATTGAGCACTCGAACTTCGTGTCCTGTGTTTTTGATTTGAGTGGGCTTAATGCCTTTTTGAAACGAGTCGTGGACTATATGTCTCGACATTTGAAAGAATGAACGCAAAGAAAACAGAAAACTTTCTGTGTACATGCATGAACCGGCAGACGTGCCATTTGAAACCGAGCTACAACTCTAGTAGTTGAGAATTTAATCAGTCAAGACCACTAGGTCTATATGGACATTCTGTGTTCGAGATCCCATAAGTGGCCGGTGGCGTAGCAACCCCGTGCCGTGGTAAATTGGCTGCCAAGCACAAATGAACTCGATCTGAGACTGGCGTATTCAGGATATGGTTATGACGTGATACCCTGGAACAATTGGAGTTCGAACCTAAATAGAGAGGCCGACTCATGAGAACAATTGTGTTAGGGGTGTTACTACGGCCTATCGCTCGATGTTGGGAAGTTAGAATCTCCGAAGTATATGAATTAGAAAGATGATATTGAAGTCTCATGCATTATTATAACTCATGATTGTGTTTGAGATAATATATTGTGTTGTATAGATAACTATTCATATAACTGTATTTATGCTGTTTGTCGCCTGTGCAGCTATCGTGATAAACTTATTATATGAGTATCTCACCTTTGCCTGTACATGTTGGACACCCTGTTATGTTTTTGGAACACATGTACAGATGTTGTTCATAGGTCCCCGCGGAGACGTGAGGACTCGGATGACGGAGCGTTCTGATGAAGTTAACGTTAGGTTGTACCCCAATGGCTATTTTTAGCCAACCAGCTTAGGAGTCTTTTATTTTGAGCAGTCTTATATTATATTACTGCACATATGTTGAAATTATTTCTAAGTCTGTAATATGTTATATATTAGACCAGGTTTTATTTTATGTTTTCGTTTTTATGAACAGTGAATATCAACGTGTGATATGAAGTTTATTCCTTCATCTTGAGTTTGTATTGCCTATGCATGCAGAAAATTTTTCGAACGTATATATGAGGACTCGGATGACGGAGCATTCTGATGAAGTTGACGTTGGGTTGTACCCCAATGGCTATTTTTAGCCGATCAGCTTAGGAGTCTTTTATTTTGAGCAGTCTTATATTATATTACTGCACATATGTTGAAATTATTTCTAATCTATAATATGTTATATATTAGACCAAGTTTTATGTTATGTTTACGTTTTTATGAACAGTGAATATCAACGTGTGATATGAAGTTTATTCCTTCATCTTGAGTTTGTATTGCCTATGCATGCAGAAAATTTTTAGAACCGCGTTTTCGAACATAGCTATGTAATTATATTTATTTTCCGAAAGCAACCAGCGTTTTATTTTCTTGATTTATTTCCGCATTAGAGTCTGAGTAAGTAGCACCCACGAGGGGGGTGTTGCATTAGTGGTATCAAAGCTGGTCGAGTCTTTCGGGAACCCTTAGGAAGTGAGTCTGTTATGTTTGTGTTGTGTGATCTCTGTGTTAACCTTGTTTGAATTGTTTCAATGTTGAAGCAATGTGTGTTGACACACTAGTACACTAGTACACTGTTACTTGACACACTAGCACTTAAGGCACGAATTTATGTTTTCTTATTAAGGTATGATTGGTCTGCCTTGTAGGGAAACATGAATCTTAGAGGTGGTCGTGGTGGAGGTCGCGGCATTGCTGATGACAACAACATCAATCGAGCTATCCAGGCCATGGCTGATGCTGTTGCTCAACAGACAGCTACGATGGCCCAACAGAATCAACAAAGAGCTGATCTTGCTGCTCATAATCCACCGCAGTTTCATGGGGACTGGAAATGCGAGAGATTTGAAGGAGCTCGGCGCTTCGAGATCGAGGAGTCAGTGTTACCACTGGAGATCCGTACCTTCGGACAAGGAAGGGAGAACAAGAGTACTGTAGGAGGGCCGTCTAGGTCCACGAACCCAAACCAGTACTAGAACCAGAAAGGGAAGCAGTCCCAGACGAAGCCATATTCCCGACGTCAAGGGAATGGTCAGAAACAGCAACCTTATCGTTCTGTCGCTTCTACTTACAGTGGAGGGAGTGGAAACGACCAGAACCAAGGCCAAATCCGGAGATGTTTCAAATGTGGAAAACACAGACATCAAGCTAACAACTGCGAGCTGGAAGGAGTTCTATTTTTCTGATGCGGGAAGATAGGACACTTCATGAGGGAGTGCCCTAAACCACAAACCAAGCCGACTGTCAACAATGTTTGAACTGTCCTATTACTGTTCATGATAGGAACTTCCTTGTTGACTTCATATGTTTGCCTTTGACTCAATTGGATGTGATCCTAGGCATGGATTGGTTATCTTCCAACCATATCCTTTTAGACTGTGCACATAGAACCTTAGTTTTTCCTGACCCTGAGATTTCTGGATTTATAACTGCCAACCAAGTAAGAGTTTCTTTGAAAGAAGGAGCTCAGGGATACATGCTTCTATCCTATTTAGAAAGCGAGAGGGACGCTGTCTTGAGCGATGTGCCGGTTGTGAAAGATTTTCTGGAAGTTTTTCCAGAGGACGTACTAGGTTTGTCACCTGTGAGGGACATCGAGTTTGCGATCGACTTAGTTCCAGGATCCGGTCCGATCTTTATAGCTCCATATAGGATGTCACCTACGGAGTTAGCCGAGCTGAAGACTCAACTAGAGGATCTGATGTCTAAACGGTTTGTGAGGCCAAGTGCGTCCCCGTGGGGAGCTCCAGTGTTGTTGGTGAAGAAGAAGGACGGGAGTTCAAGACTATGTGTGGATTACCGTCAACTGAACAAGATTACGATCAAGAACAAGTATCCTCTAACCCGCATAGATGACTTAATGGATCAACTTCAGGGAGCCGCTGTCTTTTCAAAGATTGATCTGAGATCCGGTTATCACCAGATCAGAGTAAAGAACGAGGACGTACCTAAGACTGCTTTCAGGACTCGTTATGGTCACTATGAGTACCTCGTGATGCCTTTCAGAGTGACGAACGCGCCTGCTATCTTCATGGACTACATGAATCGGATTTTTCGTCCATTTGTGGATCAGTTTGTCTTCGTGTTTATGGACGATATTCTCATCTACTCGAAAAGTTCCGAGGAGCATGAGGAACATCTACGACAAGTTTTGCAGATCCTTCATAAGGAGAAGTTGTACACAAAGCTAACCAAGTGCGAGTTTTGGCTGGATGAAGTTAAATTCTTAGGACACGTGATTTCGAAGGAAGGAATTGCCATCGATCCTACAAAAGTAGAAGCAGCACTTCTATGAGAGAGACCCAAGACTGTGACATAAACTCGCAGTTTCGTTGGACTAGCTGGTTACTACAGAAGGTTCATCGAAGGATTTTCGAAGATTGTTGCGCCGTTGACTCAACTAATGAAGAAGGACCAACCGTTTACGTGGACTGACAAGTGTGAGGAAAGTTTTCAGACGATGAAGGAACGTTTGACAACCTCACCAGTGTTAGTACTACCTAAGCCAGACGAACCGTACGAAGTGCATTGCGATGCTTCATATCAAGTATTAGGATTTGTGCTTATGCAACATCGGAAGGTTATAGCGTATGCTTCGCGCCAGTTGAAGACTCATGAGAGGAATTACCCGACGCACGACCTAGAGTTAGCTGCTGAAGATCTGGAGACATTACTGGTATGGATCAAAGTTCGATGTCTTCAGCGACCACAAAAGTTTGAAGTACCTGTTCGATCAAAAAGGAACTTAGCATGAGGCAGAAACGTTGGAGGGAATTTCTCAAAGACTATGACTTCACTTTGCTGTACCATCCCGGGGAAGCATATGTTGTTGCAGACGCTTTGAGTTAAAGAGCTAGAATTGATAGAACAGTTTCGTGATCTCGATCTGGCTGTGGAAGTGAACCACGAGAGGATTAGCTTGGGAATGATCAAGGTATCTAGTGGAGTGATGGAGATGATCCGGAAATAACAAGCAACTGATGAGTACCTCCAAGAGAAAAAGGAGTTATTGGGACAAGAGAAAGCTATAGAGTTCAGTTTGGGAACTGATGGCATCTTGAGATGCAATGGACGAGTTTGTGTACCGAGCAACCCGGAGATGAGGAAAATGATTCTGGACGAACCTTTGTACTCACACTCCTGCGTAACCCTCAATGTATTAGAAATTTGAGTGGATTGGTTTAAAAGTAACCTTTGGCCTAAACTTTTTCATGTCATTCTATCGAAAGATTTTTTAGGACTATTCCTTGAGTTGTAACGTAGACAAATTCCTGATACTGAAAGTTTCTTGATGAAACTTAGTCGAATCACTTTTACTATTGGTAACGGTGATCCAGTCGAAGATTTTTGCCAGACTGTTTGCCTTTCGATTCCCTGATTTGTTGGAGAATTCTTATGAAAGAAGGGACTTTATTAGAGTCATGGTTGTAAACATGTATTAGCTATGGATTTTTACACTCACGAACCTACTGAAGAATCTTTTTACATACTGGATATTCCTGCACTCGTTTCCGAGGTATAAAATCCTTCTATATACTTTCCTGTGAGAGTAAGACCAAGAAAATTTCTTTTGTCAGAAGATTTCTTCCTTAATCTTCGAGGACCGAGTAGCGACCAAGTCCAACTCTTTGCCCTCAACTCAAGTGGACGAGCAATAAGACGTTTCAATCTTTGAAGGACTGAGTGGGAGTAAGTGTATTACTCTAACTACGAACATCCCGGTCAGCAGGATAGACGAGAAGAGATAGGCGTTATGTTAAAGTATGGTGTGGTGGATGAGATGTGGAACCTGGGGGATCAAGAGGGTCCTGTCGAAATTTCGAGGACGAAATTTTTTTTAGAGGGGTAGTAATGTAACACCCCGATTTTCGAGTTTTCCTAATTAATCAGTATTTATGAACTTATATTTTATTAGAGGCATTAGAGATGGCAATAAAATATTCTGACCAGATAGGAATGTCCTACACAACCATAGGAAGCCATGGTTAAGTTTCGAGCGAAAGCTCAAACGGAGCCCGGTCTGCGTTTTTCACGGATAGTAGCATCTTTCTACTATCGAGACCTAGTTTGGACTCGTAAACGAGACAGTAAGTCTCGGGATTTTATTCTCTACATCTTTGATAAAATCCGTCCTGACGACTAAAGTCGGGAATAATATATTATATTCGAACGAATAGTCGAACTGGGAGACGATTGGAGCTGAATACGAGATTTCAGTGACCCGCTACGGATAAGGTTGAAGTCACATGGTGTGCTATGACTGATCAGTGACTCATCAGTGTAATGATTACGTTTAGAAAATATCTGGCCTTGAAATGACTAAAATGCCCTTGACCCTTTCCATAATTACCATTTGCCCTTGAATGAAAAGACCGTTTTGCCCCTGAGAATTTATGGAATAACCATGCTGACCCTGTGACTCACCATGTCATCATTACCTTTCTAGAAATATCTAGATATTTATAAGGGAAATGACCAAAATGCCTCTAGTCTTTGAAGGAATTACCAAATTACCCTTTTTGCTTATTTACAAGTTTGCTATAGGATGAAAATATAAATACCTCTCTCACTAGGCCTTTCGGACATTAACTCTCTCTCTCTCCTTTCTGTCACTTGTTCTTCATGTTCTTCATGAGTTCTTGAGTGTTCATCAAAAGTTCTTCACAAAAACCCTAGTTTGATCTTCAAAAGTTGAAGTTTTTGAGTGAAAACTTGTTTCTTCTTCACTAATCTTTGATCCTAGGAGGTATGATCCTCATCTTAACTTCTCAATCTCTCTATTTCATCTCTTGAATCACTTGATTCATGAAGATCCAAATTTAGATCTAGAACTTTGAAAATCCATAGAAAAGTGTAGAAAAATATTTTTGATACCAAATCACTTTCTATGAACTAGTCTCATCATTCTCTTTTACCATTCAAGAGCATGAAACCAAATAAGTTTTCTAGCCTTTTCTTTCAAAGTGGCCGAAATCTTAGATGTGAAAAAGGTTGATTTTTTATTCAAGTTTTAAGTAATAAGACTTGTTTTAGTATTAGGAGTACCTAAGGATCAACCATCCAAAAGATTAGAAAGTTTGGACAACTCTAGCTAATTTTCTTAGGGTAGGGCAGAACCCTCTTTGAGGAGGAATAGATGAGATTTGTCTTGTTTGATGTTTGTGTTGTTTGATTGTTTTAGATGCGAACGGAACCGGAGCCGGAGCCGAGAACCGATCTAGTTTGGAGTGAACACATTTGTGAGGTAAAGGGAGGTAGTTCATTTTGAGTTTGGTAGCCTCATGGCATATGATTGATTAGTGTGTTATGATTGAATTAAGACTTGATGTATATGTATACTTATATCCTGGATTGATTGGATGTTAAGTGTTGTGCATAGTTGGTTATTTGATATAACTGTGGCATGGATGCCTTGGATGATATCTTATTGTGATATTGAACTGTTGATATATATATATATATATATATATATATATATATATACATATATTTATCTCCTGGATGAGCATAGGACTGGCTATGTTTCGACAATTGTTAAAAGAATCGGAATCGAAAACAAAGTTTTGAAAAACGCGTTTTGAAATTAAAAAGTGATTTTTGGAAAACGTGTTGCTTTTCAATAAAAGTTAAGTTTCCTTTTTGAAAAGTATGTTCTTTTTGAAAAGTATGTTCTTTTGAAAAAGTGATGTCCTTTGAAAAAGAAAAAAGTGGTTTTGTAAAAAGTCGTGCAAAACGTGTTTTGTTTCAGTAAAACGTTTTAAAAAGGCGTGAAATCTTTAGAAAACGGTTTTGTTTACGGAAAAGTGTTTTTCCCCGGAAAATGTTCTCTTTAATCAAGAAATGTTTTATTTCAAGAAAACAAAAGTGTATTTTGTTTTCCAAAGTTGTTTGAGAAAGTTTGGCCGAAAGGAAATTGATGAACCTTTGAGACGAACCCAAACCTAGTGGCCGAGATGTCGAGGCTAGTGTTTTGTGGATTGAGCACTCGGACTTCGTGTCCTGTGTTTTTGATTGGAGTGGGCTTAATGCCTTTTTGAAACGAGTCGTAGACTTTATGTCTCGACATTTGAAAGAATGAACGCAAAGAAAACAGAAAACTTTCTATGTACATGCATGAACCGGCAGACGTGCCATTTGAAACCGAGCTACAACTCTAGTAGTTGAGAATTTAATCAGTCAAGACCACTAGGTCTATAGGGGCATTCTGTGTTCGAGATCCCATAAGTGGCCGGTGGCGTAGCAACCCCGTGCCATGGTAAATCGGCTGCCAAACACGAATGAACTCGATCTGAGACTGGCGTATTCAGGATATGGTTATGAAGTGATACCATGGAACAATTGGAGTTCAGACCTAAATAGAGAGGCTGACTCATGAGAACAATTGTGTTAGGGGTGTTACTATGGCCTATCGCTCGATGTTGGGAAGTTAGAATCTTCAGAGTACTTGAATTAGAAAGATGATATTGAAGTCTCATGCATTATTATAATTCATGATTGTGTTTGAGATAATATATTGTGTTGAATAGATAACTGTTCATATAACTGTATTTATGCTGTTTGTCCCCTATGCGGCTATCGTGATAAACTTATTATATGAGTATCTCACCTTTGCCTGTACATGTTGGACACCCTGTTGTGTTTTTGGAACACATGTATAAATGTTGTTCATAGGTCCCCGCGGAGACGTGAGGACTCGGATGACGGAGCGTTCTGATGAAGTTGACGTTGGGTTGTACCCCAATGGCTATTTTTAGCCGACCAACTTAGGAATCTTTTATTTTGAGCAGTCTTATATTATATTACTGCACATATGTTGAAATTATTTCTAAGCCTGTAATATGTTATATATTAGACCAGGTTTTATGTTATGTTTACGTTTTTATGAACAGTGAATATCAACGTGTGATATGAAGTTTATTCCTTCATCTTGAGTTTGTATTGCCTATGCATGCAAAAATTTTTAGAGCCGCGTTTCGAACGTAGCTATGTAATTATATTTATTTTCCGAAAGCAACCAGCGTTTTATTTTCTTGAATTATTTCCGCATTAGAGTCTGAATATGTAGCACCCGCGAGGTGGGTGTTACAACATGCAAGCCAAGTCCCACTCATGGCATCATCTCTTATTTCTGTCATTATTTTTCTATTTTTGTTGTATATTCATAACATACTTTCATTTTCTTCAAACGTGAAACATCTTGTTGGAACCACAAAAGCAAGAGTAAGGCGGAGGAAGAGGGAGAGGCAGAGGAAGAGAGAAGGGAGGAGGAAGAGAAAGAGGGAGAGATAAAGGAAGAGAGAGAAAGGGAGGAGGAAGAGAAAGAGAATAGTCTCAATTTAGTCCCTGCTCAATTTAGTCCTTGACATTTCTGACGTAGAACAATGATATGACGTCACCTCAGCCGCACTAACAGTGTTAACTGACTGGAGTTGACGGAGGGACTAACTTGATTAACGTTTTACAACTTCAGGGACTAATTTGAAATTTCGTTAATGTCAGGGACCAGGTTGATACGACCTTACAATTTCAGGGACCAAATTGGGTGTTTACTCAATAATGGATGGAGTAACAAGTTTAGTGAAAAATAAAACAAAATAAAAAAATTAAAGTGGATATTTTTTTATTGGGACAAAAATATAATACATAAAAAATAATTTTAAAAATGATTGTTATTCCATCCAAAAATCGTATATCAGAATCTGAGTGGGAATATATTCATCTGTCTCCATCGTCCGAGATCGATCTTATGACACTCTTCTACCCCGCATGTTATAAAAGCATTAAAGATTAATAATAATAATAAAGTATATAAAGTAAAATGAAATATGCAACGTTTCATAACAAAGTTCACGGGTAGAAAAGGTATCACATGAACTAGTTCTCAACAACGCGAAAAAGTTTAAACCAAAGTTTAAAAGAATAAAGAAACATCAACATAAAACAAACCCAACCCCGATGTCACAATTTAGAACTGGTACAACCATTCCTGAAACATGTTCGGAATACAACTGAAAAACTGAAGAAAATAAAACAACTAAGCTGAAGGCCATAACTATGAGTGGTGGCTCCTTAGAGTCACTCCTCTTCTGACTGTTTGTCATCCTCTGCATAAACCATACATGTCAAACAAGAAAAACAAAGAACAAGGAGTAAGGAAACATGTAAACGCAATGGCATGGAGATAGGAATAAGATGATCATACATCATGGCATAACAATAATCATAAGCATACACATACGTATATAAACATCCCTCACCATCATAAATCAACCGGGTATGTTATATGATGCAATGCAACACGACTCCACTACTCCATCAATGCATGTGGATCCAACTATCTCAAGAAGAACAACTTGCAGTTACATATCCACATTGGCCACAAAAGGCACCAACGTCGGCAATCCACCAAACCATGGTGAACCCCTTGTATAGCCAACGCATCAAACCATGGATGCCTCATCACGGGGGGCCATGGTTCACCAAACCTTGGGTGAACCTACCGTGGATGGCCAGATTGTCGTACTCTAGGATGATCTCCCCTATGTTGAACTTCCCCCAACTAACATCTCCAATGTGATGCATGAACACAACAACAAACAACGGGCAACCGCTACCTCCGCTTGGGCCACTAAAGGCACCCAAGAATATCATCCTCAACATTGGGTCACTAAAGGCACCTATTTATATCATCATAACATTGGACCACTAAAGGCATCCAATTATATCATATTAACATTGGAACACTAAAGGCATCCAATTCCATCATCGTGCGGTAACCCCTAGGGCGCCGACTTAACCAACTCATCGTTCCTCAATGTCTTAATTAATATATAATTAAGTTATCTATCTTCATCATTTGTTTGGTGTATTATTCTATCATTATTGGAAACATTGGGGTTATAAATCCCTATTAGTCTTTAAGTCTCAGATTCTATCCTGAGGGGTGGCACGGGCATGCTTACTGTTAGGCACAGCTGTGCAAATCGGCACAGGCGTGGTCCCTGTTATGCATGGTCGTGCTCATCTACACGGGTGTGCTCCTCTGCTGCACGGCCGTGCTGAAAGCGCGACCATTTTCCAGAATTCAAGCTGGAAGCATGGGCGTGCTCCCTGTTCAGCACGATCGTGCTGATCACGTGACAATGCTGTTTTGGGCAGAGATTAACATTTTAATTATTTAACCAATTAGATCCTAACACTTTCAAACATCATTCCTAAGGTTCTTGACTAATCCATCAACATAAAAACCTCACCTTTTACTAATCCATGTCTTATGAATATTCTTGGGGAACAACAGGCCCTTTATTATTTTGCCAATTAAAGTCCTAATTAACCAATTTAGAGTTATATTGGCAGGTTCATCACAATACAACCATTCAGCCATCAATCATCATATACAACAGCTCAACGAACAATTATGGTATAAACATACCATCAAATACCAACATAACAAGCAACACATATAATATTGGCATATTGCATTGGACCAAAACATGTTATTAACAGCAACAACCATTTATAGCAGCAGATATTCAAGCATATAACATACAAATAACCTCAGGGTCATGGGTACCCCTCATCTTATACTACCCCCACTGCCTAGTTATTATATTGTCCTTCTCCCCATACCTGGTTTGAAGGTTCCAACAATGATAGTCCCAGACAACAAATCGGTCACTTCCTCCCAAGCGGCTCGGTCTTAATCCAAGCCTTGGTCAACTAAAACATTATCCAAGTCAGTTTCCAATCAAATAACAGGAAAGGAAACTAAGAAAAGGAAGAAACGTTACCTACACAACTGGCACGCTTACCAAAGGTCTCCAAAACCCTAATAACGCAATGAGCATGATGGAGGTAGGGAACGGGGCAAGTCTGGCCACGCTAGGGAAGTAGCAACCACCAAATGAGGGTTAAAAATTCAACCCTCGATTTTTGTGCCCATATATAAGCTGTGCGCATGGCACGACCGTGCACTCCTTCGGCACGGGCATGCTGAACTTAGCGTCAGCCAGATGCGACCCGCACTCAAGCATGGCTGTAGCCTTGCTTGTGACTCAACTGGTCACAAGACACACGGCCAAGCACGAGCGTGCTGGACATCAGCATGGCCGTGCTGATGATCCAGAAATGGACTTTTAAGCCAAAAATCCCACTAGCCCTTACACAACAATTATAACTTAACCAAATAAACTTAAATATCCAAACAAGCTTATATAAAAATACTTAACTAAAATCAGGATGTTACAGATCTCACAGTCTGATTGATCTCAGGCGGTGCAAAATGAAGTTGGGGTTCTTTTTGCCCATTTCTCCTGTTAATATAGTTTGAATTTGCGTAGTAATTAGGCTTATCAGTTATGGAAAGTGATATAAATGCATTATAATGGAAAATAACGTGCGTTATGTCATGATAGCGAAAAATCTGGGATATTGGAGCAAGATTCGGCCTTTAGAGAGCAAGTTATCATTCCATCCGAATCTGCACTAATGGTAGCTGGCTGAGAATGGTATTTTTGGCCTGGACCTTAGGACATGACTATTGAGAAGCACTATCTCGATCTCTCATACTTAAGCTCGTTAATGTTAAGTCTCGAAGCGTCTGATTGATTATTAATCCTAAGTTTTGATGAATCCAAACATTATAGTATGATTAAGGTTAACCAGATGAATGTTGTTGACGTTTTATCTTAAGTGTGCAGATTAAATCAAAGCTAAGTCTTTATATCTAAAAGACCATAAAGACTACATCAAAAGCATCATCTTATCAGAGATCGTATTCATATGATGAATCGTCAAGAACCAAGCGGCAATAGATTTAATGAACCAAATGTCCAAGGGATGTAAACAACAAAGACCTTATGAAGAGCGTGAGATAAGTATAAAAGACTTTAAGTCTGATTCCTAAACATGTCCAACATTCTGAAAGCATTTTGGAGAATATGAAGATAAGTTCCTAAATGCCAAACGACTATGTTTTGGGAAAAATATCTCTTTGTTGAAAGTCAAAAGAGTAAAAGACAACTTTATCTCATCGAAAAGCAAAGTTAACCTCTTTTGGATACTGCAAGAAAATTTTCTACTAAGGTATCTACGACTTGCACCAAAACGGCAAACCTCGCCGCTCAAGGAGAAGAATCACTGCTACAAATCTATGATCATCTTTTTCCTTCAGAAAAAAGTGAGACTAGCTAGACTATGAATGCCACGAGAAGGCAAATATGCGTGATAGGGATTTATGAACCCTGCTATTTGAAGATTTATCAAACTTCAAACATAAATCCTTGAAAGATTTGTTCCTTTTTTCTTAGTTTTGTGATTTTTTTGACAAATCCATTAAAGGCAAAATAGATCAAGGAGAAGATTTGTTATTCTGTGCATAGCGTTATCTCTTGGAAGATTTTCTTTATATTGTTTGAGATTTTAATTTAATTTTATTAATTTTTTAATAACTTATTCATTCATCGACATGTGGTTGCATCATAGGATTGGCCACCACTTTTTAGTAAAATTGTGTTGTAGAAATTATTTTTTAACAATATTTCATTTGGTCACAGCATTATTTTTTGCATTTTGGTCTTATATGTTATGTTTTATCATCACTTTTGTTTTATAACT
The DNA here is from genome assembly GCA_039655645.1 of Ammopiptanthus mongolicus. Lineage (NCBI taxonomy): Eukaryota > Viridiplantae > Streptophyta > Magnoliopsida > Fabales > Fabaceae > Ammopiptanthus > Ammopiptanthus mongolicus. The sequence continues at coordinate 14,636,266 of CM077350.1, read as the reverse complement.
GACGTCGTCAAGAAGGAATTGATGGAAATGACTAATATGGAAGGCAGATATAACGTATAGGACCATAATGAAAAAATAAAATATTTGTTCCCTTTCATTGCTTCTCTTTTTGGTCTTATACATTATGTTCTATCTTCCACATTAGTCCTAAAATTGACATCGTCATGTACGGATTTACTGAAAGGAATAACGTGCCAACGAAACATAAAGTATAGGATTTATTTGAAAAAAACAAAACTTATAGGACCAATGTGAAAAAGAAAAAAAACATACGAGACAAATCAAGTTATTTTACCTATATTTTATATACTATATATGGTACATGAAATATTATATGTTTAATATTATTTATTAAAAGTCATTACATGCATTGTAACACCCTGATTTTTCATGCTTTCTAATATCAGTAAATCATATAAATGATTTTATATTTTTATCTGATGTTCAGAGAATGAAATTAAATAAGCTAAGACCATAGTCACGCTCTATGCTATCGTAAGGAGTTACGGTTAAATTTTGGGTCGAAAACTCAGACGGAGCCCGGTCTGTGTTTTTTCACTAACAGCAATATTTTACTACTCAGAAGACTTAATTTTGACCCGTGAATGAGACAGTTAGTCTTGGAATTGAATTTTTAATATTTTCTATAAATTTGAAAAAAATCAGTTCGTACGCTTTAATCGGGCGAAATCTCCAATCGGGTGACAAACGGAGCTGTATATGGATTTAACGGGACCCACTAACGGATAATCATGAAGTCACATCAGGTCACATCACCTTGGGATGCATGCCAATGTCATGATGGGTTTTCAAAATATCTGGACGCGAAAAGACCAAAATACCCCTAACTTTCATAGAAATTACCATTTTACCCTTGTGTGAAAAGACCATTTTGCCCTTAAGTGAATTTTGTAACCTCCTTATCTCTTCCTTCTCTCATTGTCACACCTCTCCCTTCACCATTTTCACTCTCTCACTTTTCTTCTTCTTCTTCTTCTACTTTTTCTACATCATTTCTCTCCATTTTCCTGAAGATCTTCAAGCACTTTAAGAAGCAAAGTTGATCACCTTGCTCACCTTCATCATCTAGGAGGTATAGACTTCATTCTTAAGCTCTCAATCTTCATCTTTCGCCATTAAAATTTTATGTTTTTAAGCTTTCTTCAAGTTGAAGCTAGATTTCATAAATTCATAAGAAACTGTAGAAAAATCCTTTTAATGTCAAACCAATTTGTATGATCTAGTTTCATCCTCTTCTCTCCCAATCCAAGAGCATAAATCAAATAACATGTCTAGCTATTTGATTCTAATAGTGGCCGAAACTTGAGAGTTTTGGGGAAAATGAGTTTTCTTCAATTTTTGTAAAGTGATAATTGATTTCACTCTTTCATTCCTATGATCATTCAATCCAAGTGATTAGGAAACCAAATTAAAATCTTAGCTTATTTTTACCCATGAGGGCCGAACCCTATCTTGATTTGTTGGATGGGTTTTGGTTCAAATCTTCGACAATTAATCTTAGATTATGTCTTAATCATGCTTAAGGATCATTGATCCAAGAGTTGATAGAATTTTAATACCTCTATTCTATTTAAATAAATAGGGGCAGAACCCTAGTCATAAGGATTAGGGAAGTTTTGATTGAACTGTATTGATTTCTGGTTGTGATCTATTATGAAGGATCAGACGGTATTCGATCGTTCGAAAGCATGTACGATTGACAGTTGCGAAGCCGCAGTCGGAGTTGCACAAGGAAACTATTCAATTGGGGAGAAGAACCACAATATCGTCGGGGAGGCAAGATTTAAAATAATATATATATTGATATGCGTAGGGCGACCTAAACCCTACTAGAGGTCGTTTGATCGATAGGTTGATTTTATCGTATATTGAGGATATATGTTCTGTGATGGGATGTTTAATATAATATATGTGATATGTATATTGTGCCTATTTGTCATGACCCGAATTTCGTAGCCATGACCGGCCAAAAGGGAAATCCTCTCATTTTTCCTTCGCAGCCTCTCAAGCATATTAATTCGTTTCATCCAAAGTATATAAAAAAATATCATTCAATAATACACCATAAGATTGAATAATATCAACAGAGTCAATCCAAAACATAACATAAATTACAAAGTCCTGCTTACACTAGATACAACTTAACACCTATGGGTTCAAACCCTTACTACTCTCCACATGACATCCAAGGCTTCTGGCGACATCGCAGATACCTGCAGCTGAAAGGTTAAACGTGGGGTGAGTCCACTGACTCAGAGAGGAAGTTTTCCCCAAACACATGCAGGCATACATAATTAAGTATGAAAATAAAGTCACACAATCATGCAAAACACTAACTCAAACAAATAAATACTCATTACAAAGCTACATGCCACAATCATTTATTCATATGCAAATATTTTCATAAGCAAACAAATTACCATATGTGGACATCTTGTCCCTCAATAAAGTACTTGCGGAATGGCTTGCACATAAATCTTATTTTCATAACTCATGTTCCCATTCATAAGGGAAAACTTAGCATAAATATATTTATATTGAATCTTTGTGTTCCAATTGGGGTTGCTCACTAAGGTCCCCCGCCTCGATACTTTTGATTTTGTATCCCGGAGATACTGCCCCCTCCGGCCATCAACATCCCTCCTCTACTCCGGGGTTGCTCACTAAGGTCCCCAACCTCAACGGTTTTAGCTTATATACAGGAGATACCTCCCCCTCCGGTCGAATACCCAAAGATTCATATCATACATTGTCAACCCATTCCACTAAGTACCATACAACCAAATACGTCCATCATGATCACATAAATATACTTTATCAATTGCAAAACCAACATAGTTCATATTTAGCATTCATTGATAACATAATCAACTTATTTTAGAACCGTAACCTCATTCACATAACTTGTTGATACTTAAAACAATTATAATATCATCACCAGTATTGTTCATTACAACATCACATCATACTAGCATGATCCCAAACTCAACATGCATTAAAGCCACCATAGGCACAATCATTCATAACTTATATAATCCCTTCTTCTCTACCTCAAGAATACCACATAATAGACATTCTTTAATTAAACATGTAAATTCAATATATCAACATAAGGATTGCCCTCAAGTCATAATAAACATGATTTTTTTTTTTTTTTTTAACACTCAACACCCTTCATTATTCTCAAAGGATTCATTTGTATCCATCATTCTTACCTTTCATACCTCATACTACAAATCACATATTATCATATACTTTTACATATAATGTAATTTCAATTTTTTGAAGACATGCTAAATATAATTTAAATGCTATTTCAAGATATGCTTTTTTTTTTTCCCTTTACTTCCTTAAAATATTTCATGCAAGAAAAGAGTATTCGTATTTGAGACATCCATACTAAGGGTGGTTCCTCTAATCTTAAAAAAATAATAATAATTGGAGTATACTATTAGAGCATCTCACTTTAGTGATTGCATTTCTAGAACATCTTCAAATGACCATTACTTTCTTGTATTATATGCTATTAGACTTGCCTCACCCCCTACATTAGTATATAACTCATCAAATGAAGACCACGGAGCACCTTGCTTATAGTAATCCTATACCACAAAGTATTTACCAGAACTTGAACCAATTTTATAGTGGGACAGAGGACAGACCATCAAAATTTATAAGTGTAAGTCCAAGTGGATCATCAATAGTTAGTTATGTTAGTTAGACCTATATTAGCTATGTGTATCTGTTTCTGTTATTCAGTTAGTTGCAATAGTTAGTTAGTTTGTTGAGCTATAACCAATTGTAACTGTAAAGCTGTATAAATAGATTAGATTGTAAATAGTCATAGCTAATGTAATCATAGAGTAGATTCAGAATATTCATATTGATCAGGAAACTTTGAGTGCAAGTGAGGGAGAGTTTGGTTTTCTTACCTAGAAGCCTTGTACTTGTGCTGCTGCTGCATGCTGTGATCAGAAAGTGAATAGAGTCGACTTCAGTGTGGATGTAGGGGTGGTTTTTGCCCTGAACCACGATAATCTCTGGTGTTCTTGCTGTGTTCATTATAGCTTTTACTTGTAGTCTTTATTGTTCTTGCTCTGGTGTTAAATTCCTTGCAACACTAACTTGAGAGTGAGAGAATCTTTTATCCAAGCACATAGCCTGCACATTCACAACAAGTGGTATCAAAGCCCAGTCAAGAACTGGGCCTCTTCCGCGATGGGAACCAAGTTTGATGTGGAGAAATTCACTGGTGAAAACGACTTCAATTTGTGGAGGATCAAGATGAAAGCCCTCCTTGTTCACTAAGGGCTAGATGATGCCTTAGCAGGAGCTACAAAACTTCCTGCTACTCTCACGGAGAAGGAGAAGAAGGATCTCCTGAGCAAAGCACATAGCACGATCATCTTGTGTCTAGGTGATGAGGTGCTAAGAGAGGTAGCCGATGAAACCACTACAGCAGGAGTTTGGTTGAAACTTGAGAGTCTTTACATGACAAAGTCTCTAACCAACAAGCTGTACTTGAAAAAGAGGCTTCATCAACTAAAGATGGAGGAAGGTACATCCATTAAAGAACACATTTACTTGTTTAATAAGGCAATTCTTGATTTGAAAAGTGTTGAAGTCAAGATTGATGAAGAAGATCAGGCAGTGATCTTGCTGTGTTCCCTTCCCGCATCTTTTGATTACTTGGTTGACACTATGCTGTTTGAGAAGGACGCTCTCACTTTGGAGGAAGTTAAGGCTTCCTTAAACTCTAGGGAATTGAAGAAGAAAATAACTGAGACCGAGGGAAATGGTGGAGATGCAGAAAGTTTGTTTGTTCGAGGAAGATCTCAGAAACAAGAGGGAAATAAATCAAGGCACAGATCCAAGTCCAAACAGAAAAAGTACTGCTATTTCTGCCATAAAGATGGTCACTACAGGAAAGAATGTCCAGAAAGAAAGAAGAAGAATAATGGAAAGTGCAAAGAACAAAATGATGTGGCTGTTGTTGCAGATGGATATGAAAGTGCAGATGTGTTATCAGTAACTTCAGAAGATTGCAGAGAAGAATGGATACTTGATTCAGGTTGCTCCTTCCATATGACACCTAATCAAGATTGGTTTCAGTCATACAAGTCAGTTAATGGGGGAAAAGTTCTAATGGGGAACAACATGGCCTGCAAGGATGTTGGAATTGGAACTATAAACATCAAATTGGCTGATGAAACAACCAAGGTTTTGTCAGAGGTAAGGCATGTACCCGAGCTGAAAAGAAATCTTCTTTCCCTTGGCATGTTGGATCAAGTTGGCTATACTTTCAAAGGAGAAGCTGGAGTCTTGAAGGTGTTCAAAGGATCCCTGTTAATCATGAAAGGCACCCGAGAGAATGGTCTTTACAGACTTCAAGGTAAAACCATTCTTGACTCAGCTGGCTTAGTTTCTATATCTAAAGCAAATTCAATTAAACTTTGGCATCATAGACTAGGCCATGTGAGTGAAAGAGGGTTAGAATAATTACATAGACAAGGGTTAATAGGCGGTGGAAATTTTGAAAAACTAGAATTTTGTGAGCATTGTGTTTATGGCAAGCAAAAACGGGTAAAATTTCCTACTGCTACTCACTCTACAAAAGCTATTGTAGACTATGTACATTCGGATATATAGGGGCCAGCAAAAGTATCTTCTTTGGGAGGGGCTAGATATTTCATAACCTTCATAGATGATTGGTCAAGGAAGATTTGGATTTATCTTTTAAAACATAAGAATCAAGCTTTCAAGTCCTTTAAGCAATGGAAATTACTTATAGAAAATCAAACAGCCAGAAAATTAAAAGTCCTAAGAACTGATAATGGCTTAGAATATCTAGATGGTGAGTTCATTGAGTTTTGCAAGGATAATGGCATTGCAAGGCATAAAACTGTTAGAATGACCCCTCAACAAAATGGCCTAGCTGAAAGAATGAATAGGACCATTTTGGAGAGGGTGAGATGCATGCTATCCAATGCAAAATTGTCAAGGAACTTTTGGGGAGAAGCTGTAAACACAGCTGTCTATTTGATCAATAGATGCCCCCTGCAGCTATTGGATTCAAATCTCTAGAAGAGTTGTGGACTAGAAAGCCACCATGCTATGATAATCTAACGATATTCGGTTGCACTGCATATATACATGTTAATGAAGGAAAACTGGAACCTAGAGCAAAGAAAGGGATTTTTCTTGGCTACCCAGAAGGTGTAAAAGGTTATAAGGTGTGGGTAACAGAAGCAAATGGGTCCATATACATCATTAGCAGGTATGTAATCTTCCAAGAGCAGGCTATGTTGGGTCTTTCTAAAGAAACTGAAGAGACTACACAGCAACCTACACAAAGTCAGAACAGAGTTCAGTTGGAGGTGGAGCAAGCTGTCACTGAAAAACCAGAATGTGCAGTAGACTCAGATGATGATTCTGCAATCCAAATTAGCACTACAGAGACATCATATAATCTGGTCAGAGACAGAGAGAGGAGGCAAATAAAAGTTCCTCAAAGATTTGGGTATGCAGACCTAATTGCTTATGCTTTAACTGTGGAAATGGAGGCTCAAGATACAGATCCTATAAATTATAAGGAAGCTGTATCTGGACCTGATAAAGACAAATGGGAAGCTGCTATGTCAGATAAAATTGAGTCACTCATGAATAATCATACTTGCGAACTAGTAGAAAAGCCAAACAATCAAAGAATTGTGGGGTGCAAGTGGATTTTCAAGAGGAAACCAGATCTGACAGGAATTGAAAGGGGTAGATATAAAGCAAGACTTGTAGCTAAAGGGTTCACACAAAGGGAAGGAGTAGATTTTAATGAAATCTTTTCCCCGGTGGTGTAACACACTAGTATTCGGATCATACTTGCCTTAGTTGCCATTCATGACTTAGAACTTGAATAAATGGATGTTAAAACTGCTTTTTTACATGGACAACTTGAAGAGAAGATACTTATGAAACAACCCGAAGGCTATGAAGAAATAGGAAAGGAACATATGGTATGCTTGTTGAATAAGTCTCTTTATGGACTTAAGCAATCACCAAGGCAATGGTATAAAAGGTTTGATTCTTTTATTGTTGCAAATGGTTACAATAGAAGTTCCTTTGATAGCTGTGTTTACTATAAGAAAACACATTCAGGTTATTTTATTTATCTTCTCTTATATGTTGATGATATGTTAATTGCTAGTTTTGATATGAATGCAATTAATCATCTTAAAAGTTTATTAAGTTCAGAATTTGAGATGAAGGATCTAGGTGTTGCAAAAAGGATCCTTGGAATGGAGATTACAAGAAGAAAATCCGAAGGCTTGCTGTTCTTGAGTCAAACCTCCTATGTTGGGAAGTTGCTGAAAAAGTTCAACATGCTTGAATCCAAGGCAGTTTCAACTCCTATAGCTGGGCACTTCAAGCTGTCAGTCACTTATTCTCCTAAAAGTGATGAAGACTTGGAGTATATGAAAGGCATACCCTACTCTAATGCTACGGGAAGTTTCATGTATGCCATGGTTTGCACTAGACCAGACCTGGCATATTCAGCTAGCATGGTTAGCCGATTCATGTCAAACCCAGGGAAGGAACATTGGCAAGCAATAAAATGGATTTTCAGATATTTGAAAGGAACTCAATCTGTTGGGTTGGTTTATAGAAAATCTAAGGCTGAAAACAGTGGGTTAGCAGGGATTGTAGATACTGATTTTGCAGGAGATGTGGACAAAAGGAGGTCTTTAACAGGTTACATTTTCACTCTCTATGGAAATGCAATCAGTTGGAAGGCAAATTTACAGTCCATAGTAGCTTTATCTACTACTGAATCGGAATACATAGCACTTACAAAGGCAATCAAGGAAGCTATATGGCTGAAAGGGATTGTTAATGAACTCGAAGGAAATGCTGCCCAAGTGACAGTTTGGTGTGATAGTCAAAGTGCAATTTGTCTCTCAAAGAATCAAGTATTCCATGAGAGAACAAAACACATTAATATCAGAATGCATTTCATTCGAGACATCATTGCTCAAGGCACAGTTGATGTGAAGAAAGTGGCTAGTGAGGATAACCCAGCAGACATGCTGACCAAGGTAGTTCCAAACACCAAGTTTGCTCATTGTTTGAACTTGGTGAATATTGGCAATTGTGAAGTTTAAGTCTCTGTAAGAGACTGAGGCAAACTAACATCTATGTCTTTGAAGATCCAAGGTGGAGAATTGTAAGTCTAGGTAGATCATCAATAGTTAGTTATGTTAGTTAGACCTGTATTAGCTATGTGTATCTGTTTCTGTTATTCAGTTAGTTGCAATAGTTAGTTAGTTTGTTGAGCTATAACCAATTGTAACTGTAAAGCTGTATAAATAGATTAGATTGTAAATAGTCATAGCTAATGTAATCATAGAGTAGATTCAGAATATTCATATTGATCAGGAAACTTTGAGTGCAAGTGAGGGAGAGTTTGGTTTTCTTACCTAGAAGCCTTGTACTTGTGCTGCTGCTGCATGTTGTGATCAGAAAGTGAATAGAGTCGACCTTAGTGTGGATGTAGGGATGGTTTTTGCCCTGAACCACGATAATCTCTGGTGTTCTTGCTGTGTTCATTATAGCTTTTACTTGCAGTCTTTATTGTTCTTGCTCTGGTGTTAAATTCCTTGCAACACTAACTTGAGAGTGAGAGAATCTTTTATCCAAGCACATAGCCTGCACATTCACAACAATAAGAGACCGCAACACATTCGATTTAGGGCTACAACTCAATGCCTCATTGAAGGAAAAAATAAATAAATTCACAGCACACTGCTGTGTCACGTCACAAATGGAAGAAAACTCTCGCACCCCTGTTTTCATATTGTTCCACCACGTGAATATTGCCCTGGATAAACCAACCATTTCCATCCCTTGACTATTTCTACACTCCAAACCAATAAATAGATACAAGACAAATATCTACACCACTGATCTCACCCTCAATATTTCCTATTTCCGTTATTGTTGCATCTGTTAAGAGCAATTTTTCAAAATTGAAATTACTAAAATCTTATTTGCGATCTATAATATCGCAAAGTAGATTAAATAGCTTTGCCTTGATTTATATTGAAAATGATTGTTTAAAGAATCTTGATTATGAACAGATTATTAATGATTTTGCAGCAAAAAATGCAAGGAGGATGATATTCAAAGATTAGGAGAGCATCACTTTCTTTCTTTATCCCTTGTGATTCATGTGCTATCGGTGGATGATGTTGTTGGTTTGGGATGCTACTCAAATTGCTACATGTTCGGGTTAATAGATACATGTATAACTCTACTTTTGCAATAATTCTATTATAGTTTTGGTTTGGTTTGAGCTTTTCAATGTTGATGAAATCTTTAACTTTTCTTCTATGACATTTTATTTCACTTGAGGTTATATTAAAATAATTAATGACTAGTTTTTTGCACCTCTTTTATTTTGAAAGATATATGCTATATATATATATATATATATATATATATATATATATATATATATATATATATATATATATATATATATATATATATGTGACTTATAAAAAATAAGGCACCCATTTCATAGTTCGCACATGGCACCCAAAATTTCAGGAACGGCGCTGTTCTTATTCCACCTATAATAAATCCCCCCACTAATTAATAGATGCAACCATGTGAAGAAATACTTCATGAAAATTAGACTAGGGTCAGCGCCAGAGAGAAGCAATCCCACCAGATCCAGTGTTAATAAAAATATATAGGACCATCGATTATTCAAAAGCAAAACAGATAATAGAACACCAATTCATCACAAAGAACACACACCCCTCACCTTGGGTTGAAGATTCTAGGGTGAGCTTCCATGAAAGAAAAAAAATGAGAAAATTGAAGAAGAAGAACCACCAATGGATGCTCCTCCCCTTGTCTCTTCTTCTCTTCCAAGCTCCCACTTGTCAAACCCTAAACCTCCTTTTCTTACATTTGGCAAGAAAAAAAATCAGATGGGAAGGGATGAGGTCCCCTTTTTAAAACTAAACCCTAAGGCATTAGACAATATGTTTTTCACTAAAAAGGGATTATGGGCAAAACCCCAAAATTTAACATTAACTTACTAGTTAAATTTTAATTAACTTGCTAAGGGTATGTCAAGTTATGCATTACCTTATTGATGTCTTAATATCATAAATTAATTACTAGACATCATAAAATAAATTAATTATTACTTAATGTATTATTTATTGACATAATCATAATTATTAAAATACGCGGGTTTGACAGTTATGCACCGCCATTTTTACGCCTTAAAAATCCATATAATTCTCTAAAGAAAATCGAAGAGCATTTTTAGATTATAGCATACTTGATTATTAAAAAAACATGTTTATATAGGTGGGAAAATTCATGTAACCTTTATATGAGGGAAAGTTTTTTTTTTTTTTTAAAATTTATCGGACATGACATCATTTAAATATTATAATTAAAATCATTATAATTACCGGGTATTACACTATTATATGTTTATGGTTACTTAATTATTTATGTGTGAGTTGATTTTATTATTGAACCTGTTTCTGGTCGCTTTATGATGTGATGTTGTGACTGTCGATATCTGAGTAGAGGTAGGCAATAAATTCTGATAAGTAGGGAGATGAATATGTGGTGAGAAAGTCGAGGTGTATATATATATATATATATATATATATAGTGCTCAACCTAGAGGTCCAGATGATCTGTTTGCGTTGTGATTTAAAGTTGATATCGGTTAAGCCGAAGAAAGTTGGTTGTGGTTGTTATAAGTCGTGGTTAAGACACTAAGTGTTGATCTGAGATGAGTCGGTGAGGTTCATGTTGCATAGTTTTTGTTCATCACTGTGTTGGCGTACAGGCAAACGATCTTGCCTGCGGGGAGATGATCGTACCCATTAGTTGTGAACGGGCGAATGTCCCGACCTGGCTTGCGGGCGGGGGATATATCGTTACCGTAAGTTGTGTTGTTGACGGGCGAATATTTCGACCTGGCCTGCTGGCGGGGGAATATGTCGTATCCATGAAACGAGTTGAGCATGCGGGCTGTTGGCCGAATCTTGCATTATGGGGGTGGCACAGAGATGAACGAGACATCTTGATCTGTTGGGGATGTCGCGTCCTGATCGCGTCCATATAGTCGTTAGTTTCATGAGTGTAAGAGACAGTAGTTAAGAGAGAACGATTTGGGAGTTGATTGATTGACACTACTATGTTGTTGAGTGTTGCTATCTATATAAATTTTTTTATAGCTGTTTTCCCATTTATGATGAGTTGTTGTTTCTTATCCTCTATATTTTTTTCTATGTCGTATTTTATTTATTCTCGATCGCACGAGAAGATCCTGCTGAGGAGTTGCCAGAGGAGATCGATGGCATACTTGTTGAACCGGATGCTGGCGGGAGAGCCCCGGATCCTAGCACTGGAGGACTATAGAGCTTGGGTATTTTCACTACCCTTGTCATAGTCGTATGGGGATTAGTAATCTTATTTGTTATGGCCAGTACATGGGTTTGAGCGAAATGTATTTTTGGGCCCAGGAGAGAAAGTCGCATGTATTTTATTTTGCTACCATGCTTTCATTTTATTTACAAGTTGCGTACTCTAAGACTTTTTAATGCCGATTGTTGTAGGCTCTACTGATGGAGCCAGTACTCTTATGTCTGTATAAATTATTATGGTATCAGTATATGGATTGTTTTAATATTTTCGTATTTTTATATTACCACGCTGCGCTGCAATGTTAAGAATTTGAGTTCGGGTTACCAATGGGACATCCGAGGAACGGGTTGTCTCATGCATTATGTTATTATTAAATATATATATATATATATATATATATATATATATATATATATATATTATATATATATATATATATATATTTATATATATATATAAATGACATTTCAAAAAATGTGTTGTTTGATGTTTTCAGATTCTATGACCAACTCTAAATTTAGTTGGAGTGAAAAAAATTTTCACAACAAATATTTAAATTACTCTTTGAACTCCCCATATTTTAGTTTTATTTTTCCATGTATTTTGTTTTGAAGATGATAACTAGCCACATATCTAAACAACTATTTTGTATGACACTAGTGGAAAATATGCCTTTAACGATAGGATTTAACGTCTGTTAATTTAAAATGAATGTTAAAAAAAAAAATGGAGGCAGTATCATAATTATTTTTTTCACTAAAAGCACTTTTAACATATGTTAATAGGATAACAGACTTTAAAAGTCATTAAAAAAAACGCAGTGGCAGTAACGTAATTATTTTGTTCACTAAAATACTTTTAACGTCTGTTATTAGAACAACAAACGTTAAAAGTTGTTTCTAAAATTTTTAGAAACGTTAAGTCCTGCGTGCCTCCCCTCTTCATTCCTCCAACGTCTCTCTCTCTCTCAAAACCTTCACTCCTGTATCCTTTCTCTTCTACCTCTTCCACTGTCACTAAGACCACCGGCACCACTGTCGCACGACCGTCGCGCCTCAAGGTAAGCTTCTTGTATCCTTTCTCTTCTCCTTCTCTCTTTTGTCCTTTCTCTTTCCTCATTCTCTTCTCTCATTTAGGTCACTTTCGTGCCTCAAGCAAAGGCAAGACTACAATCCTCACTGTCGCCACTCTTCCGGCCACTGTCTCCTCTTCCATTCGGTCTAGCTTCTCAAGGTAAGCTTCCATTAAAATCTCTTATTTCTCATTTAGGCTTTGCTTGGGTTTGCTTTTGTTTTCCTTAGGTTTGCTTCTGGTTTGCTTTTTTTTTTGCTTATGATTGCTTCTGGTTTGCTGGTTTGCTTCTGTTTAATTTGTTTGCTTCTGGTTGTCTTTTGAATTCTCATTTAGGTTTTGCTTATGTTTCAAATGGTTTTCATTTAGAGTAAAAGGAGTTAAATAGTTTTAAAATGGTTTTGCTTCTAAAAGAAGTGTAGAACATTGTTTTGATTCTGTTTTAGAAATGGTTAAATAGGTTTGAAATGATTTTGCTTCTAAAAGAAGTTGTTAATGTATAATCTAATGATTACAAACTTTCTTCACAAGTAAGTGTAAGTGAGGAGACGGCTTAGGTTTACACTTTGCTTTTCATTAGATTAAAGTATGCATAATGTAAGTTTTATTTTTTTATCCATGTTAAAGTAGGCTTATATTTTGATTTATCCATGCTAAAGTATCCATTTTTATTTATTCATGTCATTAATCCTAATTTATTATTTTTTTTTGTCTAAACAGGCATACATATGGCTAATTCAGCAGACATCTCTCATTCATAGAGTGGGTTGGGTAGTCTGCCTTCCAAAAAAAAGGGTAGATCAGCCACAACTTTGAAAAAGTTGACCCTAGCTAGGATTAATGATTAGAGGCTTCAGATCTAGTTTGATGAATATGGGGAACCTATGGGAGATAATGGTAAGAGTTTCTGGCTGTGCAAGCTAAGCCATGCTAGCATTCTAATTGATGATTGGGCGTCAATACCTCAGATCGTGAAGGATCAGATTTGGGAGTCAATCATAATATTTTACTTTTACCCTCTTTGTTTGTATTTACATTATTTAAGCATATTATCATCCACTAATTCCTTATTTTTGTTTTGTAATTAATGTAGCTCATGTAGGACTTGTCGAATACTCTTGCTAATAAGAAGAAATGGCTTTCTGTTGCGGCTAAGCGTTGGACGAGGTTTAAGTATTTTTTGGGGTAAAAAGTACATATTTGGAGAGAAGGTCGGCGAATCTCCTCTTGATACTTACTCATTCCTTGATCAGGAGACATGGGATATGTTTGTTACGAGCCGAAGCGTTCCTGACTATATGGTTGGTTGAAGTTAATTTTTCTTTATTAAAAGGCCAACCTAATTAATTTCTTTATTTAACTAAATTGAGTACATGCTATTTGTAACAGGCGAAAAGGGAAAAGACTACGGTGATCCAGAAAAATAATGTCTACCCCCATACCATGTCTCAAGGTGAGTATAGATTGGTTCAGAAGAAGATGATGGAGAAGAAGTTGAGAAAGAGGCAGGAAAAGTTGAAAGAGCAGGAAGAAGCAGGAGAAACAGGAGAAGCAGGAGAGGAAACAGTTGTTGATCCTCCGTCTCCACCCCCATGCGAGGACACATGGGTGGAAGACCGAAAGACTAATCTTGAGGTTTTAAAGTTGAAGCCACACGCGTTGTTGCCGAAAATATTGTAAGCAACAAACTAACTGCCTTTCTACTTGTAATTGTAACAAACTTATTAAGTACACATTGTCGTACACATTTTTTTTGAATTTCGTCCATTTAGGTTTCGCTAAAGGAACAAAGCTCGCAAGGATCCTTCGTTCCATAGGGACGTTTAGATATCTTGGTCGATGCCCTAGGCAAAGATGACCACCCTGGCCATGTCCGTGGTGTTCCAGGGACAGTGGGCATTAAGAAATTCCATGGATCACGCGGGTCACGTGGGCAAGGCGAGCAGGTGATGATCAGAAAGGAAGAATTTAAACAAGAGCTTAAAGAGGAGATTAAATAGGAGATTTTGAGTTCGCTTTTGAAGGAGTTTTCATCTATGCAATCCCAAGAAACCCCAATTGTCCAACCTTCACATGTGAGCACAAATGGGAGTCGTCAAAAGACATATGTGGAGGTTGATGATGAGAAATGGGAGTTGTCCAAAGATGCATGGTCCCAGGTATTCATATTCATTCAAGTAATTAATTATGTCTTTCTCTATTTACAATCGAAATGACTTGACAATATTTACTAATGCTTTATGTTTGTTAATTGTTTAGGATATTGACAAAGTTGGTCTATCGAAGCCGTCGCAGCATGGAGGGAAGTATCCTTCTTTACCCCAGGTATTCATAATCATTCAATTACTAATGTTTTCTTTATGTACAATTGAAATAACTTAACCGTGTTTAATGTTTTATCTTTGTTGTTTAGGACAATGCAACTCCATTGAAATCGAGGCCGAGAAGGTGTTAGTCTGTGGTAGCTCATTTGGCTGCATTTGGTATGGATTATAAAACTGATTATTATGCCATTGGAACACGATGGCGATATGAACACCTCTATTTTTACCTTCCCTGGTGAGGATATGGGACACATATGCGTTGCTGGTCAATGGATAGCCAATACGGTTCTAAGTATCTGATGCAAATAAGTACATTTTGTCACTTTATATTACATCTTAGGTATTTCAATATTATAATTTATTTCAATATATTACGCAAATAACATCAACTTATTTCATATCTTAGGTATCTGCATCGCCTAACTCTTGAAAGGGGCAACGATATTGTTTATGGATTCTTAGACCATTGCATCACTCTCGGTGATTTCTGCACTAATCACCAGGCGGTCAGTGGATACATGCAGAACCTACTTGACTTCAACCGGAAAGAGATATATATGGCACCATTTGTAAGGAATGGCCATTGGCAGTTGCTCCTACTTATTCCTAGCCTGCAAACTGTCGTCTTTTTATGCTCGTTGCACCATGAGCCGGTGAAGGAGGTGAAGAACGCAACCGATACGTACGTAAACTTTAATTTAATTTAATTTGTAACAATTGATTTTATTTTATTACATGAACATATAATTGACATGAATATTTTTTTATCATAGAGCTATGATTGCATGTAGCCTGGCTTGCATGAATGGGAAAAGTAGGACTGCCAGGTCAAAAAGAAACCCTGATTGGATTGTCCAAAAGGCAAGTAGTTTATTAAATAGTAATTATTATTACTATATTTATACATTTACTACTTGATATTCAATTTCATATTCATTTGTAGTCTCATCGTCATGAAGGCAGGGAGTGTGCATACTATGTGATAAGCTATATGTTGACCATTGTCTCCGCGGGTATTACTGACGGATGGAATAAGGTAATTAATAGAATTTTTAACAAGTTAATTAATTATATTTTGTTTTTGTTGATGACTTAATTTAATGCTGAGTTTATTTGAATTTGTGCAGGCTTTCAACAATCAGTCTAGCCTCACTGCTCAGGAATTCACAAACTTGAGGGAGCGCTTTGCAACCTTCTTTTTTAGTATGCTGCAGAGAAACATGTAGATTTTGATCCTGAGTACTTAGAAGATATTAATTAGTAAGTTGTGCATATTGAATTATGGACTTATTATAGAATTCTGGATGGATATATGTTTGTAGAATTCTGCATATATATATATATATATATATATATGATGAGTGTGTGGAGTATATGTTGAATTCTGGATTCTGGACATCTTTGAGTAATGTTGAAAATTCTAGATTTAAGATAGTGTGTGTTTGTAGAGTTTTACAGGGAGCTGGGAAAGAGATTATTAATAAAACAGAAATTAAATTTTTTTTTTACTTTAAACGTCGGTTAAATAAAACAACCGACGTTAAAACTAGTTTTAACGTCGTTTGTTTTTAACGTCGGTTGTTTTATTTAACCGACGTTAAAAGTCACCGTTTTAACGTCTGCTGTATTAACATCGCCTCTATAACCGACGTTAATATCCTTTTTTAACAGACATGAAAAGTGCTTCCTGCACTAGCGTGAATAACATTAATTTTTAACTTAAAAATTGTTATACTTTATGTGACACTGAAATATTTAAACAGTCTCAAGTCCGAATTTGACACCTCGTGGGGATTAGGATTAAAACTTCATGATTGAAATAAAATAAATTTTTAATAAATTATTGTTTCTTATATATTAAAAATTTAAAATATTTTATAGAAATTCTTAGAAGCCAACATATATTCTGTGCATGGTACTAGTTTCTACATTAGTTTAATACATGGCTAGAACGGTCCTATTGCATTAATGGAGATTCAGAAATTAAATTAAGAGAACTCAGTACCAGAAGAATTTCTTTAACAGATCAAATTGATTAAAAACTATAACTAGAAGAGCCTGAAGCAATATTCAGCAGAGAACACACATTCAAATATCGAGCATTTACTCAGCGCATTCAATAATTCAATCTTTCATTCATTGTTCTTATCATTCATTTGTATTCAATAGAAAAGTTATAACACAGTCTTAGCTGCCTTAATATTTATTCACTTTTTGAGTGTTTTCTGGTAGACTAACTGGTTGTAAACCAAACACTTCATTTACAACTCTTTGTGAGTGTAAGAGCCTAGAGAGGCCAGGTGTGAAAAGAATACTTGATGGAGTCCAAGTTCAAGAAGTTCAAAGTCAACTTGAAGGAAGCTTGATAGAAATGGAAGGACCTATGACTAGAACAAGGGCTAAAAGGATGCAAGAAGCATTAGAGAAGGAAGTGACATATTTGATTAATACAAAGCCCAACTTGGAAGAAGGCCCAAATGAAAGTCAACTCCTCATTATTGACCTAGAAGAGGCGTGATGCAAACCTAGGACGGCCACCTTTGACAAGAAGAACCAAGCCAATTATGGAACAAGAAGAACCAATTTGGAAATTGTTGAAACAGTCATTTTCGTTGGTGATGACCTTTCATCTTTGTTTCCAATGTAACTTGAGCTATGGTTATCTGATTGAGGCGTTCTTGGTGGTGTTGGAAAGCTAAGAGGATTATCTAAAATTAGTATTTCTAGTGTCAAGACCGAATTCGGCTTCTATGATGGTGAAAACCGGGCTACAAGATTAGGATGAAATTCTAGACGGGATTTTTCCTGTATTTTGGGCTTCCTTTGTATTGGGCTTATGTTTTTAGACTCCTTATGCTGAAGTAAGAATTACTTAGGAGAGGATTAGGGTTAGCCGTCATCTCCTTAGAATAAAATTCTATAAATAGGGATGTAATACCTATCTTTTTCGAACCTTTGAATAAAATTAGAGTTTTCCTATTGGAATTCTTGGAGAGTGTTATTCTCTTCTCTCAAGTTCTTGCATAGAACTTGTTTGATTCTTATCAAGGAGTGCTACCCCTTGTGGCGAATCCTCTTTTGGCTTATCAATCTTCTAATTTCTTGGAAGCAATTGTGGCGCCTTCTTTCATCTCTTATCTTTTCCATTTGTTCATTTAATTTTCGTTTTTCCCTTCTTGTCTAGTTTCAATTCGGCACTTTTATTTTAATTTGCTATCTTAGTTTAATTCTTGTCTTTAATTTGCCATATTTCTTCTATTTCTTGTTATTTTCATCATCATCATCTCGGGTGACATCTCACCTTTCGCTTTCCCCCTTTCTTCTCATCCATTGGTCATAAACTTCAAGTGATTAAGCTCAAGGAAAGATCCAAACAAACAATGATTCATATTTGGATCATATCATGTGGTATCAAGAGCTAGCTTCCTTGAGTTTAGTTCCTTGATTTTGAATTTTGAAATTTTTAAAAATGTTCATTATGTTCTCGAGAGTTAAGCCACTTTGATCTTTATGAATTTCAAAAATTGGTGTTAGATTGTTAATCTACACCTTGATTGAAAGGTCCTTACAAGTGGAATCAAGTATACTAATTATTTTTAGAGTTTGAAGCATGAAATAGACATTATTTTAGGGGAAATTAAAATTTGGGCACACTTACCCAAGAACACTCCTTTGTTCATCATTTTCATGCTTCAAGAGGCTTTTGATCTAGTTGACAACACCCAAAACTGTTTGGGGTGTTATTGCAAATTTTAAAAGTTTTGTGGCCAAAATAAAAAAAAATAGACAAAAGTAAGAGTCCCAAAAAAAAAATACAGGGACTGTTCTGCAAATATTATAAGTTTAAAAAAAAAATCGCAGAATTCTAGGAGAAGGCCACAAACTCATTTTTGTTTATGCTAGCCTCTGAAAAATTGGATATACTTGTTGCCTTGGGACAATAATAACTCTGGCTCAGTTTTCAAAATCTTTTCCTAAACACTTGGTCACTAAAATACTCATAATTTTGTCTTTGCAGTTCTCCTTTCTTTGAACTCTTGATTGATGCTAAATTAGGATTTTTACACAAGTTGTAGCATTTGTGCATTATTCTTGACTCTTGCAAGTTCTTTCCAAGGACATTGAGGGAGAATTTGAGTGGAAAAAGGCAAGAGAATAAAAATACATCTTGAGTAGAAAAAGCCTATTTTGAGTGAGACAAACACTTTGTGAGGATGGTGAGATCAATTGAACAAGAGGATACTCCTCCTCCATCACCTAGAACCATTAATCTTCAAGCAAGAATGGATAATCAATTTCAAGCCATATGAACGAGAGGTTCAATAACATGGAGCGAGAGAAACCCTTTGTCACTCAAAACGATTCTCATCACGGAAGTGGGTATGAGAGTGAAATGGAGAGGCCAAGAGGAGAGGGTTGGCCTAGACATAGAGAGAGACAAAATGATAGAGAAGATAGGATCGAGGGAGTAAAAATCAAAATACCAACCTTTCAAGGAAAGAATGATCCCGAAGCCTACTTAGAATGGGAGATGAAGATAGAGCAAGTCTTTGCATGCCATAATTATAGTGAGACAAAGAAGGTTAAGATAGCCTCCTTAGAATTTATAGACTATGCCTTGATTTGGTGGGATCAATTACAAAAGGAGAGGAGAAGGTATGATGAAGATCCTGTCGATACTTGGAGGGAGATGAAGGCCATCATGAGAAAGAGGTTCATTTCCTCACATTACCATCGAGACCTTCACAATAAATTGCAAAGGATGTCTCAAGGTTCTAAAAGTGTGGATGAGTACTTTAAGGAGATGGAGGTAGCTTTAATTAGAGCTAACATCAATGAAGGGAGAGAGGCTACTATGGCACGGTTTTTGAGTGGCCTCAATCAAGACATTCAAGACATTGTTGAGCTCCAAAGCTATGTTGAAATGGATGACTTAGTCCATCAAGCAATTACAGTGGAGCAACAACACAAAAGAAAGAAGTACAAAACTCCTTCCTCCAACTACCATAGCACAACTTGGAAAGATCCAAACAAACAATGATTCATATTTGGATTATATCATGTGGTATGTTTGGGCACTGGGAGGCAATATGGCCATTTCCCAAACATTTAAAGCATTTAATGTTCCTACTCCTTTTACTAGTTGAAGAGGAAGGAGTAGTAACATCCTTTTTTAAAAAAAAAAATTGTGAAGCCGAAGCCTCATTGTACCTTTGGGAGGCTCCCTCCCTCTTTTGTTTGTCTTTCCAAGTGGTGGAAAGAATCAATGATAATGCTTACAAAATTGACTTGCCAGGTGAGTATGGAGTAAGTGCTACCTTTAATGTTGCTGACTTATGTCCTTTTGATGTAGGGGATGATGAATTTACAAATTCGAGGTCGAATTCTCTTGAAGAGGGAGGGGATGATGGAGTCCAAGTTCAAGAAGTTCAACGTCAACTTGAAGGAAGCTTGATAGAAATGGAAGGACCTATGACTAGAACAAGGGCTAAAAGGATGCAAGAAAGAGAAGGAAGTGACATATTTGATTAATACAAAGCCCAACTTGGAAGAAGGCCCAAATGAAAGTCAACTCCTCATTATTGACCTAGAAGAGGCGTGATGCAAACCTAGGACGGCCACCTTTGACAAGAAGAACCAAGCCAATTATGGAACAAGAAGAACCAATTTGGAAATTGTTGAAACAGTCATTTTCGTTGGTGATGACCTTTCATCTTTGTTTCCAATGTAACTTGAGCTATGGTTATCTGATTGAGGCGTTCTTGGTGGTGTTGGAAAGCTAAGAGGATTATCTAAAATTAGTATTTCTAGTGTCAAGACCGAATTCGGCATCTATGATGGTGAAAACCGGGCTACAAGATTAGGACGAAATTCTAGACGGGATTTTTCCTGTATTTTGGGCTTCCTTTGTATTGGGCTTATGTTTTTAGACTCCTTATGCTGAAGTAAGAATTACTTAGGAGAGGATTAGGGTTAGCCGTCACCTCCTTAGAATAAAATTCTATAAATAGGGATGTAATACCTATCTTTTTCGAACCTTTGAATAAAATTAGAGTTTTCCTATTGGAATTCTTGGAGAGTGTTATTCTCTTCTCTCAAGTTCTTGCATAGAACTTGTTTGATTCTTATCAAGGAGTGCTACCCCTTGTGACGAATCCTCTTTTGGCTTATCAATCTTTTAATTTCTTGGAAGCAATTGTGGCGCCTTCTTTCATCTCTTATCTTTTCTATTTGTTCATTTAATTTTCGTTTTTCCCTTCTTGTCTAGTTTCAATTCGGCACTTTTATTTTAATTTGCTATCTTAGTTTAATTCTTGTCTTTAATTTACGATATTTCTTCCATTTCTTGTTATTTTCATTATCATCATCTCGGGTGACATCTCACCTTTCTCTTTCCCCCTTTCTTCTCATCCATTGGTCATAAACTTCAAGTGATTAAGCTCAAGGAAAGATCCAAACAAACAATGATTCATATTTGGATCATATCAATACTTGTTGTTCGTTGAGCCTGAATTGGCTAGATGTTCAAAGAATACTTGAGTCTGTAACCTGATCAGTTATAGAGAAAAACTTTGTGAAGCCAAGGACTGGACGTAGCTCGCGTTGTTAAGGGTAAACCAGTATAATATCATTGTGTGATTATCTATCCCTTATCTTAGTTATTGTTTATTTATCTAATATGTTTATCTAACAAGGGATTGATAACAATTTCCTAAACAAGTCTTTTTCTTGCTAAAGGTTTTAAGCGTCGACTTTCAAACTTCTAATATGTCTAGTTACAAAAACTATCAAACGAGTGATACGTCTGATTGTCTTTGTCAACGCTACCTTTGCTGTTTGCGAAAAGCTATCTGTTTGCGAAAAAATTTAAGTAAACACAATTCAATCCCCTTCTAGTGTTTACTTTTGTATCTTTCATAACTCACTTTTACAAACTAGTTACAAATTTAACATGATTTTGGAATTATTTACCAAATCAATCTCTTCCAACGTGAATTTTTTTATGATGCCTTCTCTCGTACCCCCAATAATTTTGGGGTAAAATTTACCCTGCCTAATCAAAATGCGTCACCTCAATTAAATGAGTCATGTTAGTGAGTCAAGTCAAATGGTTCTCACTATCTGATTGAGCCACCTAGGCAGGATAAAGTACCTTTGGGGTACCAGAGAATTCACCTTTTTTTATTCGCTGACATGGATGACGCTAGTCTACTTGGCGCCACTTAGACTAGCGCCTTCCATATGGACATGCCACGTGGCGCGTTTTCCATTACACCAACAACTTGCAGAATGATATTTTAACTGATGACCTTATACCTGAAATACCAAGTGGGCCATCTTGGCTTTGATGTTATTCATGTTATATAATTTATTATTATGTAGTGTTAATTTGATGTAAATGATATTGTATAAAACTTAATAATATTATTATTTACACTAACAATTGTTCAAAAATAAAGATTAGTTTTTAATTATTTTAATATATTTAGATACCTTTTTTTTTAAAATTATTGTTTCTATTACATAGTTTCTATTTCAGTTTTTTCTTATTTTTTTCATAGTTGTATAACAAAAATAACATCAAAGCCAAGATGTTTCAATTGGTATAAGGTCCTAGTTTTAGGTATAGGGTCATGAGTTCAAATTTCATTCTCTAGAGCTATTTATTTTTATTAAGTGGGTCCATGTGGTAAGAGATAGTCCAAGTGGCGCCACCACACTTTTACAAGTGGGTTAATTGCAGCCCCAAAAAAAAGGGGGGGTTAATTGTAGTGTAAATTGATAAATAGTTTGTAAAAGTTAGTTTAATTTTGGTGAAAAAGCCCAATCTTGAAGAGTAGAGGGGTGTTTGGGTAAACTGATTAATTTTCAAAATAACTGTTTTTATGAGAAAAAAATTGTTTTTGAAAAAGTTAGAAGTTTGAAGCTTATTTTAGAAAGCTGTTAGATTATTTTGAAATTAATAATATTCTTCCTATTTCATGTAATGCGCCTATTTTCAAGTCTTATAATTATTCAGTATTTAAGCTTTGTATTTTATTGGAGGCTCTAGAGAGTGAAGTAAAATATTCTGAGAACATAGGCATGTCTTACACAACCATAGGAAGCCATGGTTAAGTTTCGAGCAAAAGCTCAAACGGAGCCCGGTCTACATTTTTCACTGACAGTAGTATTTTACTATTTATCAAGACCTAATTTTGACTCGTGAATGAAACATTTAGGTTTTAAATAAAATTGCGAACGATATCGGCGATTTTGAAAAAAATTCAAAATGAATAAGTTCTCATGACTTTCTTGGGCGAAAACCTAAATCGGGTGAATAACGAAGCTGAATACGGGATTTTCGGAACCCGCTAACGGATAAGGTTGAAGTCACATCACCTAGGAAGGTGTGCCATGACTCATCAGTGTAATGATTATGTTTAGAAAATATCTGTACGCGAAAAGATTAAAACGCCCCTGACCTTTTCCATAATTACCATTTGCCCTAGGATAAAAAGACCGTTTTGCCCCTAAGAATTTATGAAATGATCCTTTTGACCCTGTGACTCACCAATGCCATCATTGCATTCTAGAAATATCTAGATATTTATACGGGAAATGACAATTATGCCTCTGGTCTTTTAGGGAATTACCAAATTACCCTTTTGGTTATTTACAAGTTTGCCATTGAGACAAAATAAAATCTCACCTTCACTCTCTCTCTCTCTCTCTCTCTCTCTAGGCCACGCGGCCTTTCTCTCTCTCTCTTCTCTCTTGTTCGTCACTTTCTCTCACTTGTTCTTCATTTTCTCTCTTTGTTCTTCATTGTTCATACTTTGAAACCTTTGAAAACTTGAAGTTTTTGGGTGATTCAAGCTAGTTTCTCTTAAACTTCATCATCTAGGAGGTATTGACTCCATCCTAGATTTCTTAATCACTCTATTTCACCTCTTGAGTCTCTTGATTCATGAAGATCCAACTTTGCTTCATGAACTTTGAAAATTCATAGAAAAGTGTAGAAAAATCCTTTTAATACGAAATCAATTTCTATGATCTAGTTTCATCATTCTCTTTCATTATCCAAGAGCTTGAAATCAAATATGTTTTCTAGCCTTTTTATTTAAAAGGGGCCGAAACCTTCATGTTAAGAAAGGGTGAGTTTTTTATTCAAGTTTTGAGTAATAAGACTTAATCTAGTGTTATGTGTACTTAAGGATCATTGATCAAAGAGTTGGAAACCAAATGAGCTTCCTAGCTCATATGGATTTTCTTGGCCGAAACCTCCATGTATTGATGGATGCAATTTTGGTTCAAATTTTGGTGTAATAGGCTTTGATATAGCCTTAGCACACATAGTAAGGATATAATCCAAGAGATAGGAATTTTTTGGACATCCCTAGCTTTTTTTATGGCTCCATGGCCGAATCCTATATAGGTAGGAATAGGAAGATTTGTGTTGTTAAATATTGATGTTTGGATTAACTATGTGTATGTAGTTGTGGTTGAGTAATCGGACAAGGAATCGAGAGAATTTGCGAGCCGATTGGACGACTTTTGCTTGGAGGATAACTACAAAGGGTAAGAGGAGTTTGCCTGAGGGATTTTCCGATAACTATATTTTATCCGTGATTGATTTGTGTAGCTCTGTTTGAGCTTCGTTGTGATTGTAATAATGGTTTATGCTTTAGTATGCTTTAGCATATGTTTATGATGATGTTGATTGGATGAAAATTATTTTCATGTATGTTGAAAAACCATACTTTGATCTCTAGATCAAGTAAGGATTTTTATGCATGATTATGATGCAATGATGTATGATGTATGATTGTTGTTTGTCATAATTTGGTGAGCATTTTCAGCTATGACTTGTCATTTGGGTGAAGCAAAATCTTCACTTTTCTTTTGAGTAGGCTTGCGGCCTTAGAAAGAAAAAGATGGAAGAACATGTGTTGGTCTTGAACATTCAAAGTTTTGGAGTAGGAAAGTGTTTTAATGGCTTATGTTTCAAAGAAAACCAATAAGGGATTTTGATCCAAAGATCAAATAAAGTTTCAACATTTAAGTGTGTTAGCAAAGTGAAAAATGTCTTTTATTTTAGCCATAAGATCATTTAATTAAACTAAGTGCTTCAAGAAGAGAAATAATGAAGATGTTAAGGAAAAGGGAAAACAAGGCATTCGCCTGACTAACCTAGTCTCGCCACGTGAGACAGAGGGCAAGCCCGAGTAGTAAGGATACAGCTTCTCAGCCTCCCGACGCGAGACCATTCTTGCCTCGCGAATCAGAAGGACTGTCTAAGAAATAAAAATAGCCTCTCAACCTCGCGTCGCGAAACTGATGTTCGCCCTGCGAGAAAAGAAGTTGGTTTTACACTAAGCTAGTAAGGAAAATCCTTTTCAAAATAGTTAAGGAACTTTACCTTAATCAAAGTAACAAAGTTCTTTCAAGTCATGAGTTAATAAAAAAGGATTTGGTTTATAAAGAGAGTTTTTAACTCTTAATCGTCAAGTTTTACGCATAAAAACGTAAGTTAAATAATTAACTCAGAGTTGAAAACAAGAGGTAATTAAGTATGGTATGTGGTGAAACAAGACTATGTACTATACCATTGATGACTTAGTACATCAATGACTTCATAAGACTTAAGTGAATCAACACTTATTTCATTAATTGAAAATTAAGGAGTAATATCTTAGAAAGGATCAAAGACTTATCTAAGAGGATTCTCAATCCTTCTTCATAACACTTAGGACTTGAGATGTGATTCATAAGACATAAACACAAACATGAAACGTTTTGGGTTTTGAAACAGTAGTTCGATGACGGACCGATGATTCGGATCCACGTCAATCGTTCGATTGTTTCAGTCTTGTAATGATCGGGACGAGAGGGACCCTGACGCTGTGCAGGTATTAGACTGTACAGTTAAAGGAATCCTGAGGCTGTGTAGGTATGAGACTGTATAGTTGAAGGAAAGCTTATGAGAATTGATCGGTACTACCTATACCAACAAGATTTATCTTCTTTTCGGAATCCTAGAACATAAGAACTCCATAGTTAAGCGTGTTTGACTTGGAGAAATTGTGGGATGGGTGATCTTCTGGGAAGTTTCCTAGAAAGCATGTGAGTGACGATAAAGCATGCTGAAAAGACTCGTGTTGGTTTGTGGGGACAGTCGGCAATTCTGAAAGCAGCCCGGATCATCCCAAAGGAATCATGAGATATTTATCCGATGGATAAATGTTTTATAATGCAAAGAGGCGTATAGTTCCTAAGGAATAGAACATTAGCGAATCTTGAGGTTTATCTGAGTGATAGACATTGCTTTATCACATCTGCTTTGTGTAAGCACTGGCATTTCATTTGTATAGTTGTAAGGCCTTGAGCCTAGGAGTTGAGCTTACACCTTGATGCGGGTGCGAATTTTACGGTGACGATCTTCAATGGCCTTTTAGAGGTATCAGGGTTGGAAGGGCTGACAAGTGACCAATTGGTGATTCTTCTGTGTCGTGACAAATCCAAGCAATACACTGATATCCTCTACTAGATGTCGTACTTTTCATGTTTGGTCGATAATGTTTCCGTAAAGCCAGATACGTGCACGTTACGAATGTTGTAGCATCTTGCTTATGGCTGGCAATAACCGGAACATGTCCTCCCATTCACTCTATCCGCCGATTTGTTAGTTCCATGGAGTAGGGGTCATAGTTTTACCCTTGTTGCGTATAGCATTGACTCATGTACATCGCATTGCATTGTATGGCTATTGATGATTACATTTGCTTATTGTACATCACCATTTTGCTTTCAAAGATGTCTTATGTTGCTAATTGATTAATATGATATATTTGATTTACGGTATGCATGTTGGATATGTTGTTACCTGGTGTGTTGTCCTGTGTTACTTCTGTTATTGTGACGTGTTGATAATACATATGTTCATATGCTGTTTTGTGCGTCGTGCATGTAGTTATCACGTTTAAATCCATATATTGGTTACTCACCTTTGCTTGTACATGTTGGACACCCTGTTGTGTTTCTGGATACGTATACAGATACTTCTCAATGATCATTTGGGTCACTTCAGGACCTTGTAGCTTGTGTTTCTTGATGCCAATGACGAAGATGTGTGGAACGTCGACGACGAGACCCAGTCTCATTGGTACGATGTATACTAGATAGTAGGCTCTATTGTCCGTAGAGTTCTTTTATTAAACCAGCTCGTAGGATTTTAATGTACAATATTGAGAAAATCAGTGTATGTGGTTTTGAAAACCTCTGTATAGTTTGAAACTTCTGTATGAAAGACAATTTCAGGAAAACTTATATTTGATGGTTTAGGGTTTGTGAATAAATCCAGTTTACGTGTGTTGTTAAGTATAATGTGATTTTATTACTGTGATGTGTGTATTACTTTCTGAAGCATTATGTCGAAAACTTTTTACACCCGAGTTTTCTCACTTAAAGTAAATTATCCTTTTTCCGAAAGCAACCAGTAATTCTCTTTTAAAATTTTAATTCCGCATATATTCTTCATGTAATGCCCAAGGGGGTGTTACATTTCACCCCTGCAAAACTAACTACTAATAAATATTATTAAATTATATAAATAATTTCATACCCTTTTTAGTAATTTACTATATATAAGTGATTTTTTTTATCCTATCCAAACGAAATATATTATCTTATAATTACTTTTCAGCGAACACATGCGGTGTTTGCTTGGATCAGCTATGAAAATTCGAATATTTCAATAATATAATCGATTATTGTTATAATCGATGATAATAAAATCAGTTTTATGTTTGGATGTGTTTGCTGAAAAACGATTATAAGATAATCTATTTCGTTTGGATTGTATAAAAAAATCACTTATATATAGTAAATTACTAAAACGGGTATGAAGTTATTTGTATAATTTAATAATATTTGTTTGATAGTTAGTTTTGTAGGGATGAAATATGAATAATGTTATTGGTTTCAAAATAATTTAACAACTTTTTAAATAAGCTTCAAACTTCTATCTTCTCTAAAAACAACTTTTTTCTCATAAAAACAACTGTTTTGAAATTTAATCAGTTTATCCTAACATATTAGCTTCTATTGAAAAACAATTTTTATCATGAAAAACAAATGTCTGAGTAAGAATTAATCTTACCAAAATACCCTCTCAAATATAAAACTTTATAATCGATTATAACAATAATTTATTATTATAATCGATTATGAGTAAATAATCATTTTGGTCTCTTAAATTATAGGGTCGCATCAACTTAGTCCTCCACATTATCAATATTTCAAAATGATCCCCGAAATAGTAG
The DNA here is from genome assembly GCA_039655645.1 of Ammopiptanthus mongolicus. NCBI lineage: Eukaryota > Viridiplantae > Streptophyta > Magnoliopsida > Fabales > Fabaceae > Ammopiptanthus > Ammopiptanthus mongolicus. The sequence goes on along the minus strand of CM077350.1, from coordinate 14,608,092 downwards.
AAAGTTAATCAGATTCGTCCCTCCGTGGGTATTTACATGGACTATAATGACATTAAGTTGGTAATGTCAGGGATGCATTTTAAACTAAGTGAATAATGTCAGGGATGCATTTATTACATTTTGCAATTCCAAGGATTATTTTAAAATATTGATAATATGAGAAATTAAGTTGATACGATCCTACAATTTTAGGAACCAATTGAGTATTTAATCAATCTATTGAAATAATAAAATTTTCCCCAACAGATTCATGGATACACTACTGACACTACATAGAACAATTAGGGATGGCAAAATTATTCGCACCCGCGGATATCCGTATGGATTATCCATAGTGGATGGTAAATGGATACCTATTAAATAGGGATGAGGATCATAGTATCCGTCCCACGGATACCCGCATATTTATAATAAATATTTTTTATTACATATATATTATATATTATGGCAACATGTATCACTTTGAGATGAAATAAATTCTATTTTCTTTATTATTTCATACCTTTCAGTGGTTAAACCCATAATAATAATTTTTTTAAAATACATATAATATATTATATAATATAAATATAATATATTGTTATATTATGTTATATAATTTTATTTTATTTTATTTTTATTTTAAACTCTAAAATACTAACGGATATTCATGAATACTCGCTACTCGCATAAATATCCATGGATATTGACGGATATGAATGTGAGGAAGCACTATCCGCATCGGTCCCGTCCCATTGCAATCCCTAAGAACAACCCTAGTTAGTCACCCGACTTTTGTTCCGTTTAGTAACAGGTCTTCGCCGGAGCACACTACACCTCGATTTGCGCGATTTCCGGGTCCCTTTACATTTTCATGTCTCTTATCTCTCGTTTACAATCGACATTGGTTGTCTTTTCCTTCTTTGCCTTGTTCAGTCGATGCAGCAACTTGCCAAGTAATTGTAAGTAGCAATTGCGGAAATCACTCTCCGTTTCTTTCACAGCAGCACTAATTTCATTATAACTGTGTATTTCTAGCTTACTCTTGATGCCTTATTTTGAAGAAGAAAAAAACATCAAATTTTAGCACAACCAATTTGCGCCTCAGATTCAAATTTTTCTATCTGATTGCAACAATCTCTCATGCTTCGGTTTCTTTCAATTGGGTCCAATCTTTTTCCGTCCTTTTCGAACGTGCAAGTTATAAAAGCTTTGCAAGTGTTCGCTTCTGCCACCTATTCGACAATTGGCCTAGCCCAAGTTAAACATGAAAACCAAGAAAACTTAAAGCAATCAAAGGATGCTACTGAAGTTTTGAGTAAATGGGGTTGTAGTGATGATGACTTGATGAGAATATTTTCCCGTTGCCCCTCATTGCGTAATGCTGATGCTACCAATGTTCAATCCAAACTCACCCTGCTTAGTGGCTTGGGCATAAAGGCATCTGACCTTGTGAAGATCATAAATTGTAGGCCGCGGTTTTTTAGGTCGCGGATCAACAGTTGTTTCGATGAGAGGCTTGCCTATCTTATGTCATTGTTTGAGTCAAAGGAGATGCTTCATAAGGCCATTGTAAGAAACCCTTCATTGTTGCTATATGACAATCGATACGACATTAAAGCTACTGTTGTACTCTATGAGAAGTTGGGTGTTAAGAAGACTGACTTGATTCAAATGCTACTTTTGAGGCCTACTATTATTTCCAGGACTTCATTTGATGATGAGAAGCTGGAGTATATAGGCAGGACAGGGCTTAACAAGGATTCAAAGATGTATAAATATGTGGTGACACTAATAGGCATCTCTCGCATAGAAACAATTCGTGACAAGGTGGCGAATTTCGCAAAGTTTGGTTTATCAGATGATGAGATATTTGATCTTTTTGGGAGGTCTCCTCATGTTTTGACCTTGTCAACTGATAAGGTTCAGAGGAGCATGACTTTCATTTTGGGGACAATGAAGCTCGAAGTTACGATAATCCTGAAGTATCCATTTCTCTTGTATGTTAATATGGATACTGTTTTGAAGCCACGAGTGCTTCTAGCAATGAAGATACGAGATATGGATCCTACGTTGCAAGTCACAGGACCCACTATACTTAAGGCTTTGAGGATGACAGAAGAGAGGTTTTTAAATTCGTTTATCAAATGCCACCACAAGGAAGTTGCCGATGAATTAATGGAATTCTATAAAAGGACAAAAGAGATGAAGAGATTAGCAGAGTCATCAAAGAAGTGCATTCATAGAGGTTTCCCTTTCTGAACTACTTTTATATGCTTTGAAATATTTTTGGGAGCTGAAATTCATATCCATTTTCTGGCTAATCTGGTTGATGGAAAATTCATATATAATAAATTTTGTTATTTATTAGAAACTTTATCTTCATCTCTGTTGCTTTCTCTTTTCTATATATACTACTGAGTCGAGAAAGATTGATTGTTGTTGTTTTACATTTTCTTCTTCTGTGCATTTTGTTTCAGTATCTGTTAGCCAGTAACGCTTTCTATTTAAATTGAAGTTGAGGCCATGGGGTGTTTGCTGAAAGAAGTCATTAACTCTTGTATAATGGCTCTCAACTTGATTCCTTTATGTATGTTTGCTGTTGTATGGACCACATTACTCTGATAGATTCAACTGGGTTTTGAGAGAAGGAACAAGAATTGAAAGAAGAATATAGGGTAATTGACCCCTGAAATGTTATCCAATGCCTCTAAGTAATTGCTCCTTGGAAGAATACATGTAAGGTGAGTTCGAGAGCACCTTTTTGTAACAGAATTCCACATAGATCTTAACTAACTTACTAATTAACGTCTTACCTTTATTTATAGATTTTAGTTACCCTTTCACTAATCCCCTTCCCCTTGTCTTATTACATCCCTTTACATGCACTCTTTTGACTATCGGTCGTCTATCAATACTCCCCCCTAAAACTTTCACCTTGTCCTCAAGGGGAAAAGCTGAAAAAGTTGTCTGTAGAGTGTCTACTGACTCCGATGAATTCTCAGAGTCAGGCAAGTGAGCCCTCTTAGCTAGAACTTCTGCTTGGCTGTGTTTGTTGTAACGCATAACAAGCAAATCCTCAAGCTGTGGCTGAAGCTCCTAATCCTCTGTTAATTATAAACCATTTTTTACATAAAACAAGAAAATTTTGATCATATGCTTAAGCATTTAAGTATATGTTTGAATTAGCTTATTTTGTGGTAAAATATTAGCATATGTGGCCAGCCTCAATACTCCAAACAAGATTAATCTCACACCCAAAAATGTGTGGGGATACCTGGGCACAGACAAAATAACATATGCTTAAGCTTTTAGGAGAATTAGTCCTTCCGTCCTTGTCAAGTACCTTTAATAAGACCTTAATGACGGTACTGTCATGATGGAAACAAATGTCTTTTCTCTACATGCTGTTGTTATTTATTCGAAACTTTATCCTCATCTCTGTTGTTTTTCTTTTGTATATCTACTACTCAATCGAGAAAGATTTATTGTTGTTTTACATTTTCTTCTTCCGTGCGTTTTGTTTTAATATCTGTTAGCTAGTAAGGCTTTCTATTTAAATTGAAGTTGAGGTAATGGTGTGTTTGCTGAAAGAAGTCATATAATGGCCGTCAACTTGATTCCTTTTTATATGTTTGCTGATATCTGGACCACATTACTCTTTGTAATGACCTCAGTTGCTTCAATTATTCTCTTTTAATTTAATTTTGATAAAACAATTATGTGATTACTTAGAGAAATCATCTCAGAATTTGACCATGTTGCAAAAATAGTTCACTAATGCAGCTAAGAGTTGGCGTTTTCTTTAATCAATAGCTTATGGAAATATTGTTGCCTATTATTTTGGTCAGAATTGCACAAGTTGCACTGGACAACTTTAGGCAATGGGTACAGTTCCAAAAACAAATGTTTAGGCAATTAGTTAGGGCGTTCTCTTGCATTAAAATACTTAGTGCTGACTTATTATATGGAACTTTTTTGCATGGTCAGTTGTTTAAGTTGAATGAGGAACTTCTGTTGCTGTGCTTGTCATTTTCTCATTCTTGTGTGAATAGGAAGTTGTATGATTGTGCTTAAAATTTATTCCCCTGTATGGTCCTTTTTTGTTTGTTTTATTTATGAACTTCCTTTTTCTTCTCGTTGTAGATATTAGAGATGAATGGAACCCACTACTAAATCTAATGAATTAAAATGAAAACTCTCAGCTGAAATTGAAATTGGGAATTAAAGCATTCCCTTCTAGTAATCATAGAGAGAAAAAGTTACAGGTAAAATATGAAAGAGGGAAGACGTTGTGAGGCTGGTGCTTTATGCTCACTAGGTCTTATTGTGGGTACTTGGAAGAAAGTGTTGCAGGCTTATCGTGGAACGTCTATCAACTTAACACTTCCTGAATATATCGGGGGAAACAAGATCCCAGGCAAGGCAAATAAAGAGTAAAGACTTAAATTAGTCTTTGACAAAAAATAAGGTGATATTTTGATCCCTAAAAAATTAAAATACCAATTTGATCCTCAAGAATGTAAAATGCGGATCAAATTGGTCCTTTTTAGGGTAATATTTAGGGACATTTTAGTATCTGTCAAGGACTATTATGATCCGCATTTTACATTCTTGAGGACTAAATTGGTATTTTTCATTTCTCAAGGATTAAATTATCACCGTGGTTTTTTGTCGAGGATCAATTTGAGTCTTTACTCAAAAAGAAAATTTTGAGTAAAGGTCCAAACTGATCCTTCACAAAAAACATGGTGACATTTTGGTTTGAGAAATGGAAAATACTAATTTGGTTATCAAGAATGTAAAATGTGGATCAAATTAGACATTTTTAGGGATATTTTAGTTCGTATCAGGGACTATTTTGATCAGCATTTAACATTCTTAAGAATCAAATGAATATTTTTCATTTCTCAAAGATCAAAATGTTACTGCGTTTTTTTTTGTCGAGGACCAGTCTAGGCCTGTAAAATATGAAACACATAATAATTACGCACCCTTTGTGAACGCTCACATGCATAACACAAACTACTCATCTAAGTCATAGTTATCAATAGTGGTGCTATCGTGGTGAAGTAGTTGGTGGCTGCTATCCTGGAGGCGTCACAAAGCGTTTCAGCGTGCGGTGGTCGCAGTTGTGATAGCAGCGAAAATAGCGGCGTTTCACGCACTATTGAGTTGCGACTCGGAAATGCCTAGTTGTTCCTTCCACAGAGCCCTTTAACAAGGCTTTTCCGACCACAATGAACCATCATCGTCATCGTTCAACATGCTGTCTCTTCCTCTCTCGCGGTTAGAATTAGGGTTTTTTCAATGTTTATGTTCTCTTTACTTTTTTCTTACGATTTTATCCTCTTTTTAACTCTTCAAATCACTATTTTGCCCTTTTAACTCATGAAATCTTTATTTTGAGCTCGTTTTATATTTTCAAATGTCTTCATTACCTTTACTTAAACTGAGTAAATCTCTATTTTATCTTGCTATAACGGTTTTGGGGGTCGGGAGCTACACGTCACTACTGGGGATTGATAACTTGATCCAAGTAATATTGGTCTAAGCTAATATCCGGACATACGCCTAACACTAATTGCCCAATCAGGCTGGCCCATCGCAGGCCTGGCTTGTTGCGGTCTGCATCTTACCTACCTTAGGTAGCAGGATAAGTGCTATATCTTAACAAAATCCCTCTTTTATGAGCACACTTAGGGATCAAATCCCTTCATAACTACCTATCCTAATTCTATGCAAATAGTATCTCTTCAGATATTACTTCACTTGCAAGTAAGCACTCTATAAAATAATGTTTGACTAAATTAATCCTTTGGTCCCTCATTTCTTTTAATTTTTTCAACTTGTTTCCTCTATTTTAAAAATGTTCAAGTTGTTCCCTTACTTGTCAAACATTAAATAATTTGGTCCTTTTTGTTAAGTTTCGCCGTTAAGTTGAATAAATTAAAATAAATGAGAGATAAAGTTGAATAAATTAAATAAATGATGGACCAAGTTGAATAAAATATAAGTTGAATAAATTAAAACAAATGAGGGACCAAAAGAGTAATTTAGCCAGAACTTAACAATGGAACTTAATGGAAAAGACCAAATTGATTAACGTTTAGCAAGTAAGAGACTAACTTGAACATTTTTAAACGAGAGGGACCAACTTGAATAAATTAAAATAAATGAGGGAGCAAAAGAGGAATTTAGCCGATAATGTTTTAAGAGTCGAATCAGAGATCGAATCGACGAGACCTTCGGATCATGGTTCAATTGATTCAATCGGTTGAACCAGATGACTAAAAATAAATAAATAAATTATAGATCAAAGTCATAATTAATTAATAGACAATAGAGTTCAAGCTCAAAGTCTCAAACAAAGTAAAGTACTAAACATAATAGTACATCTTCAAAATTTCAAATAACCAAAGTATTGGACTTCATAGGTAATGCATGCATATCATAATTCATAAGTGAAATTCATAAAAATACATAACAAATACAAGTCTTCATATTATAAATTCAAACATTACATATCAAACAACCAAATAACAAAACGTAGGACATTTATCACTTGTCAAACATTGGCGCATTTTGGTTCAACCAAGCATGAATCTCTCCGGGTAATCCATGTGGCTCACAATCACCACTATAACTGTCTCCATGTTCTCGAGGAAATGAATCCAAATTAAGCCCTTCATCTTCAACTCTCTTGGTGCGTATCTCTTGATTGTATCTTCAAAAAAATCATGGTTAAAAACAAGTAACCAATAATTAGAAAAATACTTTAACACACCAAACATAACAAGTAAAGAGTAAGCACACATGTCATATCTCACCTTCATCATTGTCTACACCAATTTTGGGAATTGATTCCTCATTAAAAAGCACATTTTCTATCTCACTATAATCAAGAATATGATAAGCATCTTCTTCCATGACCCAAAACTCAGTATTGTCTATGCTCTCATAGCCAATAGGATCATATGCCCTATTCTTGTTAAAGACTCTAACCAATGACAAAAGTATGAATTAAACAATAATAATATTCAAATGAAATTAAATAAGGAAATATTAAAGTAAAGAATTAGAATGGCATACCTATTTTTTAAAAGCAAGTTGTAATGCACAAATACAATATAGTTCAACCTTTGATGCTCCAATCTATTCCTCTTTTTTTTGTGTTTTTCCAAAGACACTCCAATTCTTTTTTATAACCAAAAGATGAAGAAGTTTGACTAAGTATCTTAGTTGCCCATGATTGAGCATTTGACTCACTTTCTGAAAGTCTTCCACCACAAATCTATTAAAATAATAGTATATTTGGAACCATTTTTTTTGAAGGCAATATATTTGGAGCCATAATCAATATGGATTGTGACTAAAGAAGCATCTTTTAAAAAAATTTATCTAAATAAACTTACTAGGACGCACTGTCTTTGTAGATTTAATTCCTAACGGACGACTAAAGTCACCAACCTTTTCCCGGTATTGTTTCGTTTCTTGCAAGAATTCAGTTTGGTTACAAATTGCAATCAATTTGTGCTGTCAACACATCATGGTTGATGGACGGCAAGACAAAAATAATAGGCAATTAATAAATTTTCTTTGTGTATTGCCCTAGAGGAATCCATTTTATCGAATCAATTGATGCTTCAGATGTTGTTAAGGATTCAGTCACTCTTTGTAATTTTTTTTTTTTTTTTTTGTAGATTTGGTTGAATATGTTGGTCCAAAGAATGTTGTGCATTTTGTCACTGATTTGCAGCTAATTATAAAGCTACAGGAAGATTGCTAAATGACACGTATCCTAATGTCTATGTCTATGTGTTGCACATTGTTTAAATTTGGTTTTAGGTGGCATAAAGAAGATTGAACTTGTCCTAATTTTAGCAAAACATGCATACTTGATTACAAATTTTGTTTATAATCATGGATTTTTGTTAGCTTGGTCGAGGAAGAGAGAAGGATGGACAAAGATTATATGTCCTGGGCCATCACATTTTATCACAACCTTCATTGCATTGAAGTGCATTCACCAACACAAACATGATTTTTCAAGCCTCGGTAACTAGCAAAACTTTTGTGGAGTCTGATACTATAGAGACTCAAAGGCTAGAGATTTTATTGCGAATGTCCTAGATACTAAATTTTTGAATGAACATGGGATTGTTGTCAAAATTGTTGCACTACTCATATGGTTGTTAAAGATTATTAATGGTGATGATGGCCCCTTTAATTGCTTATGTATATGATGGCATGTATAAAGCTAAGAAAGCTATTAAGAGCACATTCATGAATAAAAGATCCTTGTACAACCCTTATACAAGGATTATCAAGCAAAGTAGGGATAAATACCTTTGTCAAAAATTACATGTTCCCTATGTTTTGATCCCGACTTTCTACTATGACAAAGATAACATGTCTCGTAAGCTAGAGATTATGGCATGATATCTTGATGTGTTGACCACACAAATTGATTCTAACCAAACTGAATTCTTGCAAGAAACAGAACAGTATGGAGAAAAGGTTCGTGTCTTCAGTCGTCTGTTAGCCATTAACTCTACAAAGACAATGCATCCTGGGAAGTTTATTTTATATAATTTTTGGTAAATTGTGCTTCTTTATTTACAATCCATATTGATTTTGGTTTCAAGTTTATTACGGTTTTAATAGAAATGTGGTGGAGTGGATGACTTTTGGAAATGTTGTGCCAAATGAAATAAGATACTTAGTCAAATTTCATCTTCTGGTTGTGAAAGGAATTGAAGTGTCTTTGAAAGAATACACACAAAAAAAGAGGAACATATTGGAGCATCAAAAGTTGAATGATCTTGTATTTGTGCGTTACAACTTGCGTTTAAAAAATAGGTATATAATTATTTACTTTGATATTTCCTTATTTAATTTCATTTGGATATAAATTGTTACGTAATACCTTTGTTATTGGTTAGAGCCTTTAACAAAATAGGGCATATGATCCTATTGGCTATGACCATAGACAACATTGAGTTTTGGGTCATGGAAGAAGATATTTCCCCTATTATTGATTATAGTGAGATAGAAAGTGTGCTTTATAACGAGGAATCAATTCCCAAAGTTGGTGTCGACAAAGATGAATGTGAGATATTACATTTGTGCTTACATTTTACTTGTTATGTTTGGTGTATTAAACTAATTTTCTAATTATTGGTTACTTGTTTTTTAACCATGATTATTTGAAGATAACAATCCCGAGACACACCAATGGAGTTGAAGATGAAGGGCTTAATTTGAATTCGTTTCCTTAAGAAGATGTAGACAATTATAGTGGTGATTGTGAGCCACTTGGATTACATGGAGAGACTCATGCTTGGTTGAACCAAGATGTGCCAATGTTTGACAAGTCCCTTGGTGTCCTATAATTTGTTAATTGATTGTTTGAGATTTGATGTTTGAGTTTTTATTATGAAGACTTGGATTTGTTAAGTATTTTTATAGATTTTACTTATGAATTATGATCTGCATGTATTACCTATGAAGGCTAGTACTTTGGTTATTTGAAACTTTGAAGATGTATTGTTATGTTTACTACTTTACTTGTTTGAGATTTTGAGCTTGAACTCTATGGTGTATCAATTACCTATGATTTTTATCTATAATTTATTTATTTATTAGTCATTTGGTTCAACCATTGGTTCAACCGATTGTATCATGACCTGGAGGTCTCGCTAGTCCGATCTTTGGTTCGATTCTTAAAACATTAATGCCAACACACTTTTAATTGTTGGTTGAGCTCCGGGACTAGTTCTAGGAGCAAAGTAATTTCTTACTTCTCCAATTGCTTCCTTTTTACATTTTGTGAGGAAGGTATAGTCTTGTTACCCCCCACGTCAACAGATTGTGGAGGAGGTATTTTTTGCAATTGTAAGTCATCCCCATCAAATTGCATGACATTAGGAGCATTAGGATTTTCTTCATCCCAATTTTCTTCTATGCTTCAATTTCTTTCAAATTCTCTTCCATTCTAAATCTAGTATTGGCATCCACTCTTGTTCAACTTAATGCATCACCAGACTTTCCTACAAGATGTTCGTTTAATCTACTGGTTCCTCCACCTCTAAAAGCTTTCCCACAATACAAACATGTATACATTTTCTTCCTTCCTAGTTCTATGGTCAATTTGCAATGGTTCCATGCAGGATCTGATTTTCGTCTGATTGGTGTAGATGGATCCGTTTGTGAAGAGTGCGTTGCTAATGACTGACCAACAGATGCAATTGACATGATTTGTAATAAAAACACAACATAAATAGCAAATCAACATCACATTGCCTAGCCTACCAACATATCTCTATATGGTCATGGACCTACTAAATTTTACTGATTTGGTGCCTGTTATTAATAGATGAAGCGACAAAGGAAGATCTTATGCTAATATGCTCATGGGAGAAATCAAATATGGAGAGCTTGTTGAGGCAAAATCCTCTTGAGCTTAGTTTAAATGAAACAAGCTTTATGAAGCAAATCTAAGTGATTTGAAAAGAGAATGTCTAATGGTTGTATCGGAGATGTGTCATATAAGCACATGGAAAGGTTGATTAAATCAGAAAGACCTTGAAGAGGTTGTTGGAATATTTAGAAGGTTATGAAAAAGCCAAGAATATGCACAACATCAACAACATACCTCTTCAGTAAGGTATACGAAGTGCAAAGAAGAAATCAACTATGTGAACACTGGATGTCAGAGCAAGACATGATAAATCATCTTTTAACATCGATGAGCTATCAGAAGCATAAGAAACCAACCAGGAAGCTTAGTCATGCATCAGAAGATAACAAGTTGATCAACAACTCCAACAGACGTGCATCATAAACTTATCAGAAACCTTTGGGCATAATTGAAGAAACAAGTTTTTGAGCATCATACAACCAGAAGATCAAATCTCAGGCCTAGCAAAACTTCATACCAAACACACATCATAAGAAGCTGATGCTCATCAAAGAAAGTAAATTGTGGACCATCAGAAACTTCATCAAAATCTTATCAGAAGCGTCATTAGAAAGACTAATGACTGTTGGAATTAGTAGCAATTAGTATTGGGAGTTGTAGTAATTATATTTAGATTCATGTACCTAGTTAGTCATGTATCTAGGGAATTCATATTATGGAGATACTTTCTCCCTTGTGGCCAAAATCACTTCTGTTCGATTATTTCTTGTCATGGCTGCCATCCGTCATTGGCCATTATATCAGTTGGATATTAAAAATGTCTTTCTTCATAGAGAATTAGAAGAGGAAATTTTTAGGGAGTGATCGCCTAGATTTGTTGCTCAGGGGAGTTTAGCTTGGTTTGCAGGCTACAACGATCTCTTTATGGGCTTAAACAGTCCCCACAAGCTTGGTTTGGAAAATTCAATTCAATTGTTCAGGATTTTGGAATGGAATATAGTGAAGTAGATTACTCAATCTTCTATTGTCACACCTCTCCAAATAAATGTGTTTACTTGGTGATTTGTGTAGATGATATAGTCATCACGGGAAATGACTAGGAGAAAATTTCTCTGCTGAAGGAACATTTATTTAGCCATTTTCAGACCAAGGATTGGGGAAGCTAAAATATTTTCTTGGAATTGAAGTTACTTAGTCAAAGAATGAGATTCTCATTTCACAAAGGAAGTATGCATTATACATACTTAAAGAAACTAGTATGTTGGACTGTAAACCAGTTGATAGTCCTATATATCCGAATCTAAAATTACTACCTAGCCAGGGCGAGCCTTATTATGAACCTGAGAGATATCAGAGATTGGTTGGAAAACTCATCTATCTCACTATTACAAGGCCGAATATATCTTTTGCAGTTAGGGTGCAATCTCCTCATAATGATCATTGTGATGCGGTGATTCGAATTCTGAGGTACATTAAAAAGGCACCGGGACAAGGACTAATTTATGAAGACAAAGGAGACGCTCAAATAGTTGGTTTTTATGATGCAGATTGAGCAGGTTCGCATATTGATAGACGTTCCACTTTAGGGTATTGTTTTCTATTGGTGAAAATCTTGTCTCTTGGAAGAGTAAAAAAACAAAATGTTGTTCAAGGTCTAGTGCAGAGGCTGAATATAGAGCAATGGATACAACCACTTGTGACTGAAGTTTGGGGATACTCAACAAATGAAACTATGTTATGATAATCAGGCAGCTCTGCATATAGCTTCCAATCTAGCATTTGATGAGAGAACTAAACAAATTAAGATTGATTGCCATTTTGTCTATGAGAAAGTTCTTTCTAAAGAACTTATAATCGAATATGTTACCTCTAATGATCAACTGGCAGACGTCTTCTCAAAATCCCCTAAGGGATCGAGAATTCAATATACCTGTTCCAAGCTTGGAGCATTTGACTTATATGCTCCAGCTTGAGGGGGAGTGCTGGAATTAGTAGCAATTAGTATTGAGAGTTGTAGCAATTATATTCATATTCATGTACCTATTTAGTCATGTCTCTACAGAATATCATACATGAACCTAGGGAGTAGCATTACTATGAACCTCCTTATAAATTTAAATTGTATTTATTCCTAGGAGTGAACTAAATATGTTATTTCAGTATTTTATGGGTTTATTGATGTAAACATTATTTTGATATTGTTATATTAAATATTTATTTATATTTATTATTAAGAAAATTATTATTTCTCCATATTTTATTTAAAAATTATTTGGGTTACTAATATAACGAATGACGTTACACTTCGAGGGTTCATGAATTGTCACAAAGCGTAATGAGTTCTGTAACATCCCAAGAAATAAATAAATATAAATCGGCACTAACTTTAGCAAATAAAATTAAGAAAGTGTTGGAGAGGCTTAGAATGGTTGATTTTGAGCCTTAAAGGTATATATGGATCAAGAGAATAAAAAGGAAAGTTTTAGGATTAAAAATATGTTACAGTAGCATGAGCACGCCCGTGCTCATGTTCGGCATGCCTGTGCTGAAAGAGCATGGTCTGAGCCGCGCCATGCTAACTGTTAGCATGTCCGTGTTGGAAAATGGACAATTTTGATTCTGATTGGCATGACCGTGCCAATCAAGAGCACGTCCCTGCTCTATGTCAGGACGCGTTAAAAATAAGTTTTAAAAAGAGGGAAGCGTGGGTAACCCTATATAAATCAATCATAATACTCTTAGTGCGGCTACAAACTCACTTTGCACCCTAAAACACCTTAGTAATGGCTGTGGAGCATCCTCATGCTTGGGAGATGGGGTTGCAATAAACAATGAGTTTGGAAGGAGAACAACAAAAAGAGGTAGAAGAAGGAGAAGGAGAAGGAGAAGGAGATTCATAGCTGAGGAATGCGATATATAGGATTCGCCATGAGATATGTTTGGAGAATCTTGGAGGTCTTCAAGAGGTGAGTAGAAATACTATTTCTCACCCTTTCCATAGTGCAATTTGTCTTGGGGTTTGGGATATGCTTTCAAAATATGGTTTTTGGAAAATATCTGTGTTTGGTCAAATCCTGATTTTCTAAAGTTGGGGGTTTTTCTTTTAATGTGTTCCTACCTTGAATTATGTGTTTATTATTGAGATTGATGCTATGATATGTATGATGTACACATGATTTGGTTGATTGACATGCTATATTTGGATTATATGATGATATATGTGACATTGGCATGATTAATTAACTGTTATATGTGATGGATTTTGTTTGCTGCAATAACGTCTATGATAGGGGTATCGAAAGTAATATCGCCAATGATTGGGATGTCAAAAATATGAAATACCGCCATGATGAGGTATTGAAAGGAACATCGCCACACGTTGGAATGTCGAAATAAGTAATACCTACCTTTAGGAGTAAGGTAGGCAATGAGATGCCATTGTTATGTGCAGATTGATGGTCATATGACATGTGGATATTTGAATTTTTTGATATGTGAGATGTTATCATACTTGCTTTATGATGTGTTGATGATGAATATATTTGTTAATATTAATTTATATAATTAATAATATTTATTTTTGAAATAGCGTGTACCATGTATAGTTTTTTCGGTTACCGCACTAGCTGAGAACAATACTTTTGAGAAAATATTTTAAGCTGTATTTCTGTTCACTGGGATTTTATATCTCATTAGTAGTATTGTTTTCAGAGCCTGAGGACAACCCTTTTGAGCAGTCAGACGTTTGAAGATCTTATTCTAGTAGTTTAGCTTGGTTAGTATTGTATGGCATATGCCAAGAGGACCTTTTCATCGTTTAGCTATTTTCTTATGCGAGATGTTATAGACGCTCGGTTTTGAGGCTTTGAAACTTATTATGTTATTTCGGTTTTTGAATTGATGTAAATAATTATTTTGGATTATTATTATTATATTAAGTATTTATTTAAGAAAATTTCTTTTTATTATGTTTTACTTTAATTAATTGTTTTGGGTTACTAATGAAACGAATGGCGTTACATTTTTTGTATCAGAGCAGTTTACTCCTAAAATGGACTGTGGTTATTGGGTTTTTCAAAAATCGAAACTTGGACTCATAGGATACTTGTTAGAGTCGTAGATGCTGCATACTATGTTTTGGGATATTGAGCCTGGCCAACTCAGTGTTTCATTGGTAGTGAACTGATTTATGACGACTAATCAGCGAGGGACGAATGATGCGCTTGTAGTAGCTATGGACCGTGTGACCATAGTAACTTTAATATTCTTGCCCAGTTGGTTTTGTACTTCATTCTTGAATTCCTTGAACTTTTTAAAGGATTCAGATTTATGTTTCATTAGATACACAAATCCGTATTTACTGAAGTCGTCAGTAAAAGTGATCAAGTATTGAAAGCCACCTCTAGCCAATGTGTTTATGTGTCCACATATATCACTATGTATAAGGCCCAAAAGATCACTTGCCTTTTCACTATTGCCAGTGAATGAGGCTTTGGTCATCTTTCCCAATGAACAAGACTCATATATCTCATAAGATTCATAATCAAAAGAGTCCAATAGTCCATCTTTATGGAGTTTGGAAATGCGCTTCTCATTTATCTAGCCCGAGCGACAATGCCAAAGGTTTGACCCTTTTGGTATTAATGTTATAGATAGGCATATCAAGATCAAGGACATAAGAGTCCATTATACATTTTTGCACTAGCATAGAAAATTTCATTTAAATAAATAGAACAACATTTGTCCTTTATTATAAAATGAAAACCACTATTGTCCAAATAAGAAACAGAAATAATATTCCTGCTAATAGCAGGCACAAAATAACAGTTCTCCAACTGAATAATAACCCCAGTAGGCAAAGTCAGTACATAGGTCCTTATAGCTAAAACAACAACTTTTACTCCATTGCCAACTCGTAGGTCGACTTCACCTTTTGCCAGTGGTCTACTCCCTTTTAGATCTTGCATATTTGTACAAATATGAGATCCACATCCAGTATCTAATACCCATGATACAGAAGTAGATAAATTGACTTCTATAACATATATATCTGAGGTGGAAATCTCAATTCCCTTTTTCTTGTTCTCTTCTAGGTATTTGAGGCAGTTGCTCTTTCAATGTCCAATCTGATCGCAGAGGAAGCAAGTGCCCTCCTTAGCAACTCCACCTTTGGGTTTTAAGCCAGAAATGTCGAGCCATGTTAAGGTGAGACAATATGAGATATTGGGTCCACATGATTGTACGTCAATTACTAGATCAAGAAATAAATAATTGGATTTAACAAGGATGACATATTTATGTCTTGTGTCTAATTAAGACATTTAGACGAAGGGACGTTGACTTCACATTAAATATGGTTACAATATGGTTTTATTGTGTCCCCAATATTCTCATTAATTGGGTAGCAATGATGTATTGTTAGATGTCACTTTTTGTTCATAATATTAATTAGTTATTAATATGATTGATAACAATTAATATTATTATCAATTAATTGGGAACCTATAGGGTCACATGCATAGGGTAAATGTTCGGAGAAGTAATTTAATTAATTGATTAAATATCATTTAATTAATAATTAAATAACAGAGAATGATTTAATTAAATAATTTAATTAAATATGACTTAATTAAAGTTAATTCAATATTGGGCCTGTTGTGTACAGGGGCCCAATAGAGTTAAGGATAAGTGGGTGACAACTTATAAGCTGTGCACGTTACTTAAGCGATAGAGATATGTGAGACACATAACTTAGCAACCGCCACACCTCCCTCATTGGTTGAGTGTCGCGCCCCTTCTCCATTGTTGACAGTTAGCACTACGCTATCTTCGACGCTGGTTTTGCTTGCGTTGACTGAATAGAGGTATTCCTACTTTGCAATACTAGTGATAGAGAAGCCTCTCCTTGTAGTGGTTGTAGCCAGACAGTCATTGTAAACGCGCGATCTGAGATTCGTTTATCATTGGATCGGTTTGAAATTTGGACAGTAGGTTCAAGACGTGTGGGTCTTCATCTTCACCGTTTAGTTTTTCGATACAAGGTCTAGAGAAGGTGATATGTGCTTTGTATAGTAGCAGTGAACGTGGTTAATCAATGCACTTGATGTACTCACAGTGTTCGCGGTAAAGCTATGCTTCAAGAGGTAAACGCTAAATCTGTGTGATTCATGTGTAATGCATGATCCTTATCTAAACGGGTTTTTCCGCTCAAGAGGATTTAAAAAATATTTTTTAAAAAACATACCTCATGATTCCCCAACAGTGGTATCAGAGTTTTGGTCGTAGTCTACCATGTGTGCTAGGATTTTTGCCTTGCTACATAACATTTTTTTTTTTTTTTATATATTTTGAATGTGATGCAATAAAATACATGTTATCTCTATTTGTTTATGCTTTATGTTCACTAGGTTTCGCACATGGAAACCCAGTTGCGGCGTTGAGCACGGCCGTGCATATGTTGAGCATGGCCATGCACCTTGAATCAGCTTCAGTATGTTGTGAACACAGACGATACTCCTCGAAGCACGATCGTGCATAAGCTGAGTACGTCGTGCACCTTTCCAGCACGACCGTGCACCTGTTGGACAGTGTCAGCGAACTTTTGGCACACCCGTGCTCTTTGAAGTAAGGCCGTGCTGCTGCACAAAATGTTGATTTTGTCCTTTTTGCACCTTTATAAATTTTTTATTAAATGTGCGGTGTATGGTTACGGCCCTAGATTTTGGTGCTAATTTTATTTGGTAAATATGGTCTACGTGTCATGGTTTATTTTATTTAATTTTCTAGATACGACCCGCGTGTCTTGATATTTACTTTATTTATTTTATTTTAAATTTTGTAAATTGCTTAGGATGACATGGAGGCAACACCAGATCATGACACCAGTGGGAGGAACTTTGGAAGTTTCCTTTAGGGTAAAAGATTGTCATAATTAGTTTTAATTTTTTCAAATTACGAAGCCATAATCATCATACCTTTTATATGTATTGTATGTTTATGTATGTGATGCATGAAATGTATGAGATGTATGATTTAATTTTTTTTAATTTAAATTGTATGATAGCATATATGTTATTGTTTGCTTAATATGTTTTAAATGTATTTAAGTTTGTATGTCATGTATGCTATGAGAGACGTTTGTATGTGATACAAAGTCGATGAGATTACTTAATTAAAAATTCCATCAATTAAGTTAAATTATTAAATGCCTCCTGATGCGTGGCACTCGTCAAGGCCAGAATCATTTGAGTATGTGTCATGCTATAGTTGAGCACTTAATATATTCTTGGTGAGAAGCGAAAGGTGAAATAATCTACTACCGATCATTTGGTTGAACTTAACTAAACGTATTCAATAGGATTGAAATGGCTTAGAGGCATGGGTTGGGCTCAATCCATATGATGAATTTAAATAAGGAGTTATTCACCCAACTGGTTCAAGAATTACATAGGATGTAAATGGAAATGAGTTTTCTACCTAAATAGCTAAGTTTTGGGCGATCAGCCACAACTGACTCAGAACGAGGTGAAATATGGATCTTGGTCTCACTAGAAAATCTTCCAACGAGATTTTTTGAGTCAATGATGAGGGTCATTTATTTGAGTAAAATAGTGGGCGTATTTAATAAAATACCTATTAAATATGTTTTAATCATGATACTTATATTCTGTATGTTTCTGTATTAAAGAACCATGGCTACAAACACAACTAGTATTTTATTGTTGCGATACATCTTTGAGAAGAATGAGTTATCTAGAATTAATTTTATGGATTGGTACAAATTTTGAGGATTGTCCTCAAGTACGAGAAAATGAATTGTATGTTCTCGAGCAACTAATTCCTAAGCAAGTTGTTGCTAATGCCTTAAGGATCGAAAGGGATGCTTAATAGAAGCATCAAGTCGATGTCATTGGTGTACGATATCTCATGCTTGCAATCATAGAGGTGTATGATATGATCATGAACCTTATGATACTCTAACAAGAGCTAGCAAGGCATACGAGATGCCAGAAAGATTATAAAGACAAGAAAGGAAGTATGACTCCCTGTTCAGGCATATTTGTTAGAAAAGTCAACATATCTACAACAACATTATGGGTATTGGATACTGCATATGGATCTCACATTAATGTGAAGGATCAAAGGGAGTAGGGCATTGGCTAAAGGTAAAGGTCTACTCTATGAGTGGAAATAGAGCAAAAGTTGCTACATTGACTATAAGAGTTTGAATTTACCATTAGGTAAAGGTCTATCCTATGAGTAGAAATGGAGCAAAAGTTGTTGCTGACTGTAGGAGTTTGAATTTACCATTATGGACCTTGATGGAACTAAATAATTGTTATTTTGTTCGAGCTGATAATAGAAACATAATTTCTATATCTTGTATAGTCAAGAAAGGATTTTGAGATGCAATAAAAGGATAATTGTTGTTCCATTTATTCAACTGATGTCTTCTATACTAGTATTCATATGAGATATGGACTTTGTGTCCTTGATCTCGATATGGTCATCTATAACATAAATGCAAATAGGGTCAAACCAAGTGACTTGGACCTTCTATATCTTTAGCAGTATAGTTTAGATCATATAAGTAAGAAGCGTATTTCCAAGCTCCACTAATATGGACTCTTGTACTCATCCAATTATGAATTGTTTGAGGTCTGCGAATCTTACTTATTTGGAAAGATGACTAAAACTCCATTCACCAATATGGTGAAAGGGCTGGTAATCTTTTGGCATGATACACTGTGATGTATGAGGGCCTCTAAACAAGTTTGCTAAAAGACAAGTTTTCGTACTTCGTCTCATTTATCGATAACTTCAGTAAAGATGAATTCGTGTATGACACAAGTCAGAAATCTTTGAAAGTTTCAAAAAATTCAAGAACGAAGTGGATAACTAATTTTGAAAGGTATTAAGGCCATACGATCAGGTCGTGTCGGTAAGTACTTAAACCAACTGTTTGATGACTATCTGAAGGAGTGTGGGTTTATATCTCAACTCACTCTTCCTAGAACATCATAGTGGAATGGTGTGTCCGAGAGGAGAAGTCGCACCTTGTTGGACATGGTATGATCTATGATGAGTCAATCAGACTTCTCTGACTCTTTCTGGGGATATGCTTTACATACAACAGCTTTCACACCTAACCGTGTTCCATATGAGACGACTGAAAGACACCATATGAGATATGGGCTGGTATGCGACCAATTATGTCTTTCATTAAGATTTGGGGTGGCAAGTTTATTGAAGCGCTTAGTCTCAGATAAACTTTGACCTAAGTCTGACAAATGTATCTTTGTGGGGTGTCCTAAGAAAACAAACCGATACTATTTCTACAACACATCTGAGGACAAAATGTTTGTCATTAGGACTGGGGTTTTCCTTAAGAAGGAACACGTCTCCAAGGGAGACAGTGGGAGGAATGTAAAAACTTGGAGAAATCCAAGAACCACAGAGTACTGACCCGCCTGCAATGGAACAAGAATCGATTCCACAATGTGTTGTGGTTCAACCACCGGTTCAAGTAACACAAGAACCGCGTAGGTCAAACAGATCATGTACAAAACCTGAGAGATATGGACTTCTCTTAACTCAAGAGGGTGATGTACTGCTCATGGATCAAGATGAGCCTGTTACCTACAAGGAGGCCATAAGTGGCCCTGAATCTGAGAAGTGGCTAGAGGCCATGGAATCTGAAATAGAATATATGTACACGAACCAAATTTGAACCCTGGTGGAGCCGCCTGAAGGGGTAAAACCCATAGGATTCAAGCGGGTCTTCAACAAAGAGACTGACATGGATGGTATTGTGAATACCTTCAAGGTGAGGCTGGTCACGAAAGATTTCAAACAAATTCATAGTATGACTATGATGAGACCTTCTTTCCAGTTGCATTGATTCAGATCCTACTAACCATTGCTACATAGTATGACTATGATATCTGGTGAATGGATGCCAAAACTGCGTTACTTAACGGGAATATTCACAAGGATGTATACATGATACAACCTGAGAGTTTTGTCGATCCAAAGAATGCTAGAAAAGGTATGCAAATTGCATAGTTCCATTTATGGATTAAAGCAAGCTTCTAGAAATTGGAATCTTCATTTTGATGAGACTGTAAGACAGTTCAGATTCATCAAGAATGAGGATGAACGTTGTGTGTACAAGAAGGTTAGTGGAAGCATAAATATTTTCTCGTATTGTATATGGACGACATACTACTTATCGGAAATGACATTCCTACACTACAAAATGTGAAAACATGGTTAGGAAATTGTTGCGTGATGGAATAATTAGGCGATGAGACCTACGTGTTAGGTATCCGGATCTATTGAGATAGATCATTGATATTGCTTGGTCTGAGTCAGAGTATATACATAGACAAACTGTTAAAGCGGTTTAACAAGCATGATTCTAAGAAAGGAATTTTGCCTATGCCACATGGTATATGCCTTTCAAAGGCATAATCCCCTTCTACCCAGAGGAGAGGAATGCATGAATGAGATTCCACATGCTTCGGCAATTGGATCTATTATGTATGCCATGATATGTACTCGACCAGATGTCTCGTATCCTTTGAGCATGATGAGCAGGTACTAATCCGATCTCAGTGAAGGTCACTGAACTACAACCAAGAATATCCTGAGGTACTTGAGAAGAACTAAGGATTCATTCTTGATCTGTGATGGTGAGGAAGAGCTCGTTGTAAGAGGTTACACCGATGCTAGCTCCGAAACTGTTAAAGATAACTTTAGATCGCAATCTTGGTTTGTGTTTCGCTTTAATGGTGGCACTGTGAGCTAGAAAAGGTTTCAAGCTTATGACAGTTGCTTATTTTATTATAGGGGCTGAGTATATAGCTGCCTTAAATACAGATTTAGAGGCCATTTGGATCAGGAAGTTCATTTATGAACTTATAGTAGTTCCTAAATTTGCGAACTCCATTGATCTTATTGCGAGATTGTTGGTGTAAGCCCTAGTGGCCAATCTATTTTGAATAGATAATCTTTTGTATCATGACTTTGATCATATATTTGATATATGTATAAGGCATTTATTTATTGTGTTATATTTTATGATCATATGTATAGCAAAATAATGTCCTTAGAATAGGTAGTTCATTTAATGGAACGTCAAGTATAACTTGATCGTGCGACACAATTAAATAATAGAACGCTATTCTTAAATTATCCATAGTCAAGTATTATTATTAATATGGACAATAATAATACATCAAGACTATTATGTGAGTGTACTGATGATCACATCTCACGGGACATAGATATAAGATATCAAGTCTTCACATAGGCATAAATATTAGTGGAATATTTAAACTGGAGTGACCCGCTATGAGAACGCTGCATAATAGTTATGTAAGTGTCATAAGCGATTCTCATGGTGACCATAGTGAAGTAGTCCTTCGACGTGAAGTCACTACGATTCCTAACATATGTAGTTGTAGGCTTTGATACTATTAAACGTTGTCTGTAACAGGATAACTATAAAGATAGTTATTGAGCCTTCAATGAAACATGTTGAGGAATGTGGGTGATGTAGATAGGATTCATCCCTCCTATATAATAAGAGTAATGTCTATAGGCCTCTTGATGGTATGCGAAGTAGAATGCATGACCATGCTAAGGTGGGACCATATGAGATATTGGACCCACATGATCGTACGTCAATTACTAGATCAAGAAATAAATAATTGGACTTAACAAGAATGAGCGTTGACTTCACATTAAATATGGTTACAATATGGTTTTATTGTGTCCCCAATATTCTCATTAATTGGGTAGCAATGATGTTTTGTTAGATGCCACTCGTTGTTTATAATATTAATTAGTTATTAATTATTAATATGATTGATATCAATTAATATTATTGGGAATTAATTGGGAACCTATAGGGTCACACGGATAGAGAAAATGTTCGGAGAAGTAATTTAATTAATTGATTAAATATGATTTAATTAATAATTAAATAACGGAAAATGATTTAATTAAATAATTAAATATGACTTAATTGAAGTTAATTCAATATTGGGCTTGTTGTGTACAGGAGCCCAATAGGGTTAAGGTTAAGTGGGTGACAACTTATAAGCTGTGCATGTTACTTAAGCGATAGAGATGTGTGAGACACATAAACTTAGCAACATTCACACCTCCCTAATTGGTTGAGTGTCGCGCCCCCCCTCCATTCTTGATAGCTAGCACTACGCTATCTCCGACGCTGGTTTTGCTCGCATGGACTGAGTAGAGGTATTCCTACTTTGCAATACTGGTGATAGAGAAGCCTCTCCTTGTGGTGGTTGTAGCCATACAGTCATCGTAAACGTGTGATTTGAGGTTCGTTTATCTTTGGATCGGGCTAAAATTTGAATAGTAGGTTCAAGACGTGTGGGTTTTCATCTTCACCGTTCAGTTTTTCAATACTAGGTCTGGAGAAGGCGATATGTGCTTCGTATAGTAGCAGTGAACGTGGTTAATCAATGCACTTGATGCGCTCACGGTGTTTGCATTACAGCTATACTTCAGGAGGTAAACATTAAATCTATGTGATTCATGTGCAATGCATGATCCTTATCTAAAGGGGTTTTTTCGCTCAAGAGAATTTGAAAAATATTTTTTAAAAATCATACCTCTTGATTCCCCGACAGTGGTATCAGAGCTTTGGTCGTAGTTTGCCATGTATGTTAGGTTTTTTGCCTTGCTACATAACATGTTTTTTTTTATTTTGAATGTGATGCAATAAAATACATGTTATCTCTACGTGTTTATGCTTTATGTTCACTGGGTTTCGCACGTGGAAACCCAGTTGCGACATTGAGCACGGCCGTGCATATGTTGAGCACGGCCATTGACCTTGAATCAGCGACAGCGTGTTGTGAGCACGGACCATACTCCTCGAAGCATGATCGTGCATAAGCTGAGTACGTCGTGCACCTTTCCTGCACGGTTGTGCACCTGTTGGACAGCGTCAGCGAACTTTTGGCATGCCCGTGCTCTTCGAAGGAAGGCCATGCTGGTGGACAGAATGTTGATTTTGTCCTTTTTGCACCTAGGGATATTGGATACCCCATATGGATCTCCCATTAATCGGAAGAATCAAAGGGAGTAGGACATTGGCTAAAGGTAAAGGTCTACTCTATGAGTGGAAATGGAGCAAAAGTTGCTACATTGACTATAGGATTTTGAATTTACCATTAGATAAAGGTCTACCCTATGAGTAGAAATGGAGCAAAAGTTGCTGCTGACTATAGGAGTTTGAATTTACCATCATGGGCCTTGATGGAACTTAATAATTGTTATTTTGTTCTAGCTGATAATAGAAAGCATAACCTCGTAAGAGGATTACCAAAGCTGGCCTATAAATCGGATGATCTCTGTGATGCCTGTCAAAAGGTTAAAACAAGTTAAAAATTCTTTTAATTCCAAGAATATTGTTTCAACATCCAGACCTTTAGAATTGCTACATTTGGATTTGTTTGGTCCAACCAGGCCTGCCTCCCTAAGTGGAAGGAAATATGGACTTGTCATTGTTGATGATTATTCTAGATGGACATGGGTAATGTTCCTAGCTCACAAAGACGAGTCTTTTGAAGTATTCTCAATATTCTACAAAAGGATTCAGAATGAGAAAGGTATATGTATCAATTCAATCCGAAGTGATCATAGAGGAGAGGTTGAGAATGTAAACTTCCAACTATTCTGTGAAGAAAATGGTATTCTTCATAACTTTTCTGCCCCTAGAACACCTCAACAAAATGGGGTCGTTGAGAGAAAGAATAAGTCTCTTCAAGAGATGGCAAGAACATTACTCAATGATAACTCTGTCACTAAGAACTTTTGGGCTGAGGCTGTTAACACAGCATGCTATATTCAAAATAGAATATACATAAGACCAATACTGAAAAAGACTCCATATGAACTATGGAAAGGACGAAAACCCAACATATCATATTTTCATACTTTTGGTTGTGCCTGCTTTATATTAAACACTAAAGACAATCTAGGAAAATTTGATGCCAAAGTTGATAATGGTATTTTCTTAGGATACTCTGAAACATCTAAAGATTTCAGAATTTATAATTGTAGATCATTATGTTAAATTTGATGACAAGAAGCCTGATAAAATATTATCAGAGCTGGACGAATCTATTGCAGATCTTGATCTGAATGATCATCGTCCAACAAACAATGGGAAGGAAATCTTCGAAGAAGTCAAAGCTGTTGATCACAACCCTCTTTTGTCGAGTGATAGCCAAAAAACTTGGCAATTCAAAGTTTACCATCCTGAAGATCAAATTCTAGGTCAACCCAGTGATAAAGTAAGAACAAGGTCAACCTTCAGAAATCAAGCTGATTCAGCTTTCATCTTTGAGTTAGAACCAAAAATTGTGGACGAAGCTCTGTCAGACAATGGATGGATTTTGGCTATGCAAGAAGAACTCAATCAGTTCGAGAGAAACAAGGTTTGGACTTTAGTTCAAGAACCGAATGATAAATCCATAATTGGAACAAAATGGGTATTTAGAAATAAGATGGATGAAAATGGAAAGGTTGTGAGAAACAAAGCAAGGTTAGTAGCACAAGGTTATTCTCAAGAAGAAGGTATTGATTATACTGAAACCTTCGCTTCTATCGCTAGAATAGAAGCTATATGGATCTTACTATCTTTTGCTGCTCCTCATAACATAACCTTATATCAAATTGATGTTAAAAGTGCTTTTCTAAATGGGGTAATTTACGAAGAAGTCTACGTAATGCAACCCCCTGGGTTTGAAGATCATTCCCATCCTGAGTATGTATATAAGCTTCAGAAAGCTTTATATGGACTCAAATAAGCTCCTAGAGCTTGGTATGAGAAACTCAGCTCCTTTCTCATGGAAAATGGCTTTTTTATGGGAAAGGTAGACACCACTCTGTTCAAGAAAACTAATAAAAATAATTTTATAATAATCCAAATCTATGTTGATGACATTATTTTTGGATCTACTAATGATTCTCTTTGTAAGGAATTTTCTGATCTTATGACAAAAGAATTCGAAATGAGCATGATGGGAGAGCTCAAATTCTTTCTGGGTCTGCAAGTAAGACAAACCTCAAAGGGTGTGTATATTCATCAGACCAAGTACACTAAAGATCTCCTGAAGAAATTTCAAATGGATGATAGGAAGCCAATGAGTACACCTATGCACCCAACGTCCATTCTGACCAAAGAATACAAAGATAAAAAGGTAGATCAAAAGGTTTACAGAGGTATGATCGGATCTCTCTTATATCTCACTGCGTCTAGACCAGATATAATGTTTAGTGTATGTCTTTGTGCACGTTTTTAAGCTGATCCGTGTGAAAATCATTTAACTGCTGTCAAAAGAATTGTTAGATATATAAAAGGTACTTCTAATCTGGGTTTATTTTATGAGAAAATAAATGATTACAGATTAATGGGATATTGTGATGCTGACTATGCTGGAAATAGAATTGAACGAAAAAAGTACAAGTGGTGGCTGTCATTATCTTGGAACTAGTCTCATCTAATGGTCCAGTAAAAGACAAAGTACCATAGCTTTATCAACTGCTAAAGCTGAATATATCTCTGTGGCTAGTTGTTGTTAACAACTCTTATGGATTAAGCACCAACTGGATGACTACAACATTCATGAAAGTAAGATTCCAATTTATTGTGATAATACTGCTGCAATTAATTTATCGAAAAATCCTATATTGCATTCTAGGGCTAAGCATATAGAAATCAAACATCATTTTATCAGAGATTACATTCAAAAAGGTGTGTTTGATGTAAAATTTGTTGATACTGACCATTAGTGGGCAGATATCTTCAAAAAACCTCTTACAGAGGATAGATTTTCTTTCATAAGAAAACAACTCAACATGCTCTATGTTGAATGACCTTGCGTCCAATAAACGCTTGTGTCAAAGAAAAGCTTGCGTATCTTTGCGTCCATTTACTGCATTTCATCAGCTTACGACATTACTTTGTTATATTTATCATTTGTAATAAATTTTCTTTTAAAATTCTTTATCTATCTGTCATCCACACAATTTCTATGCTGAGTCAACACTCTCGGGTCACGTCAAACGACGTGCGTCTGGTACTTCACTCTTAAATAGCCCCCCTCGGTAATTGCTAGTCATCATGGTTCTTTAACCACAGTTACTTTCTCTAACGTTATGGTTACTTTACTCATCTCTATATTAACCTCAACCCTTGAGCTTGAACCTCACCAAACGTCTTCATATTTGAAAACTTCTCTCCTTCTCTTATTCTCATCTGTTCATCTTCTTCATTCTCCTCTGAAACATGGGAAGAAACCTTCGTTCAGCTGGAGAAGGAAGCAGCGTTCCTGAAGAGACCATACCACCTCTAGGTCATCCAACTCGCGATATTCCAGACAACTGCTAGATCAACGTTGAACATCAGATTGACTTGAATCTGCTGGCCAGACTGGGAGCAGATGTCAGAATCTGCATCATTGGAGCTGGATGGGATCACTTCTTCATCAACTATCCAGAAGTCTATCCAAGACTTCTCACTGAATTCTGGAAGACCGCTCACCTGGAAAAGGAAGGGCACATTTCTGGGTATGTCTTGGGGACACAAAAGGTTGATGTCTCCAAAGTAAGTATAGCATCTGCTATTGGATATTTGTCTCTTGGAGCCACCTATTTCAAATCTTGGCATAACAAGTTTGGAGGAAAAGACAATGTCTTCAACTTCCTCAAAAATCTCGAAGCTCATCCCAATGCTCTCTTTCGTGCTGCCATCATGAAAGACGAAGCAAGGATTCTAAATCAAATCTTGAACAAGGCTGTTCTTCATAAAGCTGGGTCTAAAGACTTTGCTTCTGAGGTGAATTCTTTTCTTCTTACTCATCTACTTTATGGTATGAAGATCAATCTTCCCTCTCTTCTCTTTGATCGGTTCAAAGAAAATTGCATAGATGTTGTCTCTGTTAAGATCATCACTTATGCAATTCTTCTCTCCCGAATCTTCGAAAATCAAGGGATTTATCGCATGTTAAACAAAGTTCATCCTAGCATAAAAATCTCCTATCAAACCATCAGTTGCCCTCTATTTGGAAAAGCAAACCTCTCCAAAATGCAACTCAAATCAGTCTTGGTCTTTGAAGCTTAGTCCATTACTGCACATACTGAACGCATGGAAGCTCTTCCAAGCCAACAAAGAAAGAAGAAACAGACTCAAAATGTTGCTAATCAACCTCGAGTCTCTTCTAATTCTTCCACTCTGGAGAGATTGTTCGAACAATCTCAGGCTAAGTCTCATAATTTATTTGAAGAATTTGAGGAAAAGCCAAATCTGGAGTTTGCTTCGATGATAGGAAGTATTGCTTACACCATTCATGGAGAAAAATTCATCAAGCTAAATGGTGTAGTTGTTCCTTTTATTGAAGAGATTCATGGCCCTTTGCTTAAAGCGAACTTAGGCACAAAGCAGCAGGCACATGCATCGTCTCAAGCTGGTCAAGAAACTGGTTCTTCTAAACCCAGATACAGAAAGAGGAAGCTTCTGGTGGACGAAGACAATGAAGAAGACGACGAGGATGATGTTCCAATTGCCCTCCTTCTTGCCAAGAAAACCAAGGTATCACCATCACCCTCAACCTTGCCCAACCCTTTATTTCTTCTGTACATCCCACTCCAACTGAAGAAGCATCTTCTACCCCCACCCACAAATCCTAACCTATCTGCGTCCATCCCTCTTCCACATAAACCAATGCGTATTAAAACCGTAGCCAAACGGCCATCGAGACCTAAAATCCTCATCTAAGACTGCTCAACCTCCACTCCCTCCCCACAACAACCTGATTCCCAACCCCCATCTTCACCTCTCTTACCCATCATCCTATCCTTAGATGAACACAGAGGATCTCAAGATGACCCACCCTCTATCCTTCAATCACTGGTCCCGGAATCATCTTCTCCTCCTCCCATTCTTATGCTACCATGGTACTCTTATAAAGAAGCTACATCTTCAAAGATTCCAATGGATAATTTTCCTGATACCTTTCTTGAACCTGAGACCCAAGCAAATGTCTGTTATCCTGAGTCTACTGGTCCTTTCGAAGATGCAAGATGTGAAGATTTTGCTGTTCTTGATTCACAAGCAGAAGCAAGCTCTGTCCAGCACACTGAACGTGTTGATGCTAATTCCACCTTGTCTGGTAACACTGTGGAACTACATCTTAATGATGAAGATGTCAACTCTTCTGCAGTTGAAGAAGCCCACCCTGCTCAAGCCTCGGCTCCCTCTCTACTTCTTGGTCTTTCTCCTGAAATTGCTGACTACTTAGTAGATCGGGTCTCTGCAAGGATCACTTAAGATTTGGATCGAAAAATGGATCAAATGTTCACCTATCTTCATTGCATCTTTCCTGACTTTCTTCCTCCATCTCCTTAAAATATTTTCCTTTCTTTTGCTGACAATGATGTGCAATCCTCCCTTCGTTCCTTTTGTCTGATGACAAACAGGGGGAGAATATATGAAAATGAATGTGTAAAAGTTTTTTTTTTTTTTTTTTGGAATAGAAAGATTGGAAATATGTTCGTATATGTCTTGTTTTTATGCTTTCATAACCTTATGTTCTGAATTATGTCTTCAATATGTAAATGCATAATCTTAGGGGGAGCTTTTATTCATAAGGACATAGGAAATACTATTTTAAAAACATACTTCATAATAATTTTTGTCATCATAAAAAAGGGGGAGATTGTTAGAACCAAAACAGTAATGGCTAATGATCCCTAGAAGTTTTAATGATTAACAAAATTATTATATGTTTATTGAATTCACTCGAAGTCAAGTTTATGCTAATCCATAAGGTCAAAAGACCTTTTTATGTTTCTGACTTCAGACGGTTCTCCAAATCCAAAGTTTCATCTAGCTCTTAAAGGGCAAAAAGCTCAATGCAATATCTCCGTCCAAAGAAACTTCATGGTTCGTCCAAATAATCTTTTGGACTATAGTGGTAAAGGTTTACATACAGACATGATCATATAGTTTTGTGCTTCCAACTGTCTATACATATTGTGCGTCCAACTATCTATATTGTACGTCCAATTGTCTACATTGCTTGTGCATCCAACTGTCTGTATTGTGCGTCCAATTGTCTACACTGATTGTCCATCTAACTGTCTATATAAATGGGGCGTCCAAATTTTTATATATACCTGTGCGTCCAACTAACTTTATTTTGCAGATGACGTGGCTCTCTCTTTGAAAAGTCTTAATTGTTTTTTAAAGGAAATATATTTTGCACATAAGACAAAAGAAGGTACAAAAGTCGTACACAGCAAACCACGTAGAGCAAAGAATCACGTAGAGCAAAATGCTTGTCTGCCATAAAGGCAAATCAGTCTGCTACAATTCAAGCTGCTACTACCAAAAGCATCCTCGTTCTAAAAGGACAATTACTCAATAGAGAACAACTAGCAAATGGACTTGTGCCTAACGGATATTTGAATGTGTCTAAAAGGAAAAGTTTCCTACTTTTTTGAAATCAGAAGGTCTGACAAAGCTATGAGAAGACCCTCTTTTGAAGAAGCAAATAGAGAACACAAGAGCAAGAAAATATTCAAGAGAAAATTAATTGTGCAACAAAAAGCTTAAAAGCAATCACTCTCTAGAAATTGATCTGTAAACCTTCTTATTCTTTCATTGTAAAGTTACAAACAGATTGTTAAGAGCTGTATTGTGTAATACTCTCACTCTAGTGAGTTTGTAAAAAGCTCGAAAACCCCTTTCTCAAGTCTTAGGATTTGTTGAGCCTGAAGAGGCTTGTCTGTAAAAGAATACTTGTAGCCTGAAGAGGTGTAGAATATTTGGAGTTGTAGTCGTGGAGAGACTTGGAAACAACTTGTGAAAAGTGCTAAGTGATTTAGTGAAAAAAATATTATCAGGGAAGGGACTGGACGTAGCTCTTTGATTTGAAAGAGTGAACCGGGATATATCTCTGTGTGAATCTCTCTATCCCTATCTTGTTAAGTTTTATTTATTACTAATTTGGGGATTGAAAACAAAGTATCTTAAACGTTTGAAATCGTTTTGTGTGTTCTTTCATCTTGCTTGTCTTAAACGTTTGCTTAAAAAAAAGGTTTTCGAAAATTGGTTAAGAAACACAATTCAACCCCCTTCTTGTGTTTCCCTCTTTCACTTTCATATTTTAGGTCATATAAGTTAGAAGCGTATTTCTAAGCTCCACTAATATGAACTCTTGTACTCATCCAATTATAAATTGTGTCAGGTCTGCGAATCTTACTTATTTGGAAAGATGACTAAAACTCCATTCACCAATAAGGTGAAAGGGCTTGCAATCTTTTGGCATGATACATTGTGATGTATGAAGGCCTCTAAACAAGTTTGCTAAATGACAAGTTTCCGTACTTCGTCTCATTTATTGATAACTTCAGTAAAGATGGACTTATGTATGACACAAGTTAGAAATCTTTGAAAGTTTCAAAGAATTCAAGAACGAAGTGGATAAGTAATTTTGAAAGGTATTAAGGCCATTCGATCAGATCGTGTTGGTAAGTACTTAAATCAACTGTTTAATGACTATATGAAGGAGTGTGGGTCTATAACTCAACTCACTCTTCTTAGAATATCATAGTGGAATGGTGTGTCCGAGAGCAAAAATCGCACCTTGTTGGACATGGTACGATCTATGATGAGTCAATCAGACTTCTCTGACTCTTTCTGGGGATATGTGAGACGGCCCCATATACATGAAGTCACCCCATTAGACATCAGAACCCACCGACAATGTTATCTATAATCTAGCGATATTATTACACGCTTATTAAACAGGCGAGACAAAACAGTGAAACATACAACATATGCACGTATGTAAAGCAGTTATCAGAGTGACACAACAAGTAAAGTAAAACACATAAACATGCTGTACTATAATATATATACATGGCGGCCCCATCAGTAGGGCTACTGTACTACATACACACACTGTACGATAGTGAACTGAAAAGAAAAACATATACATCAGGACCTCAAAAGTAGAAAACTCTCCAGCACTCTCAGCATCACTCCCCAGCCCATTCTCAAAATACTTCAAGCCTCTCCACACAGTCCTAGAGACGCACTGGCTGACTCTCACCATCAGTGGTGAGGATGTCCTAAGCTATCTTGACCCTCACCACCCGCAAAGGCTCGTACTCGGATGAGGAACTTGACACTACGATACGACGCCTCAGAGCTGCCCTCAGGTATCGATCTGAACGCCTCCGCTGACCTCTGTACACAAAGCCCCTTGTAATGCCCCGATTTTTCAAGTTTTATAATTAAACAGTATTTAAGCGTTTGTATTTTATTGGGGGGTCTAAAGAGTGAAATAAAATAATCTGAGACTATAGTTATGCTCTACACTATCGTAGGAGGCTATGGTTAAATATTAGTCAAAAACTCAGACGGAGCCCGGTCTGCGTTTTTCGTTGACAGTAGTATTTTACCACTATTAAGACCTAGTTTTGACTCGTGAAGGAGACAGTAAGTCTTAGAATTTAATTCTCTACAAATTTGTTAAAATCCGTCCTGACGTCCAAAAGTGAAAATAATATATTATATTCGGACGTATACTCGAACCGGGAGACGTTTGGAGCTGTAGAAGGATTTAACGGGACCCGCTAATGGATAATCTTGATGTCAAATCAAGAGGAATTTCGTGCCCCCTTTCATGATGACTTTTCAAAATATCTGGACGTGAAATGACCAAAATGCCCTTGGTCTTTTAATGAAATTCCCAAATTGTCCTTTGATTATTTACAAGTTTGCCATAAGGACAAAATATCTATTTCTCACCTCCTCACCCTTGGCCATTCGGCCATCAACCTCTTTCTCTCTTCTTTAACTTCTTTTTCCAAGTTCTTCAAGGTCTTCACTTGTTCTTCATAAGTTCTTCACAAAAACCATCTTTGATCTTCAAAAAGTTGAAGCTTTTAGTGAAATCAAGTTACTTTTCTCATTAATCTTTGAATCTAGGAGGTATGAACTCCATCTTAACTCTCTTAATCTCTCTATTTCATCTCTTGAATCTCTTGATTCATGAAGATCAAAGTTTTGATTCATAACTTTGAAAATTCATAGAAAAGTGTAGAAAAATCCTTTTAATACCAAATCAATTTCTATGAGTTAGTTTCATCATTATCTTTCATTATCCAAGAGCATGTAACCAAAAGCTTTCTCTAACCCATATGGGTATAAAATGGCCGAAACCTATAGCTTGAAAAAGGTTGAGTTTTTTATTCAAGTTTTGAGTAATAAGGCTTGTTTTAGTGTTAGGAGTACCAAAGGATCATCCATCCAAGAGATTAGAAATTAGGACATCTGTAGCTAATTTTCTATATAGTGGTCGAACCTCAAATTGGTGGGTATAAGGGAGATTTGTGTTTTTGGATGTTAAATGTTTGATTGATAGTGTTGTTTGTAGTTGGTGATGAGTATTGGGACGAATAATCGGGAGATTCACGAACCGGTCAACCGACTTTTACCCGGAGGATCATTCATCAACAGGTATGGGGAGTGAACCTCATCACACCAAATTTGGTGGAGGTGAAAATGGTTGTTTAAGTTGTGTGGGTGAAACCCTTTTGTTTGGGTTCACTACTTTATTTGTGAAGTTCTCTTGGAGAACAAAGTTTGTAATAATGGTTTATGCTTTAGTATGCTTTAGTATGATTTAGCATATGTTTATGATGATGTTGATTGGATGAAAAAAATATTTTCATGTATGTTAAAAACCCTACTTTGATCTCTAGATCAAGTAAGGATTTTTATGCTTGATTATGATGCAATGATGTGTGATTATTGTTTGTCATAATTTTTGTGAGCATTTTGAGCTATGACTTGTCAATTTTGGTGAAGGAAAATCTTCACATTCCCTTTGAGGAAGCTTGTGGCCTTAGTAAGAAAAAAATAGAAGAACATGAGTTGTTCTTGAGCATCCAAAGTTTTGGAGTAAGAAAGTGTTTTTAATAACTTACGTTTCAAAGGAAAACAATAAAAGATTTTGATCCAAAGATCAAATAAAGTTTCAACATTCAAGTGTTTTACTAAAGTGAAAAATGTCTTTTACTTTAGCCATAGGTTATCTAATTAACTAAGTTCTTTACAAAGAGAAATAATGAAGAAAACAAGGAAAAAGGGAAACAAGGTACTCGCCTGGCTAACCTTTTCTTGCCACGCGAGACAGAAGGCTAGCTCGAGCAGTAAAATACAGCCTTTCGGCCTCGCGACGCAAAACAAATGCTCGCCACGCGAGCCAGAAGGTCTGTCTGAGGAGCAAAATACAGCCTCTCAGCCTTGCGTTGCGAAACTGATGTTCGCGCCGCGAGAAAAGGATTTGGTTTACAAAGAGAGTTTTCAACTCAAATGGTAAAGTTTTACGCATGAAAAACCTAAGTTAAAGTAATTAACTTAGAGTTGAAGAAAGGAGATAATTAAGTAAGGTATGTGGTGGAACAAGACCATGTACTATACCATTGATGAATTAGTTCATCAATGACTTCATAAGACTTAAGTGAATCAACACTTATTTCATTAATTGAAAATCAAAGAGTTAATATCTTCGAAATGATTAAATACTTATCTAAGAGGATTCTCAATCCTTATTCATAATGTTTAGGACTTCATAATGTTTAGGACTTGAGACAAAATTCATAAGACAAGAACACAAACATGAAACGTTTTAGGTTTTGAAACAGCAGTTCGATGACGGATCGGTGATTCAGATCCAGGTAAATCGATCGATTGTTTTAGTCTTATGATGAGTCGATCCCGGAGGGATCACGATATTTATCTGGTGGATAAATGTTTTATAATACGAAAACGCGTTTAGTTCCTAAGGAAGATAACCTTAGAGAACCTTGAGGTTTATCCGGTGGATAGATATTGCTTTATCGCACCTGCTTTGTGTAAGCATTGACATTTCATTGCATGAGTTGTAAGGCCTTGAGCCTAGGAATTGAGCTTACACCTTGATGCGTATGTGAATCTTACAATGACGTTTTAAGTAGTCTTGGAGGTATCAGGGTTGGAAGGGCTGACATGTGGCCAGTTGGTAGCTCTTCTGTGTCGTGGCGAATCCGAGCAATACATTGATATCCTCGACTAGATGCCGTACTTTTCATGTTTGATGCAGAGTGTTTCCGTAAAGCCAGATACATGCACGTGACGAATGTTGTAGCATCTTGCTCATGGCTGGTGTACACGGAACATGTCCTCCCATTCACTCTCTCCGATGTTTTTCTAGCTCCATGGAGCAGGGGTCAGAGTTTACCCTTGTGGCATATGGCATTGAGTCATGTACATTGCACTGCATTGCATGGCTGTTGATGATTATATTTATTTGTTGTACATCGCTGTTCTGTTATTTTGAAAATGCCTTACATTATGCTGCTGATATATATATACTGATATTTGTGGTATGCATATTAAGTATGTTATTACTTGGTGAGTCGTCTCGTTTTTACTTCTGCTATTTTGTTGTGTTGATGATCGGGAATCTCACCCATATTTGTATATCTTCTCTGCTGGTATTGCTGTTTGTAACGCCCCGATTTTCAAGTTTTATAATTCTTCAGTATTTAAACGTTTGTATTTTATTGGAGGGTCTAGAGAGTGAAATAAAATATTCTGAGACCATAGGCACACTCTACGTTATCGTAGGAAGCTATGGTTAAGTTTTGGACAAAACCTCAAACGGAGTACGGTCTGTGTTTTTCACGGATAGTAGTGTTTTTCTACTATCAAGACCTAATTTGGACTCTTGAACGAGACAGTAAGTCTCAGGATTTAATTCTCTACATATTTGTTAAAATCCGTCCTGATGCCCAAAATTGAAAATAATATATTATATTCGGACGTATACTCGAACTGGGAGACGTTTGGAGTTGCGAAAGGATTTAACGAGACCCGCGAACGGATAATTTTAGTG
This sequence comes from Ammopiptanthus mongolicus, assembly GCA_039655645.1. NCBI lineage: Eukaryota > Viridiplantae > Streptophyta > Magnoliopsida > Fabales > Fabaceae > Ammopiptanthus > Ammopiptanthus mongolicus. The sequence continues at coordinate 14,572,695 of CM077350.1, read as the reverse complement.
TCCAATCATGTTGAATTTCGTGGCTAGCATTTATGAGAGCATCACAAAATATCTGGACGTGAAATAACCAAAATGCCCTTCGTCTTTTAAGGAAAAGACCAAATTGTCCTTCGGTTATTTACAAGTTTGCCATGAATGGCAAAATAGCTATATCACTCATCTTCACATTGGCCACTCGGCCACTCTCTCTTTCTCTCCTCTCTCTCACTTGTTCTTCAAGTTCTTCATGTGTTCTTCATAAGTTCTTCACAAAAACTACCTTTGATCTTCATAAAAGTTGAAGTTTTTGTGAAAACTTGTTTCTTTTCTCACTAATCTTTGATTCTAGGAGGTATGATCCTCATCTTAACTCTCTTAATCTCTCTATTTCATCTTTTGAATCTCTTGATTCATGAAGATCCAAGTTTAGATCCAAAACTTTGAAAATTCATAGAAAAGTATAGAAAAATCTTTTTAATACCAAATCAATTTCTATGATCTAGTTTCATCATTCTCTTTCACTATCCAAGAGCATGTAACCAAAAGATTTTTCTAGCCATATGGGTATTTTTATGGCCGAAACCTTCATAGAGAAAAAGATTGAGTTTTTGATTCAAGTTTTGAGTAATAAGACTTGCTCTAGTGTTAGGTGTTTCTAAGGATCATCCATCCAAGAGATTAGAAATTTTGGACATCTCTAGCTAATTTTTGTACCTAGTGGCCGAACCCTTTTTAATGAGAAATAAGAGATTTTTGTGTTGTTTGATGTTTAATGTTTGATTGTTGTGTTGTTTGTAGTTGGTGACGAGTATCAGGAGATTCGTGAACCGATCAACCGACTTTGGTGAAAATGGTTGTTTACTTTGTGTGTGGGTGAAACCCTTTGGTTTGGGTTCACCACTTGATTTGGTTCTCTCGGAGAATAAAGTTGTAATAATGGTAGTTTATGCTTTTGTATGCTTTATCATGTTCATGATGATGTTGATTAGATGAAAAACATTTTCATGTATGTTGAAAAACCCACTTTGATCTCTAGATCAAGTATGGATTTTTATGCTTGATTATGATGCAATGATGTGTGATTATTGTTTATCATAATTATGTGAGCATTTTGAGCTATAACTTGTCTTGAGGGTGAAGCAAAATCTTCACATTTGTCCATGAGAGGCTTTTGGCCATGACCAAGAAGAAAAGGAAGAACATGTGTTGTTCTTGAACAATTAAAGTTTTGAAATGAGAAAAGTGTTTTAATAACTTATGTTTCAAAGAAAAACAATAAGTGATTTGATCCAAAGATCAAGTAAAGTTTCAACCTTTAAGTATTTTCACCAAAGTGAAAAATGTCTTTTACTTTATCATTAGTTCATCTAAGTGATCAAGTGTTTTAAAAGTGAAATAAAGAAGTTTTTTCATGAAAGTTAACATGGTTTCATAAGGTATTTCCTTTATCTTAGAACAAAGAAAAATGTTCCTTTTTCAAACAAAATGGAGACCTTTTATCCTTAAGTTGATTAAAATGAATCATAGTTAAGGAAGTTAGATGAGATTACAATTCCTTTCCATTAACTTAAAACATGATTTTAAACTAAGTTAGTAAGGAAAAACTCTTTTCAAAATTAGTCAAGGTAATTTGCTTTAAGCAAGTGCAACGTATTTCAAATCAAATAAGTTTTCAATTGAAAACGTTGTTTTGGTTTACAAAGAGAGTTTTTCAAAATCAAATCGAAAAGTTTTACGCGTGAAAACCTAAGTTAAGTAATTAACTTAGAGTTAAAGACAAAAGATAATTAAGTATGGTATGTGGTGGAACAAGACCATGTACTGTACCATTGATGACTTAGTACATCAATGACTTCATAGTGCATCAATGACTTCATAAGATTTAAGTGAATCAACACTTATTTCCTTAATTGAAAATCAAGGTGTAATCTCTTAGAGAGGCTTAAAGATTTTACCTAAGAGGATTCTCAATCCTTATTCATAATGCTTAGGACTTGAGACATAATTCATAAGACTTAAACATGAAACCTTTTGGGTTTTGAAACAGTAGTTCGATGATGGACCGGTGATTTGGATCCAGGTCAGTCGTTCAATTGTTTCAGTCTTATGATGACTCGATCCCGGAGAGATCAAGAGATTTATCCGGTGGATAAAAGTTTTAAAATTCAAAGACACATATAGTTCCTAAGGAAGAGAACCTTAGTGAACCTTGAGGTTTATCCGGTGGATAGACATTGCTTTATCGCATCTGCTTTATGTAAGCATTGGCATTTCATTTGAATGAGTCGTAAGGCCTTGAGCCTAGAAGTTGAGCTTACACCTTGATGCGGGTGCGAATCTTACGGTGATGATTGGAATGGTCTTGGAGGTATCAGGGTTGGAAGGGCTGACATGTGACCAGTTGCTAGCTCTTCTGTGTCATTGCGAATCCGAGCAATACACTGATATCCTCGACTAGATGCCGTACTGTTCATGTTTGGTCGAGAATGTTTCCGTAAAAGCCAGATATGTGCACGTTATAAATGTTGTAGCATCTTGCCCAAGGCTGGCGTACACGGAACATGTCCTCCCATCCACTATCTCCGATGTTTTCTTAGCTCCATGGAGTAGGGGTCAGAGTATTACCTTGTGGCATATGGCATTGAGTCATGTACATTGCACTGCATTGCATGGCTATTGATGATTACATTTATTTATTGTACATCGATGTTCTGTTTTTAAGAATGCCCTATATTATGCTGTTAACTGTTTAACATGATTTATGTTGAGAATTTTAGTAATCATGTTGGGTACGTTGTTACCTGGTGAGTCATCCCATTTTTACTTCTGCTACTTTATTGTGTTGATGATCGGGATCTCAACCATATTTGTACATCTTTTCTGCTGGTATTGCTGTTTCTGCTTGAACAGATGGATGTGACGACGATTCAGTTCAGCAGTTTCTTTGAGTCCGAAGGTGGACTCCTTTTGCTGTTAAAGTTATTGGCCAGACTGTGTCAGTGTCTGTAGTACTTTTTGGGAGCTGTGACTCCTAGTACTTATCATATCTCTTATGTCAGTTATACATTAGACCTATGTCTGTATACTGTATTATTTCTGTTTTCTATTTCTGTATTTTTAATATAGTATGTCTTTTAGAAATGCATGCTGAACCTAAGTTCAGTTATTATTTACTTACCTTTACTAATCCCATTACATCTTTGTAAAAAGAAAAAAAAAAAGAAAAACCGTATTTTCCTTTTAAAAATACTTTCGGCCTTATAAACATATGGGAATGTGACATTCGGGAAAGGGTGTTACACTGTTTCTGCTTGTGCAGATGGACGCGACGATGATACAGTCCAGCGTTTACTTTGAGTCCGGAGGGGGACTCCTTTCGCTGTTTAGTCTTGGCCAGACTGTGTTAGGTGTCGGTTGTAACCTTTTTGGGGATCTGTGACTCCTAGTACCTATTATATACTTATTGCCAGTTAGGCATTGGATCTATGTCTGTAAACAGTACTATTTCTGTTTCTGTACTTTACTTCTGAATGTCTTTTAGAAATGCATGTTGAACCTAAGTTCACTTTATTATTACTTACCTTTACTAAATACCATTACATCATTGGACAAAGAAAAAGAAAAAAAAATCGTATTTTCTGCATTAATATTATTTTCGGCTTTATAAGCGTTCCGGAATGTGACACTCGGGAAAGGGTGTTGTACCCCTCCTGCTGGATACCACTGAATACTGGGGTGCCACCCACAAGTAGTCCTGCTCTCTCTGTCTCGGTGGTCGCCACATCCGAGGGAAAGGAAGAAACTGATACACACGATAAGGTTCGATGATGTCCACGTACGGTGGGTACCGCTCTAGAAGATTAGGCTGACAGGTCCTGTGTATACTATAAAAAAGGTCGAGGGGTCCACCCGCCATAGCCTCTCATCGTGATATACGATCTCAATATCCCCCCAACACCGGTATCCGTGGTGCTCCCATGATAAACGGGTGACGTCTCGGGTCCATCCTGTGGCTTTGCTGGCTCGTCGTCTGCTCGCAAAACGAACGTACACATACAAAGAAAAGATAGGGAGATAAGATATACAACACATCAAATATAGGGATGATACAAAGCAGAGTATATAGCAAACACAACCATCTCTCAATGTTTCGACACCACGGTCGTTCCTTAGTTAGATGTGACATAGACTCTTTCTATGCATGCCGACCGGTACAACACACCCTACCAAGGGCAACATCTCGTCCGCTCAACGGACCACAAGTTGGTTTGTTCCGGTAATCCGTTCCGCTCGCCATGACCCATAAGCATGCATCACTACTCAACTGTCCCAGACAAAGAGGGCTATCTGGGCTTCCTCGAAAGATCCACCGGCAACTAGAAAGACTCATGGTCCAGTCGGGATAGTAGGACGTGCCCAGGACCGCCACGACGAGATAGTTGCTACCATACCGGTCTCATGTGGGTATACCTGTGTCCAGTATATCCCCGAGGTCACATAGACCTTCCCTTCCCTTTTTCGAGCCCGCACTCGGTGCACCAACCTCGTATGCCTCACAGTATACGGCTCGCCACTTGGCATCATATGCATATGCTATGCATGTCATCCATATCTCTTGAGCTGATATAGCAACACATGCAAACTTTCTCTTAGCAACACAAGCTCCAAGCGCCAATTGTACCATATGAGCTCCAAGCTCCCCTGTAACCATACGAGCACCAAGCTGCCATCATAAACTTACGAGCTCCAAGCACAAACTATAACCTCAAACCTTGACTATCAGCCCAAATGTCCACTAAGGGGTCAAAGCCCTAATTAGACTAAACCTCCAAGTCTCATGCATACATGCATTTCAAGATACACACAACAGCCCATCATTATCAACATGCTCAATAAAGCAGTAAACATCTCATATGACAGCATGCCATCATATCATGCAGATATATCACATACCACAGTTAGCAGATAAACAGATACTCACAGAGCGACAATACATACATCATGTCAATCAACATAAGTCTGCTAACCTAGGATATCAACACAGCGGTGCTAGCCCGAAGTAGGCTAAATTGAGGGTTTAGGTACTTCGTCAGGGCTCAACCTCACGTAGGGTTTAGGGTTCCCCTACAACACAAAGCATATAATAGAGCTATATAAACTACTCTTGCATCCCCGACGTGTGTACCACTTTCTCCCCACCTGAACAGTTGGTACGAAGATCAACACGATCACCGGATCACCAAGCTTGCAGCTTCGAAACTCAAGAACAGCCATGAACCTCCTTCACTGCCGCGACCTCAAGCGCCAAATCACGAGCAATCATGAGCGCGGACTTTGCCCTAATCACGAGCACAACACCTATAGAATAATGTTAGCCCTAGGGCATGCTCAAAGCTCGAAGAACGCCAAGAATACGAAGAACGCGTGTTAGGGATTAGAGTTTACCTTGAGCGAATCGAGAAATTGATCGGTTGAAAGTGAAGATTTCGACGTCACGATCTCTACGGTGTTACTGGAATTGCGTTTTGATGCTCCGATCTCCACCAAATCAAGCTTTCCCATTCGAAACCTCTGTTTCATTCTCTAAGTCGCAGAGAACTCTTAGAAATCCCCAGAATTTCGAGCAAGAAGTGAGGAAGAGAAAGGAAACACCAAACTTGTTCTGCTATCCACGCTTAAGAGTGGAACACTTTGCACGCTCTAGCACGGTCCTCTCCACGCTTGAGCGTCGAACCTCGTCCACTTCGCCTTCTCCCTGGCCTGACATGTGTCTCACACTCGTCCAAATTCAGAACAGCTGGCACAACGCACTATGCACGCTAAAATGTGCAAGCTTTCCCATGCCTAACCGTTGCAACGCTTGAGCGTGGAGTCCTCCCACGCTTGAGCGTCCAACTCAACGGGGAAAGGACTTCCAGCCTTCTGACTTCCCCAGTTTCTCATGTTACACCTTAAGCACTTCCAACCTTGTTCAAGCCTATTCCTAATCTTCCAAATAGGTGTATAACTAACACACAAACAATTCACATAATCATATGAACACCTGATCTAGGTTATCCACCTTAGTTAGGATTTCAGGAAACATGGATGTTACATTACCACCCCCTTTAAAGCGAATTTCGTCCCCGAAATTCCTCGTTCATACCTACAAACAAAGATGGATATTGTTGGCGCATCTGTGCTTCCCGTTCCCATGTTGAATCTTTGGTTGCTTGGTCCCACTCAACCTTCACCAGGGAAATATGCTTGCCGCGGAGGTCCTTGATCCTTTTAACCACTATCCGAGCAGGTAAAGCCTCGTATTCAAGGTTCTCTCTTAGCTGGATTGATTTGGGCTCTAACACATGCGATGGATCAGGGTAGTACTTTCTAAGTTGAGAGACGTGAAAGACGTCATGGAGATTTGGCAAATTAGGTGGTAAGGCTATCTGGTAAGCTACTGGACCAATTCGGCGAAGAATCTGAAATGGTTCTATGAATCTCGGGGTAAGCTTTCTGGATGAAATTGCCCTGCCAAACCCAGTCCTTGGAGTAACTCTCAGAAATACATGATCGCCCTCTTGGAACTGTAAGGGTCTCCTCCGCTTGTCAGCGTAGATCTTCTGCCTATCCCTGGTGGCTTTCATCTTTTTCCGGATTAACTTAACCTGTTCCGTTGTCTGTTGTACCATCTCAGGACCTAACAAATGATTCTCTACAGTCTCAAACCAGCACAACGGATTCCTGCACTTCCTCTCGTACAAAGCTTCATACGGCGCCATCTCAATACTTGAGTGGTAACTGTTGTTATAGGTAAACTCAATCAAAGGAAGAAACTCATCCCAACTTCCTATGTGTTCCAACATACATTCTCTTAGCAGGTCTTCCAATGATTGAATCGTTCGTTCTGACTGACCATCCATTTGTGGATGATAAGAAGAACTCAAACTTAACTTAGTTCCCAACGCTCCGTTTAGACTTCTCCAAAACCTCGAAGTAAACCTCGGATCTCGGTCCGAGATAATACTCGAAGGTACACCATGTAGCTTCACCACCTCCCTGATGTAAATCTGAGTCAATCTCTTCAGAGAATAGTTCTGGTCGATAGGTAAGAAATGAGCACATTTCGTCAACCTGTCTATGACGACCTAAATCGCATTACACCTCTTTTGAATCCTTGGTAACCCAGAAACAAAGTCCATTGCAATGCTGTCCTAATTCCACTCCGAAACATCCAGTGATTGCAATAATCTCGCTGGCTTCTGGTGTTCAACCTTTGCCTTTTGACACACCAAGCAGGATAGGACATAAGCCCCTACTTCCTTCTTCATCCCCGGCCTCCATAACAGCTTCTTCGGATCCTGGTACATCTTGGTATCCCATGGATGAAAGCTCAACTTGCTGTTGTGTGCTTCCACTAAGATCATGTTCTTAACTTCGTTATCCGCAGGCATACAAACTCGGTCGGCAAACCTGACCAAACCAACAACACCCCTCCTGAATTCAGACGTTTCACCCTCCTTGATCAACCGGTTAACCTGTTTAAGGTACACATCCTCAGCTTGCCTTTTCCAAAGCAGATTTAGGAAATCGCTAGTTACCTCAATCATCCCAAGATTCATCTTATCCTCTGACGATTTCCACATCCAGATTCAGATCTCTAAACAGCTCTAACAACTCAAGCTCTCGTACCATCATGGCAGATATGTGTAGGGACTTCCTACTGAGCGTATTCGCTATGACATTCAAATTACCTGGATGGTATTGTACATCGAATTCATAGTTCTTTATGAATTCCATCCACCTTCTCTGTGTCATGTTCAACTTCTTTTGGTCTAACAAATACTTCAGGCTCTTATGGTCGCTAAATATATATGCTGAATTTAGCACCATACATATAGTGTCTCGATATCATCAATGCAAACACTATCGCAGCTAGCTCGAGATCGTGAGTCGGGTAGTTCGGTTCATGCACTCTTAACTGGCTGGAGGCATACGCCACCACTCCTCCTTCTTGCATGAGGACACAACCCAATCCTTGATATGACGCATCACAGTACACGTCAAAACGTCCTAACGGATCTGGCAAAACCAACACCGGCGACGTGGTCAACCTCCGCTTCAGCTCTAAGAAACTTTGCTCACAAGCCTTTGACCACTCGAAAGCCTTCCCTTTTCTAGTTAATTGCGTCATAGGCAACGCAATCTTAGAGAATCCCTCGATAAACCGCCTGTAGTAACCTGCCAAACCAAGAAAGCTTCGAACCTCACTCACAGACTTTAGGCTTTCCCACCTAACCACCGCTTCAACTTTAGCAGGATCCACCGTGATTCCATCCGCATTGATCACGTGTCCTAATAACTGTACCTCTTCCAGCCAGAACTCACATTTTGACACCTTCCAATACAGCTGCTTGTCCTTCAACACCTGTAGCACCACTCAAAGATGTTCTTGATGCTCCTCTTTACTCGGAGAGTAAATAAGGATGTCATTGATAAACACGACAACAAACTTATCTAGGAATGATCGGAATATCCTGTTCATATAGTCCATGAACACGGCTGGAGCATTAGTCACACTGAAAGGCATACCCAAATACTCGTAGTGCCTATACCGACTTCAAAAAGCAGTCTTCGGTATATCCTCCCTTTTCACCCTGATTTGATGGTAACCAGATCGCAGGATTGAAAATACAATTGCTCCCTTCAACTGGTCCATCAAATCGTCGATCCTCGGCAATGAGTACTTGTTCTTTATTGTCACTTTGTTCAGATAACGATAGTCCACACATAACCTTGAACTTCCGTCCTTCTTCTTGATGAACAGTATCGGAGCTCCCCATGGCGATGCGCTAGGTCTGAGGAACTCTTTGCCTAGCATATCATCCAACTGTTTCTTTAGCTCCGTCAGCTCAACTGGAGACATCTGATACAGCGCTATTGATATAGGCCCAGTCCCCTGTACAAGATCTATGGCGAACTCGATCTCCCTCTCCAGTGGCAACCCTGGAACATCATCTGGAAACACGTTCGGAAATTCCCGCACAACAGGTAGCGCTCCCACGCTCGGAGTTTCCTTCGCTTCCAAGGAGAACAACACCACGTACTCTTCAGATCGTACACCCTTCGGAAAACCTTCGTTAGCAGGCGTCAATCCAGATAGCTCAGAAAAATAAAGGGTTTTATTTGCACAGACAAGCACCACATGGTTGGCCGAAAGTCAATCCATGCCTAGGATAACATCGACCTACTCTATAGGCAAATAGACCAGGTCTACAAGAAAATGTCTATTTTCTATTGTAATAGGGCATTTCAAGCATACAAACAGGGTAGTCAAAGAATCACCCGTAGGCATGGGTACAGTAAGGTCATATGGTAAACATGAAACCGGTAACCCTAAGTGATCCATGCATTCCATAGAAATAAACGAGTGGGTAGCCCCCGAATCAATCACAACAGATAAGAGCTTGCCTAAAACTAAACACTTACCTTGAATCAGATTCGGGCATCGAGAGGATTCATCTCCCCTCACGACAAACACTCTTCTCGTAGCTTGTGGCCACGCAATCTACCCAGTCAGCCCGATTGGTTTGGCATTCCCATGCCTGCAATCCCTTGCCATATGTCCCGACTTTCCACATGCACAACAAGTCATAGCTCCCCCTGGTGCTTGGCTCCTGTAGTCTCGAACCATGTGTGGTCCCCCACACTTAAAGCAACCTTGCAATCCCTGAGTTGCACTCGGTCTCTGACTCCCGGCGTTTCCCACTTTCTGCGTTGGCCCCTGGTAAGGTCCCCGAGTACTCTGGAACTTTCCACCCCTTCCTTTCTGATTACTGTGGATAGTTCGTCCAATTCTTGTTGTCATATCCCTTCTTCTCTCGATGTTCTCTATGGCTGAACAACAATCAAGAATGTCAGGGAATCTGGTAATCCCCAAAGGCATTATGGCTTTTTGGACCTCGTACTTCAGACCGTCTTCGAATCTGCGGCACATCCAATCTTCATCCGGATACCGCTGATAGAATTTTGAAAACTTAAGCAGTGCCTCAAACCTTGGTGCATATTCCCCGATGGACATATTACCCTGCTTCAGGCTCTGGAATCCCTTGTCTTTCTCCCTCCTGGTCATCCGAGGGAAATATTTCTCAAGAAAGCATTCCCTAAACAACTCCCAGGTTATTGCTCTTCCTTCCATCTCAAACAGTCTTTGTTTTCCCTTCCACCACATCTTCGCCCCTCTAACCAACATAAACGAGGCATAAGAGACTTTTTGAGCGTCGTCACAATGTGTTGCTGCAAAGATCTTTTCTAACTCTTGTACCCATAGCTCTGCTCCTTCGGATTATAGTCCCCGTTAAACTGAAGAGGTTTTCGCAGCATGAAAGCATCTAAACCGGCATCCTCATTCCTGACATCCCTTTGTTGTTGTTGTTGCTGTTGATTCTCACGAGTCAGCTGGATAAGCTGAGCATTTTGCTGAGTTTGTTGTAACATTGCAACAGCCATATCCCTCATAGTCCTGAGGGTCTCCAACGATTCAGCACCATTTCCAGTATGTGAAGCAGCAGCCTTTAGACCTCCATTTGGACCCGTTCTACATCCGCCTCTACCTCTACCTCGAGCCATTGGTTCCTGATTCAAGTAACCGTTAGCTCAGAGTTTAAACATGATAAGCAACATAAAGACATATATACTTATCATTCATACAAGCATCACTGCAATCGATTGCACTCCTTCTACCCTTCAAGACACAGTCTTACTCTCTTGTATAGATGAACAACTTAGCCAGTTCAACTTCCTAACAGCCGCAGTTTTAGTCCCTAACTTCCACAGTCCGGATAGGACCAAACTGCTCTGATACCACAAAAATGAGACGACCCCATATACATGAAGTCACCCCATTAGACCTCAGAACCCACTTACAATATTATCTATAACCTAGCTATATTATTACGCTCTTATTAAACAGGCGAGACAAAATGGTGAAACATACAATATAAGCACGTATGTAATGTAGTTATCAGAGTGACACAACAAGTAAAGTAAAACACATAAACATGCGATAATATAATATATATGCATGGCGGCATACACATCAAGACCTAAAAAGAAGATAACTCTCCAGCACCCTCAGCATCACTGCCCAGCCTGCTCTCAAAACACATCAAGCCTCTCCATACAGTCCTAGAGACGCATTGGCTGACTCTCACCATCCGTGGTGAGGATGTCCTGAGCTACCCTGCCCCTCACCTTGGGTACGCCTATAAACCCGTATAGGCTCGTACTCGGATGAGGAACTCGACACTACGATCTGACACCTCAGAGCTGCCCTCAGGTACCGATCTGAACGCCTCCGCTGACCTTTGTAGACGAAGCCCCTCCTGCTCGATACCACTGAAGACTGGGGTGCCACCCACAAGTAGTCCTGCTCTCTCTATCTCGATGGTCGCCATATCCAAGGGAAAGGAAAAACTGATACACGTGATAGGGTCCAATGATGCCCACGTATGATGAGGTATCGCTCCGGAAGTTTAGGCTGATAGGTCTTGTGTATACTATCAAAAAGGTCGAGGGGTCCACTCGCCATCCCCTCTCATCATGTATACGATCTCAATATCCCCCAAGCAATGGTTTCCGCGGTGCCCCCGTGATAAATGGGTGATGTCTCGAGTCCATCCTATGGCTCTGCTGGCTCATCGTCTGCTCGCAAAATGAACGTACACATACAAAGAAAAGATAGGGAGATAAGATATACAACACATCAAATATAGGGATGATGCAATGCAGAGTATATAGCAAACACAACCATCTCTCAATGTTTCAACACCACGGTCGTTCCCTAGTTAGATGTGACACATACTCTTTCTATGTATGCCTGCCGGTACTAAACACCCTACTACGGGCAACATCTCATCCGCTCAATGGACCACAAGTTGGTTTGTTCCGGTAATCCATTCCGATCGCCGTGACCCATAAGAGTGCATCACCGCTCAACTGTCCCAGACAAAGAGGACTATCTGGGCCTCCTCGGAAGATCCACTGGCAACTGGAAAGACTCACGGTCCAGTCGGTATAGTAGGACGTTCCCAGGACAGCCACGACGCGATAGGAGCTACCATACCAGTCTCATGTGGGTACACCTGTGTCCAGTATATCCCCGAGATGACACAAACCTTCCCTTCCGTTTTTCGCACCGGCACTCGATGATCCAACCTCATATGCCTCACAGCATACGGCTCGCCACTTGGCATCATATGCATCTGCTATGCATGTCATTCATCTCTCTTGAGCGGATATAGCAACACATGCAAACGTGCTCTTAGCAACACGAGCTCTATGCTCCTACTGTACCATATGAGTTCCAAGCTCCACTATAACCATATGAGCTCCAAGCTCCACTGTAACCATACAAGCTCCAAGCTCCCATCATAAACTTACGAGCTATAAGCTCTTACTATAACCTCAAATCTTGACTATCAGCTCAAACGTCCAACACGGGGTCAAAACACTAATCAGACTAAACCTCCAAGTCTCATGTATACACGCATTTCAAGATACACAAAGCAGCCCATCATTATTAGCATGCTCAACAAAGCAGTAAACATCTCATGCGACATCATGCCATCATATCATGCAGATATATCGTATATAACAGTTAGCAGATAAGAAGATACTCACAGAGCGACAATACATACATCACGTCAATCAACACAAGTCTACTAATCTAGGGTATCAACGCAGCGGTGCTAGTTCAAAGTAGGCTAAACCGAGTCACGGCTCAACCTCATGTAGGGTTCCCCTAACAAAGCATATAACAGAGCTATATAAACTACTCTCGCCTCCCCGACGTGTGCAACTCTTTCTCCCCACCTGAACAGTTAGCACGAAGATCAACACGATCACCGGATCACCAAGCTCGCAGCTTCCAAACTCAAGAACAGCCACGAACCTCCTTCACTGCCGCGACCTCAAGCGCCAAATTATGAGCAATCATGTGCGCGGACTTTGCCCTAATCACGAGCACAACACGTATACAATAATGTTAGACCTAGGGCAAGCTCAAAGGATCGAAAAAAAGGGTAAAGACTCGAAGAACGCCAAGAACACGAAGAACGCGTGTTAGGGATTCAAGTATGTCTTTCATTACGATTTGGGGTGGCAAGTTTATTGAAGCGTTTAGTCTCAGATAAACTTTGATCCAAGTCGGACAAATGTATCTTTGTGGGTGTTCTAAGAAAACAAACAGATACTATTTCTACAACACATTCGAGGACAAAATGTTTGTCAATAGGACTGGGGTGTTCCTTAAGAAGGAACACATCTCCAAGGGAGACAGTGGGAGAAATGTAAAAAATTGGTGCAATCCAAGAACCATAGAGTACTGACCCGCCTGCAATGGAACAAGAACCGGTTCCACAAAGTGTTGTGGTTGAACCACCGGTTCAAGTAACACAAGAACCGTGTAGGTGAAACAAATCATGTGCAAAACCTGAGAGATATGGACTTCTCCTAACTCAAGAAGGTGATGTACTGCTCATGGATCAAGATGATCCTGTTACCTACATCTAGCCTGGTACCTTCAACATCATTAAAACATGTTTTTTTTTTGGATTTTTTTGTTCATCTATCAACACCCCTTATCTATGAGCCACATAATTGTCTATTAATAAAAATCATATTTTATTCCACTTTCTTTCATATTTTTTTCATACCAAACAACTCTTTAGGGTTCTGCATGTGTTTTCATGGCTGGGGTTGAACCAATTTGCCTGTGGGGCTTTCTTGCCCATGCTTCATCATCTCCTTCTTAGCCTTCTTCTTCATCTACTCTTCCTTATCAACGTCGAACTTTTGCCCAGGTTTTAAACAATTCTTTGGATATCTCATTCTCTCAACTTCGTCCATCAAGATATTGGAGACAGAATACCATCAGGGTTTGGAAGGCTGTAAAACTAATCTTCATGGTCGCTTATTGTTATCCAAGGGTGATAAGCCGATCAAATTCATTGATCTTAAAGAAAAACTTGCAAGATTATGGAAGCCTATTGGTCAATGGGCAAGATTATGGAAGCCTATTGGTCAATGGAATATGATACCCCTTGGCATAGGGTATTATGAATTTGGTTTCTCTTCTCAAGAAGATTTAAGGAGCGTTTAGTCTGGAGGTACATGGAACCTTAATCCAGGTCTTCTTCATTTATCTCAATGGACTCCTGGCTTTAACCCAAAGAATCAGAAGCAGACTCATTCACAATGCTGGGTTAGAATATATGATCTTCCTCAGGAATATTGGAGACCAAGAATTTTAACTGAAATTGCATTAGGTGTTGGAACTCCAATTTCCCTTGATGATAATACCTGTAATAGATTGTTCGGGCATTATGTCAGGGTCCTGGTTGATGTAGACCTTTCAGCACCTTTGCGCAATGAAATTATGGTGGAAAGGGAGAAATTTGCATTTTATGTAGGTATTGAATATGAAAAATTGCCTTTCTTTTGCGTTTTCTGCCATTCGGTTGGTTATTTTATTTCTCATTGCAAGAAGAAAGATGGAATCTTGATGAATCTATTTAGCATATCTCTGTTGCTCCTGATGTTGACAACGTGAATCTTGAAAATGTTGATTTGCATGGTAGTATTGATCATGCTTTAGCAACTCCTAAATCTGCAGCTGATACTGTCAGTGGTAATGAAATGACTACTCCCTCCAATAATAATATTTTGCTTTCTCAAGTCCAGCAAGATATTAGAATTGTCTCCAAATTCTAGTGTGATAAGGTTGAAAAGGATGCAGAGGATTATACTACTCCTACTGAAGGTTCTGTTTAGGAGTTGGATCAAGACAGCTCAAAATTTACAGTTGTATTGTCTAAATCTCAGAAAAAGAGACAGAGAAAGCAAGCATCTAAAGCTAGTAAAGCTGGGAAACATACAAACCATAGGGGTGGTCCACAAAACTTTGTATGATGAAGCTTCGTTATTGTAATGCTAGAGGTGTTGGAAACCTTGGTACAAGGTTGGTCCTTAAAAAGCTTTGTTCTTTGAATAAACAAAATTTCTTATTTATTTCTGAGCCATGGATCGCAGTTGATCAATTCCCTGCTAGTTTTTGGAAAATTTTGCATTTAAAGATATTTGCTGTAAATAGTAGAAACTCTTTAAATCCAAATTTATGGTGCCTTTGTGATGAGCATTATTCTCCTATCATTATTTCTAGTTCCAATCAGCATGTTTCCTTTTCCATTCGGAAAGATGAGCAGGATCTTTTTGTTGCTGCTATTTATGCTAATATTGATTACTTGGTCAGAAGACAATTATGGTATGAATTAACTCATTTGCAGCAAGTTCATCAAGGACCATGGTGCTTTATTGGTGACTTTAATGCTATTTTGGGGGCTCATGAGCAAAGGGGAAATAATTTACCTTCTGCAGTTGCCTGTGATGATTTTCGATCTTGGTCTGATAGCTCAAATTTGATTCATGTTTTGACTCATGGTGCTGAATTTACATGGTCAAATGATAGAAGAGGAAGGGCTCACATGGAAAGATGGTTGGATAGGGTCACATGCAATGATAGTTAGGTTAATTTCTGGTCTAGTGTGTCTTGTTCTACTCTTTCCAAAATTAAATCTGATCACTTCCCAATATTATTATCTCTCAATAAGGAGTCTAGGATTTATGGTTCTTCTTTTAAGTTTTTAAAAATGTGGGTTGTTCACCCTAATTGCAAGAAGCTTGTTAATGATGTTTGGAGTGAAAAAGTTTATGGCTACCCTATGGTTATTCTGAATCAGAAGTTGAAGCTTTTGAAATTGAGGCTTAAAGATTGGAATAAAAATGTGTTTGGTGATGTTCACTCTAAAGTTGTTCCAGCGATGTCTTTTCTGGATCAGATTCAAGACCAAATTTCTAGTTTTGGTGGCTCAAATGATTTATTTAACAAAGAAAAGGATGCTCAGTTTCAGTTGCAGCAAGTTAGCTTATGAAGAAGATTTTTGGAAGGAAAAATCCAGGATTAATTGGCATGCTCATGGAGACAGAAATACTGAATTTTTCCATCGAGTAGCAAAGATTAGGCATGTTACAAAGCAGATTTCAATTTTGAAAAATGATGAGCAAATTATTGACAAAGCAGTGGATATTGAAGAGCATATTTTGAGTTACTATAAGAATTGTTTGCTACTGATAATTCTACTCAACCAAATTCTCTTATCTCCAAGGTTATTCCTTCTATGTTTTCTGTTGAGGACAATGCTATGTTGACAAACCTGCCAACTATGGAAGAAGTTAAACAGGCTGTTTTCTCCATGAATGGGAATGGAGCCCCGAGGCCAGATGGATTTGGTGGTTTCTTCTATCATCACTTTTGGGATATAATTGTTAAGGATGTGTTCAATGCAGTTCTTCAATTTTTTAAGCAAGGATGGGTGCTTCCTAACTTAAATTCGAATGTTGTGGTTCTTATTCCTAAAATTCAAGGAGCAGATAGAGTTGAGCAGTTTAGACCTATAGCATTAGCCAATTTACAATTCAAGATAATCACTAAAGTCATGGCAGATAGGCTTGCACTAGTGGCACCTAAAATTATCTCTGAAAACCAAAGAGGTTTCATCAAAAGGAAGACAAATAACTGAATGTGTAGCCATTGCTTTTGAAATTATTAATATGTTGGAGAAAAGGTCTTTTGGGGGTTAGCTGGCTATGAAAATTGATATAAAGAAGGCTTTTGATACTATGGATTAGAGCTTCATTTTGCAGGTTTTGCCATCTTTTGCTTTTAATGCATCTTTCTGCATTTGGATAAAGGTTATTTTGAATTCTGCCAAGCTATCTATTTCAGTAAATGGGCATGCAGTAGGGTATTTCAGCTGCAAGAGAGGAGTTAGGCAAGGAGATCCTTTGTCTCCTTTGCTTTTTTGTCTTACAGAAGAGGCTCTCGGCAGAGGAATCTCAAAGTTAGTTGACGATGGTAAAATGCAATTATTGACAGGTCCTAGGGTTTTCAAATGCCTAGTCACATTCTATATGTAGATGATGTTATGATATTCTGTAGAGGTAGTAAGAGGAGCTTACAAAATTTGATAAATCTCTTTAAGGAGTATGAGCAGGCCTCGGGTCAGGTTGTCAGTCATGATAAGTCTAAGTTTTATGCAGGA
Source organism: Ammopiptanthus mongolicus (assembly GCA_039655645.1). Lineage (NCBI taxonomy): Eukaryota > Viridiplantae > Streptophyta > Magnoliopsida > Fabales > Fabaceae > Ammopiptanthus > Ammopiptanthus mongolicus. The sequence goes on along the minus strand of CM077350.1, from coordinate 14,555,578 downwards.
CAAATTTCTAATTCTAGACTGACTTGCATATCTCAAATTCTTGGCTTTAATTCTGGAAGTGTTCCTTTCTCATATTTAGGAGTTCCTTTGTTTAAAGGGAAACCAAGAAGAATTCACCTGCAACCTATAGCAGATAGAGTAAAAAGTAAACTTGCTTCATGGAAAGGTTCCTTACTTTCTATCATGGGGAGGGTGGAGTTGGTTAAATCAGTTATTCTTGTAATGTTATTTTATAGCTTCCAACTATATGTTTGGCCTGTGTCTCTCTTGAAAACAATGGAGAAGTGGATCAGAAATTTTGTGTGGCTGGTGACATTAACACAAAGAAGATTGTAACTGTGTCTTGGCAAAAAGTGTGCAGTCCTATCTTGAAGGGTGGACTTGGTATTAGATCACTTAAGGCTATAAATAAAGCTGAAAAATTGAAGCTTTGCTGGGAGTTAGTTTCATCTAATAATGAATGGTCTTCTTTGTTAAAAGCTAGAGTCTTCAAAAGGAACTCATTCATTAGTAATCATATCAGATCTTCTATTTGGATTGGCATAAAAAATTTCTTGCCTATTGTTTTAGAAAACTTATCCTGGAAGCTGGGTAATACTAATGGGTCTAATATCAATTTTTGGACTGACCATTGGTTATCTTGGCCAATTGTTGAAATGTTACATGTTCCTGCTGATTACCATAGTTTGCTTTCTTCTAAAGTTAGTGATTTCATTTTAAATGGTAATTAGAGTATTCCTGCTTCCATTGCATCTAGATTTCCTGCAATTACTTCAGAAATAAATCAGTTTATCATTCCTAAATCTCCATTTGTTGATCAGGTAGTTTGGTCAAGCACAAATACAGGAAGTCTATCTTATAAAGAGGCTTATGGTTACCTAAATCCTCCAGATCAGATACTGCCTTGGCCTAAAAAAAATTGGAGCAGCTGCATTCAACCAGCTAAGTCATTTTTGTATTGGAGAATTCTTCATAACAAAATGCCGACATATGAGAACTTATGGAATAGAGGTTGCACAATTGTGTCTACATGTAGCCTTTGTGGTAGATCTGCAGAAACCACATCTCATTTATTCCTTAGCTGCAGTTTTTAAAAGGAAATCTGGGACTGGTTTAGCAGTGTCATTAATTGTACAGTGGATACTATTTCTTTTCATTCTATTCTTTCGTTATGCAATACTCATTGGAGCTCCCAAGTTTCTGATATTGTCTCCGCAGGATTGATCAACATCATTTCGGCAATTTGGTATTGCAGGAATAAGGTTAGATTTGATAATAAATCAATATCAGTTAGAGCAGTCATTAATTTGATTAAGGCAAATGTAGTTCTTTCGGGCAGGACTTCATCAGGAGTAATGTCTAATTCTTTGGAGGAATTTCTGATTTTAAAGGCTATCACAGTAGGTGTGGAAATAACCAAATCGAAGGGTAGTGAAGAAACAGGTAATCCCAAAAGTTTAACACAACTATAAGCAATAAAGGAATGTGTTGCGCTTGAATCAAACAGTACAATTAAAGTTTTACCTCCAATGTTACCCTCCCCTTGAATGAGGTCTGGGTTCTGAGAAGCTTTAGCATCGCTCACAGAGAAAACTCCCCCCTTTGCCTTGGGCCTTTCTGCTTGAACCAGGTTGACAGCAGGTTCTGCCTTGGGTTGTCTGCACTCCCTTGCCATATGACCAGGCTTCCTACAGTTGAAGCAAATGACTCCCGTTGTTGAGCACTCCCTAGCATAGTGGTCCCCTCCACACTTGAAGCACTTGACACCAACGGCTCCCGTAATTGCACGGTTTCCGTTGTCTTTCCCTTGGAATCGCTGGTAATGCTGAGCCCCAGATGGCTTCGAGTAAGGCTTCTTGTGATGGAAACCGCTACTACCACCCTTCTGGAGCCTCGATGGGCCAAAGCTTCCTTGTGACTTGCTTCGACTTCCTTTCAGTTCTTCAATCAGCTGGCATTTGTCCATGAGTTGGGGAAAGGTAATGATCTCGAACGGCATGACTGCCTCCTTGAGCTTGTGCCTCAAATCCTCCTCAAAATTTCTGCACTTCCAAGCTTCATTGGGATTATCTTGGAAGTAGTTGGAAAACTTTTCTAGACCCTCAAACTTGGCAGCATACACGCAGACCATCATGCTCCCTTGACGTAGCGGGAGAAAATCCATCTCCTTGGCAAGCCTGGCGCTCGCGGGAAAGTACTTCTCAAAGAACTTCATAAGAAAGAGCTCCCATGTGACGGCTTGACCAGCATGTTCAACTACCTGGCAGGCTCCTTTCCAGCAGTACTGAGCATCTCCTACCAGCATGTAGGCAGCATAGGTCACTTTGTCCGCATCCGAGCACCTCATTGCTTCAAAGATTTTTTTCATCTCTTATACCCATAGCTCAGCCTTCTCTGGGTCGTATTCTCCCTTGTATTGTGGTGGGTTGTTCCTGCGGAACTCACTCAGGCCTCGACCACCAGCGATCGTCTGTTCTCGGAGCACAAAGGCAACGATCATCTCCCGCATAGCTTGCACAGCATCAACGATGCCCGTGTTCTGAATTGCCATCTCGTCTTGCAAGACCAACAAAGTTCCGTATATGCTAGAGATTTCTTCACACAAGCTCTATCAATGTTGTCATTCCTTTCAGAATTCAACAGCACACAAGTCACTGAGGCACACAACACAAACAAGATAGACCAACCAAAAACCTAAAAAGACTCGGCCAACTCTGATACCAAATAATGTAACACCCCACTTTAGGGGTCACGATTATTTAACACAAGACGGAAGAAATGCAGAAATATATTAAAATATAAAGAGCTTACCGAAAATATGAGTTTTCTTTTTTCTTTTTTATTTTTATACTCAATTTCTAAAAACATATAAGTATACTTGCACTCATAAGAATAAATATACGTAATCATAAACAGCATTGGAATAATAAAACTCCCCACAAAACATATGTATAAAACTAGTATTTTTTAATATCTGACTACAAAGAAAGTAACCAACATAAGGACAACTCAACCTACACTACTGGAGACGCAGCGCCACAACATAAAGGGGAAGGGGGTACATCATAAAAAAATATAGACGCTGGGAAAACACTAGAGACTAGCCAAAACAGACACTGCACTACTCATCAAAGTAGTACTCCTCCGGGTCCTCCTCCTCCTCGCCCTCCTCCATGGCTTCCTCCTCCTCATCCTCGTCCTCCAAGGCCTGCATGTCATACCCACTCATGATCTGTTCTGCATACCAGAGCATCTCTTCATCAGTCCTCATCCACCACGCATCCTGACTCGCGCTGGCAGGGGCCACCTCAGGTACGTCCTCCGGTACATACTCTGGTACCTCCTCCTCCTCCATCTTCTCATCACCAGACGAGAGGATAACGAGGGGAGTGGAGAAAGATACCCTAGAATGAGCCGGTGTGCTCTTACGAGTAGTCATCCTCAAATTTGTCGGCTAGGGAGGAATCTGAGGGTGTAGATCCGAAGGCACATAGGTAGGCCCTGGGGGTGGGACAGCAGGGATAGAGGGGTCGGTAGCAGATACAGGCATGGCGAAAGCAGATGCTGCAGTAGATAGAGGTGGCATGGAAGCAGGGTTGACGTACACGTCCCCGAACTCCTCCCGGTGAACTGCAGGCCGGGCACTAGGTAGTTGCAAATGATCAGCAGTTGGTGGTGGTGGCTGGGTAATCCCTGAGCTACCCTCACCACTGATCCGTAAGGTGCAGACTCTCTCGAACAGACTCATCAAGGAGAAAGGTAACTCCCTCCTACTCGTAAGACTCACAGCTCCAGTATAGGTGCGATGTTCGTCAGGATGGATTGTCCATGCGTCCACTCCATCGTGTAGTGTCAAGTCCAAGGTCAAACGGGAAGGTGGATCGCTCGCCATATCTACTCTCCATAGCAAGATGAAAACCACGCATGCAGCGTAACAACAAAAGTAATGAGGTGGGATTCCACACATCGCACAACCAGAACAACGGTGATAAAGGTCACGCACACACGCACCCAATCTGCATACAGCGCATGGGCTTTCACAGCATAACAATTAATCACATGGCATCATAGTTAATATATCAATTAACAATAACATGGATCAAATGTCAACTCAAGTGTGCAATGACACAATGCAACATGACTCAGACCCTTACTCCATGGAGCTAAACATAACAAGAGTGAGTGATTAGGAAAACATTGTCTGCGTTATCTCATCCCACAGTGTCACATCCAAAGATTGTAATCATTATAATAGCTCACGCCAGACGTTCTTTACCCAAATCATGATTTGTCTGGTGTCCAGTCAGGATGTCAGCGTTTTTCGACAGGTCACCCACAATACAGAGGAGCTACTCTCTGGCCACATGTGATCTCCCCAACCCCAACGTTCTCAAGATCTCCACGATTGTCACCTCCAACAATCGCACCCGCACAAAGGTGTAAGCTCAACTATCGGGCACAACGCCCAACTCATGTACAGATGCGTATGCTGTCAAGAAAATGCCACAACACAACATGTACTACTCCATCATTGTAGTACCACGTTTATCTCTTGATAAACCACAGGGCACCCCTACGGGACCCACTTTCACACGACTTGCCATCAGTCGCCTGTTCTTGGTTCCATTCCTTGCAATCACATACCACCTCGTCTTTTGTAACACGATGTTCATTTCTTATGATACATTATTCCATAACCTAAACGCATTATGGAAAACAAGATCCATAAGGATCCCCTTCATCACATCTTCTCACTTGTCTATCAAAGGAGCATTACATATTCTATATACATAACTCTTGGTGATTAAACATTATGGACTCCTTAGATGACCTAAATCATCAAGGGTGTGGGACATGATTTATTATGACCACAAGATATTGGTGCATGTCTTTTACTCAGTCTTTGTGAGTCCATTGTGGAGCTCATTGGATACTTCTTAGGAGATAACACGCGTTTATACTATTATAGTAAAAAGCTGCAAAGTACTATCCTTATAGCAAAGTAGTTGATGAAATATCCTTTATTAAGTATAGTTTGAAAAACTCTATTCAATTGTCCATAAGGCATCTCATTTAGTATAAAACTCTTTTGAATTGGTTTCTTAATTCTATTACTTAGTGTAAAATAAATATGCTTCTTACTTGAAATCACCATTTCGTTTTCAAATGAACTATAATTTATATAATTTTGGAAAGTTCTAAAAAGGTAATAGTAGTGTAAAACTCTTTGTTTTTAAAGAAAAGCTTGGTAAGAATCCTATCTTCTCAAAGAAGACTTACTAACCAAAAATCCTTGAAAACCATCTTGACTAACTATGAAACTCTTAGTTCTTGAAAATTTTTTCTTCAAAAAAAAAAAACTTGTTAAAATAAGTGGTTGATCAACTTCAAACCAACCTATTCTTAAAATAATTTTCACATGAGGTCAAAAACAATTATTTCACAACACATGGTTCTTTGGAGCCAAAACTTGATTTCTTTGGAATCCTCTTCAATTTATATGCCTCTTATACTTTAGTATGAACACATTAAACCCCTTAACCTCAACATTTTAAGATCCTAACACTATTTTGTATGACAAGGCCGAATGCCCCAAGCAACAAGGGTAGGCTTTCTTTTAATTGTTTTGCATTGTTAGAACCATTTTAAGTCCATTACACCATCACTTGAAATAGAAGCTTTGGCTTCCCTCATTAAACATCACATGGACGAACCTCACACATCCATTTTCAACCAAAATGAAATCATCCAAAACATCCAAAGTAGGTAGAAAATCATACAAACATATAAGCATGTTATCAAGGCAACTTAGAGCATAAACAAGTTCAACATTCTAAAATCCTATCCTTAGGTCTTTGGACCTACCTAAGAATTGTTTTTCACCATGCCAAAATTATTTTCTTCTAGAATATACAAACACAATCATCATATCAACACAACAACATAACATAACATAACATGACAACAAAGTAATGAACTTTATAAGGAAACCCTACCACCATTAAGGTGTGATATGGTTCACTCCCACATTACCTCTTTGAAGTTCCTTGCAAGAAGATGAAGAGAAAACTTGGTCACCAACTTCACAACAAAACAGTTGCCTATAGAAAAGAAAACACGACCAAAAACTTTGATTTCTCATCAACATGTTCAAGGTAGAACAAAGGTACATTTAAAAAGTAAGAATGTAGGAGGAACAAGGTTATAAACTTACTCTAAAAAAAAGTTGTAAGACAACTTCAAGAAGCTTGAAGTGTTCTTGAAGATCCTTAGCTAACTTGATGAAAACAACTTCAAATGAAGAAATTCAAAAGATGAAAGTTGTTTAGATGGGTGAGATTAACAATAATATGAAGTTAAAATGATGAAATAAAATGAGTAGGGTTATCTACTAGCCTTGGCCGAATTCATGAGAGAAGTGAGAGAAGAGAGAAAGCTTTGAACTTTGGTGTGTAAGAGAGATAAGTTAAAAATGAATGGAATAGTGCACATTAGGGCATTTACCCCTAAATGGCCGAATCCTCCACACCTTGTGGACTCCAGAATTTCATTCAAATTTGGTCATAAAGAATGGAAGGCCAAGATGTAAAGAGATGGGTGTGTTGTTGCTTATGGAGAACTTAAGGACAAGATTAACTTAAAAAGGCTAAAACACTTTTTCCATTAAGAGTAAGTGTCATAAACTTTCTTGAATGATGATAAAGTGAGATCTTGGCTCTTTCCCAAGAAACATGGCTGAATGGCCCTATCCAATGTAACTAGAATAGTTACATTTTCCATTTGATTAGGAATAAGGTGATTAGGGTTTTTACCAAAAACGGATAATCGATTTTTACTATTTTTGATAAATTTTTGGATTTTAAGAAAACTAATTCTCTTCATTAGTAATAATCAGCAAGGTAATGGAAAATGTAATTCAACATTACATTCCACTCAATTCCCCGTTTCCTGGCCTCCGGCACGTAAAACGAAAAATTACCCGATACCGATCAAAACAAAACTTTTACCGGTATTCATCTCAAAAATGATAAAAGTAAACTTCACCACCACATAACCATGGATATAGAACCATCATATAAAACATCCATATATATATAACAAAGTCATACCAAACATAAGATAGCAATCACAATGTAATGGTGATTATAACTGGTTACAGGAAACGGGGGTGTTACACTAGGTAAAGGAGCGGACGAGATTGCACCGACGAAATCGACGAACGAGATTGCATAGGGGGAGTAAACGTTACTATGCGCGCGTCAGGGCGTCATAATCATCTTTGTCCTTTGCGACAGGTAAAGGAGTGAACGAGATTGCACCGAAGAAATCGACGGACGAGATTGCATAGGGGGAGTAAACATCATTGTGAGCGCGTCAGGGCGTCATAATCAGCTTTGTCCTTTGCGACAGGTAAAGGAGTGGACGAGATTGCACCGATGAAATCGATGGACGAGATTACATCCAATACTTCTATAAATTAGACCTTCACCCTCATAACCTTCTCGTCAGCATCATAACCTTCTTTTACTAAAAAATAAACACTTCATTTTCTGAACCGTCTCGTCCTCAAAAAAATGGAATACACTAACCCCACTTAGCCCTCCGTATATGTCCCAAGGTTGGGTTACACTCTTGCTTTTGTCTATTTTGATGGGAAACTAACGACGGACGGTAGCGGCACCAAGTTCTAGTGTGAATACCCAAGAGCTCTCCGACTCTTAGAAGACATTACATTTGATTCGCTAAAAGAACAAATTCATTCAAAATTCAGAGATGGGCGTAGGGTTTCGGAGGTCTATTACTGCAACCGCTATAACTCACTAGATGGACATGAAAGTTGGGGGATGAGGACAATTACACGGGACGATGACATACGAAGGATGTTCACCGTGTTTAGGCAATATCAAACCCGTGGCCCGATTGAGTTATACATTGTGTTCGGTGGAACCAGAACCGTGAACGAGATAATGGCATGCTTGGTGGAACCACAATCATCTAATGATGAGTGTTGCGCCAACTTGACTCAGCCATGATTTTCTTTCTGTGTTCCATGTGTGTTTCTTTTGTTTCCTTTATGTACCATTTGTGTTTCGGAAGTATTTCTTTTTGTACCATGTGTTTTTTCACATTGTACCTTGTGTTTTTGTCAGTTCACGTAGTAATAATAATGTTCTGTTTCAATTACTCCTAAATTGGGATTGATTTTCTTAATCATAACTTAACCCTAAAACACAACGAACAAAAATAATAATGCCTCTCTGACCTCTGACCCAAGCACAGTGTTTCGATCTCGGTCGTTGATTCCATCGATGCAATCTTGGCCGCTCCTTTTACCTTTCGCAACAGACAAAAATAATAATGCCTCTCTGACCCACGCATAGTGTTTCGATCTGGCCTTTGATTCCGTCGGTGCAATCTCATCCGCTCATCTATTTATGTCTATAAATAGAACTTCACTAAGCCTCACTCAGCACTACTCTTCATAACTTTAGCATTTCACCTCTGAAGGACTTCATACCACAAGTTATCCCTCTCATCCTCAACAACACACATGCTTCAATGGCTTTGCTAAGACTCCAACACGTTCATAGGTAATCATAAGTAGGTGAAATGGTAAGTGATTGTACATGATAGGGTCATTAACTCAACCTTAATCATTCTATACTTGCAACTTTGATTTTGGTTGCAGGATATGATTGATTGTCACCTACACACCACAGAAGCTCCAAGTCCTTTAATTGTACGATGAGCAAGCTGGGTTTTCTACCGTTGCAACAGTGGGACGTGTTGAGATTGAAAAATCATTGGTGCTTGCAATGGTAGAAAGGTGGAAGCCATAAACACACACGTTTCATCTTCCTATCGGAGAATACACAATAACATTGGAAGATGTTGCTTTTCAGCTAGGGTTGCGTGTCAACGGACTGCCCATTACTGGACCTAGCTACCTTGGCTGGCAAGAGGAATGCCACCGACTTTTGGGTGAGGTTCCTCCATCTAATCAAATGAAAGGACAAGCCATAAAACTCAAGTGGCTGCAAGAGACATTTGCCACTCCCCCTGTTGATGCAACAAAAGAACAACTACAAGGCTATTGTAGAGCGTACATTTTAAGCTTTATTGAGGGGGTCTTGATGCTTGACAAATATGGCAACAGAGTTCACCTGATGTATCTTCCGCTGTTGGAAGATCTCCAGCGTGATGGATGCTACAGCTGGGGTTTAGTTTGTTTGGCAAATCTGTATAGGGAAATGTGTCGTGCATCTGCACCGGCTTATTCCTGTATGGGTGGATGTATATTGTTGCTAAAATCTTGGGTATGGTACCGCATGCCATTCCTTGCACCACGATGCAACCGCAAACCATCGTTTCCACTAACACGATGGTATGTACAGAATCTTCATAGTCACTAATAAACCCTTACATATATGCTTATTATACTGACCTTACAATGTATTTTACTAGATGGATTGGCGAAAGATTGCAGTACACCGGAACTCCGCGGGGTGACATTACGGGGTACAGATCGAGGATCTATCATGTGGAAACTGACCGGTTTAAGTGGTTACCATACAGAGAACTTCAACACTACCTTCCACACGAAGCATATTGGGAATCCAGATTGTGGACATCCTGTACCGCTTTGCTATGTTTCCAGACTGTAGAATGGCATCAAACGGACAGGGTGAAGCTACAGTTTGGCTTTTGGCAGGAAATCCCAGGTGCACCTGAAAATATGGATGACCTCCACTACTCAGACATGCGAGGCAATCACGTTGAAAACTGGAAGGAAAACCATGCATACTAGATCCAGTTTTGGAAGGAACGTCGAGATCGCGTCATTGAAGGGAACCCGATACCTAGTTATATGTCTCAGATAGAGCAATATATTACCTGTTTTAGACAATACTCAAGACCATACCTGTCTGTTCCACAACAATTGCAAGACCTACGAGGTGATGTTCAACACCATCCAGATGTTGGATCCCGTATGACCACCCAAGAGCGTGCTCGGTGAATGCACGTCACCAACCCAGTCCCCCAGTTGCCATGTAAAATGATGACCCTCAACCACCTTGGCATTCATTTGCTTACACCCCTACACAGCAAGAGGCCCCCCAACCGCCTAGACATTCATTTGCTTCTACCCCTGCACAACAAGAAGTTTCCCTACACTTTGACCAAGGTCGGCACTCTTTCGCATCCAGTGAAAGAGATTATTTGAGCAATCTATTTGGCGCAGACTTCGGAACGCCACAGTCGATTGCTACATACATGCAAAGTATGTACCCGTTTGGTGTTCCATCATTCCCAAACCAGGTGACCGCTAGTTATTCAACGCCTCCTGCAAATCTTAATCTGAATGAGGGTCTGCAGCAATTCGAGCAACCCGCTGCAGCTGATGAGGAACAACTAGATAGACACCGTCCACACCGTAATCGACGACCTCCACGATGTGGGACTGGACACCATTTAGGAGATTAATTTTGTATATTTGTCATTATCGCCCTTTTTTCATTAGTAATGGCATCATAATTTTTTTTAGATTTCGTACTTAATTATAATTAATATATTTTAATAATATTATAGATTATATTAATCATATAGGGTTGCATATAATTATCCATTGAACCCTAACCCTAAGTAATGATATCATATAATTAATATCCAACATAATTACCTAATTAAAAAATTAATGACACATTATTAAATCTTAAACCCTTGACCCTAAAACCTATCAATTTCAAATAAAAATCCAAAAAAATTAATAAAAAACCAAAAAAAATCATTATTTTTTAAAAAATTCGAAAAAAAACCCTAAGGGAAGTCGAGTGCTCTAAACCCGACTTCCTAACTCCAATATTAAAAAAAAATTAAAATCCCATGGAGAAGTCGGGTGTCCCAAACCTGACTTCTATACATGAAAAAATAAAAATAAAAACATTTTAACGTTGGGAAGTCGGGAATAGAAGGAGGGGCAAGTGATAGGGAAAAAAAAGGGGTATTTGTGTATATAATAGGGGGAAATAGGGTGTTTGGGTATTTAATTTTTGTTTTTGGGTTATTCCCAAAATTTTCCCTCAAATTGATTTCAAGTTAAAAATAAATTTAGCATGAAAGACTTGTTTTAAAATTAATTATATTTTCAATCAACATGCAAATCTTTTTTTAAAATCAGTGTTATTAAAATAGCATTCAATCAATTGAATCTGTTAAAGTTTCAAAGGTTTATTTTTTTATTGGTTAGTCGATTGACCATAATTGTCAATGGGTTGACTAGTTTATTCAAATGATTTCACTGAAATATCAATCAATTGGCAACGTATTCAATTGCTTCTATCAGCTATAATATTATTCTCAATTGATAATCATTTGACTTGAAGCTCAATCGATTGGCAATTGATAATTTTCTGAGCAACGGATAGTTGCGAACATTCAGCTGTTTCATTAATTGTCTTCAACGTTCAGATTTCATTTGTTTGCAATATAAATCAGATTTTAGCATCAAACGAAAAAGACAGAGAATAGATGAAATATACACTTTTGATTTGATAATTCTTTGTGAGTCAAACGTGTTAAAATTGTTAAAATCATCATATTCATAGGTTCTTCAATTTGTATCATCTGCGCTATTTAGAGTGCTTTAATTTCTTCTACATCTTGTATCAACTCAGAAATAGGGCGAGGTATCCCATGATTGAGGATGAGGTATCCTTTAGTTGTAAAGGATGGGGCATCCTTTTGGTGTTCGAATTTAGATCAGAAGTGCGGGTGAGGTATCCCAGGGGCGCGAGGGAGAGTGCTAAAGATCGTTGAGGCACTTACACGCAGGGCCGACCCAAGGGGGAGGCCACTAAAGCCCTTGCTTTAGACCTCCACCCAAACAACTTATTTATTGTATAAATGTTAGGCCTACTTTTTTTCATTGGTTATATTCTAAAGGCTCCAGGCCATTGTTGAAGGAAAAAGATTCTTTCCATTTTTTATCTCTTCATTTTTGTCCATTTCCAAAGTTTTTTCCAAATAAATGTATATTATACATATGTATGTAGTCCCTCCACGCATTTATTATTCCAAAACTTTAGTAATAGACATCTCCATTTCTCATGAGAAATGGAGAGGATCCCTACTCATTGTTGAAGGCCTATTTTTTCCACCTTTGTAGTCACAACAAATATGTTTGCTTAGGGCCTCATGTGACGTTGGGCCGGCCCTGCTTACACGTGGGGTGAGGTATCCCATAAGACGTGGCTAGAGTGCTCTGTGATGTAAAGGTATTCAAGCATCTTGAAGCTTGGTATTAATGGATAAAACCCGGAAACATATTCTGGGGACTAGATATAGGTTACCAACGGTGGGTGGCTGAACCAGGATAAATCTGGTTTGCAAGTTTTTCTTCTCTATCTCTTTTATATTGTGATTTATTATTTATCATCTATATAATTTTGATTATTTTTTATAGTGTGCGTGTTAAGTTTTTAATTGAGAAAATGGCTCTCGCTAAATAAATCTAGAAAATTTTATAAACCCAATTCACCCCCTCTTGGGTAATGATTGCCTGGGCCAACAACTGGACTACAACCAAGAATATCCTGAGGTACTCGAGAAGAACTAAGGATTCATTCTTGATCTGTGATGGTGAGGAAGAGCTCGTTGTAAGAGGTTACACCGATGCTAGCTCCGAAACTGTTAAAGATAACTTTAGATCGCAATCTGGGTTTGTGTTTCGCCTTAATGGTGGCACTGTGAGCTTGAAAAGGTTTCGAGCTTATGACAGTTGCTTATTTCATTATAGGGGCCGCGTATATAGTTGCCTTAAATACAAATTTAGAGGTCATTTGGACCAGGAAGTTCATTTAAGAACTTATAGAAGTTCATTTAAGAAATTATAGTAGTTCCTAACTTTGTGAACTCCATTGATCTTGTTGCGATGATGATGGATTAATCACTATCTAAGGAAACTTGATCTCACTAGTGATCCGAACATATACTTAGGTGCTTCCATCTCATTCGATATATGATTGATAGAGGAGATGTGAAGATGTACAGAATGACAACACTGAACAATCCACTATTGGAGTCTCTTGCTCAGTGGGAGCATGACACTCACACTAGATTGACGGGTGCTATGTTGATGCCCGATTAGCTCTAGTGCTAGTGGGAAATTGTTGGTGTAAGCCCTAGTGGCCAATCTATTTTGAATAGATAATCATTTGTATCGTGACTTTGATCATATATTTGATATATGGATAAGGCATTTATTTATTGTGTTATATTTTATTATCATATGTATAGCATAATAATGTCCTTAGAATAGGTAGTTCATTTAATGGAACGTCAAGTATGACTTGATCGTGAGACACAATTAAATAATAGAACGCTATTCTTAAATTATCCATAGTAAAGTATTATTATTAATATGGACAATAATAATACATCGAGACTATTATGTGAGTGTACTAATGACCACATCTCACGAGACATAGATATAAGATATCAAGTCTTCACATAGGCATAAATATTAGTAGAATATTTATACTGGAATGGTGACTATAGTGAAATAGTCCTTCGACTTGAAGTTAATACAATTCCTAACATATGTAGTTGTATACTATTAAACGTTGTCTTTAACAGGATAACTATAAAGATAGTTATTGGGCCTTCAGTGAAACATGTTGAGGAATGTGAGTGATGTTGATAGGATTCGTCCCTCCTACATAATAAGAGTAATGTCTATAGGTCTCTTGATGGTATGCAGCGTAGAATGCATGGCGACTTCACATTAAATATGGTTATAATATGGTTTTATTGTGTCACCAACATTCTCATTAATTAGGTAGCAATGATGTATTGCTAGATGCCGCTCATTGTTTATAATATTAATTAGTTATTAATATGATTGATAACAATTAATATTATTGAAAATTAATTGGGAACCTATAGGGTCACACGCATAGAGCAAATGTTCGGAGAAATAATTAACTAATTAATTAATTATGATTTAATTAAAGTTAATTCAATATTGGGCCTGTTGTGTGCAATACCCCAATAGGGTCAAGGTTAAGTCGGTGATAGCTTATAAGTTGTGCACGTTACTTAAGCGATAGAGATGTGTGAGACATATAATCTAGCAGCCGTCACACCTCCCTCATTGGTTGAGTGTCGCGCCCCTTTCCATTATTGATAGTTAGCACTACGCTATCTCCGACGCTGGTTTTGCTCGCGTGGACGGAGTTAACATATTGCTACTTTGCAATACCGATGATAGAAAAACCTCTCCTTGTGGTGATTGTAGCCAGAAAGTCATTGTAAACGCGCGATCCAATATTCGTTTACTGTTGGATCGAGATGAAATTTAGACAATAGGTTCAAGACGTGTGGTTCTTCAACTTCACCATTCATTGTTTCGATATGAGGTCTGAAGAAGGACATATATGCTTCACATGCACTTGATGCGCTCACAGTGTTCGCTATAAAACTACGCTTCAAGAGATAAACGCTAATCTATGTGATTCATGTGCAATGCATGACCCATATCTAAAGGGATTTTTTCACTCAAGAGGATTTGAAAAATATTTTTTAAAAATTATACCTCTTGATTCCCCCAACAAGTTATGTAATTAATTAGCCCAGCTGTAGGATAGCAGTTATAGCAGCTTAGCAAACTTCAGGGCTAGAAATCAGATTGTATCAATACTATTTAAAGGAAGAATTCTCCTCTGGAGAAGACACGGTTTTACTTACAATTCCTTGAGTTTAACATTGTATCAGTCTACTTTGCGATCCAAAGAATTCTAAGCCTCCTGTGATTTTTTTCTGAGTTCCTAGTTTTTTTTCTCAAGTCGATTCTGGTTCTCCTTGTGACTTCTCCAGTCTTTCGTTTTCTCAAAATCATGTCTACTAAAAAGTTTGATGTTCTCTTCATGCATCTTACTGGAAAGAACTACTCCGCATGGGCATTCCAGTTTCAGATCTTTGTCAAAGGCAAAGAGCTTTGGGGTCATGTTGATGGGACCAATTATGCCTCTAATAAAGCAACGCAGAAGGACGCACATGCCAAATGGATGGTCAAAGGTGCATAGGTCATGGCATGGATCATAGGTTCTGTTGATCCTAATATTGTTCTCAATCTTCGACCCTTCGACACTGCAGCCAAGATGTGGGACTACCTGAAGAAAATATATAGCCAGAAAAACACCGCTCCCAGGTTCCAACTTAAACATGAAATCGCCATTATTAAATAGAAAAGTCTCTCAATTTCTGAATTCTATTATCACTTCATTATTCTTTGGGCTGAATACACTGACATTGTGTATCAAGATTTGTCAAATGAAGAACAGGCTACAGTGCAAAAAGTTCATGAAACCACCAACAAGATCAATTTCTTATGAAAATAAGATCTGATTTTGAAGGTCTTCGGTCCAATCTCATGAACAAGGCTACTATCTCCACCTTGGATGGTTGCCTCAATGAACTGCTTCGTGAAGAACAACGTCTCCTCACTAAAACAACCATGGAACAACAAAAATCTGCCACCCTTCCCATGGCATATGCTATACAAAGCAAACCTCGTGGGCAAGACATGAGTATTGTCCAATGTTTATGCTGCAAAGAACTTGGACATTTTGCTTCCTAGTGTCCTAAAAATTTCTGCAATTACTGCAAAATATATGGTCACATCATTAAAGAATGCCCAATAAGAACACCGAGGAAACCTGCAACAACCTTCATTGCCTCTGTTGGTTCTTCTACTTCTCCTGCTTATGTGGTTCAGAATCCACCTACCTCCGTGCCACCTTTGACCCATGAAATGGTTCAACTAATGATTGTTTCAGCATTTTCTGCTTTTGGCCTTTTAGGTAAAGCATCTTCCCCCTGCTCTCCTTGGTATTTTGATTCCGGGGCATCCAATCATATGACCAACCATGCTGATATCCTTACCAATGTTTCAAGATATTCTGGTGATCTCCAAATTCATACTGCTGGTGGAAACAATTTACCTATTACAGCACTTGGTGATATTTCCTCCTCTTTAACCGATGTCTTTGTTTCCCCTGGCCTCACCAGTAACCGTCTTTCTATTGGTCAATTAGTTGACAACAATTGCAAAGTTGAATTATCAAAATCTGATTGTCTTGTGCAGGATCAACACTCAAGGAAGATGATCGCGAAAGGGGCCTAGAGTTGGACATCTTTTCCTCTCTATTCCTTGTTGTCTCCGTGTTTTTTTCTGCCTTTTGTTTCTTGTAATTCTGCTACGGTTAATTTTCAAATATGGCGTCAGCGTCTTGGTCACCCAAATAAATGTGTTCTTCATATATTGATGAAATATGGTGTCTTTGGCAATAAATATTCCCCATCTATTACAGCTGTTCAATTTGATTGCCATTCTTGTAAACTTGGTAAAAGTAAAATGCTACCATTTCCAATTCATCAATGAAATGTAAATCAGCCTTTTGATATGATTCACAGTGATTTATGGGGAATAGCATCGGTTATATCTCATGCTCATTACAAGTACTTTATCACTTTTATTGACGACTATAGTCGTTTCACATGGGTCTATTTTTTACGCTCTAAAGTTGAGGCATTCTCTGCATTCAAATTTTTTCATGCCTATGTTCAAACTCAATTTTCATCCAAAATAAAAATTCTTCATTTTGTCAATGGGGGGAAGAGACATCTAATTTATTTCAAGAATGCTTACTGACAAATGGTATATTATCTCAAAGGTCGTGTCTGTCCACACCCCAACAAAACGGGTTAGCTGAAATAAAATACCGCCATCTTCTTGATGTTGTCCGTACACTAATGTTGGAATCCTATGTGCCCTCTCAGTTTTGGGGTGAAGCTCTCTCCACTATTGTCCACCTTATTAATTGCCTTCCTTCTCTATCATTGAACAATGAGTCACCTTTCTTCAAGTTATATGGTTACACACCCACTTATTCTAATTTATGCACTTTTGATTATGTGTGTTATGTCCATCTTCATTCACAAGAACGCACCAAGCTCACGGCTCAATCTCTTAAATGTGCTTTTCTTGGTTATTCAGCCCACCAAAAAGGATTTATATGTTATGATCCTAATCTACAAAGGATTCGAGTTTCTAGAAATGTCATCTTTCAAGAAAATATATATTTTTTTGGAACTAACCAAGACACTCATTCTTCTACATTCAAATCTGTTTTGCCATTGTTTCCTAACAGTTCTGCAGGAAAACCTCTCTTGGTCTACCAAAGACGTCCAACTATTCCGCCAAATAAGCCTTTAGAACCTCCAAGGTCCCCTTCCTGTTCATTCTCTGGATGCTAATCATTTCTTCCAACCAGAATCAGCCCCTTTACGTCACCGTACTCGTGTTTGTAGACCATCGGAAAAGTATGGTTTCTCTTCACCTTTATCATTAACAACAACTTTAGCATCTATTCCTATACCTAGCTCATATAAACAGGCAATGGAGTATAAATGTAGGCAAGATGCTATTGAAACTGAACTTCTGGCACAAGAAGAAAATCAGACATGGGACATTGTTCCCTGTCCTCCACCACCTATTAAACCTCTTGGCAGTAAATTTGTATTCACTATAAAGCTCCGTTCAGATGGTTCAATAGACCGATACAAGGCTAGATTGGGTGTTCTTAAAAGTAAGCAAGAATTTGGCCTAGACTATAAAGAGACCTTTGCACCTGTGGCCAAAATGACTACTGTGCGCATTATTCTTGCCACTGCTGCATTTGAATATTGGAAAATTCACCAGATGGATGTCAAGAACGCCTTCTCCCACGGTGACCTCAAGGAGGAAGTTTACATCAAACTTCCTACTGGTATACCCTCACCTTTACCTCATTCTGTTTGCAAGCTAAAACGGTATTTGAGACAACCCGCCGTCCCATTGAAGAACTTAAGATATTATCTAACCTTAATCGTATTAATACGAAGCGAAGCGAAAAATTGAGCGCGGAAGCAAAACAATAAACGGCACGCTACGCTCCAGAGTACACAGCTTTAAATATAAAGGAATATATCACATACATCATTGCCCCATCAGTAGGGCATATAGTAATAAAGTAATACGTAGAGAGTATATTATTACAAACCAAAATAAAAGTAGGAAAAGGAGGCCGAGAGATAGCGCTCCAGCTAACCACGATCACTGCCCAACCTCTCAAGGCTAGGGTCCGTGGCACGTCCTCCGACGTCAGGCTCGTACGGGATGTCGTCCAGCTCCTCAGCGGCTGGTTCCTCTTCAAGATCTTCCCATAAAATAAAAATAACACATACAGAAAATAGGCGGAGATAAGAAACATATATCATCAATATGGGAGAGGGGCATCAATACAACATATATATATATATATATATATATATATATATATATATATATATATATATATATATGCATCACACATCACATATAATTTATACAACACTACATCATCCATCTCTTAGATCACCCATCACAATCATCTCAAACATCATTCTCTTATATAATCCTATAAGAGGGATACTATTCCCTATGTATATGCTGACTTCCCTATAAGAGGGATACTATTCCCTATGTCACATCACATCACGTCCCCCATTGGACATCCCTCCTCGGGATTTAAAGTGACACGTCCCCAATTGGACATCCCCCTTTGGGACAAAATGTTGTGGTATGAAATAATATGAAAATGCAACAAACATCCAACGCAGGTTGATATCGAGACCTCACGCCTAAGCACTCGTCCACGACCACAACACATCGTATCACATCAGCATCAACATCAACATCACATCATCATCAATATCAGCATCAGCATCACGACGTTTTGCGTCTACGAGCCACGGTTGGGACCACAACGATATCAACCCGAACAACATCATCACTCACCATACTCTCATCAACACTCAACCACCAGTCAAATCACAATAACATTACAACAGTAATTCATTCTAGTGCAGATATCATCATAAAATCGAATAGTAGTAAATCACACAGGCAGTTCAACAAATTAAAGCAACAAATAATCAAATAAATAAATCAACACATCGACCTCAATCAATTACACCATCCTTAATATCAACTTAGTGGTGATAGCCCAAAAGTACCTACACCCAGGGTTCAAGCACTTTATCCAGGGCTCAACCTCTAGTAGGGTTTAAGGGTTCCCCTACACAGATATATACATATATTCTATACTAAGCTTGCCTTCCCGACGATATTAGTTCTTTCTCCCCACCTTAGTGACTTCCACGTGCAGCTCCGGCTACAACTAGCTGACGATCACTACATACACACAATCAATAAAGGCATTAACTCAAAAAAACCAAGATTTCTCCTATTGCACCACCCCTAGGGTTCGGCCCTATTCAATGAAAAATAGCTAGAGAGCTCCAAAAATTCTCATTTCTTGGATAACACCCTAACTAAGTGTGATAACCCTAGACATCAACTCAAAACATCAAAAACCAACCAAAAACCCTACCCTACACTATAAGGGGGTTTCGTCCTCTTTCTCAAAAAAATAGCTAGAGAGAGTTCTTGGCTCTAATCTCTTGGATCATGCAAGTATGTCATGAATCTAGGCCATAGAAATTGGTTTGATATTAAAATGATTTTTCTACAATTTTTCATGGATTTTTGAAGATTTAGGGACAAAAACCCTAACATTATGATCATGAAATTTAGAGGAAAAAAATGAGAGATTGAGAGAGATAGAGAAGACTAGCTACCTCCTAGGATGATCTCCTTAAAAGTTGGTGAAGATTGCTTCACAAAAACTCCAAGTTTCAAGCTCCAAAAATGGAGAAAATGGTGAGAAAGAAGAGAAAGGAAGGAGATGGGTTTTAGGGGGGGCTGTTCTTCTGGCCGAAAAAATGAGGTGAGAGTGAGTGAAGAATAGGATATTATTTAGTAAATTTAGGAGTTAAGAAATAGGTAAAAGTAATAAAAGAAAATTAGTAAAAACTAATCAAGGGCAAATGATTTAACATAACCAAGGATATTATTTAAAATCCTCACGACACTGGTAGGAGTCCCCAAATGATTTAACATAGCCATGGTATGAAAATCATCAGCTCAAGGTTCTCGAAAAACCCTAAGACAGCTCGAATCGTCTACCCGATCGATTTTTCGGCCCGAATATAAAATATTAATTATATTTTTGGACGTCAGGACACATTTTAGCAAAAAGGTAGATGGTCGAATTCTAAGACTAACGGTTCTGACCGTTAGTCAAAAAGAGGTCTTGATAGTAGAAAACACTATCATCCGAAAAACATAGATCGGACACCGTTTGAGTTTTCGGCCCAAAACTTAACCATAGTCTCCTACAATAGCATAGAGCGTGACTATGGCATCGGAATAATTTATTTAATTTTCTAGACCTTCCAATAAAATATAATTACTTAATTACTGATTAATTAAAAAGATTGAGAAAAATCGGGGTGTTACAGTATTTGTATGGATTGAAACAGGCACCGAGAGTGTGATTTGAAAAGTTTCGAACAACATTACTTGGTTTTTCCTTCATCCAAAGCTGCTATGATCCATCACTCTTTCTACAAAGGACCTCAAAAGGAATTGTGATACTCCTTGTTTATGTGGACGACATTGTGGTCACCGGATCAGATCAAGAGGTTATCACTACAATCCAGCAATTGTTGCATTCAACTTTCCACATGAAATATCTCGGACAAGTCACTTACTTCTTGGGATTAGAAGTACACTTCTAACAAAAAGGCATCTTTGTCACTCAACACAAATATATCCAAGATCTAATTCAGTTAGCTGGTCTAACCAATGCCGTTACAGTTGACACTCATATGGAAGTTAATGTAAAGCTAAGACGTGATGAAGGTGAACTCCTATCGGACCCCACTTTCTACCGGAAGCTGGTTGGTAGTCTTATCTACTTAACCATCACCAGACCTGATATCTCGTTTGTTGTCCACACAGTCAGTAAATTCATGCAAACTCCTAGACACTTGCATCTTTTAGTGGTACAACGAATTATCAAATACCTACTGGGCACTTCCATCCATGGTCTTTTGTTTCCTTTTGGTGCAACACCACAACTTCAAGCATACAGTGATGTTGATTGGGTTAGATGTCCGGACACAACGAAGTCAACTACAGGCTGGTATATGTTTTTAGGGGATGCTCCTATCTCCTGGAAATGTCAGAAGCAAGACTCGGTCTCTAAATCATCCACTGAAGTAGAATATAGGGCCATGTCTGTAGCATGCTCTGAGATTATTTGGTTACGAGGCCTTCTTTTGGAACTTGGTTTTTCACAAACAACACCAACTCCATTGTATGCTGATAATACAAGTGCCATACAAATTGCAGCAAATCTTGTATACCATGAAAGAATGAAGCACGTCGAGGTTGATTGTCACTCAATCAGAGAAGCCTATGACCGCAAAGTTTTCACTCTGCCTCATGTATCAATGTATGTACAATTAGCTAACGTCCTGACCAAATCCTTGACACGACATAATTTCCTAGTCAACAAATTGATGCTTGTACACTCACCAACATCATTTTGAGGGGGATGTCAATGAATTTAATAGGCAGATTATTTGTGCAGACTTGTTGGCCATTTAAACCAGCAGATCATACATGATTGTATAGCTGTAATTATATAATTAATCAGCCTAGCTGTAGGATAGCAGTTATAGCAGCTTAGCAAACTTCATGGCTAGAAATCAGATTGTATCAATACTATTTAAAGGAAGAATTCTCCACTGGAGAAGACACATTTTTACCTACAATTCATTGAGTTTAACAATTTCTGGTGATGCAAGGAAAGGGGAGGCTAAAACTATTTCGGGAAAAGATAATGTGGATATCCCTAATAATCAAGAGAATATTTCAGTTGAGATTTCTAAGGATGCTCTTCATGGGGATTGGCTAGTTGTCCAATGGAAAGAAAAAAAAAACGATTTAATAAAGGTGGCTTAAATGCTTCTGTGAAGATTAAGGGATCACATTCACAATCCAAAAATAGGAGATTTGCTAGTTTAAATGTTGATTCCCTCAATGATCTCTCTCAACAGTTTCTTTCGATGAGTGGGCCCTCTAGTAAAGCCCATGACCAATTGCCAGCTAAAACTTGGAACTGTAATAAACAACCAAGGAAAGATAACTCAACAAATTTCTGTTATGGCAAAGCCAAGGAGTTTTCTACTACCAACACAAATTCTCCTCGAAGTGGGCCCCCAAGAAAGAACCCCGTAGTAGTCAACCTCCTAGTGCAAGGTCTATTGTTTTTAATAAAAAAAGTTGTGCAAGTGGTGTCGAATCAAGGAAAAGGTAAGGACGTTGTTTTTCATGGTAACGGTACTAGTCCCATGCATGCTCCTTTGCATGAAAATAATGTCCCTAAAGCTTCCTTTTCGGGTGGCCAACCCTACCCTTCAGGTGTAGGCCCTTCGTTAACCAAAGACTCGGATGATGATCATTTTGTGGAGGAAAATATAGATTGTGATATCAATCTTGATGCTCAAAAGGAGACTCTCCTTAAAGATCAGAAGTCCGAAACTATTAATTTAGAGGAGGATAATGTTGAGATGCAAATGTGATATGTGTAGGGGTCCTTATTTCCAACATTTTTTAATGATTGAATTCCAAGAATTTTCTATTCTGTGTTGGAACACAAGAGGTGCTATCAGTATGGATGGTAAAAGATATACCAAGGATCTTGTGAAGAAAAAAACTTTCCATGGTTATTCTAGTTGAAACTCATTGTGCTTTTCGCAGGGCGGATAGATTTTGGCAGAAGTTGGGCTATGAGGCCAGTGATTTATCAGAAGCTCAAGGTCATGCTGGAGAAATTTGGATCTTGGTTGAGAAGAATAGTAACTTCACGGTTTCAGTGCTTGATATTTTAGACCAAGTTGTCACTATTTCTCTTGTCAGGGCTGCTAATAGATAGGTTTGCTTAGCTATTTATGCGAGCCCTGTTCCGACTGGTAGGGAAATTTTATGGGATCACCTAAGATAGCTAAGGGTTTCTTATAATAATTCTTGGCTTCTTATTGGTGATTTTAATGATATTATTCTCCCTTATGAGGTCAGTGGTGGACTTTTTCCAGCATCTAGAGCTGCTAAATTAAATTTTCTAAGCTTATGGAGGATTGTTGTTTAATTGATCTTGGGGCCAAGGGTCATAAGTTTTCTTGGTTTAGAAAGGCTGTTGGGCTCGTCCGATCTCTAAGAGGCTTGATAGAGCTCTTTGTGATAGTGATTGGCATATCCAGTTGCCAGAAGCTTATGTTGAAAATCTTGTCAGGCATTAAAAGGTAATCACATGGTCCCTCTTAGTCTTGATAATGTGCGCAGAGACGCTCTGGAATTTAATCAAAAGCATTTTGGTAACATTTTTAGGCGTAAAAGAACACTAGAGGCTTGGCTCAAGGGGTTGCAAAAATCCTTAGAATCTGTTGATGAACTAAGGCTTCTGTTAATAAAAGCGCAGATCCAAAAGGAGTACCAAGATGTCCTTAAGCAAGAAGAATTATTTTGGTATCAAAAATCGCGAGAAAAATGGGTAAAACATGGGGACCGCAACACCAAAAATTTCATACCCAAACTATTATTAGAAGAAAGAGGAACAATTAAGGTCCATGGAATTTTCCTTAGCAATGGTACCTGGTGTAATGACCCTACCACTAGAAAAGGTGAAGCTAAAACTAAAACTTATTCTCAGAACCTTTTGCTTCGCCTTTAGATGCTGATCCGAATTGTTTCCCAATTCTGATTCATCGTAGGCTTAGCCAGACTAATTCTGATTCTCTATTGGCCGAGGTTAGCAAGGATGATGTTTGAGCAGCTTTGTTTAGTATGAAATTGTAACACCTCCACTTTCACTCCTTTTAATAACGGTAATTTATATAAATAAGTTTATATTTTATCCGAGGATTTAGAAAATGAATTTAAATAAAACAAGACCATAGTTGTACTCTACGTTATCGTAGAGAGCTACGGTTAAATTTTGGATTAAAAATTCAGACGAAACCCGGTCTGCGTTTTCATTGACAGTAAGATTTTACTGATCAAAAAACCTAATTTTGACTCGAGAACGAAATGGTTAGATTTTATATCTCGTTTGCAACAATGTCGGCAATTTTGAAAATTTTCAAAAAAAAAAAAAAAAAAAGTTCTTACGCTTTATTCGGGCGAAATCTTAAATCGAGTAATTAACGAAGCTGAATACGGATTTACCGGGATCCGTTAGTCATATCAGGTCAACCCACCTAGGAAGGCATGCCAGTGACTCATCCAAATCATGATGAAAACAAAAATAACTGAAACGCGTTCACATTGAGAAAAGACCGTTTTGCCCCTAGGAATTGATAGAATTACGCTCGTGCCATGTGACTCATCACCATCATCATGACATCTAACAAAAATATCTACATATTTTTTGACTTTGGAGGTGAAAGGACCATTATGCCCTTAGCCTTTTGTTTTAATTCCATTTTTGTCCCTAGGTGAAATGACTATTTTGCCTTTAAGTGAACAATTTTTGGACCCTTTGGTCCCTCCTTCCTCCACGCCTAAGACCACCTTCATGGAGGCCATTTACTCACTTTCTCACAACTCCATCTTTTCTCTTAACTTTCTCTCATCCATTCAAAGTGAAGGTTAGCCAATTTTGTGAAGAAAAGTATTGAATCATTACCCATTTTCATCACTCAAGAGATAGTTGGAGAAGGAAAAGTCCCATCCGTTCCAGAAGTCGCAGATAAATGGAAGGCTTAAATACCAAAAACTACGGAGGCATGATCTAAAAATGGGTATGCCCGGTGGTTCAAGTTGAGCCTAGCCAACAACCAACATCATTTAATTGGGAAGTTCAATGGCAAAAAAAAAGGAGATCCATTAGCTCGTTATTTAGTTCGAATGGGTGAAATGGTGGAATCCATAAAAATTATTCAACAGGCTTTGGAAGGAATTCCCGGCGGTCCATATGAGAATTTAGAAATTCGCTGCTTTGATAGAGAAAAAGAGCCAGAATGGAATGATGTTGTACTAGCATAATTGACAAATCACTTGCTATTGCTCCAAAATTTCAATACCAACAATCACACCAGCATCTTATCAATTTAGGTATATTTTCTAGAAGCCAAGAAGATTAGAACGAGTTTTTAAGGTTTCAGATGAACTAGTACTAAGTGGTTCTTTTTTGTTGATAAATAGTACTAAGAGGTTGTATCCAAGCTAAACAGTAATGACCCATATCATTTCCTTTAAACAAGTATATGAAACTAAATGAAAGTACCTTATTTATAAAGAAACAACTTACCATAGCATATAAAAGCATAGAATTGTATCAATGGATATAAAGGGAAGCCTCAACATAGTCTTTACGCAATAATAGTCCATGCAATCCTCATCAATCAATGTTCAATTTATTTACTATCAATCAATTCAATTTACTATATATATATATATTATTATTATTATTATTATATATAATAAAACTAAGTCCTCTGAGGACACATGTCAATAGTTGGTAATCACTTTTCCCCGCTTAAACACCCATCCCAGCATCCAGCATCCTGCTCTTCTCTCAATTTTATTTCATTTTATTTCTCATTTTTTTTATTTTTTTATTATATATCTTTTACACACTTTTTTCTGCTCTGAAGTCCATCGCTTTCTCTTTCTCTTTTCACAAGGCTTTTCAGAAAAGCTTTTCAACTATTCCTTCACTTTTCAAAAGGCTTCAAAGAGAAGCTTCCCTGCCTTCATTTTGTTCAAGCTTCTCAGAGAAGCTCTTTGATTTTTCTTATTTTTCTCTTTATTCTCTAAATTTTTTGGTCTACAAACTTTCACCATTCTGACAATTTTTTTTATCCCATTTGACATATGCATGATGAGGACAGATTGAGAAGTCAGAACAGTTCCTTTTCCGTTTTTGCACAGATCTGTTGAGAAGGCTAAGAAAGCTGAGGGTTTCATCATTCAGAAGGGATGTGCTCCTTTGATGCTCTGTTTAGCGTATGGGCTCTGCTCCCTCTTATTATTGTATCATTGTTTTTCCGATTTTGAATATGTATATTGCTTTGCTGGGTTGTGACGGTTTTTCCTTCTTTTTTTTCATTTATATTTATTGATTTATTATAGATGGCACTCGGTTGGGACCTATGAAGCCAGTACACAGAGCGGTGGTCCATTCAGAGCCATAAAGCATGCAGCTGAAATATTTGTAAGTTGTTGTGCTTAATATTTGTACTACACTCATGAATGAAATTTGAAATTGATGAGGAATTTGAAAATGCAATATATATATATATATAGTGGAGATATATAATGTTGGGAGAATTCATTTTGGAATTCAATGATTACGCTCTTAAATGCCCATGATCTTCTTTCACTATGTGATACAAGCCTTCTTGATGTATATATTGTGTGGTTTATGCACAAATTGATTAATTTTGGTTATGGTTGGGTACAATCTCCTATGATCTTTTCATTCATTCTTACCTCCCCCTCTTCTATTAATTAGCTGTTTGTTACACTTTATGCTAGCTGATAGGATTCTTTGTGCAGAGGAGAAGCATATTTTATTGTGATTCGATGAGTTATAAGTTTTCACCAACATGATAAACTTCCTTAGTTTTATTTTGGCGAAATTATACTTTTGGTCCCTTATCTTTATTTTAGGTTTCATTTGGGTCCCTTTTTTATTTTTTGTTCCGAATTGGTCCCTTATCTTTATTTTAGGTTTCAATGTGGTCTTTTCCGTTTAAATTGTGGTACGGAGATCGAGGACCACATTGATATAACTTTTGTAAAATAAGCAGCAATTTTGGAACAAAAAAAATAAAAGAGGAATCATGTCGGAACAAAAAAAGGGGACCACATTGATATAACTTTGCAAAATAAGGGACCATTGTGGAACAAAAAATAAAAGAGGGATCAAAATGAAACCTAAAATAAAGATAAGGGACCAAAGTATATTTTAGCCTTTTATTTTTCTGGGACCATTATTTATTATTGTCATTCTCTGAAGCTTTTTATGGGTTTTTTGTTTCAGTCTTTTTCGCATTTTCTTTTAACCATGTTATTCAGTGAGGATTATTTTTTATTCTCAATCATCAATTTCTATGGCATTAAGCATTTGATGCCTCTGGTGCAGCTTGAATTCTTTATTGTAGTTGATTGATGTAACTTATGGCTTAAAATGATTTATGGGTTAAAGCCCATAAGGGGATTTGCTCTGTAAAATGTATAGTGGTTGAAGATCTCCTTTGATCTGATATGATACATTCCATGTTTTCTGCTATTTAAGCATTTTGATGTCCTTGGAGGGTATATTTGTAAGTTTATACTCTCTCGAGCATTAAGTAGTTCTACTTTGCTTCATAATTAAAATAAATATAATTGATAGATTTAGTGAAATTGGTAACACCTTAAATCCACATCGGGTTCTTTTGTGGGGTTCTGATAGCTAATAGATGTAGTGGAATTGGTAAAACCTTAACTTCATCATCCACAACCCTTTTTCTTCCTTTGTTAGGCTCTTTTGGTGGATTTGTATTTTTGCAATGCAATATCTTTTGGTGGGTTTGTGCAAGAGGTACTTGGTTGAACTCAGAACGGGCAACTACCTTGATGGCTCAGCATCTGCTAGAAGCAGATGATCGGTATGGCTTAGAGAGGCTTAGGCTTATGTGTGAAACAAGTCTTTGTGAATATGTTGCAATAAACACTATGGCTATGAGTTTAGCCTTAGCAAGGCAGCACCATTATTTTCAGCTGAAAGCAGTCTGTCTAAAATTTATTGCAAAGCCTAAAAATCTCTAAGGTTTTGCTCTTTGATTTCAACTTTCTTAGAAGAACAAGTTGATAAATAAGTCAGTTATAGCTCAATTTGTCTCATTTGGCTTTCTCTCAATAATGTGTGTTAATTGACAGATTTTGGTACGGGAGATAGAAGTAAAAACTCAACAAGTGAAGAAGATGAGCCAAGCTTTACTTAGGATGGTGTTGATGGTCACGATGAATCAGGTAGAGGGAAAAATTATGCAATCTCAGTTTGTCATGAATTTTTTTCCAATTGTTTATACCGTCTTACTCAACTGTTTATGTTGATGATGGTTAAAATCCTAGCTCTAAAGTTATATAATCAGCAACTTAGACATAATCTTGGATCGGAATGTCTGAACCTTTAACCTATAGCACCTCTGTTTCAAGTTTTTATCCTATTTTTTTTTTTATTCTAGGACTATAGCAGCATAGATCTAATCTATGACTACAGCAGTGTGGTTGTACTTATGTATTTCTTATCTATGACTACAACATTTTGTTTCAATTTATAACACTCTATGTACCACTCTAGAAGATTGTCGTTCTCATATTATGTTATTTTGGAGTTGGGAATGGTTAATGCCTCCTTTACTTGCTATCTACATTAATGTAGAATTAAATTACTCTTTGTTCTACAGAATTACAGATTCAGGTCTTGAGTTGTGATTGAGCAATAGAAGGCTTCCCCGCCAATTCGGATTGTTATGTTTAAAATCAATTTTATTTTTTATTTTTCAGCTTTTTGTAGTCTTCAAAGAACTGAACGGTGTCTTTTACTATACTTAATGCTATAAGTAGAGCACCCAGCAACTAAGGTGAAAAAGAATGAATCCTCAAGATATTATCACATTTTGACTGTTCATTTGCCTTTCGTGCATGTTCAATATTCATTTCTGGGATTTCCAGGCATTGGTAGGAATGGCTGAGCTTCATGACAGTCAATTTGCCTGGTCATTGCTGCTTCAAAGTACTTGAAAGTAAGTGCAATTCATGTCTTTGTAGCTCTAGCACTTGATATGAAGGATATAATCGGCCAAGATATAATTTTTGTTTTATGATTCTTTATCATAAATTTAATAAATGCTTTGATGGTCTTAGGAATAAATGCTCTAATGGTCTTAAACATTCATGCTTTATCATAATGTGCATAAATATTGTCATCATTGATGCTTTATCATACACAAAGAGCTGATGCTATAAAACATGACATTGATGTAGAGAAAGATCACATTCTTAGGAAGGGAATCAATGACATCCATTGGGCATTCATGCTTTATCATAATGTGCATAAATGTATTTGATGCCTGAACCCTTTGAGGATAAGCCCATCACCCTTTTAGATTAAATAGGACTGTAGCAGAAGAACAATTAATTATTTAAATCATTAAAAGACACATTCCACAAGACTCAGTTATTGGGAAATAACATGAACAACAACTCATAGAAATGCATACCTGTCAAGTTGCAGGTGCTGCTTCAGATTCTATTGTACTTATTAGTATTATGCTTATTAGTATATTGTGCTTATTAGTATAATTATTTTGTTTGAGAGTATGGGAAAGAGAGTAACAAAAGATATTGTGCTTATTAGTATTATGTGCAAGTGTTGCTTTAGAATCTGAACAACTATTAAGCAATTATAATTCAGAGTCATCATGATGGGAATGTGGGTCTGTTTATAAAGAAATTAGGATGTGATTTTGAAGAAGACTTATCCTTATTCCTTTGTGTTATTCTTTTCAACAATCTTAAGTTAGCCAATACATAAGTATTGTTGTTTCTTGGTGATCAATCTATAGTTGTATATACTCTTAATAAAAAAGCACACTAATATAATATTACAGATGTGAAAAATAGTAGTATACACCAGTCTTTAGCACTAGGAACATTCAGAAAATGCCATTTCAAGTTGGGGGTTCGTATATTTTATGTTGACTTTTATATTGCACTATGAATTCATAATCTGCTCAGCTGATTTCTAAAATTCTTTTGTTTCGTATTGCTTTTGTTATTTTAATATAACTTTAATATTGAAGATGTCTTATAAGCTATGCTATGATTAAATTTTTATCTAATATAATGTTGTGGAAATCAATCATACTATAGCTCAATTCAAGCATGTTTGACCTCATCAAATATTTTGCCCAGGTCAAAATGCCTTACCCTCCATATTGTGTTTAATTTCTTTCTCTTGCTTAATTGGTAATAGGGTAACAAATTTATTTCTCTTTGTAACTGTGTCTTTTCATCTTATTAGCTCGATCAATTTTTGAAGTTTAACAGAAACACACAGACAAACAAAATGAACAAGGAAAAAACATTTGGAACATTACATTTTTTGGAATGAAAAGAAATTTCCGTGTAACTATATTTTGTTTTGATGCCTTCTTTCACCAACGTTTTTTTTTTATTCTTGACAATAGCCCAACATGAGAATCTTGGTTAGCCGGATGCTCTGCAATACTTGGAATCGCCACAGAACCTGCACCCTAAGCTGACCGATCAATTGAGCAAGAGACACATCTTGGTTGAGTCCTCTTTCACTTTCAATTTATTTACTTTTAATTGTTGGGATTGATTTTGGTTACCAAATTGTTGCCTTTTTTTCTTTTTTCTCTTATCTCTGTTTTTTTACAACCTTGATTATATGAAGGATAAGGCAGTTTTATATACTATAAAAAAATGTGATTTGGATTGATATATTTCTATGCTCATGAACTGTTTGACATAAGTTCACTACTAAGATAGGGTTATTTGGTAGTATAGAAAGTGATAGTTTTGTGGATGAGGAGGATAGATCTGTTAATAAGATCTGTTTTGGTTTTATTCTTTTTTTTTTGTGTTGATTAGTATTTGAAAGCTTCTCCATCTTCAAAAGCGTAACGTTTTCCTTTTCATGGGTTGTAGTGCAAAAATATTGCAGTAGAAGTGCGCTTAAAAAGAAGAAATGGCTAAAGTTCCGATATTTTTGGTGGGGCTTATGTTCTTACGTTGTTGGGTAGTCATGATAAAGGCAGGTACTTGAAATATAAATATCCAAAACAGTCATTGAATACTCGAATCAAGGATCTTATTAACATGATGACTTATGAAGAGAAATTTGGCCAAATGATGCAAATTGATTGCAGTGTTGCTTGTGTTGATTTGATACAATTAATTAATTAGTTATATAGAGGTGGTATTGTAAGGTTATTTGGTAGTATAGAAAGTGATAGCTTTGTGGATGCGGAGGATAGATTTGTCAATAAGATTGGATGCAAGATATTATTTTAGGTGAAAAAATTCCTGAAGGATATATTTTGATGTAAAAAAAAAAAAAATTGGAGAAAGATTCTTCCATATCGCAACCAGGATGTGTTAGCCAGATTATGTTCTACTTCTCTATAATTTTAGTTGCATCATGACTGTGGAACAAATATGGGACAAATTGCTTACTTAGATGGTTTTGCAGTATTTAGTTTCTATATACCGATATATTTTGATGTAGATGTATGATGAGTTCTGCCCAATCTTACTCAACCAGTTTAAGTCAAGGAATTATACAAAGTTTGGGACATTTGAGCAACATTGAATGTGTTTGATGAAATGGCTAAAGCAGAAACACTTTTCCTTCTTGAATGCATCATGAATGTTATATTTATTATTTTTCAATTGTTATTACTTTTCTTACTTTGTTAACCGAAACACTCTTCCTTACTTTTTCCGTTTTCCTTCGTACCATGAGTCGTCTTTCTTTTTCTTTCCTGTACTTCTTTCTTGGGTAAATTTTCATCTCCGACCAAACTTCTTCGGTTTCTAACTTGCAGAGAGGACTGTTCTTCTTCTTCGGCCACAAGTGTTCTTCTGCTTCAAAAGCCCTTGGGCTGTTGAACATTTCAGTAATGTTAATGACTTTTTCACTTTTTCGGGTGCTGCCTGTGGTCTACTGTGGTAGAAAGTATCAAGAGATGGCAGAGTCTAAAACTATTTACAAAGCAACAGTGCTAGACGAAGCATTAGACATCTTTCACAAGGGAAATCCTCCAACAACTCGGAACATTTTGTGGGTTAAAAGAAGGGTTTATCTCAAAATTATGATTTTAATCTCCCTCTTTTTACTATAAATAATTATATGATTCTTCTGTTGCAATACCCATTGAGAGGAAACAAGCTTGATTTATGAGAATTGGTTGTTTAAATTGTTGTTGCAAGCCTTTACTTTTCATTGGAAGTAAATATTTATTTTATTTAATTTAATTTATTTTGGAAAATTGATTTTGAAATGCCATGATAGAGAAAAGAACTAAAGGTTCCCATAGATATAATACAAATCTTCTTTTGTATTACATTCCAACAAAGTTGCATTATGTTGTTTTTGAAAAATAAGATTCTTACAAGAATTAACAACAATGTTGGAGATTGATGAGTGTTTAATTGGAAATAAATTACTTTCTTTCTAAGTAAAGGATATTGCTTGACCTTTTATGCATAATAACATACCATTTCTTTCCGGTGTTACACTTCCATTTATAAGTATTTATAAATTTATAAATTGCATATTACAAAGTTAGTCTTCCAATATATGTCATATAATGAAGACTTTTTCAAAGTCTCTAACTCATGGATAAAATGACTTTATTATTTTAAATAATTAGTTTTCATCTTCATTTTTAAAATTTTTGTTATACTAAATACTAAATTTGTAACAGTAGGAGAGAAATAAATATTAAATATATTTAATATTTCAACAAATAATTATATTAAATAAATAGCAAAAAAATAGCTAACCATAATATCAAATTTAGATAAACAAATATTAAAACATATTTAATATTTCAATAAATAATAAAAATGACTACCTTATGTTGCATATGAAAATGCCTACAAATGATTTGGACCACTACATATTGGAGAATTGTCAACATCATAATTAATTACAAGTTGTTGAATTTATAAGAATTATGTATTGTTTTACGAGCACATTTGTTTTGTATGTAGATCAAATATTATCTGTAAAAATACCGCATTAACTTATTTAATTCCAAATACATGCTTGCTGTTCAAATTATTCATATTACCAGCTTATTAATATATTATGAGTAAATACACCGGCCGTTTCAAAAAAATGCGTACAAATCAACTTGACACGTGCATTCGCACGGGTACCATATTAGTATATATTATTTATTCTTTCTAAATTCTATCCATATCAACTTTCTGTAGTCATTATTGTGTTTGTGGCTGCTCCTCCACCCGGCTTCAATCACTCTCCGCCTCCACAGAATACAAAAACTGAGGAGCGGCTATAATATCAACTTCTCGGTTTTTACCCGCACACCTCACATTCATTCTTTCATCCTTTCAATTTCTTTTAGTCTGTACCCCTCCCAATCACTTCTTTCTTCCCCAATCACTCCTATCTTCTTCTTTTTCGCTCATCAAAGCTTCCTAGCACTGGAGACTGCGTACTAAACCAGCCTGTTATGAATATTTCCTTCCATCTGCTGATTAATGTTTTTCTTCCAAAGCCAAAAAAAAAGAAAGACTTTAAAGCAGGAACAGATTTCTCTCATCCATCTCTTCCTCCCTCTCAGATGTCTCTCTTCCTCTCTTTCATCTCCCCTTTTCCATCTTCCCTCTCCTCTACAGTGCAGAGCCCCCCATCCCCCCCCCCACTTTCTGCTTCACGCAGATTGCGCACACACACCATCTTTTTTTTTTTTTTTTTTTTTAAATTATTATTGTTTATTTTGTTTTAAGTTGTTTTCATAGTGGGTTTCGGCCAGCTCGCCATTTTTTAGGTTGATGATATTTGGGCTTAGCCCATACGATTTATTTGTTTTTGTTATATATGTATTTGTTGTATTAATTTAAACAAAATAAATAAATATAAATAACTAAGTGATGATAGTTTTACTTATATTTTATAGCTATGTTTTATTCAAAATTTCTACAATTTAATGGGATAAGGGTCAGTTTGTTATTGTGCTTAATAAACTGATTACTGGTAGTGGGATACTTTATGCTTTTTACAGGTTGAAAGTCAGGAAATAAGTGCTATATCATTCTCTGAAGCTCAATGCCTGATATCTATGTTTTTTTGCTTTTATGTACAAAGATTTGTTTTATGTTTAAATCATGTAAAGCATAGATCTTGATAATGACTACAATGATTATTACTTTTCATCTCTTGACTATAACAAGAAGTACATCTTGGTAGTTTCCACTATTTAGTTTTTTCTTAAATTAAATAACTTATATCTAAAGATATCAGATGCAATTAATTTCAGGCAGTATCCACTAATATAATTAATTTGTTATGCTTAGCTGAAAAAATATGCAAGTTTGATGCCTGTACTCAGGTGCTTGAACTGGAAGTCATCTTTTTATACCATAAACTAAAAGGGGATGCTTTAACTGGATTAGATTATTGCATATAGATGACGCATTTTTCATATTTGTGGAAATTTCTTATATTTATGTGAATCCCAATGTTGCAAAATTGCAGATTTTAGAAGAACTTAACGGGGAGGGCTTGACAGCTGATGTTGATGGCGGTATGTTAATTATTACTTGGACAATAATCTTTAAGCAGATAAGTAGATAGCCATGCATTTGATGATTGTTCAATGTTTCCATCCAAAATGTTGGGCAAAGGGGGTCCTGTTCATATCATATTTACCTACTAATGCTAATTGCAACTTGACATTCATTACAATTGATTTTAGTACCTTATGGCAGAATGGAATAAAACTTCACTTGGGAAAGCATGACCTTTTCTGTTTCTTGTGCATTCTCATAAATTTTTGATGTGTATATAGCATCACTTTACTTATCATGAATACTTCAGGAGGAGATAGAAAGTTCCTATAATGCGAAATTGCAACAGTCAAAGAATCGCCTTAGTTGGTAGCGTCACTTCCTTGATCGGACATCTACTCTTGGAAGTCCATTCAAACTGGGTCCCCTCTCATAGGGTGAAATAATTTGAACCATTCTGTAGCTGTTTAAATTATTCTGCAGTTGTTTAAATTACTTGAATGCTAAATAATTTGTCATGTCTCTCTGCAGCTATTTTGCTGCTGCATTTAAGCATATTGTTTACATTACCTGCATTAAGCTAAATCTGTTACAGCAAGGACAACCTATCAGCAAGCCACATTTTGTGGTTTTTTGTTCAAATGCAAAATGAGCTAATAAAATAGCCATATTTTGCCATGTGTTTTTTTGTTAGCTATTTGGAATCACATCGCTTCTGTTAGAATTTGTGGTTTTTGTTTTTTAGTATATTTTGTTCATATAGTCCATAGCATGAAAGAAACCTATGGCTAAAGTGTATGGGGCAGAGACCCACTACATTTAGTTCAGTGCACCTCCACCTTATTGTTCTGATTAAACTGATATAAAATGAACGTCTGCTATGCCAATGTGTGATTTGCCCAGCAGTCTACAACTTAGGTATGTTCAAGTTTTAAGTACACTTTAAAGTCAAATAAAAATATTAAATTGATGCTTACTTGAACAAATAAAAGAACAAGCATCATCTGGGGTGTCAATGAAATGAAGTGGATTCAGTGTTGTCAAAAAACGGTTATGGCGGCGCCATGGCGGAAATCGGTGGCGGAAATCGCACAAACCGCCATAGGGAGGGCGTGGCGTGGCGGTTTTCGCATGGCGGGGTATGGCGGCCGAATAGCGGTGGCGGTCCATGGTGGAAAAGCGTTCATGGCGGAAAGGCGGGCGAGGCTGGAAAATTTTTGGGGTTTCGCGGGTCTGGGCCGCGCGACCCGACCCGATTTGCAAGTTTTGGGTCTCATCCCTCGATCCCTTTCTTCTTCTCCTATCCCTCGATCCCGTTCTTCTCCGATCGCCGTCCTCCGCGCGCTCCATCCCTCTTCCGTGCCGTCGTCTACCTTGAGCCACCGTCCCGTGAGTCCCCTTTTCTCCCTCCGTTCTTTTTTGCTGCTGGGCAGCTTTTTGCTCCTTGCTGCAAATTGCAGCAAATGTGTCGATGGGATCAGAGGCTCTGAGCCCCTTCTATTCCTTTATTATTATTTTTATTTTTTTATTTTTCTTTTTTCTTTACTTTTATTTTTATTTTTGATGGTTTGGGCTTAAGCCCATTGTCTTGTTTTTTATTACTTTAGGTTTAGGCTAATGCATTTGAATATTTATTATTTTAAATTTCAAAATCAGCTCTAAACCCAAGCTTCATCAGGTGCTGCTTCACGGGTGTTTTTATCATTTTATTGTCATTTTCATTTTAAGATCTTGAACTTGATGGTAATTAGCCTTGTTAGTAGCCTATGATAAATGAATATGAGACTTATATGATATTTTCTATCAAATTAGTTATGGTTCTTGACATATGTTGTGGCTTGTTTTAGATTTTATATTTTTTCTGCATTTTTTTGTTATGTATATATATATATTTATAATATTTTTAAGTTGCCCGCCATGGCATCCGCCATATGGCCGCATTGCCATCCGCCATTTGTATGGCGGATTTTTGGCTTTCCGCCATGAACCGCCATCCGCCATCGATAACACTGAGTGGATTTGTCCACCTATATTTGTCCACCTACCAGGCATTTGAGGATGCATTAACATATATACATAAGATAGCTCTTCATGGATCTAAATTGGTATGCGATAAATTTTTATCCATATTTTTTTGTCATTAGAATATGTTAATAGAAACAAATTCAGCTTGAGATGGTAGATAATAGAGTTTGGCAAATGGTTTTGCCTATTTCTGACTTATAAATGTTAAGGACCAAGCAATTTTCCTATTTTGGTTGATAGCCTTGAAGAAATTCATTTTGATTGGAGAATAAAAAGCTTTCATGTTAGATTGAGAGCTCTTATTGTGATTCTTGGTTTTAGTAATATAGTGTTGAGCTATAATGAATTGAATCATTAACAAGTTAGATTGTCCATGACTCCATGTCTATCTAAATTTTTAAAATAGTGTAACTCTTACTCACCTTCATTTTTCTTTTATGAACTGTGAGTGTGAATCTATGGTGACAATGTATTCCTCTTTTTTTTTCTATTTCATTCTTACTTACTGATATTTTGTGGATGTACAAAAGCGACTAGGAAGTAGGTCTCTTTGATTTTGGTGGAAGAGCAAGTAATAAGGAGTGTACCCCAAGTTTGAAAGTAGCAGGCTCCAAGACAGGTTATTTCCTTCAAGATTTTCTTTACATTAAACTGCTAAAGATTAGTAAGCACAAATTGAACTATCATAAGTACAAGTAGATCACAGACAGCCAGTCACATTAATCACTGTCAAGTCATATTATATATTTATACATAGTGGATAAACAAGCATCACTAGATTTCTACTTGGCAACCTGAGTAGCTTGAAATCTCTTGATCTATCAAACAATGGCATTGTTAGCATTTGGCTCAGTCAACATCTAAATACCTACATCTCAGTTAGTTAAGTCAGTTTCTTAACTGTTTTATTCGGTTATAGTTGTTAGTTGATTGTAACTGAATGTGAGTAGGTTGTAGAGCTAGTATATATAGCTGTGAGTAGTTTTCTGCTCTAGATACGGAAGGAAAAATTCCAGATTGTAATTTCTCTTTGTATTCTTTGTGAGGAAAATCTGTATCCAGTGAGTGTGTGCAATTGATCACATTGTAAAGAGATTCATATCAATATAGTGGGTGCCCGTGGATGTAAGCTTGGAGCACATTGCTTCAAGAATAACCACGTAAATCCTTGGTGTTGCTTTTCTTTTATCTTTCTGCAATTTGTTCTTCATTTGGTGATCATTGAATCAGTCTTTGATTCGGTGATACTGGTTTTGTGGTGTTCAAATTTCTGGTTTTTCACAACAGACATAACATAATGGCAATCTTGGTCTTGGTTAATGTTAAACTATACGGCTAATTTCAGAAGGCAACTGCTTTCAAATGTGATGCAATTAATTATGAGGTCTATTATATATAAGACTATTTTTTACTTCAATCAAGTATTCTAAGCAAAATTAACATATATTATAACATGTAAGAATTCTTATATTTTGTTTTTGCTTAAATAATATTTAGTGTTCTTGCTTATATTTATTGCTGAGTTGGAAGTTAAAATTTAAGTATTTAATGCAAAATCAAGTAGCATATATTATAATCTGTGAAAACAAATAGTATATAACTATTGTCATGGTTCTTCAGTTCGAAAGCATGTTGGCAATATAGGACTTTGGGATGTTAAATGTGGCGAGAAATTGTTAACTTGATTATTGGATCTTTTTATTATTTTTGTAGGACTTGATGTATATGCTGTTTCAGTGGATAAGTCTTTAACTTC
Organism: Ammopiptanthus mongolicus; assembly: GCA_039655645.1. Taxonomy (NCBI): domain Eukaryota; kingdom Viridiplantae; phylum Streptophyta; class Magnoliopsida; order Fabales; family Fabaceae; genus Ammopiptanthus; species Ammopiptanthus mongolicus. The sequence goes on along the minus strand of CM077350.1, from coordinate 14,517,470 downwards.
TAAATTGACTACTGTGAAGAGTTTAATTTGACAAGTTGATTCTAGAGATGTAGTGTATTTTGTGCATGTATATGTATTTTAGCTCCTGTTTAGAAAAAAATATTTTTTTGTTATGTTTAGTATTACTATATTAGAAAGGTTGATTATTTTGTATAAAGTTTAGATGGAGTTCAATATGATGTAGTTAAGGTAACTTAGTCTGGAATCAAAATTTGTTACATATAACCAATGATATCACCATATCCATTTGATATTATTATATTTTATAAAGATTAGACATGTATAAATTTAACATTATATATTCGGATGAATGATTTGGATAGATTTGCAGAAGAAAAATATCTTAATCTTTATCGCTATTTAGAGTGAGTTTGTGAATGATGTATTTGATTTTTTTTAAGTAATATTATTATATTTGTTATGATCCCTACTTTATCCTTTTGCTAAAAGTGAACATCAGCAAACTATAATTATTTTGGAGAACTGATTTTGAAATGTCATGATAGATAAAAGAGCTAAAGGTTCCCACAGATATAATACAAATCATCTTTTGTATTAAATTCCAACAAAGTTGCATTATGTTGTTTTTCAAAAATAAGATTTTTATCAGATTTAAGAGCAATGTTGGAGATTGATAAGTGTTGAATTGAAAATAAATTACTTTCTTCCTAAGTAAAGGCATATTGCTTGACCTTTTATGTATAATTGCATACCATTTATTTTCAATTTTATACTTTCATTTATAAGTATTTATAAATTGCATGTTACAAAGTTAGTCTTCCAATATAAGTCATATAATGAAGACTTTTCCAAAGCTCCGACTCATAGATAAAATGACTTTACCGTTTTAAATAATTATTTTTCATCTTCATTTTTAAAATTTTTGTTTATACTAAATACTAAATTTGTAACAATTGGAGAGAAATAAATATTAAATATATTTGATATTTCAACAAGTAAATATATTCAATAAATAGCAAAAAACAGCCAACCATAATATCAAAATTAGATAAACAAATATTAAAACATATTTAATATTTCAATAAATAATAAAAATGACTAACATGTGTTGCATACGAAAATACCTACAAATTTGGACAATTACATATTGGAGATTTATCAACGTCTTAATTAATTACAACTTGTTGAATTTATGAGAATAATGCATCGTTCCACGATCACATTTGTAAAAACACCATCTTAACTAATATAATTTCAAACATGTTTGCTATTCAAATTATTTATATTACCCGCTTATTAATATATTATGAGTAAATATATAGATCGTTTTAAGAACATGCGTATAAATCAACGCGATCCGTGCGAAAGCACGGGTATCTGACTAGTTAGAAATAAACATAATTATAAACACCATTTTCCAAGAAACTCCATAAGCCAAATAAAATACGTATAAATAATAATAGATTCACAACCTCATTAGCAAAGCTGAAAAAAATCAAGCACTTCTCATCAGGGAACACATGATCATGGCAAATTATCATCCAGGAGGATATTTATCCACTAAGCAGTCTCTAGTTATTTTTTTCTAAAATCTGCAATTTGTTTCTAAACTCTGCATGCACCTTTACTCTGTCCAACCCAGACGATTCGAAATAAGAACTCATGTCCGGCCGCTGGTGTTATTTAATATAGGTTGATGCACATAATATACAAATACTCTACACTGAAACAAAGACCTAGAGCCTATTTAAAAACTCGATTCAATGCTGAAAATGATTGAGCGGTGTTTGCTTTATTCATGTCAAAAACGAAGTTTAGGGGGGGAAAAGGAATTGAAAACATTAAGCACATGAGAGAATGCTAAATGTATACAACAACAAACTCTTTCCAAACTTAAATACTTGAAGGAAAATAATTCCGTTTTCTAATATCAATACATTTTCAGCATTAAAAAAAATTCAATGTTTAATTTTTCTTCACTAAAATTCAATGCTAATTTTTTCAATTTAATCAAACATACCCATAGTATCTCAGCTTCAGTTAAAATTGCACAGCACCAGCCAACATTCCTAGTTACTATCATCAACAAGCCTCTTCATAAATAACATACATGTTACACAATTACATGAATACATGTTACACAATTACACAATTTTCAGTAATCATTTGGCAAGATAGCCATAACATAACAAGACAACCATATAAAACCCGTCTTCAGCAGTAGAGTTATCACCCAGTGTTTTTGCTTTCTCCTCCATAACTATTTCATTTCAATCTTTTTTTTCCACTTCTCCTACTTAGGTTCTGTGCAGTGTGGGCTATGTGAATTGCAAACTACAACACTAGACTCTTGGTAAATATTTTTACCTTCTCCTAATGTTTGAAGTGTAGACAAGAAACATCATATATATTCCCAACAGTATCAACAAGCAAATGATACAACCAACAATACAGATTCGTACCTCAGTATGACAAGCAAAAAGTCAATAGGATATAGTTTATTGAGTTTTTAACCCAAACCAGTAGAATATCTTAAATAAAAAATTGCACGCTATGATAAACAAGGAAATAGTTACATTAGAAGCTAATAACCTTTGATAGAAGTGATAGACTATAACAGAAAATAATAAACCAATAGAGTATCACGTAGACTTGCATATTTCCAAAAGTAGAAAGTGTTCCAAAAGTAATTCGTATTAAACATCTAAATAAGATTATGGTTGCGAAGTTATGGGTAAAGTCGATCTGGAGGTCTAGACAACTAGAAGAGGATCAAGTCTAGAATTTAGAAGTATTATCACTATAATATAATAGTGAAGTTCATAACTATAATAAGGAGAATCTTGGTTCAGCAATAGAACCCGAAAATCCATCATTGAAATAAAGAATTTGAAGTCATTAAGGCAGACAATTTATTATATAAGCATGTGATGCATTTAAGAATTGCATGTATCACTATCGAAACGTAAACCGTTTTCCAAAGGGGTCCCATTACTTCTATTGTCAGCAACCAAACAGAGTTTCTCGATGCAAATGAATGGTTCAAGAATATCATAAAGTTCTCAATGGAGTAAGTCCATAACATTAATAGATCATGAAATTAGAAGTCCAGTGTCAATCTGCACAGTCCTATATCATCAAGGTTATGTTCATACAAATAATGTATGTTAAATATGTTTAAGCCTTCCAGCAACAATTTAGGCACTTTGAGCAGAGTTTCATGGAACAAGAAATGAGCAGACCAGTGATGGATGGTATTGATTTTAAGCAGCTCTCTCTGATGTTGATAACTTGCAGCTTACTGCTCCATTTACGGTGGAGGAAATTAAAGAGGCGGTGTGGAGTTGTGAAGGAAACAAAAGCCTAGGTCCTGATGGGTTCAATTTTAGCTTCATCAAGTCATGTTGGGGTTTGATACAGGATGAGGTATGTAGCTTCATTCATGAGTTTCATAAGAATGGCCGCTTGCCTAAGGCGGTAACTTCATCTTTTCTAGCTCTAATTCCAAAGGTTGATCAGCCACAGTCTTTGTCAGAATATAGGCCATTATCTCTCATTGGTAGTATGTACAAAATAGTTGCTAAATTGTTCAATATGAGATTGAAAAAGGTTATGGGAAAAGTGATTTCCCCATGTCAATATGTTTTCCCCTCAAAGAGGCAAATCCTTGATGGTGTTCTAGTGGTAAATGAGATTATTGACTTGGCAAAAAAGAATAGAGATGAGTGTCTCCTTTTGAAGGTGGATTTTGAAAAAGCATATGACTCTATGAGTTGGAGCTTTTTGGAGTATATGATTGCTAGAATGGGTTTTAACGGTATTTGGAGAAATTGGATGAGGGCATGCATATTTTCAATTTCTATATCTGTTTTGGTAAATGGGAGCCCTACAGAAGAGTTTGTTGCGAAGAAAGGTCTAAGACAAGGGGATCCATTAGCCCCTTTCTTATTTTTGATAGCAGCCGAAGGTTTGGCTGGGTTGGTCAGGAAAGCAGTATCTTTGGGGAGCTAATCTGGTTATCTGGCTCACCAAGGTATCTCTTTCCCCCTCCTTCAATTTGCAGATGATACAATTTTGGTATGTGAAGGTTCATGGGATAATCTATGGAGCATTAAAACAATTTTGAGGAGCTTTGAGCTAGTATCTGGATTGCGTGTGAATTTTTCCAAAAGCAACTTGATTGGTATTAATTTGGATCATCACTTCTTAGAAGCAGCGTCATCTTTCTTGTCTTGTTGCATTGGTTCTATCCCCTTTAAATTTCTTGGGATTCCGGTTGGTGCTAATTCAAGAAAATGTTCAACTTGGTGGCCCGTGGTAGATTCGATGAAGAAGAGATTATCATTATGGAAAAGCCGGCAACTATCCATGGGAGATAGAGTTACTTTAATTAACTTTGTGCTCAATAGTCTACCTTTATATTTCTTCTCTTTTTACAAAGCCCCAAAAAAGATATTACTTGAGCTTACTAGGATACAAAGGAGATTTTTATGGGGTGGTGATGATGAACATAGAAAAATTTGCTGGGTTAGTTGGGAAAAGATATGCATGCCAAAAAAGCTTGGGGGTTTGGGAGTGAAAAATTTAGAGCTGTTTAATATTTCTCTCTTAGCAAAATGGAAACGGAGATGCTTAACAGAAAGGAAGGCCATATGGTATAAATCGTTGTCTTAAAAATATGGGCCGTTAGTTAAAAGTATTGTGCATGAGCCAGGTTCATTCGATAGCAGGGTTGCATCCATTTGGTAGAGGGATTTGATGTTATTGGATTCAGGTAGTGTGGGAGGATTTGCATGGTTTCAAGAAGCGATCAGAGTAAAATTGGGCTCAAGGGCAGAAATTAGTTTTTGGAATGATAGATGGGTGGGCACGGAGACTCTTAAACATAGTTTCCCAAGGCTTTTTCAGGTGGCGGCAGACACATCTATGAATATTGATGAGATGGGTATGTGGATTGATGACAGGTGGGTTTGGGGGTGGAATTGGAGGAGGAATTTATTTGGTTGGGAGGAGGACTTAGCAAATCAATTGCATAATCTTCTCAACTCGGTCACACTTCAAAGAGGGGTGAATGATTCTTGGTTGTGGGTTCTTGACTCTTTAAATGGTTTTAGTGTGAAATCTGGATATATAAACTTGTTGAATTGTCGCAGGGCTATGGAGATTAATCCCAATGTTGCAAAAGTCTACCAAAACATTTGGAGGTGTGATGTACCTTCAAAAGCAGCGGTTTTGGCATGGAGGTTGATCCAAGATAGGCTTCCAACTCGCGAAGCTCTTGCACAAAGAGGTATAATCTCATACAATCAAGGGATATCATGTGTATTCTGCTTCTCTACTGGTGAAAGTTGTAATCATATATTTTTCACTTGCCCTTTTTCATATAATATATGGTCGAAGGTGTATGCTTGGATGGGATTTAGTGGGGTGTTTCACAATGAGGGCATTTCTCATTTTTTGAACCATGGTTTAATTGCTAGAGGTAGGGGATTGAAAAGAGTCAAGTATATAATCTGGATGGCTACTTGTTGGTGCCTATGGAACATGAGAAACAAGATTATCTTTCAGGGATGTGCGGCTGATTGTAATATGGTGGTATATCAGATTAAGGTGGTTTCATGGGGATGGTTTTCTAATAGAGCGGGTAGAAATTCAGGATACTCCTTTTCAGATTGGTGTATAAACCCTTTGGGTTATTTATCTTCTTGTTAACTCTATGTACGATATAACGGTTTGAGTACCCCTTGCACTCTCCTTAAATAAATCTTTTGATTATCAAAAAAAAAAAAAAAAAATTTAAGTACAAATGTTAAATTTCCAATAGGTGTTTCTATTTGTACAATCCAACAAAATTTGGATTTAAATCTAAATAATACAATACAATTTGGATTTGCCTCACAATATGCTGAGCCAAAATCCAAACTAAAACCAAAATAACCTAATAGCACATCTTTCATAAACTAAGTAGCCTATATTTAGTACTCTTTGTGTATAGGTGAAAATGCATATCCAAAGCAAAATGAAAATTGTGCTTTCAAAAGTGCTAACTCAATACAAACCAGTAGAAATAAGGGGAAACAAAAGTAACTAATAGAAAATATTTGTCTGGCTAATTACCCATCTTGAGATGCAGATGACATGAAGTTATCCACAATTTGTTCTTCAATACTTGCCATGTTATTTGCATCTGCTTGACAATATACAATTTCAGGCTGACAGTTTCCTTCCTATGGAATCAAGGATTGCCCATATGCAAAAATATTAATATGGGATGATGATCCTGCATGTGGTTGGAAGCATGGCAAATTTTTTTGAAACTAAAGACCAATTGTTTGGGAAGTGGACACCAAACCACCAGTATCCCTTTCTACAAAAATGTTCAAAGGGTTTCAATGCTTTTGAAAGGGAAAAATGCCCAATTCATTGTCCATTTTCCTCTAAAGGTGTGCCAAAGTGCTCCTCAACCTTGACGGCTTTGCGTCAAGACTATCCGCCTAAGTAGTTTCCTGACTAGTTGATGATTCACCAGTCACAATTTCCTGACTAGTTTGTGCCTTCCAATTATCTCTTTGATGTGATCCTGAATTCATTAAGCATGTGAAAGGAAAACTACAAGGATTTTATTATTTTAAAATTCAAAGTGTCTTGAAGAACCATGATGATGAAGGGCGTGTGCTACTTGGAAGCCCATTTACTAGTCTTATTTCTTATTAAATAAAATGTAATAGGCTATTTGTGGATCCAATTTTGGGGGAACTTCACTTTGGTGTCCATGAAGTGTGGGCTACACTAAATTTGTATGATGACCAAGCCCAATTCACGAGGATTCACGAAATTGGAAGCTTCTAGGAGGACAACCTTTGGCTTGCAGTCATGAAAGGGGTTTTGTCATCTAGTGATGACCTTTTGTATGCACCCCTCCATCTCCTATATAATTCGAGTATGATGAATGGAAAGAAAACTAAGAAGTTGATTTTGGATTGAATCCAATTGTGAGGGTATTGTCTCTCTAAGGTTCTTGATTGAACCACCCCCTTTATCTTATCAAGAGTCCAAGACTTTTGTGGCGATCTTCATTAGGCTTATCAAATCCCCTTGGATTTGTGGCGCCTCTCCCTTTCCTCATCTTGATCCATTTTCTGTTTTTCTACTTTCTGAATTTGAACAATACATGTATTCTTACGTTTCTATGAACGTCTCACCAATTGTGCTTGATAATTCAACCTAAGATCATCAACAAGGCAACCCACTAATTTGGTTGTCATCTCCTTGTTGATGATCTTAGGTTGAATTATCAAGCACAATTGGTGAGACGTTCATAGAAACGTAAGAATACATGTATTGTTCAAATTCAGAAAGTAGAAAAACAGAAAATGGATCAAGATGAGGAAAGGGAGAGGCGCCACAAATCCAAGGGGATTTGATAAGCCTAATGAAGATCGCCACAAAAGTCTTGGACTCTTGATAAGATAAAGGGGGTGGCTCAATCAAGAACCTTAGAGAGACAATACCCTCACAATTGGATTCAATCCAAAATCAACTTCTTAGTTTTCTTTCCATTCATCATACTCGAATTATATAGGAGATGGAGGGGTGCATACAAAAGGTCATCACTAGATGACAAAACCCCTTTCATGACTATGCCACTAAGTGGTGTAATAAAAGCATTTACTAATCCACTAAGTGGCTAAATTACTATCCTACTTAAGTGACTAATAAAAAGTGGTTCCATAACTTCTAAAGGAGTTACCTAGGCATGCAAGCCAAAGGTTGCCCTCCTAGAAGCTTCCAATTTCGTGCATCCTCATGAATTGGGCTTGGTCATCATACAAATTTAGTGTAGCCCACACTTCATGGACACCAAAGTGAAGTTCCCCCAAAATTGGATCCACAAATAGCCTATTACATTTTATTTAATAAGAAATAAGACTAGTAAATGGGCTTCCAAGTAGTACACGCCCTTCATCATCATGGTTCTTCAAGACACTTTGAATTTTAAAATAATAAAATCCTTGTAGTTTTCCTTCCACATGCTTAATGAATTCAGGATCACACAACCAAATTAGTGGGTTGCCTTGTTGATGATCTTAGGTTGAATTATCAAGCACAATTGGTGAGACGTTCATAGAAACGTAAAAATACATGTATTGCTCAAATCAAGAAAGTAGAAAAACAGAAAATGGACGAAGATGAGGAAAGGGAGAGGCGCCACAAATCCAAGGGGATTTGATAAGCCTAATGAAGATCGCCACAAAAGTCTTGGACTCTTGATAAGATCAAAGGGGGTGGCTCAATCAAGAACCTAAGAGAGACAAAACCCGCACAATTGGATTCAATCCAAAATCAACTTCTTAGTTTTCTTTCCATTCATCATACTCGAATTATATAGGAGATGGAGGGGTGCATACAAAATATCATCACTAGATGACAAAACCCCTTTCATGACTATGCCACTAAATGGTGTAATAAAATCATTTACTAATCCACTAAGTGGCTAAATTACTATCCTACTTAAGTGACTAATAAAAAGTGGTTCCATAACTTCTACAGGAGTTACCTAGGCATGCAAGCCAAAGGTTGCCTTCCTAGAAGCTTCCAATTTCGTGCATCCTCATGAATTGGGCTTGGTCATCATACAAATTTAGTGTAGCCCATACTTCATGGACACCAAAGTGAAGTTCCCCCAAAATTGGATCCACAAATAGCCTATTACATTTTATTTAATAAGAAATAAGACTAGTAAATGGGCTTCCAAGTAGCACACGCCCTTCATCATCATGGTTCTTCAAGACACTTTGAATTTTAAAATAATAAAATCCTTGTAGTTTTCCTTCCACATGCTTAATGAATTCAGGATCACATAACACTTTAAGCCTTTATAATGGAAAGTTAGAATATAATGTATTTACATAACAGTTTCAATAACATTAGACATGAACATCTTCTGAACTATGCCTATATCTACCTCATACCACGACTCAATACTTATAACAAATTTTATTATAATGGAATACCACAGTAATCGTTTCAAAACATATTCACTATCATGATGGTTGAATTTCCTCTAAATAAACAATCACTTGGTTCAACTGCATTATTAGGCGTTACGTCTCACCGTCCTCGATAGGCATGCAATCAACTGCATTATTAGGCGTTACGTCTCGTCGTCACCTGTGTGGGCTCACGATTATCGGGCGTCCCCAATATATGACCATCTCATCATATCCAAGCTCTATTGGGCGTTACGTCTTGCCATCCCCAGTAGGCCATTCATACATTATGCAATCTGGGCGTTACGTCTCGCCGTCCACAATGTATTTCCATAAGCAAAATCTCTCACAATTGGGCGTTATGTCTCGCTGTCCCCCGTGCGACTTTCAAGATTCAATTCAAGCATCACATTTATCCCACAATTCATATCACACTAACATAATCATATAAATTTATACATTTGAGTCCAATTATTATATATAACCATATCACACAATTACACTTTTCTCCTCTGCTGATGGATACATCCCCGAGCTAGTGCCATGCCGACCTCAACTACAAATTTCAGTTTACTTACAAAATGAAAATATGTAAATCCCAAAATTTCTTCCTCCTTTTTTTCCTTTAAAACAAAGAAACTAAGCTCTGATACCAACTTTCACGACCCAAAACCGAGAGCCATGACCGGCCAGAAAATGGGACAAAGACTCATTTTCCGAAGCCTTTAAAAAAAATCATAAACCTGTTTTCAATACTTGCGTGTACATATATTTGTATGTATATATAATATATAAATAAAAAAAATGTCATCATAGCAAAAGAAAGAAAACCTAATCCAAAAGATTATCATCCAGGTTCTCCAAAAAAAAAAAAAAAAACCTAAAGACTCTTTGCATAGGCGGGGCATAGCACTATAGACCCCCCTCAATAAATCGGGACAACTCAGAATAATCCAGCAGCTTTATTTCTTGCATCTACACAAGAACGGAGGTAAGTTACACAAACTCAGCAAGGACATATGATAGAAAAGCCAACTATTTTCCTGTAATCACCTCCAACCGAAAAGCCCATCATCAAGTTACAATTCAACATTCTCATTTAACCCAAATTGTTAGTATGAATCAATAACTTCTAATATTGCTATAGCAAAACATTTAATCTACTCTACATAGCATAATCAACTATTGTACTCAATATCCCAAAATATATAATTCATCAATTCATAACATTATATAACACCATCATACTTAAATAGAATCACCCATATACGCCAATATTCTATCTATACCAAAACTCACAAATTATCTCAATAAAAAAATCATGATTTTATATAGATAAATATACCTCATCCTCATCCTCCCTATTACTCAAAAGCTAGCACAAGTACTGTAGACTTGTAGTTATGTTTTCACAATTAAATAAATAAATTTGGAACCACACTGCAGGGTGTGAATACCCCATTTGCAGCAAAACAAAGAGGTAACCATTACACTACACAACATTAAGCCAGGCCGCTGGTTCTAGTTCCTTTTCCTGCATAACAAGCTGCAAATTTCAACTTCTTTGTTCCCAAGACCTTCACGCCCCAAATAGATATGATGGAGTGCAAGTTACTTCTCATTTTATGGTCTATGCATTTCATAGTTTAGTGATCACATGAAATTTTATTTGATAGAAACATTGACATGCTTCTTGAAACACCACTCAAGTAATGGTGCCTAGAGTTTAACTTAAATTATACTATACAAGGACTAGTGGCAACACTTATCATTAGTCTACTTCCATATTGCTGTAGAATAACTTTATAAAATGATATTGGATTTTTAAATGGAATTAACTAGTGTAGTATAACTCTTTTTGCCATAAAAATGCTTAGCACCTTTTTATTTGTCAACTCTGATTCTTCTCATGCATAATAAGCTGCAAAAACGCAGCTCCTCTATTCCCAGGGCCTTTACGCCTCAAATGGGTATTCATCCATTCATAAAAAAAGAATGCCCAGTCAACCAAAACAATGCCCAACAACCTTCAACGTTATTTCCTATCTAATATGCTTATCTTGTATTTCTAATATTCATGATTCACTAAAATATACAAAGAGAAAAAGATCAATGCTAGAACACATTCATTCTCGGCCCCTGTCCTCGAGGGATGAAGATCACCCGTATCATTTTAGTGTACCACACCATATCCCAATCAATAATATATTATCATATAATTAAGTTAAAATTTTATTTAATATTGAAAGAGTAGAATACATTAGAAGATATTATTAGTTGGGACATGATGTGGTACACCAAAATGGGACAGAAAATTCTCATCCATCCTCGAGATCCTTCACGCTGCATTATTGGGTAGTTACCCATTCCATAATAAATTTTTCAACCAATACACTTCATTGTCTAGCAATGGGTTACTAAGTACCTGTTTGGTACTGCGTTGAAAAATTGCTTCCCCATCAAAACCACGGTAACAGTGGTATTATTGTAAAAATTGATAAGCTAACCGTGAAAGCTTCAAATTGAAGCTTCCACGTCCACACTTATCTGGACGTGATTTTGTCCAAATAAAAGTTATATCAAACACACTATAACACAATTTTAAAAACACGTTGGAACAAGTGAGGGGAGTAATTCCCTAGGAAACCATTTCTCTTCTATTTTTTTTTTCTCTTAGAAACACATAGGAACAAATGAGGGGAGTAACTCCCTTCATCTTCTTATTTCACACTTCTTGATTATTGCATTTAAGCACCTAATTTAATATGTATTTGCTCCTTCCTCCTTATTATTGGTATTTAGTCTTTGGATTCAAAAAAAATAACACTTATTATTTTAGTGCTTTCGGATTTTTTTTTTTAATTTACCTAGGGTAAAATTCAAATTTATGTTATCCTACACAAAAGTGACGGGTTTCACAAAACTCTGTCAGCTGAGTGGCTTTGGGCATGGGTACACTTCTGGTTCCTATATTTCTTCTTCCTCCATCACCATCTGAAAACCCTAACTCCATTGAAGGAGCTTCTAACTCCATCTAAAAACTTAGTTATTAGAGTCTAAGAATGATGATTCAGTGTGTTATATTTGGATTTGCTTTGTTTTGTTTTCATATATATACTTTGATTGATTGATAGAATTTCACTATGATTCTAAAGATGCATTTGAATTGATGGTTGCTTCATTTCCACTCTCAGGTAGAAAGATGATCATGAATACTAGGAAGAAGAAGAAAAAAGGGTTTAAATTAATTTCCAAATGACGTTGATATTGTAGGTTTTTGCCCCTAGATTTACCTTGCGAAAAATGTCTCATAAACATCTATTTTCATACTTGGTTGAAGCTTCTTCAATGGAGTTAGGGTTTTCAGACGGTGATAGAGAAAGAAGAAATATGGGGACCATAAGTGTATCCTGACTTTTTGTCAGGGACGATTTTGGGCATTTAATCTTATTTCTTTTTACATATTCCATGTTAGATTGGTCAAGTCAGCACACTAACGAACACATCAGTTACTTAACGGTACACATCAGTACACTGACGGACGTCTGGGGTGCAACACCCTTTCCCGAGTGTCACATTCCCGAACGTTTATAAGGCTGAAAATATTTATTAATGCGGAAAATACGATTTTTTTTCTTTCTTTTCATAAAGATGTAATGAGATTAGTAAAGGTAAATAAATAATACTAATAAATGAACTTAGGTTCACCATGCATTTCTAGAACGTACTGTATTATAAATACAGAAGCAGAAAACAGAAAATAGGAACAAAAATAATACTGTATACAGACATAAGTCTAATGCATAATTGACATAAGGAATAAAATAAGTACTAGGAGTCGTAGCTACCAAAAGGTATTACAAATACTGACACAGTCTGACCCAGACAAAATAAAATAGCAAAAGGAGTCTCCCTCTAGACTCAAGGAACTACTGGACTAAACCGTCGTCGCGTCCATCTGTTCAGACAGCAACAACAAGTATCAGCAGAAAACATACAGATATGGGTGAGATTCCCGTTCATCAACACAACAAAACAGTAGTAGTAAAAACGGAACGACTCACCAGGTAACAGCGTACCCAACATGCTTACTCGAATTCTCAATATAAAACATGTTAAACAGTTAACAGCATAATATCGTGTTAAACAGTTAACAGCATAATATAAGGCATTCTTAAAACATAACAACGATTTATAACAGTAAATGAAATCATCAACAGTCATGACTCAATGCCATATGCCACAAGGGTAAAACTCTGACCCTTACTCCATGGAGCTAACAAAACATTCGGAGAGAGTGAATGAGAGGACATGTTCCGGTTTCTGCCAGCCATGAGTAAGATGCTACAACATTCGCAACGTGCACATATCTGGCTTTACGGTAACACTCTCGACCAAACATGAAAAATACAGCATCTAATAGAGGATATCAGTGTATTGCACGGATTCGCCACGACACAGAAGAATCACCAACTGGTCACATGTCAGCATTCCAACCCTGATACCTCCAAAAAGACCATTGAAGATCGTCACCGTAGGATTCGCACCCGCATCAAGGTGTAAGCTCAACTCCTAGGCCCAAGGCCTTACAACTATGCACATGAAATGCCAATGCTTACACAAAGCAGATGTGATAAAGTAATGTCTATCCATTGGATAAACCTCAAGGTTCACTAAGGTTCTCTTCCTTAGAAACTACATGCGTCTTTGTTTCATAAAACATTTATCCCTCGGATAAATATCTCATGATTCCTTTGGAATGATCCAGACTGCTTTCAGAATCGCCGACTGTCCCCACAAACCAACACAAGTCTTTTCAACGTGTTTTGTCCTCACTCACACGCTTTCTAGGAAACTTCCCAGAATGTCACCCATCCCATTATTACTCTAAGTCAAGCACGCTTAACTATAAAGTTCTTATGTTCTAAGCTCCCTAAAAGAAGATAAATCTTGTTGGTATAGGTAGTACCAATCAATTCTTATATGCCGTCTCTCAACTATACAGTCCCATACCTGTGTAACCTCAGGATTCCTTCCACTGTATAGTCCCATACCTGCACAGTCTCCGGATCCATCTCATTCCAGTTATCACAAGAAGGAAACAATTGAACGATTAACCTGGATCCGAATCACCGGTCCGTCATCGAACTACTGTTTCAAAACCCAAAACGTTTCATGTTTGTGTTTACGTCTTATGAATTATGTCGCAAGTCCTAAGCATTATGAATAAGGATTGAGAATCCTCTTAGATAAGTTTTTAAGCCTTTCTAAGGTATTAATCCTTGATTTTGAATTAAGGAAATAATTGTTGATTCACTTAAGTCTTATGAACTCATTGATGTACTAAGTCATCAATGGTATAGTACATGGTCTTGCTCCACCACATACTATACTTAATTAACCCTTGTCTTCAACTTTAAGTTAATTACTTAACTTCGGTTTTTCACGCGTAAAACTTTACGATTGAGTTAAAAACTCTTTCTGCAAACCAAAACAACTTTTACAATTGAAAACTCATTTGATTTGAAACAACATTTGAACTACTTACTTTATTTCTAGCATTTTCTGAAAGGAAAAATTTGCTTAGCGAGAGTACATTCGCTTAGCGAAATTGAGCCAGTGATACCTCCTTTGAAACTCCTCTGTATCGCTCTGCGAAACATAATTCGCTTAGCGAAATTCGTTGTATTCGCTTAGCGAAGCTTAATTCGCTTAGCTAAAATGGAGGCGGTTACACCTCTTTTGAAACTCCTCTGTATCGCTCGGCGAAACATAATTCGCGTAGCAAAAGTCCATTCTATTCGCTTAGCGAAATGGAGGCAGTGATGCCTAACTTAGAATTTCTCTGTTTTCGCGTAGCGAAATTTAATTCGCTTAGCGAAATTTGCCTTTAAGCAAAACATGAACCTTATTCTAAAATGAAGGTAAAGTCTTTATGAAACCTATGCTAACTTTCATGAAATTTCTCTTTTTAAATCACTTAGTTACTTAGATGACTAAGATAAAAAGGCATGTTTCACTTTGGTGAAAACACTTAAAGATTGAAGCTTCATTTGATCTTTGGATCAAATCACTTTGATTTCCCTTTGAAACATAGGTCACTAAAACATTTTTCTTTACATCAAAACCTTAATTTGTTCAAGAACTACTCATACTCTTCCTTTTCTTAAGGACATGGCCAAAAGCCTATTAGGAACAAATGTGAAGATTTGCTTCACCCTCAAGACAAGCTATAACTCACAATGTTCATCTTATTATGACAAACAACAATTACATATCATTACATCATAATCAAGCATAAAGTCCGTCACACATCATTTGCATCATGATCAAGCATAAAAGTCCATACTTGATCTAGTGATCAAGGTAGGTTTTTCAACATATATGAAAATGATTTTCATCCAATCACATCATCATAAACATATGCTAGAGCACACTAAAGCATAACTACACTTATTACACATTGTTCTCCAAGAGAACCAATTTAAATGGTGAACCCAAACCAAAGGGTTTCACCCACATATAAACTAAACAACCATCTTCACCACCACCATTTTGGTGTGATGAGGTTCACCCCCATACCTATTGAAGAGCAGACTCCCGGATCAAAGTCGGTTGATCGGTTCGTGAATCTCCTGATAATCGTCACCAACTACAAACAACCAAACAATCAAACATTAAACAACAATTAAAACAAAACTCAACAATTCTACCCAAGGGTTTTCGGCCACCCTAAAGAAAATAAAGCTAGGAATTGATTTTGGTTTTCCATTTCATGGATTCAAAGGCAAAAGGTAAGCTAAGGATGAAATCAAGTGTTAGAAATCAAAAATTGATGAAAAACACTATTCATCATCACCTTGTAGGGTTCAGCCATATTGGGATTTTAGGGCTATGATGAGAATTGAATCATAAGCTCTTGGGTTTAAGTAGAGAATGATGAAGTGAGTTCAAAGAAATTGGTTTCACATCAAAATGATTTTTCTACCAATTCCTATGGGTTTTCAAAGTTTTGAATATAAGAAATGATTTTCATGAAAATGAAGTTTGATCTTGAAATAAAGAGAGATTAGAGAAGCTAGGAGATCATAGAAGTGATCTTACCTAAGAATGGAGGAAGATTGCTCAAGGAATCAAGTGATTCTAACAAGGTTTCATGAATCTTCAAGAAGAAAATGGAGTTTTCTTCAAGAACAACTATGGAGTTCTTTAGAGGAGGGCTGTGTCCGTGGAGATGAAGGCTGGAAGGGCTGAGTTCAGCCTTTAAAAAGCTCACTTAAGGGCAAAATGGTCATTTGCCAAAAGGGTAAAATGGTAAAAGCACAAAAGATTAAGGTTAGGGGCATTTTGATAATTTTGCGTCTAGATTTTCATGATCGTCATGACGATTCTGGCATACTCTCCCAAGTGTCCTGGATGATGTGGTACCGAGCTTATCCGTTGTCGGGTCTCGTTGAATCCCTTTACGACTCCAAACGCCTCCTGATTCGATTATACGATCGAATATAATATATTATTATTATTATTATTATTATTATTATTATTATTATTATTATTATTTTTCGGACGTCAGGACGGATTTTAACAAAGATGTAGAGAATAAAATCCCAAGACTTACTGTCTCGTTAACGAGTCCAAATTTGGTCTCGATAGTAGAAAAAGGCTACTATTCGTGAAAAATGCAGACCGGGCTCCGTTTGAGCTTTCGCCCGAAACTTAATCATGACTTCCTATGGTTGTGTAGAACATTCCTATCTTCTCAGAATATTTTATTTCACTCTCTAAACCCTCCAATAAAATACAACGTTAAAATACTAAAGAATTAGAGAACGTGAAAATCGGGACGTTACATGGGGTGTCAAACTAACGGAGGACTAATGTGTGCCTATTTTGCCATTCTCGGGAATTAAATGGTGACTTTTTTTATAGAGATGAAAAGTGTACCCTGTATTTTTGTCGAGAAATATTTTGGGGCTTTACATGATGCTTCAAAAGGCAATGGCTAAAATCCTCCCTTCTCTTTCTGAAGGATGGATCCTCTCATTTTTATGACCAATGATATATATTTAAAAAAAATGAATGGACAAGATTGATTACCGGTGATGGGAAGAGCCAGTTAACTCTTTTGCACCAAATCAAAACAAAAAAGGTTGTGAAAAATTAGAACACCGAAAAAAGAAAAACAACAGCAAAATCAAGTCTTTGCTCCTTCAATTGAATCAAATGCTCGGTCCTCAACCTCTCTATCTCCCACCTAAGGCCCTATCTCCCAAACCAATGCATCACCTCATCAATCAAGAATCCCAAAACTGTATATTGCAAATTTCTAGCCAAACCCCTCTTCCTTCTTCTCTTTATCTTCCTTCTTCTTACAGTTACAACAAAGTTAATTTAGAAAAAAAAAATAATAATAAAAGGAACAACCACACCTTTATTTCAAAAACGAACAGTATAGTAACGCAATATAGAAAGCAATAATGGCAGCCATGAAGAACCCAAACTCAGAAATTGCAACCACCAAGGAAAAAGAGGATGAAGAGGTGTCTCCCAAACCTAGATCTAAAAAGAGATGCTTTTTCTTATAAAAAAAAGGAAAATATTTAAATTAGGATCGAGCTCGTTGAAGTTGGCGAAGCTAGCGCTCACGACAAGGTCTGTGTAGATTGGACCGGAGGTGGTGGCGTTGCGGCGAAACTTATATGGAAGGACATGAAGGGGAGCCGGAGTTCGGTTGGAATGGTGGCATGGGTACGCGACGCCTTTGGATGTTGGTAGCGGCGGGGGTGTCATTTTTGGCGGAGGGAAACTGTTGTCGGAGATGGAAAAGGGAGAGTCACTGAGTCAGAGAGGTGGAGTCTTAAGTTTTTTTTCTTTTTAGATTTTTTTTTAACTGATTATACTTTATACTTAAAAAAGAAACAAAAATACCGGTTATAACCAGTAAAAAAAGTGATGGACCGATACTCAACCTTCAAGTTGGAGGATTGTAGCTTTTGTAGCTTCAAAAAGAGTTGTCTTCGGTCCTCCAAAATTATTTAGAGGACGGATCCTCCAATCATTCTGGTCCATTGATTTATTAATAGATAAAGTATGTGGTTATGATTAATTACCGGATAAGGGAGAAGTCGGTTAACATCACAAATCCAACCTTTCTCATCTCTTTAATTTCTCTTTCCTCAGTTTTTCCTTCGCCGTACATAAGAGTCTCAAAGGAAACAACCATCCATTGCTCCAACAAAGGCCGGGAAGAAGCGAGTGGAGAAGAAACCGGCAGCGGAGAAGGTACCGACAGAGAAGAAGTCGAAGGCGAAGAAAACAGAAACTACGCACCTAAACCAAGTTAGTCAGAACCAAAAACCAGAAGCAAAAAAGCCAAATAAACCAGAAAGATCAGTTAGTCAGCACCGAACCATCAACCAAATCCATCCAGAAAATGAACCATAAATAGCAACAAACCAGAAAACAGTAACCAAACTAGACAATCAGCACTAGAAACCATCAATGGCACCAAACCAAAAACATAGCAATAAACCAAAAATTAAGCACTAAACCACAAGCATTGCAGTAAACAAAAAACTATATTATATAGCAGAAACAAATGATAATATTCTTCTATTTATAAATCTTATTCATGCTTTTGTGATGTTCAAATTGAGCCACTATCTTCATTAGCCAAGAATGAACCATTCTTTTGTCTTTGCATTTCTGTAATGTAGTTAATCCAAAAACTATAAGCATTGTGTATGAAAAAAATCCTATACACATTTAATACAAAATGAGCAGAATGGCATAAATAAAAGGATCAATCTCCTTTTTATTTATCTACCTTAAATTTATGGATGTCTGGTTGCACCATGAATCATTTTTTGGAAATTATTGGGAAAACTCAAACATAAGTTATATATTGGAACTAAACATCAGTGTTGTCTGCAACTAATTATTAATTTTCCAAATGAGCATATAGCATTGTTCATACTCACCTTATACATCCACCTGTAGTCCACAGACCTACGAAAAGAGATAAACCGTATAAGGTTCCATGTAGACCAATAATGACAAGAGCAAATAGCAAAAATGCAGAAGAGGTTGCGCCAACAAGCATCTGTCAATATTTTATTATTTAATTCTAAGAATATATGTAACTAATCTAATCTAATGACTAGTGTCAAAATGTTATGAACTTTGCCATTGGCCATAGAACCTGTATCATATGAGAAGTTTGAAATTCCGTAATGTAGGCGGTAAAAAAATTAATCATTCACAAATTATGGAAGTTTTAGATATAAAGCCTTGTAAGCATTAAAAAAGCACCAAAAGGGTACTAAATTACTTCAAAAGGGAGCATAAATACAAATTCACTTGTTTTCTTGTTAGTGCTTAGTTTCTAGTTTGGTTTGCAGATTTATATTGGTTTGCAGCTTTATAGACCAAGTGGAAGTGCATCTGGAAGTGAAATATAACCTAAGATATCGGAACCGATATTTCTAGTGAGTTTTGTAATTAGAGACTAATTTGGATTACACATTTTTTTAAGGATTAATTTGGGTCTAACGAAATGCCTCCTTACATTTATTATGAAAAAATAATGTCATGTCAATGAGATGACATTTCACATAAACACATCCCTTAACTCAAATGAACTTTGATTGATGAAAGGATCATTGTTGTTTAAAAATAATACTTTCTTGGAGAAACAAATATTTTGAAAGTTAATTCAGGGGAACATATTCCGAAAACATAATTAGTGCATCAACACTAGAAAACAGGCTCTCAATGATTTAAAATTATGGCTTGGTCCCTTATTTTATTTATTCTATTTTTTGTTTTGATTTTTTTTATAATTTTTTTGATTTGATCCTTTATTTTGTAAAATTATATCAATGTGGTCCCTTTTTTATTTTTTATTTTAAAATGGTCCCCAATTTTATAAAAATTAAATCTATGTGATCCCTTTTTAGTTCCGATATAATCCCTCTTTTGTTTATTTTGTTTCAAAATGATCTATTATTTTACAAAAGTTATATCAATATGATCTTTTTCATATAACAATTTAAAAGGAAAAGCTCATATTAAAATAAAAAATAAAGATAAGAAACGAAATCGAAAAAATAATAAAAAATAAAATAAAGATACGAGTGGAACGTATGATTTAGCCTAAAATTATTATTAGATTAAACTAATCATTTAGTTTCTATATGTAAAAAATTTTAAAATTGGTCCCTACATGTACAATTATTTTTAATTTAGTCATCATCGTTTATTGGTATTGTAACACGGTCAAGTGATAGGAATCAAATTCAAAATGATTATCATATGTATGGATTAAATTAAAAATGATTGTTACATGCAGGGATCGAATTCCAAATAAAAATTTGAATTTGGTCCCTACATATGATAATTATTTTTAATTTGGTCCCTATACTGAAACTTTAACAAATATTGTTATGACATCAATAAATTACGAAAATCAGATTAAAAATAAATATATATATAGAGATCGATTTTAAAAAATTTAGCATATAAGAACCAAATTCAAAATTGAGACACCAATTATTAGTTGAACCTTATTATTATTTGTAGGTTACTAGAAAATATCTCAATTTGGTAACGTGCTTCAATACTCCAGGTTGACTTCTTCATCTTCCGACTTGGGATACACCGTTACAAACTTCGATTGACTTCAGATTCCTTTCATCTGACCCATGACTTCTTCATCTTCCGACTCAGATCGCAAATGGATCTACGACGTTTTCCTGAATTTCAGAGGGGTAGACACTCGTAGGAATTTCATTTCTCATCTCTACTCTTCCCTTTCAAATGCTGGAGTCAACACTTTCATTGACGATGAAAAGCTTGAGAGGGGAGAGATGATAAAACGGGAAATATATCGAGCAATAGAAGGGTCTCAGATATCTATCGTGGTTTTCTCCCAAAACTATGCTGAATCTGGATGGTGTCTTGATGAACTCGTGAAAATCATGGAGTGCCACCGAAATATTGGTCAGCTGGTCATACCCGTATTTTACGATGTTGACCCATCCGTTGTACGTCATCAAAAGGGTACTTTTGGAGAAGCCTTCGAAAGACTTCCAGTAACATTTCTAAAGATGACCAATGTGGTGCCGGATTGGAAGAGTGCACTCACCGCAGCAGCAAATTTGTCTGGTTGGCATGTGAGGAATCACAAGTAAAAATCTACACTTTCTTGGTTTTTTTTTCTATTTGAAAAGTCATTGCTTTGCCATCTGAGTTTAGATATTCACATGATATACTCAGAAAAAGAGAGAGAGAGAGATGATATTCACATTTACTTTAAATGTATGATTAAAAGAATATTTTTGTAGGATTTAATTGGTATATACTGTCAATGTGAAGATTTTTTTATATTGTATCAATCATATTTTGATACATTATTAAAAACGTTTGAGTCTATTCTAACTACCTACAAGTCATTCATATCATGATTTTTGATTGGTTGATAGTATAAAAAACTTTATATTGACAATGCATATCAAATAAACTCAATTTTATATTTTGATATTCTACTAGAAGGTTTAGTACAAGTATTATGGGAAAGGTAAAAAATAAGGATTTAATTGGTATATATTATCCGTGTATTTTTTACACAGTCAATCAATCAGAAATTGCCACATAAGTTAAATTGTTTGACTCTTATCCTAACAATCTTAAAAGTCATTCATATCATGGTTTCTGATTGGTTGACAGTGTAAAAAACTTTACACTGATAATGTATAGCAATTAAACTCAAAAAATAATTATATTGTGTGACTTAGGATTTGACAATTGCCTTGATTCAAAGTTTAGTCAAATGTCACTGATCCAAGGTATAATTTAAGCTTATCATCATTAATAATTGATGCTAATTTTGTATATTTTGCAATTATTATTATCACAGGTCTGAAAGCCAAGTAATAAAGGAACTTGTTGATGACGTTTTGATAAAACTAGATATAACAAACTTGTCTATTCCCGATTTTCCCGTAGGAATAGAACCCCGTGTGCAAGAAGTGATTAAATTTTTGGAAAGACCATCAAGAAGAGCGCCATCAAGAAGAGGTCATATAGTAGGAGTTTGGGGAATGGGAGGAATTGGTAAAACAACCATAGCCAAAGCCATCTACAATGAACTTGGAAAAAATTTTGAAGTTAGAAGTTTCGTTGAAAATATTAGAGAAGTTTGGGGGAAAGATAGGGGCCAAATTGATTTACAAGAACAACTTCTTTCGGATATCCTTAAAAGAAAAAACTTTAAGATACATAGCATTGAGTGGGGGAAAACTATGATCAAGGAAAGACTTGGTGAAAAAAAGGCACTGGTTGTACTTGATGATGTGAATAAGTTTGAGCAACTAAATGCACTAGGTGGAAAACATGAGTCAGTTGGTCCAGGAAGTGTAATACTCATAACAACAAGAGATGTACGTCTACTTGATGTCCTCGAAGTTGACTATGTCTGTAGACTGAAGGAAATGGATGAAAATGAGGCCCTTGAGCTTTTCAGTTGGCACGCTTTCATGCAAGGGAGACCAAGAGAAGACTTCATTGAGCTCTCAAGAAATGTAGTCACTTACTGTGGAGGACTACCGCTTGCTCTTGAAGTCCTTGGGTCTTATTTGTACGAGAGGACAAAAGAACAGTGGAAAAGTGTATTGTCAAAACTAGAAAGAATTCCCAATAATCAAGTACAAGAGAAACTGAAAATAAGCTTTGATGGTTTAGAGGATCATACGGAGAAGGATATATTTCTTGACATATGTTGTTTCTTCATCGGTAAAGACAGAGCTTATGTTACAGAGATATTAAATGGTTGTGGACTTCATGCTGAAATTGGAATAACAGTCCTGGTAGAAAGGAGCCTCATAAAAGTTGAAAAGAATAACAAGCTCGGAATGCATGATTTGCTACGAGACATGGGAAGAGAAATTGTTCGTGAAAGTTCACCTGAGAAGCCCGGGAAGCGTAGTCGATTGTGGTTTCATGAGCATGCACTTGAAGTATTGAGAGAAAATACTGTAAGAACTTTCTCTATATACTATTCTGACACTTTTGATCATTCTCCATGATCTTATCATGATCATAAAACTGTTTGTTTCTGGATCATTTTGCTCTTCCTAACTTTTGGCTGAAAATTGTGGGATTCATATTTCTGTATATTTGTCTTGTAATGTGTATTAGAAGTATGATTAGGCTACATGTTCTGCTTTCTAGAGAGAAAACAACAAAGGTTTCCCTTTAGTTCTAAAATTTTTCTTTGCTCTTTTTTTTGAAGGGAAAGAAAGCTGTTGAGGGATTGGCTTTGAAGTTGCAAAGAGCTAGTAGAGTTTGCTTCAGTACCAACGCTTTTGAGAAAATGAAGAGACTGAGACTTTTGCAACTTGATCATGTACAACTCTCCGGAGATTATGGGTATCTTTCCAGACACCTGAGATGGGTCAATTGGCAAGGATTTCCTTTAAAATACATACCGGACAACTTTTATCAGGGAAATGTAGTTGCTATTGACTTGAAGCATAGTTATCTTGGACGAGTCTGGAAGAATCCCCAGGTGTATATTACTTGACATTTTGTTTTTGTACTCAAAGTATAATGACAATATTATTTGTTGTTACCATTTCATTTTCCATCTCATCTCTAATTTTTCTTGAAAATTTTCTATTCTTGCAGTTGCTAAAGATGCTCAAATTCCTGAATCTCAGTCATTCCAAGTACTTGACAAACACACCTGACTTTTCAAAACTACCCAATCTTGAAAAGCTCATTCTCAAGGATTGTCCAAGTTTGTCCAAGGTAAACGAGTCTATTGGAGATCTCAAAAATCTTCTTCTGATAAATTTGAAGGACTGTACAAGCCTTAGTAATATACCAAGGACAATCTATCAGTTGAAATCTTTGAAAACTCTCATCCTTTCTGGTTGTTCAAACATAGACAAGTTGGAAGAAGATATTGAGCAGATGGAATCCTTGACAGCTCTAATTGCAAAAGATACTGCTGTAAAACAAGTGCCCTTTTCAGTATTCAGATCAAAAAGCATTGGATATATATCCTTATGTGGATATGAAGGATTATCACGTGATGTTTTTCCTTATATCATTTGGTCATACATGTCACCAACAAGAAATCCCCTACCCCACACTCACCCATTTGGGAACATAACATCGCTAGTGTCCATGAATGTACAGAACAATAATTTGGGTGATCTATCACCAATACTTCACGGGCTTTCAAATCTTCGAAGTGTTTGGGTGCAATGCCACTCGGAGTTTCAGCTAACTCAAGAATTAAGAAGAATTTTGGATGACATATATGATGTAAATTTTAGTGAATTGGAAGCAACATCATGTGCATCACAAATCTTAGAGCATTCCTTGAGGTTTCTTTTAATTGGAATGGGAAGTTACAACCAAGTCTTAAATACTCTTAGCAGTAGCATATCACAGGTACCTTCTCCCTCTATCAATTTTCTCCTTATCTTCACCATTGATCAAGAGAACTTTAAGTAACATTTACATGGTGAAAATATTTGCTGTGTTTGATGATCAATGGGAACATTGCGAACATGAAGCATGCTTACGAAGACCTAAGTAAATATCAATTTACAAGTGCGTAATTTGAGCTTGATAAATGGGATTAGTAGCCAAATAAGTAATGCAAATGTTATCCCCAAAAAAAAGGGGAGATTCAGGCAAGTGAAGGAGATCAAACATCATATGCAGAATTCAAGTGAACTCAGAAACAGTACTAGTAATAGCATGGTATTCGCCTTTTCGGCTTCTGTGCTAGAGTGAAAGATAATATTTTGCTCATGAGATGATCAAGAAATAGGAAGAGCGACATAAAAAATGATAACTTGAAAATATGGAATAATCTGAATATTATTTCATAAATGGTCAATACAAGGATTTACATTATATACACATGGGCTAATAACTACCTTGCTAGAATGGGCCTATATTACACATGTCCTAATAATTAAAAATAAAAAAGATGAATCCGTACATCAAAAGAAAATAAACTATGATTATTCTCAACACTCTCACTCAAGTTGGTGAATGGATATCAATCATTCTCGGCTTGCTAGTAAGATTCTAAAAGCGTTCTTTGGGAAGTCCTTTAGTTAGCATGTCTGCCAATTGATGTCCCGAAGGGATATATGCTGTGTTGATTAGACCATTGTCTAGCTTTTCCTTAATAGAGTGCTGCTCTATCTCTATGTGTTCGGTTTTGTCATGTTGAACCAGATTATGAGCAATACTAATGGATGACTAGTTATCACAATAAAATCTCTATGTGCTTCATCCATAACAACTTGCAGACCCCTTGTGCCATAGCTCGAAATTTAGCTTCTGCATTACTAGATCGAGCAACCACATTTTGTTTCTTACATCTCCATTTTACAAGATTTCCACCAAGAAACATGCAGTACCCTGATGTTGATTTTCTGTCAATAACTGAACTTGCGTAATCTACATCAGTGTGCACTTCCATAGCTAAATTTCCATTCCTCTTGAAAAGTAATCCTCTTCCAAGTGTGGTTTTAAGATACTGCAGAATACGATCCACAACTTGCAAGTGTCACACTCTTTGGTCATGCATAAACTGGCTAACTACACTCATAGCATAAGCTAAGTCCGGTCTGGTATGTGCTAAGTATGTCAACTTCCCTACCAACCTTTGATATTGAGGTTTGTCAACTTTGGGGCTTTCTTCATCATTCATATTCTGTGATTTTGTTCAAAGGGAACACCAGTGACCCTACATCTGAGTTTCCTAGTTTCCTTAAGAAGATCTATGACATATTTTCTTTGGGAAATTAAAATGCCTTGTTTGGAGTAAGCAACTTCAATCCCAAGAAAATATTTTAGCCTTCCAAGATCTTTCATTTCAAATTCAGCAGCCAGTTTCTCTTCAAAAGTTGTTTCTCACTCACGTCATCACCAGATATAATGATATTGTCCACATACACAAGTAGGATGGTGTGTATACCTTCATGAGAATGTTTAAAGAAGAGGGTGTGATCACCTTGACTTTATCGGTTTCTGTATCCCAAGGACAACATTATCTTTGTGAATCTCCCAAACCAAGCACAAGGTGATTGTTTCAATTCATATAAGGTCTTCTTTAATCTGCACACCTTATTTCTTCCATCATCTGAGTCATATCTTGGAGAAGTCTCCATATAGACTTTTCCAAGTCACCATGGAGGAAAACATTTTTCAGGTCAAACTGGTGTAGTTCCCACCGAAGTGTGCAGCAAGAGAAAGAAGGATCCTTACTGTGTTCATCTTTGCCACTAGAGCAAATGTTTCCTATAGTCAATTCCATAGGTTTGAGTGTACCTTTTTGCTCCAGTCTTGCTTTATACCGGTCAAGAGTGCCATCAGACCATATTTAACTGTATATATCCACCTGTACCCTACTGGATTTTTTCCCCTGGTCTCTCAACAATCTCCCATGTTTTGTTCTTCTCCAACACACTCATCTCCTCATTCATGGCTTAAACCCAATTCCTATCCTTCAATGGTTCTTGTACCGATGCTGGAATTTTAATAGAATCAATGACTGAAATGAAACTCTGGTGTTGCAAGGAAAGGTGTTTAGAAGAAACAAATTGAGAAATCGAGTACTTAGCACAAGATCTTTTCCTTTTCCTCAAGGCAATGGGTAAGTCATCTAGGTCAGGGTCACAATTATTTAAAGAAATATCCAAAATACTAGAATCAAGAACATTAGGACTAGTACCTTCAGTACTTACTATAGGCTGAGACGTCTGATGTTGCTGTTGGACCAGGTCGGGTTTGTTTCTCTTCTGATACACCAATTTTGGTGTAGTGCCCTTGGCCTTAGGTGGTTCAGGTGCTAAATCAAAAAAAAGCTAATTCTTGTACACTAGAAGGCAACACAGGGAGTATAGAAGACTTGGTAGGTACAACAGACTCAGGAAACTTAAGATGTATAAAGACCCCAGGAAATAGGGGTGTTCGCGAATCGGTTTTGAGTTAAAAAGTCATTTAATCCAAATACAAAAATTAGTCGTCGTTCGGTTTGGTTTGGATTGATTCTTGTATCAAATCCGAACCAATCCAATATGATTAAAATCGGTTTGGATTGAATGATTCGTTTTTTACCAACACAAAAGCTAAAAAATATGCCTAAATAACATTAACATATATATAACATATAATATACTAAAAATTAAAACATTAAAAATTAACAAGCTATGTTGTCAATCCGAAATAGCAGCGCGAAGCGGACGAGCCCAAAAATGCTATAGCGAGATAGCGCTAGTAGCATGGCCGCTATTGCGAAGAAGGGGAAGAAGGAAGAGAGGGGGAGAAGAAGGAGAAGCGGGGGAGGAGGCAGAAGAAAAAATGAAACCTACCAGAAAAATAAGGATTTATTGTGGTGTTTAAAAAGAAAAAAGAAGAAACCCTAGAAGTAAAAGTAAAAATGGGGATTTACTGTATTTAAGTGAAGGTAAATAAGACTTTTTAAAGATAGGTTTAATTTTTTCTTTGGGCTTAGAGTTAGGCCCCGTTGTTTCAGAAGATTATTTTTTCTTTCTTTGGGCTTTAGGTTAGGTCCTTTTGCTTCAGAAGAAGGAGAGACTTAGGGTTAGTTTCGGGTTTCTCAAAATCTGGAGCCATCGTCAGAACAGGAGAGAGAAGAAGCACAGAGCCGCTGTCAGCACAAAATTGCGGCCAAGGAGCGTGTGAAACGGTGCGATTCTTGCCCCGGCGGCCGTACCCATAAAGTGCGACGCACCAGGGGTTAGCATCGCAACAGAGGTCCACTCCGCTCCGCCGGCGCGATTGACAACATAGCTAACAAGTATCAAATTTATGTTTGAAACATTAAAAATAGTAGAGAATTACATCACATCAAATTAATAAGTATTATTAGAAAAACAAAAACCAACAAATAGTCTAATATAATGTTATATTAGGGTAATATCTAATACACTAAAAGTCTAATACAGTGTTACATACTAATAATAAAATAAATAAGTATTAAATTTTATATATGCGGTTCTGTTGCGGTTCGGTTTGGTTTAGTTTCAAAAAAATGAAACCGAAATCCAATCTAAACCGATTGGTTTTCACAAAAAAAGATCCAATAAAAATCACTTTTGTTCAGTTTTCTATTTTTTTGGATCGGTTTGTAGTTTTGTTTGGGATCAGTTTAGATTT
The DNA here is from genome assembly GCA_039655645.1 of Ammopiptanthus mongolicus. NCBI lineage: Eukaryota > Viridiplantae > Streptophyta > Magnoliopsida > Fabales > Fabaceae > Ammopiptanthus > Ammopiptanthus mongolicus. The sequence goes on along the minus strand of CM077350.1, from coordinate 14,489,310 downwards.
GAACACCCCTACCAGGAAAGGACTCAACTTCCGGAATAGTCTCGCAAGGTTGTCAGACTCGTGAGTCTAGGTTGACTCGGGGAAGGGGGTAGACTCGACACGTAGACTCGAATCGTAGACTCGTAAGAGTCTACTTACTATAAAAAATACCTATAAATGACATATACATAACACAAAACTAACAAAATAGTAATAAAGCCAATTAACATTATCATAAATTCATAATCATTAAAAATTAACATCATATAGTCATCTTCCAAATCCAAATAGTAGTAAATTAGCAATACAAACATAAGTCAAGTACATAACAAACATTGCAAGGATGAACAAAGTGATTTAGTGAAGAAGAAGTGAAGAACCAAACTCGAGCTTGGAAGGAACCAACGAAGAACTTGCGAGCAGGGAAGGGAAAGGAAGAAGCTTCGAGCACGTAAGGGAGGAGAACGTGCGCGCGGTAGGAGGGAGGCGCGGTCGGGAGGGAGGCGGCACAGGGAGGGAGGTGCGGCCGAGATGGGAGGTGGCGCAGGGAGGAGGTTGGGTTTTTAGGCTAGGTTATCTTCCAATTTTTTTTTTTTTTTTCAGAACAGAGAAATGGAGGGGGGGCATCGCGACCTTGAAGAGAAGATGAGGGGCTCAAAAATTTTGAACCCAAAACGCTGCCGTTTTGGGCCTTCCTGGGCAAAAATAAAAAAGGTTCGCGACTCGCAAACTCTCACCAGTCACTCGTGAGTCAACCGAGTCTACTCGAATCAAGCCGAGTTTGGCCGAGTCTACCCCCCTTCCGTTTCTACCTCCGATTCAACCCGTTTGGCATACCTAGAATCGCAAACTCGGACGAGTCAACGAGTTGATTCACGAGTTTGACAACCATTCCCCTGAAGCTGAGGTGGAGTGAAAAAGGATTCAAATTCATGAAAGGAACGTCCATGGAAACAAAGAAGCGCCGACTCGAAGGATGGTAGCATTTATATCCTTCTTGTTAGGAGAATAACCCAAGAAAACACACTTAACAGCACGGGACCAAGTTTGCCACAATGTTGTATATGGACATGAATAAATGCAACACAACCAAAGACAAAATGAAAGGCTTCTCATAATAGGAGCAGAAGGAAAGAAAGAGGTCATGTGTGCAATGGGGCTAACACCACCTAGAACACGAAAAGCTAACCTGTTTATGAGAGTGGTGGCGGTTAAGACTACTTCTCCCCAATAAGATTTAGGAACAAACATTTGGAATAATAAAGCTCTTGTGATTTCAAGTAAGTGGTGATTTTTTCTTTCTGTAACATCAACACATGAGTTCATGGGGGATACCTTGCTCTTTAAGAAATGTAGAAAGATCTTGGTTGATATACTCCCTACCATTTTCAGAATGTTAGCGTTTAATTGGTTTTCCAAATCGAGTCTGAACCATATGGTAAAATTGAACAAATAATGAGAACACTCCAGATTTATCTCTCATGAGGAAAAGCCAAGTCACACGAGTATAATCATCAACAAAGGAAACAAACCACTTTTTGCCACAAACAGTAGGAATGGATGAAGGTCCCCACACATCAGAATGAATAAGATCAAAAGGTGCAACACTTTTATTAGAACTGGGAGAAAAAGATGTACGGTGATACTTAGCAAACTGGCAGATATCACATTGAAATGACTCGCTGGACTCTTTCGAAAACAAGGATGGGAACATTACCTTAAGTAAAGGAAAAGGGGGTGACCAAGACGCTTATGTTGAAGCCTAATTTGAGAAGAGACTTTGAGCCAATCTAATGACAAGAAGGTAGCAACTTCTTACCAGAACCATATGCAGCATCAATGTTGAGGAGATAGTAAAACCCTCTTTTTTCCTTAGCAACTCCAATCGTCCTACATGTGGCAAGATCCTGAAAGACACAATGAGAATGGAAAAAAAGTTATGGCACAATTTAGATCTTTGGTAAGCTTATGAATGGAGATAAGATTACGGAAAAGTTTAGGAACATGAAGCACATCCTTTAAGTGAAGGGAAGACTAGAAAGTAATGTTACCATATCCCCCAATTGAGATATGAGAACCATCAGCTACGGTTATATAATGTTTACCGGTTGAGGGTTGGTAAAATGACAGATGTGGGGAATGGAAGGTCATATGGTCAGTCGCACCAAAGTCAATAATCCATGAATTCGCAGACGCAATACTAGTAGCATTAAGAGACAGGACAGGTACATGAATTCTTACTAGCCATGGTTTGAGAACGACTGTTAGAAGGCTTAATAAGGGAATCAAGGATTGCTTGTAGGCGCATCAACTCATCTTTATTAAAAGGCCTAACTTCATCTCCCCCGTAGGCGGTGGAATGGACTTGAGAGCCCTGTAATCAGACATTGCAGTAATAAAGGCTGCAATGGAAACAAACCCACGAACCTTAGAGTCTAAATCAAAAAACCAACTGAGCTCGAACTTCAACTAGGGCTTCCAAACAACATGATGAGGATAAGGAGGTGTTGGAGGTATTGTTTAGGATGAGCAGGTGTTGTATGAGAAGTTTTGACTGTGTTGGAGGCACTGGTTAGGGTTTAGAAAGTCTTGGAAGGTACTGGTTAAGATGTAGGAGGTTCTGTTTGGAGGTAGTTTGGGAAGGTAAGGATAGAGCTAGGTAGAGGAGGCGATGAGCCAGACGGCAGAAAAAACGAACAGAAAGGGTGGCTGACGTGTTGCCATGTGCCGGTAAAAAAGCGGCACACGCGGAGAGGAGGGGCGGCGCGTGCAGGTGCGTGACAGGTTGGCTGGAGGTGACAACGAGGTGTCCGGTGGCTGAAACGGAGAAGGGAGGTGGCGGTTGGTTGTGAGCAGCGACGGTGACTGAAGTGCGCAATTAGGGCGCAAAGATCATAGAGAAAGAAGCCGCAATGAAGGAGGATTAGAGTTGAATGCAGAAGCAGAGTCTCCCATATTGGGAGCTCTGATACCAACTTGAAAATATGGAAATATTTGAATATTATTTCGTAAATGGTCAATACAAGGATTTACATTATATAGACATGAGCTAATAACCCTTCCTAGAATGGGCCTATGTTGGTGTCCTAATAATTAAAAATAAAAAGACGAATATGTACATTAAAAGAAAATACACTGCGATTATTCTCAACATGAAAAAACGGGAGAACAAGCCCTATTAGCATTAAAGAAGGGAAATAAAAGAGGAGAGCCATGAGGATAAATATGAAGAGACCATATGGTCCATAACTAACATTGCTAGTAACATAGTGGAATAAGTTTTGACAGCCTTAAAATGAGAGTTGTGGGATGCCTCTTGATCTAGTAGATGCTATACAGAGGTAAGAGGTGTAATGGTCTAATATTGAAGAGCACCTACCTAATAGTATAGAAGTGCCAGTTATAAAACCTTTCTAGTTAGAACAATTATTGAGGATATACATACAGAATATAAGTTGAAAGCCATGTAAGACATAACAGTTCTGAAACTGCTATTGAAACAGAAGAGTCCTTACTTGCTGCTGTTGATCGCTACGCTACAAACTGGATGAATTTGTTAATATTATTTACCATCTCTATATTTTTCTTTATGTTACTATGTTGAAAATTCACATTTTGGAATTCGGAATGACAATATAATGACACAATGTTCATTTTAAGAGCATAATCTAAGCGTTTGTTCATGGTACAGGGATTGACTGCCAGTGGGTCTGGTGATTTTTCTCTCCCGGTTGACAATTATCCTTATTGGTTAACCCATACAGGTGAAGGACATTCAGTACTTTTCAACGTTCCTCAAGATAGTGATTGCCGGATGAAGGGAATGATTTTGTGTGTTGTATATTCATCTATGCCAGAAAACATGGCAGCAGAATGTCTTATTAGTGTCTTGATTGTTAATTTCAGTAAGTGCACGATCCATCTCTACAAGCAAGACACAATAAAGTCCTTTCATGATGAAGAGTGGCAGGGCATAATATCAAATCTGGGACCTGGTGACAAAGTGGAAATTTTTGTATCTTTTGGACATGGATTGATTGTCAAGAAGACAGCAGTGTATCTAATATATTGTGAGTCAACTGACATGAAAATGGAGCCTTCACCAGAGTCAAAGAACAATGCCTTTTTAAGACCTATAAAGAGAATGAGAAATCTTCAAGGTTGAACTGAAATAGAGGTTTCAACTGTTTTCAGTTTGGCATGCCATAGTCATAATATAGGATTCCATTACTTGTTTGCTGCTTCTAGCAGTATTTTTCTGGAAGGGAGAAGGAAGGAAGGACAATCCTATGTTGTACATACACTAAAGAGAAATTCATGTGGTTATTGTTTGTTCCATTAACAAGGTTCTTGTTGAGAGTGTGGCCTTCTGCTTCTGATACTGGCTCTCTCAGTAAGCAGCGTCATTCTTTGAGGCGGCTTCCATGTGTCTGAGGCTGAACATATGTCATTGAGGAAATTATGCTTTTTCCTTTAAAATTTGAATTTTGCAATATCCCCAAATCCTCTGCATTTGAACTTCATGCCATCTGTTTTATTTCTCTTCTGCTTCTATTTATATTCCTCATAAACCCTTCTGAACGAGGTTTCTCAGTTGTGTATTATTCAATCCTCAAGTGTAGAAAATTTGATCTTCATGGTTTTGTGTATCTTAACGTTTCTTTTAAATTAATGTATCTGCATTAGTTGGTTAAATATGCTCTAAATATTACCCACAAAGGCATCAAGTTTTGTGTCACTGACCCAAAAACTCAAGCCGTGACGGATGTACAGGCTCATACTTCTGGCCTGGCAAGCAGGCTCATATTTCTGGCCTGACAAGCCTATAAACATTATCACATACATGACAAAATAAATCATATTCTCATAATATTACTGATATTTTGATAGAGTTTCCTCTATAATTTCAACATCCCAAAATATAAACACCTTCTTAAACATTCATATTATCATTCCAGTGTATCCAGTCACATAATATGTCAAGTTCAGTGATCCAAAGCATTAATACAACTCAAAAATGGATCTTATACTAGTTTCCTATAGCTGCAGAATGTAAAAAAAAAAAAAATTCAAATTACATCAAAAGGCCTTCGAAACAAAAGGGGCCTATCCAAAAGAAATGAAACTTTCAAAGCAAATCTGGAGCGGTTAGCAGCCTACTTTTCAGCTGCCTGGGAATCTGGAAAAGAAATAAACAAGGGGGGTGAGTCACTCAGTGAGGGCATAACAATCACCATGAACTAGAAGGGAAACACATTAACGCACGAATAATATGGCTTTCAAATTTAGAGGCAAGTATGCTAGAGTATTGAATATAATAAATTCAAACAGTTTTGATATGCAGGTACATAAAATCATTAAATTTGCAAATTTAAATATATCAGCAAAAATAATATTTCCAACGCTCAGTCTAGTTAATGAGGTAAAAATAGAATTAAATGAGTAAAGTGGCAAAATACAAGAGGTTTGAAAATCAAATACAGTGGGGTTACACATGAGAGAACCAGACTCTGAGACTGCTCCATCTCGCTGATAGCCCTCTCCTCCTAAGGGTGGCCTCTCCCCTAGGGGCGGCTCCATCTAACGGATAGCCCTCTCCTCTTTCAAGTCCTATCAAATTTCATCGGGGGTAGCTCCATCTCGTTGATAGCTCTTTCTGTGCACTGGCTGCTCCATCTAACAGATAGCCCTCTCCGCCCGGAATAATCTAACTAGGTGCACCTAGACGGTTACCACCGCTAACGGCTACGGGATTCTAACATGGATCCCCCAAATCACAAAACTCAAGTCATTTTCCATTTGTATCAAGTTCCTCAAAGAATAAAGTCATCATTCTCATATTTTCGAGTTTCACCTCTACTAGTAATTGATCTTCACAAATTTCAAATATAATCACAATCATTTAATAAAATCCACGACTTTGAAATATTCAAGAATGTCTCTAATAATCACAAAAGGTATGTTTCCCCAAATATACTTGCATAAATAATATTAATATAACAAGATAATTGGAAACATTAATTATAAATATATACAATATGTCACAGTAATCATTATCCACTCACAAATGTGAAGAACCAACTAAACTGCTCCCAACAACTCTAAGGGAAGTAGTCAGGTACTGGCCGCCAGCTCTTAAAGAGTCTAAAATATGAGGCTTCACAAAATGGGTGCCTTTCTCCCTTTTGAGAGCTTCATCCCTAACCCAAAAATCACTACAACTTAGCTTCCCAAAAGAGAAAGTGGTAGAACTTCAAGGTTTCCACAATAATCTCTCAATGATGCTGCAGTTTGGAAGAGAATAAAGCAAAGAGAAAGAAAGAAACAAATTGAACCACGAAGGAGGAAGGAGAGACGAGAGCTATGGTGAGGGTGGGGAGGTTGGAAAGAAAATAGGGGTGGGGAGATTTTTTTTAGGGGGAAGCTTCTCGTATGAGAAGAAAAATCTTCCCCTTGTGATCTTTTTTTTTTTTTTTAATTATAATTATTATTATTATTTTTTTAGTTAAATGATGGGTTTCATTTTGTTCCTGGGATTCTGTGTCCTTTTCATTCGTGTCTTTCCAAAAAATTACCTGAAGCTGGTTTTAATGATGTGAACATTTTGTGATACATGCTCCTAAATCACAATAGAAGGGTCTTACTCCAAGATTTCTGACATCAGTGAATAAAAATGCAATTATGGAATTGGAATTTCTGATATAAGAATAGGTTGCTGTAAAAAAAAAAAAATTTCTATTTTACTACTTTTAAATTATTATAACCAAATCCTTTTTAAGTTATCGTAGTTCAGTAATCTTACTGAGAATATAATATATTTATTTCTTTGAAATTTATAATATTGGCCTCTCTGAATTATTTTGAGCGTAGTTTGGTGTGATGTTGCTGAAATATGCTGTAAAAACACGGCCAAAGACTTGATGGGTTTCAAAGCAAGGCACTCGATACACCAACATATGGTTGGTCTGGATGATAATGGGTTCGGATCCCTAAAGTAAGTGGTTAGAGATTTGATTTTTGACTTTTGTGTATAGAGATAACTTGGTTGAGAGAGATCAGCCTTTTAATATCGTCTAATACCTTCAGAAATTAGTATCTGCAGTTACGTGGGACAAATCTTGGGAAACCAAAAAAATAAGGCATCTGATATATGTCAACAGAAGTCTCAGGCACCTTACATGGAGTGGCTTGAGAATGTGGTGTAATTATTTTTTTGGCTTAATTGTACTTTTGATCCTTCAAGTATCATGATTGTATAATTTGAGTCCCCCAGATTCTAATTGCGCCAATTGGGTCCCTCAAGTATCATGATTGTGCAATTTTGGTTTCCCAGGTTTCAATTGTGTCAATTGCATCCCCAGATATCATGATTGTGCAATTTTGGTCTCTCAAATATCACAATTATGCAATTTTTAATGCCAATAGCCTACAAAACACATGTGAGACTGATTTGACACTTAGTGAGATTAACTTGGCAGCTTACGTGTCATTCCTATGTGACACTTAGTGATGTGAATTTGACCATTAAAGTGTGTGAGATGTCAATGATGCCATATAATAATGTCCCGCGAGCTGTCAAGTTGATCTCAGTAAGTGTCAAATCAGTCCCACGTGGTCCATGTAAGCTACTGACGTTAAAAATTGCACTGTTGTGATACTTGGGGACTAAAATTGCACAACCATGATATTTGGATGACCCAAGTGGCGCAATTGAAATCTGGAGGATCAAAATTATACAATCATAATACTTGGGGGACCTAATTGACGCAATTAAAATCTATGGGTCTAAAATTGCATAATAATAATACTTGGGACCAAAAGTGCAATTCAACCTTATTTTGGCTTTTATATTTGAAATGGGTTATAGCCTTATAGGCAATGGGTTTTGAGAGGAGATAAAGTGAAAGGTTCAACTGGTTCAAGGGGAAAAGGAAAAGAATTTACAAAGAATGCTCTGGTTTGTATTGATGTGGCAGATTCGAGAATGCCAATCTCCAATTACAAATGAGTCAAAAACTACTTCTAACTTCCTTCCAATTCCTATTTATAATTCTGTTTCACTAACAGAATTAGTTACACAGCTGATATTAGTTGTAACTACCCCTCTAATTACATCAATTCGGCCTTATTTCCCGCTCTATCCCTCCTAACAAATACCCTCTTAACTGCTGGTCTGCTAACAATACTCCCCCCTAGGACTTTCACCTTGTCCTCAAGGGGAAAAGAAGGAAACGCTGCTTCTAGACTATTGACAGTTTCCCAAGAATTGTCACACTCTGGCAATTGTTTCCACTTCACTAACTTCTGCGATACCCTGGGAATTGTATCTCAGTTCCAACACATCTTCCAATTCAGGCTGTAGCACCCACTCTGCAGTGATAGCCTCAGGGAGCGGTTGAGGAGCATAAGCTGCAGGTGCGGCCTTCTTCAGTTTGCTCACATGGAAAACTGGATGTACCTTGCATCCCTCAGGCAGAGCCAGTTTAAAAGCAACGGGACCAATCTGCTCCATCACTTGAAAAGGGCCATAGTACCTTGGACTAAGCTTCTCGTTTCTTCTTTTAGCCAAAGTACTCCATCGGTAAGGATTGGCTTTCAAATACACCCATTCTCCTACTGTTATCACAAAGTCCCTCCTATGTTTATCAGCTTGTTTCTTCATTCTCTACTGAGCCAGAGTTAAATTCTGCTGCAGCTGATCCAGAATAACATCCCGCTCCTGATATAACACATTCACTGCCTCTATGTTCGATGGGATGGCCGGCCCCTTAATAATTGGTGAAGGCTCCCTACCATACAAAGCCATAAAAGGAGTCATACCGGCTGAAACATTAAAATTGGTATTAAACCACAATTCAGCCCAGTACAACCACTTAGGCCAAGTTCTAGGCTTGTCCCCCACAAAGCATCGCAAATACAACTCGAGACATCTATTGGTCACCTCTGTTTGACCATCGGTTTGAGGATGAAATGCTGTACTGTACTTCAACTTTGTCCCTGCTTGCTTGAACATTTCTCTCCAAAATTGACTTAGGAAGAGAGCATCTCTATCTGACATAATAGAGTCCGGGAACCCATGCAGCCTGACTATATTGAAGATAAACACATCAGCAACTTCTCTAGTAGTGAAAGGGTGTCCCAACAAAATGAAGTGAGCATATTTAGTAAGTCTATCAATGACTACTAACACGGTATCCTTTCCTCCCACTTTAGGTAACCCTCCAATGAAATCCATGGATATATCGGCCCATACCTTAGAGGGAATAGGCAAAGGTTGCAGCAGTCCAGCAGGTGACAGTGTTTCATACTTGTTTTGCTGACATACTTGACACTTTGCAATGTAGTCTTTTATGTCACTCTTCATGCCTTCCCAATAGAAAATACTTGCAATTCTCTTATAAGTTCTGAAGAGACCCGAATGCCCTCCTTGCAAGGTGGCATGGAACTCAGCCAAGATTGTGGGGATTTTTGAGAATTTTCGTGGAAGAACCAAGCTGCTGCCTCTCAACAGTCTGCCTTTCTGCACCCGAAACTTAGGTGCAGCTGTGGCTCATTAAAACCTTTTGAATCAAGGCTGCTATGCCTGCATCCACCACTACTCTTTTTCCCAATCCTCCCACTCTTGCAAACTCACCTTGGATAGGGAAGCATACATCATTTGCCTAGACAAAGCATCTGCCACCTTGTTTGCACTTCCCAGTTTATATTGAGCCTCAAAATCAAACCCCAGTAGCTTTGAGGTCCATTTAAATTGATCTTCCCCCAGCATAGCTTGCTCCTGGAGGAATTGAAGGCTCCTATGATCAGTTCGGATGAGGAAATGCTGTCCTAGAAGGTAATGTCTCCATTTTTTGTACTGCCATCACAATTGCCATCAGCTCTCTCTCATATGCAGATTTCTGTTGTGCTCTAGGAGACAATTTCTGACTAAAATAAGAGATAGGTTTTCCCTCTTGCATCAAAACATCCCCTACCCTTTTACTACACGCGTCTGTCTCAATCACAAACTGCTTCTTGAAATCAGGGACAGCCAACACTGGCAGTGTTGCCATGGCTGTTTTCAGCTTTTGAAAAGCTGTCTCTGCTTCTGTCGACCAGAGAAACTTGTCCTTCTTCAACAAATCAGTTAGGGGTCGAGCCACCAATCCGTAGCCTTGGACAAACCTTCTGTAATACCCCGTAAGGCCTAGAAATCCTCGTAAACCTTTGATATCTTTTGGAACTGGCCACTGCTGCATAGCATCCAGCTTTTTTGGATCGGCTGAGACTCCTGTGGATGACACCACATGTCCCAAATATTCCACAGAAGATACTCCAAGGTCACATTTCTTTTTATTGACTACCAATTGATGTTGCTGTAGTACCCCAAAGACCTTCCTCAAATGCATAACATGATCTTCCTCATTGCTACTATAGATCAAAATGTCATCGAAAAACACCAATGCAAATTTTCTAAGGAATGGTTTAAGCACCTCATTCATAAGAGCCTTATTCAAAGCCCTGTAGTCTACACAAAATCGCCAACTACCGTCTTTTTTCTTAACCAAGATGATTGGGCTTGAATATGGGCTGCAAATAGGTCGAATAATTCCTGCTCTCAGCATATCTGCTACCAGCTTCTCAATTTCATTTTTTTGAAAATGAGGGTACCTATAAGGCCTTAGGTTGGGTATATTTGCTCCCTCCCTCAAGATAATTGCATGATCATGCCGTCTCTCAGGTGGCAACCCTTCTAACTCCTGGAAAACAGCTTCGAATTCTTGCAACACAACTGATACAGAGCTAATGCCTTCCACGCCCCTGCTGTCTCCTTGTAACATTCTGCATTCCACCATAAAGGCTCTGCAGTTGTTTCCAATTCAGCCATCAACTGATTAGCTGTCATTTCTCCCTTAGACAAAGTAGGATCTCCCATCAAATTGTACTTGACCCCATCTCTTTTAACTCTCAGCTTTAATTCTTTGAAGTTGGCCTTTATTTCTCCCAAACTTTCCAAGCATTCCATCCCCAACACCACATCTTCCCCATCTAAACCGAAGACATAAAAGTCAGCCACAAACCCAACTCCTTGTAGAATGATCTCCACACCTCGACACACTCCACTGCACTTAATTTTCACCCCATTTCTCACCTTGACCCAGTAAGGTACTGTAATCTCAGGTTGTAGGTTCCATTTTTCGACCATTGTAGTGGAAATAAAATTGTGGGAAGCTCCACTATCTATCAGAACCAGTACTTTTTGTTTCCACATTTCCCCCCAAATCATAAAGGATTTCTTTGTTGTAATTCCTGCCATACTACACAAGTCAAGATTTTTCATTTGTGCCTCCCAAACAATTTCCTCTTCTTCCAATAGTTCCTCCCTGTCTTCACTGTCATTGCTTTCTTCAATTATTAGCATTCTAAAATGTTTATTCTTGCATACATGACTGGCAGAGAACTTTTCATCACATGTAAAACATAGCCCTTTCTTTCTTTTGTCCATCATTTCCTCACTAGATAAAGATTTTTGAATTGAACTCTTACCTCCTGCACCTTTTGTGTGATCCGAGTTGAATGAATTTCCTGGCTTGCTCCCCAGTTCAGTCTTCCAGTTCCTGAATCCACCCCCATTTTTGTTGTAGGGCTGATTCTTGCTACCAATATTCGCCCCTGATTTCCCCAGTACCAATTTCTCCTCTGCCAGTAATGCGACATCCATCATTTCCGCCAAATCTTTGGGTCTCTGCAACCGAACTTCGGCCCTAATCTCCTCCTTCAATCTGTTCGAGAACATCCCTAGAATGAGTTCGGGATCCTGGATCTTCAAATGGCCTGAAAGAGCTTCAAAACTCTTCCTAAATTCTCGTACTGTGCCTTCTTGTTTTAACCCTAGCATCACCTCCACCACATTCGAAACTACCGTCGGTTGAAACCTCCTGAGCATGGCGTTCTTGAATTCGCGCCAGTTTGGCTCCGGCGTGCTCGTCTCCCACCACTGCATCCACGCGAGTGCTTCTCCTTCCATCGCCATCAGTGCGGCGTCGAGTTTGTCTTCCTCCGGCAATTGCCGGAACTTGAAATATCGGTCCATCTTTCCTATCCACCCTGGGGCGTCCTCACCACTGAAAAGCGGTAATTCCACCTTACGATGCCGTCTTTCTGATTCGTTCAGTGTCGCACTGCTCACAATCCCAGGTCCGCCATTGGCATTTCCAGGATTGCTTCCCCCTCCACCGTTTCCGGTATTGGAGTTTGAAGCAGTCGTCGGGTTGCGTATTGCTTCCAGAATCTCTGTCCTCATCGCTTCCATTTTTGCTTCCATCTCTTGAAACCTTCGCTCGACGTCCTCCGGTGGTGAACTCATTGTGGTTGAAGATGTCTTCTTGCGCACCATGAATTGCTTCCAAGATCCTTTTGCTTTGATACCAGTTGAAAGGTTCAACTGGTTCAAGGGGAAAAGGAAAAGAATTTACAAAGAATGCTCTGGTTTGTATTGATGTGGCAGATTCGAGAATGCCAATCTCCAATTACAAATGAGTCAAAACCTACTTCTAACTTCCTTCCAATTCCTATTTATAATTCTGTTTCACTAACAGAATTAGTTACACAGCTGATATTAGTTGTAACTACCCCTCTAATTACATCAATTCGGCCTTATTTCCCGCTCTATCCCTCCTAAAAAATACCCTCTTAACTGCTGGTCTGCTAACATAAAGCTCAATTTATAAATAAGGCATATAATATACTTCAAAAATTAGCGATATATTATTATTATCATCTTAATCTTAATTATACAAATTTTTTGAGCTATATATAATCTACTGAATCCTAATTTACTCCAATATAATAAATTATATATTGACAACTTTCTTTTTTATGTTGTCTATTTATTAACAATTTAGTTTGTCAGGTAGAATTTGAAATCGGATTGAGTATATACTAACCTAACTATGAATGGTGAAAGTTGTTTTTACATTGAATTTAGTTTGGTATACCTTTTAAATTTGCAGACTTGCTTACAAAAGCTCTGCCCTCATCCAAGTTCACTGAGTTACTCTCCAAATTGGGCATCCTTAATATTTTCTTTCCAACTTTAGGGAGAGTTTTAAAATACAAGGTTAGTTAAGTTAGTCACAACAAAAACTGTTATTCTGTTGTCAAGTCAACAATGTTAGTAGCTGTATATATAGTTATCTCACCAATTATGTGAATTAACTATTGAATTTCATTCATTACAATTGAGACTATTCTCTCAACTTTCTCTTCTTCTCCAAGATACTCTTGGCTTAATACACATGAAAAGAAAATTTGCTCTTATTACATGCTACCTGTTTGGTGAAAGTCTCAAGGCTAAACAATCATATCTGTTTGATAGAAAATTTCTATATGATGATATTATAAAAATCCATATAACTGTTGTCCTGATCCTCCAGTCACATTGACTTTATACTATTAACTTTTAGCTGATCCTCTATTCTATGGGATTGATGACATATATTACCTCTTCTTGGGGAGCTTGAACATTCTGTCCTTACTCAATTGGGTCGGCTGTATCGATAGATCCCCAACAATCATGTTTTCTGTGACCAGAGAAGCATGTTCTGTAGTTTGTATATGGAATCTGTTGAGGAAAGAAAGAATGCAGTTCTATCAGAAGAAGAACAAGCCACCTACATAGTTTAGTTAATGATTTCAAAATTGGACAGACATTGGTGAAGTCTCGAGTTTTATTTCAAAATATCCTTAATGCTGAATGGTGGTCTTTCTAACTGGTAATTCAGTTTAAGAACTACATAGGCTATGTTTGGTTTACCATTGCAAATGTACGTTTGTGTCCAAACGTACGTTCGTCTCAAAGGAACTCTATAGATATTTTGCCTCAAACGTATGTTTGTAGTTTCCCAACTATAAACCAAAAATGCACATAAATTTTGATCTAGAGTTCTTTTTGGTATCTTAGCTAGTCAAGATGACAATTACTATTAGGTTATTTTAGATCCTAAATCCTCCATTTTTGTGCTTTTAACATTTTTTACTTCCCGTTGATTAGAGTCTTGATACATCTGCAGACTACTAGTTTTGACCATCTTTAGTTTCTTACTTTCTTTACTGAACTGTATTTTTTTTTTTTTCCCTTTCAAATTTCTCTATGAACTGTACATATATGTTTAGTTCCATTTTAGTCAAAGTAGTGCAGATGACTTAAATTCATCATTAAGTTGATTTATCTCTGTTTTAAGTTAGGCTGTCCTAGAATTTTGGTTTTAGGCTTAACTCAACCCCAAAAGCTAGTTCATAGAGAGAGGGATGTCCAAGTTATTATAAATGGTTCTTTACACATATACTCAATTGGTGTAGGACTTTTTGACACTTTACACACCCCTCACGTCCAGTACTGGACATCTGAAGGGTGGCCCAAAATCGTGGTTAGCTCTGATACCATTTTAGAATTTGGGCTTTAGGCCTAACTTAACCCCCCAAAAACTATGTCATATAGGGAGGGATAAACAAGTTTTTATAATGGTTCTTTGTACATATACTTAATCAATGTGGGACTTTTTGACTCTTAACAGGGTGCAATCCCTTTCATAATTTTTATTTTTTTCCTTTCTCAAAGTAGTGTAGATGACTCAAATGCATCACTAAGCTATGGGTTATGTATTTATCTTAAGGATGTTTATTTACTCTGCTGCTTTAACGTGATACTATGTTGTAATTAGGGTATTCTGTGTAGTATGATAACTTATCTCTAAACTTAAAATGCTATAGTTTTTTTAAACTTTTAACCTGAAAGGGCCAATAGAATAAATTATTTGAGAATGAAAATCAAAGAAAAGAAACCCAAACAATTTCTAAAAATTCAGCTACTTCATGCTTGCATACTTCCTTTCATATTACTAAGTACATATGGGGAAGGCTGATACATGCATCCTTAATATGAATCTTGGCTATGACTTATATGATAACATGATAAAAAGACAAAAAGGAACAAATCTCAATACAAGGTTTGCAGTTGATGGATCTGTGGTTATCTCTGATGATCTAGAAGTCATTAAAGAAGGGTTGTGCCAAATAGGCAGCAGATTTGTTTGCTGAGTCTCAAACCAAGCCACAAGTAGGTTGTGTTATATCCACATTCAGACATCTTACTGTTGTTGGAGCAGAAATATAGACATTTTGTTTTTATTTTGATTTTCTTAAAGTTATTAGATATTGGTTTGATTTTAATTGTGTATTTCAGTTGTGTTGTGGTATTGGTAACTGTAATCATATGTGTTTGAAGCTCCTTGAGTATATTCAAGATGAATAATATAGGAAATAATGACACCGACTACTTAGTGGTATAATATGCTTGTAATAGATGTACACATGAACAACACTGCCACATCAGATGGCTTGGCTTCCAAATGCAGACTGCTTATATGCCTGTGAATTTTGAATTTATTTTCTGTATCAGGACCGAAGAAAACATAAGATAAATCCATCAAAAGCAAATGCCCCTGGAAGTGTTGTCAAGGTGACCAACTAAACTGAAATATCCCTTTTATTGCTACATCATATATATGGCTTACTCTTAAGATCATTGCTTTAAAATATCAAGGTGCAATAGTGGTCAAATAATTTGTCAAGAACTGCTATGAAAATTGGAATATTAGCTGAATTTGTATGTCACCAAACAAAAGCTTATGTTATGTAACAGAACATACTTTATAGTCTTGCTGGTTGCATTTGAGAATTACCTATGAGAACATAAAGAGGAAAAAAGAACCAAGAATGCAGATGTATTCAATACAGAAGGCACAGGCCTCCTGCTTAACAGTATAACAGATTAATTTAAGATTTCAATACTGAATGGTCGGGAGCTATTAGTTGTTGATAGGCACCCGAATGATAGTGGGGTGGGTCCCAAAAGATTTGAGCAAGTTTACGCACGTAAATGGAGAGAGAAAGGAGGGAACAAATGTAACAAACTCTGCCTAGCTGGCAGAGTGTGATTGGCCTTTAAAGATTCTAGCAGAGCAACACGTTTGGTGCTTGAGCTCATATAAGAAGGGGAGAGAGAGAATAGGGAGGTAGACCGGACTTGGGTTGGTTTTGTGGGAGAGAATAGGCACTCTCCAATTGCCTATACTATCTTGTATTCCTTTATTTTCTCACTCATATACCCTCTGCAATCGTTATATTTGCAGAGTATTATCAATCTACACTTGAATTCTCTTAAATTCTATTTGGTTTTACCTTCCAGTGGGTAGTAAACTACCCACTGGTATCAAAGCACCAGAAACTCAGAAGTTGAATGGTGTTTACGCGAGCCATTATGGAAGCACTAGTCGAGATTGTTGAACGGGAAATCACGGAGATGCGACAGGAAAACCGCGAGCAACTGGCGGAGTTACGGCGCCTGCTCGAACGACAAGGACAAGACCGAGGACGTCATCGTCGGCGGGGAAGGACACCGTCGCGAGAACGACACCGAAATGGCCCAGGGGACAACACGACATCTTCGCGACACCTTTCTCGTCATAATTCATCTCACTCACCAAGACGATACTACTCGCGTGGAAGGAAGCTCGAATTACCAGTGTTCAACGGCGAGGAAGCTCATGGTTGGCTTGTCCGTGTAGAACGCTACTTCCGTGTGAACCATGTGTACGATGAAGACAAGCTTGATGCTGCTGTAATTGCGTTAGAACGACGCGCCCTTCATTGGTATCAGTGGTGGGAAGAGCAAACGGAGGAATTGGGCTGGGAAGAATTTACGCGTGCAGTGATACGTAGATTCCAACCTGCTCTCGTGCAGAATCCGCTCGGTCCGTTGTTGACAACGAAGCAAACAGGGACGGTGATGGAGTATAGAGAGAAGTTTGAACTGTTGATGCTCCTTTGAAGAGGGACGAGAGAGTCATGCTAGACAGTATTTTTATGAATGGATTGAGGGAAGAGATCCAAGCGGAATTGAAGCTCCACGAATCGAATTCGTTAGCTGAACTGATGGACAGAGCTTTACTGATTGAAGAGAAGAATGCGGTGCTACAGAAAACCAGATCCAACGCCAGAGACAGAGGTGATTGGCGTGATCGCTCGAACAATTGGAAACAGAGTAAGGATGGGTCTAGCAGTGGTGCCAAAGGTTACATCACCAGACCTGTTCCTCTTGCCATTGAGGGGCCAGAAGGGAAGGAAGGAGATACAAAGAAGAATGGGGGAAGCAAACGGTTGAGTCCTGAGGACTTGAGAGAGTTGAGTAGAAAGGGGCTATGCTTCAAATGTGGAGAAACATGGGGTCATGATCACAAGTGCAAGTTGAGACATCTTCAACTGGAATTGGTGGAGAGTGAAGCCGAGGATAGTGAAGAGGAGAAGGAAGAGGAGATTGTGCTAGAAATGAAGGAGCTCCAATTGTCTATGAGAAGCAAGGAAGGGCTTACTTCCAACAAGTCTTTCAAAGTGTGGGGATTGATTGGCAACAGGGCAGTGCTCATTTTGATTGACTCAGGAGCCACCACTAATTTCATTTCTTGTAACTTGGTGGAGGAACTGAAGTTAGAAGTGGAGGACACGGAAGAGTATACCATTACAGTCGGAAATGGAGAGAAGGTGCACCATAGAGGAGTGTGTCAGGGGCTGAAACTATCTCTGCAGGGGATCGAAATCGAACAGAAATTCCTTCTCATGACATTGGGTGGTACCGACATTGTTTTAGGCATGGATTGGTTAGCTAGTCTTGGAGATATAAGGGCAAATTTCAAACAACTGGTTATCAAATGGAAGAAGGGGATTGAAGAGCTCATGGTGAGGGGGGAGCCCTCTCTTAGCAGACAGCAGGTCTCGGTGAAGACTATGTTGAAGGACATGCAACAAGATGGTGAAGGATTTCTGGTGGATTATTACCAAGTAGACACAGTGGCTGATGCACCTAGGGAACGGAATGAGGAAATGGAGGGGGTATTAGTAGCCTTCCAGGATGTTTTCAAAGAACCAACAGGTCTGCCCCCGGTGAGAGCACACGACCATGCCATCACACTACAACCAGGGGCCCCTACACCTAATATCAGACCTTACCGATACCCACATTACCAGAAGGATGAGATTGAGAAGTTTGTGAATGAAATGCTCCAATCAGGTATCATAAGACCTAGTGTAAGTCCTTTTTCTAGCCCTGTTTTGCTGGTTAAGAAGAAAGATGGGGGATGGAGGTTTTGTGTTGATTATCGAGCATTAAATAAGCATACAGTGCCAGATAAGTTTCCAATTCCTGTGATAGATGAGTTATTGGATGAGGTTGGCTCTGCTGTGATATTTTCTAAGTTGGACTTGAAATCCGGTTATCATCAGATTAGGATGAAACCTGAAGATATACCTAAAACTGCTTTTAGGACTCACGAGGGGCATTATGAGTACTTGGTGATGCCATTTGGGCTCACTAATGCTCCATCAACTTTTCAGGCACTAATGAACCGCATTCTGAGGCCGGTGTTGAGGAAGTATGCATTGGTGTTTTTTGATGATATATTGGTTTATAGCCCCAGTGTTGACAGCCACATTGAGCACCTAGAGACTGTGTTACAAATCCTGAGGACTAATCATTTATTTGCCAACAAGAAGAAATGTCAGTTTGGGCAAATGCAGATAGAATATTTAGGGCACTTGATTTCAGGCAAAGGTGTCTCGGCTGACCCTGCTAAGATCAGTGCCATGGTGAATTGGCCGGTTCCCAAAGATGTGAAGGGTTTGAGAGGCTTCCTTGGACTCACCGGGTACTACAGACGCTTTGTGAAGAATTATGGTAAGATTGCTTGGCCATTGACACAACAGCTGAAGAAAGACAGTTTCCTTTGGAATGAAGCAGCTCAGGAAGCCTTTGAGCAACTCAAAACAGCTATGACTACATTGCCTGTCTTGGTGATTCCTGATTTCACTAAGCAATTCGTATTAGAAACCGATGCATCAGGGAAGGGGTTGGGAGCAGTTCTTATGCAAGAAGGTAGGCCCGTTGCCTACATGAGCCAAACTTTGTCTCAAAGGGGTCAGAATAAATCAGTGTACGAAAGGGAATTAATGGCCATAGTGTTGGCCGTTCACAAATGGAGACATTACTTATTGGGGAGGCATTTTGTGGTGCACACCGATCAAAAGAGCTTGCGGTTCTTGACCGACCAGAGACTAATGGGTGAAGAGCAACAAAAATGGGTCACCAAGTTGTTGGGGTTCACATTTGACATCAAATACAAACCTGGAGCAGAGAATAGAGTGGCGGATGCACTCTCAAGGAAGCTTCAATATTCTGCCTTCTCCACAGCATACTGTCATGAATGGGAGGGATTGGATGAGGAGGTCCAGCAGGATGATAAATTGAAGGTCATAGTGCAGGATTTACTTGCTAAAGCCAGGGAGCATGCCGGCTACAAACTCAAGCATGGGCGGCTGTATTACAAGGACAGAATTGTAGTTCCCAGGAACTCTCCGCGTATTAATGAAATTTTGAAGGAATTTCATGATTCAATGACGGGAGGACATTCGGGTGTATTACGGACTTACAAGAGGATAGCTAATGTGGTGTATTGGGAGGGTATGAAGGGGAGAATTCAACAATATGTACAAGCTTGTGACACTTGCCAAAGGAACAAATACCAAGCTTTAAATCCCGGAGGACTCTTACAACCTCTACCGATTCCTTCTCAGGTATGGAGCGACATCTACATGGATTTTGTGGGAGGGTTGCCCAAGGCTCTAGGTGTGGATACTATCTTTGTGGTGGTGGATCGGTTAACTAAGTATGCTCATTTCTTCACCCTAGTACACCCCTATTCTGCCAAGGAAGTTGCTGCTGTGTTCCTCAAGGAAGTGGTGAAATTACATGGGTTTCCTACATCAATTGTCTCGGATAGAGACAGAGTTTTTACTAGTGCTTTCTGGTCTGAGCTATTCAAATTGGCCGGTACAAAACTCAAAATGAGTTCGGCTTATCACCCTCAAAGTGATGGACAAACCGAGGTAGTGAATAGGTGCCTCGAAACTTATCTTAGATGCTTCACTGGATGCAAACCGAAGCAGTGGCCAAAGTGGTTGCCTTGGGCGGAATATTGGTATAATACCAATTATCATGCAACTCTCCAAATGACTCCTTTTGAGGCATTGTATGGTAGGAGTCCACCAGTGCTCATTTGGGGTGATGAGAATAGAACTAGTGTTGATGCGGTGCAACAATTGACCAAGGACAGAAATGATATGTTACGGGAGCTGAAGGAGTTGATGAGTAGAGCTCAAAACCGAATGAGGCAGCAAGCTGACCAACACAGAAGGGAGGTCACTTTTGAAGTTGGTGAATTGGTTTATCTCAAAATTCAACCATACAAGCTCAGACAGTTGGCTAAAAGAATCAACCAGAAACTTAGTCCCAAATACTACGGCCCTTATGAGATCCTGGTGAAAATTAGTCCGGTGGCCTACAAACTGAAATTACCAGCTGAGAGTAGAGTGCACCCGGTCTTTCATGTATCTCTGTTGAAGAAGGCAGTGCCAACAGCAGTGGTAGCTCTTCCTCTCCCCGCTTGTCTATCTGATGAATGGGAATTGCAAGTGGAACCGGCTGAAGCTCTGGCTTTGAGGACTAATGCTCGAGGCTCGGTTGAAGTGCTGATCAAGTGGAAACATCTTCCGGATTGTGAAAATTCGTGGGAGGATTGGCAAGAATTCCACGACCTGTTTCCTCAATTTCACCTTGAGGACAAGGTGAGTCTCGAAGGGGGGGTGTTGATAGGCACCCGAATGATAGTGGGGTGGGTCCCAAAAGATTTGGGCAAGTTTACGCACGTAAATGGAGAGAGAAAGGAGGGAACAAATGTAACAAACTCTGCCTAGCTGGCAGAGTGTGATTGGCCTTTAAAGATTCTAGCAGAGCAGCACGTTTGGTGCTTGAGCTCATATAAGAAGGGGAGAGAGAGAATAGGGAGGTAGACCGGAATTGGGTTGGTTTTGTGGGAGAGAATAGGCACTCTCCAATTGCCTATACTATCTTGTATTCCTTTATTTTCTCACTCATATACCCTCTGCAATCGTTATATTTGCAGAGTATTATCAATCTACACTTGAATTCTCTTAAATTCTATTTGGTTTTACCTTCCAGTGGGTAGTTTACTACCAGTTATTAGTTAATATTTTTGACGGTTTAACTTCTAATTGTCATATCTTTAATCATACATATTCTATGTTGACATGCTTTTTTTTTCTTGACAGGTAGCTGTGCAGCAAAGAGTGGTGACTCAGAAGATCACCCTTGAAGCATTAAGAGATGCTTCAGCTACTGAGATACAATTGTGGAATTACATAACGATATTGTACAAGCATTTAGTGACATGATGTCCATTCAAGCAGCTACTTCAACTTCAGGAATGGATCAAAAGCCAAATGAACAAACAAGTTGAAGAAGGGGCAAGCAAATTTTACATGAATTTATGCACAATTCCATACACTCTGAATAAAACTTCTCAAAAAGAAGGTTTGCTTTGTGAGAAGTAAAGGAGGTTGTAGCAGATATGCATCAGAGGAAGGCAGATATGGCAAAGCATACTATATAAAGCATTTGCATGAATGAGCTTACCCATTGCCACACAACTCGTTGAAAGATCATGGAAATGTCCAAGCCGTGAAATCTTTGCAAGCAATAGAGCGTTAAAGTGCTTGGATCACTAGAGAGATAGAATTGATATCTTCTAGGCATAAGCAGTAGAATCTACAGTGCATTAAGAATAGTTGCCCGGTGCTATTGTATTTACACTAGAACTTTGGGTTGGTTTTCGTGAGACAATCCTCTTCAAAAATCATATCTCAAGGCGGAAGAAAACCATACCTCATGTATCGCACATTACAAAACAAGAATTGTGTAAGGTTATTGTGTTTACCTTTTGAAGCATGCTTTCAAAACAATCCTGATAGCTTGCTCCGAATCACTAGTACCACGATAGGGGCAGCAACTCTACTCAGTCCACACGAACAAACGTTTGTAGGAGGAATGCGTCTTGTGCTAGCTGACGACTATAGGGTTTGACGCGATGTGTGTTATGACAATTGTCTCTCTGTGTTGCGGTGAGGGAAGCACATTATCTATTTAAAGAGTAGCGCTGCTTCACCCTACTTGAACCCTGATGGGTTTGTATACTACAAGTCCAAACTGGAATTAATTAATTAAATCATATTCATTTAATTAACTCCTCTCCAAATATTTGCTTTATGCATGTGACCCTACAGGTTCCCACTAAATTGAAAATAGTATGAAATATTATAATAATATCACATATTAATTATAATATCAAATATAATAAATAATGAGAGGCATCTGGCGATGCATCACTGCTACCCAATTTATGATAAAATCGGTGATTCGATTTTAACCTTACCGCAACCAATTTACTGTATAGTAAATGCCCCTTCGTCCATATGTCATAATTGGACACAAGGCATAAATGTGTCATCCTTGTTAGTTCAATTATATGTTCCTTGATATCCGAGTAGATATGTAATCACAAATGGGCCCAATATCTCATATTGGGCCATTTCTACTTGGCCACGCATATTTCACATCTCACTCTATCAAAAGACCCATGACATTACTCTTGTTATGTAGGAGGGACGAATCTTATCTACATCCCTCAACATAAT
Source organism: Ammopiptanthus mongolicus (assembly GCA_039655645.1). Classification (NCBI taxonomy): domain Eukaryota; kingdom Viridiplantae; phylum Streptophyta; class Magnoliopsida; order Fabales; family Fabaceae; genus Ammopiptanthus; species Ammopiptanthus mongolicus. Next base: position 14,466,690 of record CM077350.1, on the reverse strand, counting down.
TCATTGCCAGCCCAATAACTCCAGATGTAGGAATTGTAATGACTTCAAGTCGAAGGACTACTTCACTACGATCATCATGAGAAACGCTTATGACACTTAGATAATTATTATGCAGCGTTCTCATAGTGGATCAATCCAGTATGAATATTACTCTAATATTTATACCTATGTGAAGACTTGATATCTCATATCCATAACCCATGAGATGTGGTTATCAGTCTACTCACATAATAGTCTCGATATATTATTGTTGTCCTAAATAATAATAATAAAACTTGACTATGGATATTTAAAAATAACTTTTTATAGTTTAATAGCGTCTTACGATCAAGTCACACTTGATATTCCATTGAACGAAGTGCCTATTCTAAAGACTTTATTATGCACATAAAGGATGACATAATAAACTAAATGCTTTATTCATGTATTAAATATATGATCCAAATCATGATGCAAATGATCATCTATTCAAAATATACTGGTCACCAGGACTTACACCAACACTTTGTGCATATGCCATTCACAAATTGTTATTGTATTTACATTGATATAATATTTGAAAGTTAAATATATTGAAAATAGATCTTTGTGCACTTCAGTGTGATTAATTATCACTAGATCTTATACCAGTACGATGCATGGACGCATTATGTTTGCTTACATTATTTTGTTTTGATTGTTTGTTTTAATTTTAGAAAATAACAAAATAAATTTGTGTAGTATTTGAAGTGGAAAATCATGGCATGTGTGTGTTTGTATATGGGTTTTTAAGTGTTTAAATTTGGAAATTGTCCATGGAAAAACTTTTTCGGATTAAACTGCAGCAAGAAGATAAACTATTAACTGCAGTATTTATTTTAAAGATTGTCAATCTCGCATTTAAGTAAGTGACAAAGAGAGCTACATAGTAAAAAAGATCCTTATATTATAATGGGAGTTGTAATAAAAAAAAGTCAATGGTCCAACACACTGGCAGACGGAAAATAGTGAAACAAAACTTAGTTGATATATATACAGGTATACACCTGCAATAAGGCTTTTTTTATGTACAACCTGATTTTGCCAAGTCTTCATTTTAATCTTCCATAACCAGTCAGTGTTTTTCATATCTGAACTCAAGTAAGTACATTATGTTGTGTTAATCGATGATTCAACAAATCCAGTATAAAAAATGGGAAGAAAATGACATGATGTAAAGTATTCACCCAACATTTTCTGTAATATACATGTGCATGTTATGATATGTTATCTTAATGTAGCCCACCATCTTCTCCTTGCAGCTTGGCTTTCCTGTCTTACCATCCCTCCCCTCACCATAACATTGAAGAAACACATGAAGAATAGTGAACAAAAATATTCTGACAGTTAAAATTTGTCAACTGGTGCTCACAAATATATACATGAATAATGAATGGCGGAACAAAATTTCATCCATCAACAGTCACCCTTATCATTTTTCCCAAGTCTCATTGCTCACACAAAGGCAGTTGTCACTCATTGAAATTTACACAATGGTTACTCAAGTATTCTGTAAATAACAATATTTAAAGTTCAACCAAGTTATACCAAATGAATAATGGTACATGCACACACACATTACTTTACATATGCACCATGTTCGCTATTTGATTAGTGCTAATCCCGCTTCATTCTCTGTATACTTAAATTCTGATTTTGCCATATACCTTTGATGTGTGCACATTTGATGTGCAATAAGCTTTATCCAAAATATGGGTTTTGTAACTGCTGACGTATAAGATATTTTTTGTTTGCTTTGATGCTAATTACAAGCAGCTATTGGGAAAAACTCAAGTCCCACATTGACTAGAGATAGAGCCTCATAAGAGCTTATAAAGCTTGGGCAATCCTCACCTCTTGAGCTAGCTTTTGGGGTTGAGTAGTTAGGCCCAAATCTAATATAGTATCAAAGCCTATCCTAGATCCATTAAAGGGCCGCCCACCATATTATCCACGCACCAAGCCCAATAGTACTGGGCATGAGGGGGTGTATTGGGAAAAACTCAAGTCCCACATTGACTAGAGATAGAGCCTCATAAGAGCTTATAAAGCTTGAGTAATCCTCACCTCTTGAGCTAGCTTTTGGGGTTGAGTTAGGCCCAAATCTAATATAGTATCAAAGCCTATCCTAGATCCATTAAAGGGCCGCCCACCATATTATCCACGCACCAAGCCCAATAGTACTGGGCGTGAGGGGGTGTATTGGGAAAACTCAAGTCCCACATTGACTAGAGATAGTGCCTCATAAGAGCTTATAAAGCTTGGGCAATCCTCACCTCTTGAGCTAGTTTTTGGGGTTGAGTTAGACCCAAATTTAATAGCAGCTACCAGTTTTAGAGCTCTTGGAGCTGAAAGTGGTCTCACGGAATGATTGAGGACAGAGGCCTACAGCTGATGTGAGATAAAGCTTAGTGAAAAATCAGAAAACTTCAAGACAATCAACCTATTCAATCCTACTATTTACTTGAAAAAAAACTTAACAATTTCAAGTAACTTATAATATATGAAGCTGAAAACTAACATAATAGACATAGGCTTTTGAGGATCTTTGTTACTGCCATGCCAAAAATAAGTAATACATTACATTCTTTTATTGTTTTTAAATTTTGAAGTTTGAACCTTTTGTTGGATGCGTCAATCTAGGAGAAGAAACTCATGATATTAAAAATAAAATGCTTAAGGTTCTATGATTCTTAGTATTCCCACATTTTTTTAATTCAGAGCAGAAGTTCAGTTGTTTCTTAGAAACTCCACATGTAACAATCAGAATAGCACTTAAAATAGCTATGTTGTATTATGGTTCTGAATATATGCATACTACAATATTATGATTAAGAAATAAGTGTTTATGTCTTTATAAAAGATACCTTTCAGAAAACATATGCGCTTAAGCAACACATACCTTTCAAGTCTAGGTACATTTCCCAATCACCAGATGGGGAATCTGAAAGTATAGCCCGACCTAAAGCACCCATATCACCACTCAGATCCATGCAGTCACCCTAATACTCAAGAAACGCCTGCAAAAATGAAGACGCTCTTTGTCAAGTACCCATTTCCTGTCTCATGAATAAGGAAACTAATATCAATACTAAAGATATGGGAGGTAGGATTTTTACAACAAAGCTAACGTGAATCACATGGCTACCAAAATTAAAAACAAAAAAACAAAAAAACAAATTTGCAACTTTTCTTCTTAAATTATCTACCATTATATAGTTTTTATGCCATTTAATTTTAAGAAATTATTTTTAGAGAGTTGCGCATGTATATTCAGAAGCCAAGAGGGCACATGCTTTGAAGGATATTGTGTCATCAAAATTAAGGTGAGTCTTTGGATTGATCATAACTATACTATCTTATGTATGCTCTTTCATTTTTAGTTAATTCTCATGTGCAAGACATTTCCGGGCATGATTTTTATTTTTTCCATCTATAAAAATATCACTTCATAAACTCCAATCCAAAATAAAAATCCAATCAGTCGAGAATACTTCCATTTTATTGGGTGCATGATGCTATTTATGTTTTTATGACATGCAGACATTATAGTTGATGGCTAAATGTTTCTATTCTACCCTGCTTCTTAAAACTGAGTGATCTGATATGCTAGGCTTATGAGCATTAAAGGGAATTTCTATAGTTTTCTGAAGACAGTATTTCTCCTACAAAATGGATCATTTTATTCCCATTGCTAATTATTTTGGGGCCTTAGAAAGCTAATCCAATTACACACTAAGCCCTATGTTAAGAATGGTATATAGAAACATATATATATTGGCTTAAAAACATGCCTCAAAGATATAATAAAAAGAATCAAAATAACACACTGCTTTCAATGTTGGCTAATCAGCATGGATATTTGATGGATTTTGTTTGGGAAAAACATCTACTGATACAGAGTACGTCTTAAATTCAGATTTCTGATATATGAAATTAGCATCTCCCTACCATTAGTTCATTGAACTTCATATCAAAATTTATGGTTCATTGAAGTAAATATCAAAATAAATGTAACTTTCAAAGGAAGAAACACTCTCTCAGTTAAATTCACATAGCTTTCTTCATGCTCCTATCTCTCTCCTGTCCAGTTGTGTGTGGTGCAGATTTGTATAGTCCTTTCTATGCTTTAACAGAAATTGTTCCAGTTCTCCAATACTCTCGAGCTACAAAGAAAAAGAAAAACTTACCAGAAGAATAAGGAAATGAAACAACAAATATGCATTATTTTTATGTAGCACTACTTCCTTTTCTTAGTGAAACAACAAAACAATTCAGAACATATATAGAAGCAGTCATGATACACAATTGAGAAATACAACAGGAATGTTAATTATACTTAAACGATATCAAAACCTAATGGTCTCAAGAGGAAACCATCTTCATCAACCCAGACCATTTGAAGGGTCGCTAAAAAATGTACCTAGAAATTATTCTCATAATTAATAACTTATTTGAAAAAGAAAAGTCCTTCAGAAAGGTCATAAATAGCTTACTTTGTGCATTAGACTCATTGCCTTATCTGCAGAGAGGGCATGCATTACTGATGAGCTCAGAATTCAGCTGAATAAACAAAATGCAAAATTTCACTGAGAATTCAACAGTATTTGTCCAAACACACTACCTCAACTTAGTAAATAGAAATAGTGACTGAAAAATAGAGTGAATGGGGCCGGGGCCTATTAAGAAGCCAAGGATATCAGATTATTCTGGTGGTAAACAAATAAAGGTAAAGGTTAAACAATCATTATTGCTGCACCATAAAATCTTGGTAACGGCAACGTTTAGTTGGTGAGACCTGAATGGGATGCAAATGATCAATCAGGGCATCTGTTGAAAAAGCTTTGAATGTGCCCCAGTCCATGTTTTGGCATTCCTGCACAACTGCCTGCATATAAAAATGGGTATCAAATAGAATATCTCAAAAGTGTTGGAAAGTTAAGAATTACTGCATGATTGGGAAACATTTGAAATAAATATAACAATTTAAACTGGAAGTTCCCTAAGTACAAATAAAAACTCCAATTCTTCATCATGTTATCATCACCTGACCTTTGACTGACCATAGTAGAAAGAATTCATTTACAAATTGATACCAAGGAATTCTTCCCAATTAACAGTGATATGTTGAAGAAGTTCAAAAGATATTAATCTGAATCCCATAATTTGAGAAAGCCTAATTCATGATCATGACTTAAAAACAGATATAACATATTCTTGAAGTTTATATCAGCCAAATTAAATAAAATACAAATAACACATTCAGCTAGTAACTAAAATACTGCAGAGAAATGTCACTTTGCCTGCTATCATTTAAGGTCATAATTAGCACTGTCAACAACAGTTTACAATAGATATTTAATAATTTGACTGCTAATTTTGGGTTGTACTTAAAGGGCCTAGGATACTTAGTTTACATTTTTTTGGATCCAATTAAATGCAAAATCAAAAGTATACCTCAAGTAGTGCAAGTCCTACGAAACCAAGCACAAGCCCAGCAACTCCAACAATCCTGATGGACTCACCAAATTACAAAGCAGCAAGTACAGCAACTGTCAAAGGTTGTGAATCAATTATAACCTGCAATACATGCACCATAGACAGTCAAAGCAAGCAACAATTCTTGCTATCAGATGTTGAGATTATATTGTTATCTTTTAATTCAGTTAGTTAGTTCAGATTGCTATTTGATAAGCTTCTTAAGTTTCCTTTATCTTTAAGTTAGTATTAGTTATCTTTAAGCTTTGCATTATCTTTTTGTTATGGTTATGATGCCTATTTAAAGGCTTTACTTTCAATCAATAATATTATTCATTCTCCAATTTGTTTAGAATCATCTTGTGATCTTTACAAATTGGTATCAGAGCTCCAACCTGGGGCCTGATAAAAAAAAGCAGCAGACTTTGAGTGATTCACAAAAATGAATGAGGATAAGAATTTCATGCAACCTGCCATATCACGTTTCGATGGTCACTATGACCATTGGAGCTTGCTTATGGAAAATCTTTTGAGATCAAAGGGGTATTGGAATTTGGTGGAAACTGGTTATACAGAACCAGCTAAGGGAGTGGAGTCGACTGAGGCGCGGCAGAAGGAGCTGGAGGATCTGAGGTTGAAGGATCTCAAGGTCAAGAATTATCTGTTTCAAGCCATTGACAGAACAATTCTTGAACAAATCTTGGAGAAGCGCACATCGAAGCAAATATGGGACTCAATGAAGAAGAAGTTCGAGGGGAATGCAAGAGTAAAGCGTTCAACCCTACAGTCACTGAGGAGAGAAATCGAACTTCTGAAGATGAAGGTTGGTGAAACCATAATTGAGTACTTTGCTCGGGTTATGGGCATAGCCAACAACATGAGGAGCATTGGAGAGGACACGAAGGAAGTCACCATCGTGGAGAAAGTCCTTAGAACTTTAACTGAGAAATTCAATTATGTTGTTGTCTCAATTGAAGAATCTAAGGACATTGATGAGCTTTCTGTTGATGAACTGCAAAGTTCCCTAGTTGTTCATGAACAAAAGTTCACCAATACAAGTGGAGAAGAGCATGCACTCTCAGTGAGAGCAGACAACTCTTATGGCACAAGGAGAAGAGGCAGAGGCAGAGGCAGAGGCAGAGGCAGAGGTCGAGGAAGAGGGAGAGGAAGGCAAAGCATCAATCGTGCTACAATTGAATGCTTCAAATGTCACAAGCTGGGCCACTACAAGAATTAGTGTCCACTATGGGACAAGGAGGAGGTGAATTATGCAGAGTTCGATGAAGGAGAAGAAATACTGCTTATGTCCCATGTTGAGATGCCTCAACATAGTGCAAAGAATGATGAAGCTTGGTTTCTAGATTCGGGATGCTCAAATCATATGTGTGCGGAGAAATCAAAGTTCAGTGAGATGGATGAAGTTTTCAGGCATGTAGTAAAGCTTGGAAACAACACAAAGATGAATGTTCTTGGCAAAGGGAGTGTGAAACTGGATATCAGTGGAGTCACTCATGTAATACAAGATGTTTTTTATGTACCTGAACTCAAGAATAATCTCTTGAGTATAAGTCAGTTACAAGACAAGGGGCTAAAAATCATGATCAAGTCAGGAATGTGCAGTATTTATCATCCTCACAAAGGGTTGCTCTTGCAAACCAATATGACTTCAAATAGAATGTTTATATTGTCTGCTAGGACTCCATATAAGAAAGAAACATGCTTCAGCACCACCAAACAGGATCTTCCTCATCTGTGGCACTGCTGGTATGCTCACTCAGTCACAAAGGTTTGAAATTGCTTCAAACTTGGAACATGGTTCACGGTTTGCCTCAGTTGCCTGCCTCTACCACTGTATGTACTGATTGTGTCAAAGGAAAGCAACATCGTGAGCCAATGTCAATGAAAAGTCAGTGGAGAGCAAGCCAGAAATTGCAACTAGTTCATGCAGACATCTGTGGTCCAATTACTCTAGCATCTAACAGCCAAAAGAGGTACATCTTATGCTTTATGGATGATTATTCTAGAAAAGCATGGGTATATTTTCTATTGGAAAAATCAGAAGCTTTCTATCACTTCAAGTGCTTCAAAATGCGTGTTGAGAAAAAAAGTGGATTGCCTGTTAAATGCCTACGTACAGATAGGGGAGGAGAATTCAACTCATTGGAGTTCAATGAATTTTGCAAGCTAAATGGGATAACAATTGACTACAGCCTATACTCCACAACAAAATGGAGTGGCCGAGCGCAAGAACAGAACTGTAATGAACCTGGTCAGATCATTGTTTTCAAAAAAGAAAGTTCCAAAGACTTTCTTGCCTGAAGCTGTGAAGTGGACAGTTTATGTTCTAAATTGATCTCCCACATTAGCTGTGAAAGGGATGACACCAGAGGAGGCTTGGAGTGGTGTGAAGCTTTCAATTGAGCATTTTAGAGTATTTGGATGTGTGGGGCATGCATATATTCCAGATGCTAGAAGGACAAAGCTAGAGAACAAAAGTGTTACATGTGTTCTTTTTGGTGTCAGTGATGAATCCAAGGGATACAAGATATATGATCCTGCCTCAAAGAAAGTCTTGATAAGTCGAGATGTGATCTTTGAAGAGGAAAAACAGTGGAGTTGGGATACTAGCAACAAGGAAGATCTGCAGAGAGACTTAGAATGGGGAGACAGTGAGTTTGATGATGACAACAATGAACAAATTGATACAAACACAAATGAGGAAGTGGAACAAGGTGAAACTGATCAGAATGAAGACCAGCAAGTGTCAACACAGAATGCTATAGAGAGCAGAATAAGACATGCTCCAGGATGGATGGAAGATTATATGTCAGGGGAAGGACTGTCAGAAGAAGAAGGTGTTATTAACATGGTTTTAAATGAATCTACAGATCCAATATGTTATGAAGAGGCAGTAAAAAGTGCTAAATGGAGGCATGCTATGGAGGTTGAGATCTTAGCTATAGAGAAGAATCAAACCTGGAAATTAGTGGAGTTACTCGAGGGTACAACGGTTAAATGGATATACAAAACCAAGTTGAATAAGCATGGTGAAGTGGGCAAATTCAAGGCACGGCCGGTGGCCAACGGGTATTCACAAGAACATGGAATTGACTACAATGAGGTATTTGCAACTGTTGCTAGAATGGATACAGTCAAAATGGTGATAGCTCTTGCTGCACAAAGAGGCTGGAAGATCTTTCAACTTGATGTAAAATCTGCTTTCCTTCATGGAACCTTGAGTGAGGATGTGTATGTTGAACAACCGAAGGGATATGTGAAGAAAGGAAGTGAGCATATGGTTTATAAATCTCACAAGGCTTTGTATGGGCTAAAACAAGCTCCAAGAGCTTGGTTTAGCCGTATGGAGTCTTACTTTGTCAGTGAAGGATTTCACATAAGTCAAAATGAGCAGACACTTTTCATGAAATGGAGTAAGGAAGGTAAAATTCTCATTAAAAGTGTTTATGTTGATGATCTTATATACACTGGAAATGATGAACTTCTGATGAATGAGTTTAAGGAATCTATGCAAAGGGAGTTTGACATGACAGATTTAGGGAAGATGAGGTTCTTCTTGGGAATTGAAGTGTTGCAGTGTTCAGATGGGATTTTTATATGTCAAAAGAAATATGCTTTGGAGGTTCTAAGGAGATTTGGCATGGAAGACAACAATCCATTATGCAATCTTATTGTTCCCGGTCACAAGTTATGCAAAGATGAAGAAGGAGTCAAGGTAAATGAGACTCGGTTCAAACAAATGGTAGGCAGCCGGATGTATATCACTACTACACGGCCAAATTTGATGTTTGTGGTTAGCTTGATCAGTAGGTACATGTCACAGCCAACAGAAATGCATTCTAAAATGGCTAAGAGAATTCTTAGATATTTGAAAGGTACTGAGAACTATGGAATTCTTTACAAGAGAGGTGGAACTGAGGAGTTACTTGCTTTCACTGATAGTGCCTATGCTGGGGACATGGAAGATAGGAAGAGTACATCAGGATATGTGTTTCTGATGAGTGGGGCTCTGTTGCTTGGTCTTCTCGAAAGCAACCAATTGTCACACTCTCCACAACAGAAGCTGAGTTCATTGCAGCAGCAGGGTGTGCTTGTCAGGCAGTATGGATGAGAAGAATCCTGAAGCAGTTGGGCTATGATCACAGAGGAAGTACAATGATAATGTGTGATAATTGTTCTACTATAAAGCTATATAAAAATCCTGTTATGCATGGAAGGAGTAAGCACATAGATGTGAGGTTTCATTTTCTCAGGGATCTTACTAGAGATGGAGTAATTGAGTTAGTTCATTGTGGAACTCAAGATCAAGTTGCTGATGTGATGACCAAGCCTTTAAAGCTGGATTCTTTCAAGAAGCTTCGAATGCAACTTGGAGTGTGTGAGGTTCCAAAATTAAACAAATTACATGACTGTAATTAGTTTAAGGGAGGGTTTGTTGAGATTAGATTGTTATCTTTTAATTCAGTTAGTTAGTTCAGATTGCTATCTGATAAGCTTCTTAAGTTTCCTTTATCTTTAAATTAGTATTAGTTATCTTTAAGTATTAGTTATGTTTAAGCTTTGCATTATCTTTCTGTTATGTTTATGATGCCTGTTTAAAGGCTTTACTTTCAATCAATAATATTTTTCGTTCTCCAATTTGTTTAGAATCATCTTGTCATCTTTACATCAGAATTGTAAGGTAGATACCATGCCATTGACTAAATCTTCTGAAAATTTAAGCTTCTAGGTGGAGCCCTATCTAGTAGATATAGAAGGAAAAAAATGTGATTAATTTGTATATTTCTCCCTTGTTTTATCCTGACAGTACCTTAACATCTAAATTATTGACAATTAAATCATGATGTACCGGTCATATGTTTTGTGAACACATCAGCTGAAGAAACAGTGGTGACTGTGGTGCAATCAAGAATCCAAAAGATCTCCTGGGATAGCTAGATTTTTTATTAAAGCAGATTAATTTAGATTAAATGCATACCATCTTCGGGCCTGTAAACTCGAAGAGATGACCATATTTTCTGCTTTTGTTAGGAAGTTGAAACAACCAAAGATCTTCCGTAGACACAGCAATAGTGCAAGTTTCCCTATACTATATTAGGCGAACACCCTCTTTTTTAGGATTTCCGGTCTTTTTAGTATTCTTCAAATCCCTGAATTTAATCAGAGATGGTAAAGACGTTTAGAGCTTAAGAAAACTTCATAAAAAGCGACAGTAATTTTGCATAATATATAGAAGATAAACTATGTGGAATTCAAACATGTTTGACAAACAGGGAATCACTTTCTTTATATCTCTGTTCCTTGACTAAATTTTAAGTCAAATATATAGACAAGCTTTCTTTAAGCAGATAATTCAGCCCCACTAGTTATCTGCAATCCCTCTGATTTCTAACTTAAGTACCTAAAGACTTTAGTACTTCACCAAGAGTCATAAACGAACTTAAATATGATATTACAGTAACATAAAAAAAAGTACCATTAGTATGGTAAGTTAAAAATAAAGTTCATAATAAACCTTCCTCCGTATCAAATATCAACATGAACCAACTTGTTTGCATTCAGGAAATGCATGATGCTAGTATAAAAAAAATAACACCTAAGTTAAAGCAAATAGAAGTGATAAAGCAAATATAAGAAAAAAGAATTGAGATACGGAGGAAAGTTAATTACAAACTTTGAAGGTTTAAATCTTCTATAATAAAGCAAATAGAAGCAAAAGGATTAAGATGATACCTGTAAGAGTGATAGATCACGTAAGATTTCAATTACCATCCCTGATACAACTTTTGAAGACGCAACATGGCATTCATGTAAAATCATTTTTATAAAAAATAAAAAGCTTATAAATTAACATCAAGAAAAGAAAAACAGATTTGCTATTTAAAGATAAGGGCAGAGGACCAAACCTTGCAGCAAGATGGGAAGAGACAACATTGTAACACTTGGCAACATATTCAATCTCCCAATCCCAGAAACAATAAATAAGAAGTTAAATTTACTAAAAAATATATAATTAAAAGTGTGGTGTGATAGTCAAAGTGGCCTTTGTTTCAATAATAGCCTTTCATTATATTCAAGATTGTCATGGATCAAATAGAAATGCAAACCTTAGGACAATGAAATGTCATTGATTATTGAAGTGTAAGATATTGATCAACAAATATGTGGATATCGCAGAAAAAGAAGGCAAAATTATGTGCAAAATTGTAATAAAGCAAATTAGATATTGAGACAACAAATTAAATTTACGGGAAAGAAATAAAGCAAATTGAAAAAGGATAATGTTATGAACTTCAGAGATATGCAGATACGGAAACACCAATCACAGCAAGATTGCAAGGTAGAAGTTGAACAAGATTAACAAGAACAATTGAAACCATATGAAGAAGGGGGAAGGGAAAGATAGAATTGACACAAGAGTTATCATGGTTCGGAGCAATATTTCTCCTACATTCACACTGAGGGCGATCTTATTCCACTAGATTTTCAATTTGCAGGACTTCTAGGTAATCACTATCACTACCTCACTTGCTCTGATCAGTTTCTGATCACTTTTACTGTACAAAATCTTCCTCACTTTACATCAGCTATGAGCCTATGACTTATATATTTCTATTCTATTTTACAGCATTTCAATTACAAACAGTTACAAAATAGCAAACTATCTAACTGGCACATTGTAACAAACTAATACCAAAACAGAATAGGATCACATAGCTAAAACCTATTGGCTTATAACAGCCACTAGCTAATCTAAAACCAATTGATGATCCATCAAGCACCACAAATCTCCACCTTGGATCTTCAATGCTGAATTACAGTAGCTAAGATTCGGCCTCCTTAAAGGCTCAAGTGTCACAATTTCCAACGTTTATCAAATTCAAACAATGATTGAATTTGATAATTGTAACAAGTTTGGTGAGCATATCTACAGGGTTATCTTCAGTTGCCATCTTCCTTACATGTATCATTCCTTGAGAAATGATATCTCGAATGTAATGCATTCTCACATCAATGTATTTTGTTCTCTCATGAAACACTTTATTCTTTGAGAAACAAAGCGCACTTTGATTATCACACCACACAGTTTCTGAAATAGACTTTCCTTCAAGCTCATTCACAAGACCCTTTAACTAGACAACTTCTTTGATTGCCTCAGTAAGGGCTATAAATTCAGATTCTGTAGTGGATAAAGCTAATGTAGACTGCAAGTTTGCCTTCCAACTAATTACATACCTTCTTTTGTCCAAATCTCCTGCAAAGTCTGAATCAAAATAACTAGTCAAACCCTTATCATTTTTATGATCTCTGCCATATATTAGTCCACATGATTGAGTCCCTTTTAGGTATCGAAAAATCCACTTTACAGCACACCAATGTTCCTTGCCTGGATTGGACATGAATCTACTCACCATACTTGTTGAGTATGCCAAATCAGGTCTTGGGCAGACCATGGCATACATTAGACTACCAGTGACGTTTGAATAAGGAATATTCTTCATGGTCATGAATTCCTCATTAGTACTGGGAGAATGAATCACTGATAACTTGAAATGACTTGCCAAAGGAGTTGAAACAGCTTTGGCATCAAGCATGTTGAATTTTGCAAGTAGCTTCTTCACATAACTTGACTGACATATGAATAGAATACCTTCATACCTTCTTCTGATTAACTCCTTTCCTAAAATCCTCTTTGCAGCCCGTAGGTCTTTCATTTCAAATTCTGAATTCAACAATTTCTTTAATTGCTTAATTGCTACTCTGTCACTCTATCAGAACTACTAATGAGCATATCATCTACATATAGAAGAAGATAGATGAAAGAACCTGAACTGGTTTTCTTGAAGTAGACACAACTGTCATAGGCATTTCTGGTATAGCCATTTGAGACCACATAGGAATCAAACCTTTTGTACCATTGTCTAGGTGATTGCTTAAGTCCATAAAGGGACTTTTTTAACAAGCAAACCATGTGCTCCTTGCCTTTTTCTTCAAAACCTTAAGGTTGGTTCATAAGATCTTTTCTTCAAGTTGTTCATGTAAAAATGTTGTTTTTACATCCATTTGTTCAAGTTCAAGATTGTAAATAGCAACCAAAACAAGTATTACTCGAATTCTAGTGTGCTGGACTACAGGAGAGAATATTTCATTAAAATCTACTCCCTCCTTTTGAGTAAATCCTTTTGCCATAAGCCTAGCCTTGTATCTACATTTTTCAACCCTTGGCAGCTGTGGTTTTATCTTGAAAATCCACTTACAACCCACTATTCTCTGTTTCTGAGTTTCAACCAATTCCCAAGTATTGTTTTTCATGAGAGAATTAATTTCTTCAATTATAGCTGATTTCCATCCATCTCTGTCATTTCTGGAAATTGTTTCTTTATAGCTTGAAGGATCCTAGTCTTGAAAGTCAGTCTCCACATCCAGAGCATATGCAATGAGATCAGCATATCCTAGCCTTTGTGGAGGTTTGATCTGCCTTCTTGCTCTATCTCTGACCAAATTGTATGAGCTTTCTGTAACTTCAATTTGAGGTGCAAAATCAGTCATCACCTGATGAGAGTAGTGTCAAGATCTTCAGGACAATTTGGATTCTTTTCAGGTTCCTCCACCTCCAACTGAATTCCTTTATTTGGCAGTGTTTGTTGTTTAGGTGTCACAACAGTCTCGTCTTTGTTTTCCAGCAAATTTTCTTCCTTGAAAATCACATCTCTGCTAACTACAGACTTGCAGCCAGTAGGACTTGCAAGCCATACCTTGAAGCCTTTCACTCCTTCAGGATAGCCTAAGAAAATTCCTTTCTTAGCTCTAGGTTCAAGTTTTCTTTCATTTACATGTATGTAAGTGGTGTAGCCAAAAACTTAGATTTTCATAACATGGTGCTTTACCTGTCCACATTTCTTCAGGTGTCTTGAAATTGATAGTAGCAGATGGACTTCTGTTTATCAGATAACAGGCAATATTAATTACCTCACCCCGGAAATTTTTGGCCAAACCAACATAGGACGACATGCATCTCACTCTTTCAAGGATGGTTCTAATCATCCTTTCTGCATGACCATTCTGCCGAGGTGTCATTCAAACAGTTTTGTGCCTTGCAATACCATTATGCTTGCAAAATTCGGTGAATTCACCTTCTAAGTACTCCAACCCATTGTCTGTTCTCAGTTCTTTTACTTTGATTCCAGATTGATTTTCAACAAGGGATTTCCATTCTCTAAAACACTTGAAAGTTTAATTTTTGTGTTTCAACAAATAAACCCAAACCTTCCTAGACCAATCATCAATAAAGGTGATAAAGTATCTGGCTCCACCTAATGATGGAACCTTGGGTGGTCCCCATATGTCAGAATGTACATAGTCAGTCACTTGCAGCTTTAGTTGTGTGTGAAGCAGTGGGGAAATTTACTCTTTTTGTTTGCCATAAATGCAATGCTCACAAAACTCAAGTTTTTTCAATTCCCCTTTACCAAATAAACCATGCCTATGTAATTCTTGCAACCCTCGTTCACTTACACGTCCTAGCCTATTGTGCCATAGTTTTGTATTAACTTTAGAAACAGAAACTAGGCTATTATTGTTTCATCATCAGTAAATACCATTTGAATACCTTCAATATTCCTCCTTTACATTTGAAAGAACAACCATCTTGATCAAACATACCACGAGATAACAAGTTCCTCTTCAACTCAGGCACATGTCTGACTTCTGAAAGCAATTTTTCAGATCCATTACTTAACTTGAGCTTCACGATCCCAATGCCAACAACCTTGCAAGATATATTCTTCCCCATTAGGACCTTTCCACCATCCATTTCCTTGTAAGTGCATAACCATTCTTGATTGGGGGTCAAGTGAAAGCAATACCCTAAATCAAGAATTTATTCTTGATTTCAACTTTCAGATGAGACAGCTAGGACATTTGCACTTTTATAGCCATCTGCTACCACAACAAGATCATTTTGTTCCTTGCTTTTCCAGTTGTTGGCATTCGTCTTCTTCCTTTCTGGACATTCTTTTTTGAAATGTCCATCTTTGTGGCAGTACCAATGTGACACCCACTACCCCGCATATAATAAAACATAAATAAAATCATACATGTCTTTAAAAAATAATATAACAATTAAAATAAAAACATATCCTCAAGGGTAATGTGTATTACATAATCTATAACGTAAAACGTAAGAATCTGAAATAATCAAAATCCTTTAAAAACAAACTGCGGAAAATATAAATAATAAACATAACCCAAATCCCGATGTCACATATCAGAGCTGGTATACATATACCGATAATACATCAGAATAAAACTAAACAACTGAACGTAAATCCTAACTACTACTACTAAGAGAGATCTCCATGGGATCACTCCTCATCGGCATGCTCATCCTTCTTTGCACATACAACATCATATGCACAAGAACAACAACAGATAAGGGTGAGAAACACGATCATAAATATATGTAAATGGAATGGAATAGTAATTAAGATGACATACAACATACAACATACATCAATCAACACAGATATAATCAATGTATATATCAAAGATGCATGTCAATGCGAATGCAACATCACTACTCCATATGCATGTGGCCAACAACTCTAACTCTGGAAAGACGATTAGGAGTACATGTCCGGTTATCAACGTGGATGCTATGCTAGACCATGGGCCATCCCCGAACACTCTCACGAATCCTGATAACGTATAGTGGCTAGTCAGGGTATTCAAGCTTATTCATTAGGTCACTCCGACAATAGGTAGCTAGCCCATGTCAACTGGAACTTCCATACCCAATGTACCCTCAAGGCCGGGATAACACACATCGTGGCCTCCACTATCGCGATTCATCGTTTGCTTTCCACCCAATATATCAACTTCAACGTATTATACGTGCAATGTTCATCAATATGCAAACACATGCCAACCATTCACCACCATAATCAATCACATTGATTATTAACTATGACCATCCACGATGGTCATCAACAACATCACTAATAATAACTCATCGTTATCATTATTAACAGCATCTTCGTTATTATCTTTATTATTTCATGGCGTTCTTCTCCAACTCGTTCTATTTTAAACCATGGGGTTACATCCTAGTGTTAAGTAAGATCAAAGATCAAGTATTATTAAGCTCCTAAGGGTAATCTAAAGTCCTTAGATCATATCATACTTACATAACACTATCCATCAAGCATAAGGGATCAAAACTACTTCCGAACGCGCGAATATCGATTCCTTAAGTTAAGAATCGATTCCAGAAGTTCTAAATCGATTTCCCCATGACGGGAATCGATTTTCACAAGGCTAAATCGATTTTCACAAGGTTCAAATCGATTTCCAAGTGCTGGAAATCGATTTCTGGGTGTCAGGTCATGCAGAAACGAGTTTTTTGCACTATCGGACCATTCTACGTTCTCTAATTGATATATCATTCAAGCCTAAGCTATTTATCACCAATTTGATTAGACTAACACTCATAAATCACAACCTAAGCGTTCTTGAACTAATCCTTGATCATCAGTCTCGTCTCGCTTTTATATTATCACCCTATAACTACGTTCTTATAGCATAAGGTTAACAAAACACCATAGCATGTCATAAACATCTTGCTCATCATCATCAATTCATCAAAAATCATATAAATCATGAACTCATAATTATAAACATGTTATAGCATCATATTATTTATCAATCAATACTCATATAGCCAGAAAACATCATAATAATATTCATAGGCATACGCAGGCATACATAGGGGTCATGGGTTAACCCCTTCATCTTGACATATCCCAAAACCCACATATTCATGACCAATTTCTCCCCTCATACCTGGTATGACGATTCGCAGCCTAAGGGAAAGAGAAAAGAGCCAAGTTCCGCCACGGTTTCTCCTTACGGGTTCAACACTTGATCACGATCGCAGCACTGGAAAGCAGAGTCGATCTTTAAGTTAAGGATTGAAAGGGAACCAACTCTAGGATTAGATAACTCAGCTTGGTTTCTAACTTAGGAAGATTAACTCTAGCAGCAGGGATAGACTTGCCAAGCAAAGGCGTGTTCTTGATGAAGAACACCAAAACATGATTCGTCTTTTGGGTTTTCTAGAGCAAGAGATCAGTGAGAGCTCTTAGGGATGAGAAGAGGCAACTTGTGAGTATAAGCGAGTGTAAAGGCTAGGTTTAGGTCATACACTATGTATATATAGCTGTTAGGAACGTTTAGGACGAATGAGCCGCAAACAGCATAACCCGATAACACAAACATGTTTAAAATGCGTACGCAAGCTCTGATAGGCATGGGAAACGATTCCACAACCATGGAAATCGATTTTCCATTGACCAAATCGATTTTCTTATCAAAGAAATCGATTTTGGCTTTTAGAAATCGATTTCCACTTGCTGGAATCGATTTCTTCAGCTGGAAATCGATTTCCACTTTAAAAAAACGTATTTTTGGACTGGACACCAGAATAAGACTTGTAGATAATTCTCTAAACTTTCCAATGCATCCAAGATCACCTCAATCGGATGTCTAGAACTCAAGATATGGTCAAAACAGCGAAACAGGTTACTTGGACTCGAATCGATCGATTATCCTAAAGGCTGAACTACTTCAACTATGAACTTATGCACCAAAAACAAGAATAAACAACATATGCAAACATCTATAAGCAAGGATTAATACATATAAACATAAGGGTGAAAAGCAGGGTGTTACAACCAACACCCTTGCTTGGATTTTGACTTAGACTTTGATCCATGTCTAGTCTTATTACTGTGGCCATCCCTTTTATCAAGTTTGCCCCAAGTCATTAAAATTTCAGCATCTCCATTATCACCTTTGTTCTTAGTAATTTTTCTCTTCAATTCCCAAGAGTTCAAAGAAGCCTTGACTTCTTCCAAAGTGAGAGTTTCTCTCCCAAACATCACAGTGTCCACTAAATTTTCAAGGGATAGGGGAAGAGAACACGATTGAATGACAGCTTTGATCTTCATCATCTATTTTAACATCAATACTCTTCAAATCAAGAATAGTTTTATTAAACACATATATGTGTTCCTTGATTGAAGTACCTTCTTCCATTTTTAGCTGATGAAGCCTTTTCTTCAAATAGAGCTTATTGGTTAAAGACTTGGTCATATAAAGACTCTCCAATTTCAGCCATACACCTGCAGCAGAGTCTTCATCTGACACTCCTCTCAAGACTTCATCACTAAGGGATAGAATTATGGTGCTGTGAGCCTTGCTGAGCAAATCTTTCTTCTCTTTCTTTGTCAGGGTTACTAGGAGTTTTGATGCTCCTCCCAGTGTGTCTTCTAACCCTTGATGAACGAGTAAGGCCTTTATCTTTATTGGCCATAAGCTGAAATCGTTTTCTCCAGTGAACTTTACAAGGTCAAATTTCGCGGTCCCCATTGTTCGGAAACCAACTCGTGATACCACTTGTTATGAACTTTATAGATATGCAGATACAAAAGCACTTATCACAGCAAGATTGCAAGGTAGAAGTTGAACAAGATTAACATGAACAATTGAAACCGTATGAAGAAGAGGAAAGGGAAAAAGAGAAATGACACCAGAGCTATCGTGGTTCAGAGCAATATTTCTCCTACATCCACACTAAGGATGATCTTATTCCACCACATTTTCAGTTTGCAAGATTTCTAGGTAATCACTAACACTACCTCACTTGCTCTCAGTTTCTGATCACTTTTACAGTACAAAATCTTCCTCACTGTACAACAGCTATGACTTATATATACCTATTCTATTTTACAGCATTTCAGTTACAAACAGTTACAAAATAATAAACTATCTAAGTGACGCATTGTGACAAACTGATACACAACAAAATAGGATCACATAGCTAAAACTTATTGGCTTATAACAGCCACTAGTTAATCTAAAACCGATTTGATGATCCATCGAGCACCACAGATAAGACAGGTAGCCGTGGATATTGTAAGCGTTTGCTTCAAGACACTACCAACCTCTCTTTGTTTTTTAATTGAAAAAAATTGTAGGCTATATAAGGATCAAACTTCAACGCCCCAAAAAACCCCGATGCAGAGGCGATTAAACTGAATTAATTGATCTAATATTATAGGGTATCACATTATAAACCAAAAAATCACAATGAAGCTTCAATCAATAGTCAGCATCATAAATTACTAAAAAAGAAACAACAAATGCATGATTACCCATTCTTGTCACAAAAATTTAACAGAGAATAGTCATTGGAAAAACCAGATAGAAAATCATACAACCCTGATTCGTGGAAGTCAAAAAAATAAATGAAAAAGAAATAAAATCAAAGGGAAGAGCGAACCTGGACCAAGATAATCATTTGAAGTTCTTTCCTATTCAAAGACTAACACAAAACAATAGGGAAATTCACAATTAAAACCCTAACATGGAGGTAAAAAACCTTACCCAGCAGCTACCGAAGGGCCTTCGACAATAACGATTTATAGACCCTAAAAAAGATGTAATCAATGTAGATGAATATGAAAGTGGTAGTGGGCAGTGGCTGTCCAAACAATGCTAACAGTATATGATGAAAATAGCTTCAAGAATGACAAAAGAAAAAACACAAGTGGGATGTAACATCTCATTTTATCAATATGTGTTTAATGCATGAGTTAAGTATGTTTAAGTGTTTGGATGTGATCTATATGATATGATAGAGCTATGGCCCAAATTTGAAGAGATTTGGCCTAGGAACGAGCTCAGAAAGTACGAAAACGTGAAAAATGGGTCAAATCAGCGTCTAACGTTTGGATGTTTAGTGACCCAACGCTCAAACGTTGACCGTGGACGCTCGAGCGTAAGGAAAGCCCACGTCAAAGCGTGGGGAGTACATGCGTGGAGAGACACATGTCAGTACGCATGTGCACGCGTCAGAATGGGCGGTGCCTTATCGGTGAGGAAACGTTCCACCCTCAAGCTTGGGAAACTGGAACGCTTGAGTGTTCCCATGCTCAAGCGTGGAGATTTAGCACGTCAAAACGTTCTCAGTCTGACAGCTATGTATAAAAGGACCCGAAACTTCATTTTTCAGAGTTTTTTACACGATTCTCTTCCTTCTTCCTTCAGAAAACGTACAGGGGACCTTGAGGCAGCCATTGTCGAGTCATTTGGAGCTTGATTTGAGGTGATTCAAGCATTGAAACTCAAGTTAGATCGTACCTTCGTGCTCGTATCTTCGTTATCTTCGAATCCGACCGATCCGTTTCTCGAATCATCGAAGGTATGTCATAGTTTTGTATATGCCGATTTCGTTGACATCGACGTGCTTCGAGTGTTCTCTATGTTCTTCATACGTTTCTTAGTTTCGATCCTTGTTTCGATTTGTTTTAGGCAGTGGCGGATTTTCAGAAGAAAAAAAAAATTTGGAAAGCCACTAAACACTAGTCAAAATAATTCACTTAAATTTACAATTAATCATGTATAATTTTATCACTCAAATATGTAAAGTGAGTAAACATTCAATATATGAAATCCTATCTAGTGTTTACTCATCTTACACAGGAGAAATTAAGAAGTTTGAAGCAGATGAACTTCGGAAGAAAAACTTATTTGTAGTGAATCCGCATGATGTTGGGTTGAAAATAATATTCACTTTAATGGACTTGTTCAACTGTTTGAATATTTTTTAAATAAGTAGGTCTAATAATAGTGTTCCAAAAGATAAATTATATGATAGTTTGTGTCGCGACCGTCCCGTCCGGGAGCCGCGAAGAAGATAAAGAGAAGTCGCCACCAATTTTATTTTTGTAAAAAAATTGGAAAAAACTATAAACTTAAGGAAACTGATCTTTTTTAAAAGGATTGAGATCGAGCTCGAGAGTCAGTTACGAGTAGGGAAGGTGTTAGCACCCTACATCGTCCGTTCTAAAATCGGTACCTCAAGTTAATTGTGCAAATTTTAATAACTTTGAATTACCCCAAAAATAAAGAGAAGATAAACAACATAAAATTAGGAAAACTTAATTTTAGCTTGACGAAATGATTAATTCCGCTCCTACGTATTCCCTGGTGCGATGGGAAACTCAAAGCCACGTAGTTCTTCTAAAAAATATTTTGTTGGTTGGATGTTTTTTTTTTTTTTTAGAAAAAAAGATTTTTATGTATTTTTTAAAAGATTATATCTTGAAGATAATTTTAGAAAAAAAAAGGGATTTTATTTTAAAATTCAGTTTTGCACAGGGTTCAAGATAGTAAGGCTATACGATGAACCCTTACAATATTATACAACACTTGAGGATGAAAAATCATACATCAACGTCGTAAATTATTGCGTGAATTAAAGAAAACAATTTTTATTTTTTAAAATAAAGTCACTCTCAAGCCAAGTTCAAAATGTCTTTAATTTTTATCTTCAACCTTTAAAAAGAATTTTGTTTCTGATTTTATTATTTTTTATTAGGACTTAACTCAGTAAGCCTAACCCAAAAACACAGAGAAGTTAGCCCATGGTCAAACTATAGTGGACCCAAAACAAAAAAAACATTAAAATAATAAACAAAAAATAGGACCAGAATAGAATTCTGGTTACCAACTCACGAAACCCAACAGATTCAGCAAATTGAAAAATTGGTCTTCTTAGGCCTTTAACTCACAGAACGTATCACAAAGAGCAAGGAGGAATTGCGATGGTGGTATGAAAGGCTGCTATGATGGAGTCTTAACTTCTGGTAGCTGCGAGTCTTGGAGGTTGGCAGAGCGCTAGGACAGGGATGGTGGCGCGAGTAACGACTTACGGCGATGCGACTGGCTACTGCTGATGATGCGCACGTGGAGGATAGACAGCTTCTGGTGATGGTGTTGCGAGATGGTGGGCGGAGAACGCAGTAAAGTGTGTGAATGGCGGCTGTGCAGGTGAGCTTGTGGGTTTGATTGCTATGGTGGCTTGGGTGATGAGAAGAGATATAGGAGAGAGTTTTGCTAGATATGGTTCTAAATAAAAAAATGAAAAGAGGTTTTGGTTTATGTGGGTGGGTTGCTGGAAATT
Source organism: Ammopiptanthus mongolicus (assembly GCA_039655645.1). Taxonomy (NCBI): domain Eukaryota; kingdom Viridiplantae; phylum Streptophyta; class Magnoliopsida; order Fabales; family Fabaceae; genus Ammopiptanthus; species Ammopiptanthus mongolicus. Next base: position 14,444,150 of record CM077350.1, on the reverse strand, counting down.
GAAAGAGATGAATGGATTTGGAAAGAAATGGGTAAAAAGCAAAAGAAAAATGAGAGTGATGGATCAGAATTTTTGGTCCCGTTTTCATGATGGGATAGAGTCCAATATATAGGGGGGAAAAATAATAAACTCCCCTTATCAAATTAGATGAGCTATAAAAAAGAATCATCATTTATCTCAAATAGATTATGATAATTATATGAAGCAGAATATGTTTTGAGAGTTTGAAACGATAGATATGTGATAACTATCACTATCTTTTCCTATCTACTAAAACAACTTAATCTTCATCACATTTTTATTTTATTTTTATTTTTTACTATTTTATTTTCTTTTTTTATATATTTTTTATTTATTAAAACATAATGAGCCTAACTTCTAAGAATTGAGCTAAGATCTAATGAAATTTTTTTTGCGGTTTTTTTTTAGTATTAAAAGGAAAAAGAAAATTGACCCGGACAAAATTTGATGTTCACAGTTTGTGAACTTTGCATGTATAATATATATTGAACAAATTATTTTGAGGTTGTCATATAATTTTTTTATATAAAAAAGTTAGGAGAAAAAGTTCGAGGGGGGAGCCGTGGCTCTCCCACGCTCCTAAGAAGATCTGCCACTGGTTTTAGGGCTAACCTTGATGTATACGTGTTGTTTTCATGAGTAGGGAAATTCGAAGTTGTGTTCGTGATTGTGCATGATGTGAAGGCTTCGGCTGTGAGGAGAAGGTTGGAGAGCTTGGTTGCGTTCGTTGTGTTCGTGAGTTTTTACGCGTCGTTATCAGGTGGGGAGAAAGAATCACACACTCATCGGGAAGGCAAGGTTAGAATAGTATATATTGACATGTGTAGGGGAACCCTAAACCCTAAACCCTACTAGAGGTTGAGCCCTGACAAAGTAACTAAACCCTAGGTATAAGTATCTTTGGGCTATCACCGCTAAGAATATACCCTAGGCTAGGCGACTATTGATGGACGGATGATTGGTATGTTTGGTATAGTTGTGAATATGCGCTTCGTGTGATTTATGTGTTTATAAGTTTAGAATGGTATTCTTGATAGTATGGATTGTATGATCTTATATGCTTAAGGTGGTATATTGAGATATTGAATATTATGTCTGCATGCTTTTATGAAAGATGATCATGTTGATAGTAAATGAAAGTGTTATAATGCATGTGTGAGGAAAAAGTGGTGGATACTGGAGTATCGTAAATAAAGTGATATACGGATTGAGATGAGATGTTTATTGAGATAGGGGTGGCACAAGTGTTGGTTGACATGCATAGCATAATCATCTACCAAGTTGCAAGCCGTGTGGTATGGCACACACGAGGTTAGTGTACCTGAGTGCGGGTATGGATTACGGAAGGGACGATCTTCGTGATCTTGGGGATGTAATCGTGCTCAGAACTTATCACATGTGACATATGGGGTTGCTCCTATCGTGTCGTGATACCTGCTGGATCCTGGTTATCCCGACTAGACCTTGAGTTTTCCACATCGCAGGTGGACATTCCGAGGCGACCAAAACACCCTTCCCGAGAGTTGGAGTGGGGATGCACTCTTATTCGTCACGGCAAGCAAAAAAGTTACCTGGGAAAACTAACTAAGGTTCTCCGAGACTGAGAATGAGTTTGAGATATCAGCCTACATACACGTAGATTTGAGATACATATAGCATAGGCGATGAGTATGAGTGATATAATTGGGAGATGTTTGTGTACATGCTTATGTGATGTGTGTGATGTTAATATATGTTATCAGGGCCGGCCCAACACCCATTGAGGCCTAAAGCAAACTTTATGGTGAGGCCTTTTTAAAAAATTAATCCAATAATTTTTTCATACAAAATTAATTATTTTGTGCACAATGAGGAGTTGATCCCTGGACCTTCAACCTAATGGTAAGTTTTTATACCAAATGGGCTAACTTATGTTTGTTGATATATTATACATATCAGAAAGTTAATATATAAAAATACAAATTGGGCCTTTTTTTTAAAGAAAAAATTATTTTATTTTGAGAGGCCTAAAGCAAGGGCTTCACTTGTTTTACCCTTGGGCCGGGCCTGTATGTTATTCAATGATTTCTTTCCCATATATGATGTTTGTTGTAGATCCTTATCTCCCTATCTTTTCTACGTATGTTTTCTCTTATGACTCGTGGAGAAGATACCGCAATTGAGGAGCCTATTCCTAAGGAGGATGGCATTCCCTATGAACCTGACGCTGGTGGGAAAGTCGCAGATGCTAGTGGCGAGAGATCTGGAGTAGAGGGTAGTTCACTGCCACCATATAATCCTTATTGATATGAGCGCCTGACCAGTGCGTCTCAGTAGACATGAGAGTTTTGAGTGTTTATATTTTGATGTACTTTGGTGAGGTGGTCTGAGACGAGAGATAGCATGTCTTATTAGTTGTTTTTGGTATGACTTCTTATGTATTCCTCGTTTAGCAATTGTTGTGTAGGCAGTATGCCATTAAGCTGTGTACTCTGACAGAGGTACTTTATGGATGCATGTACTTAAATCTATCAGTGCATTGTATGTATTTACTGTCTATTTTTTTAAATTTTTCCGCATGTTCTAAGATCAGATAATTAGGTTACTAATGAGGCGGGACGTCTCATAGGACAAAAAAGGTCGAGAATGTTCAATAGGTTAATACAAAGGCAAAAAAACGTCTTTACTCTTTTACCCCTCCTATGTGTGAACATTACTTAATTAGGAGAAGTGAATTTACCAAAATGCCTCAACCACTACATTCATTTTAAATTTCCTTTTAAATATAAAGATATCAGCAAAAATTTTTCCAATAGCAACATCAATATTTGCAAAATAAAAATATAATAATAATAAACAAAATCCTTCCAAATAATAATGGTAGAATGCTAAAATGAAATAAAGTCTAATAGTTGCAAAAGCAATCTTCATCTTTCAAGAACATAAGATCAGTATAATTGCAAGTAGTAAATGACTTTGACTTTCACGCCCCATAGTGGTGATAAATTCATGTCTTTATGATAATCGTTGATCATTCATCTCCTTTTTAGTTGTGACTTGTCGTTCATCTCTTTAACTAATGAGAGATTATTAATTTGGTGTCGTGCCCACAAAAAGCACACATGGACTGCAAGAACCGATGATTTATATTGAAAGTTAAAATCATTAAATTGTCATAAAATAAAGAACAAACACTTGTAGAAGTTCAGAATAGGTAACATTATGGTTTATGATTTGAGAATAATATAGAACCTACAAAACAAATATGCTACTTTAATAAGTTATTGTCATAATATACATGTTAAAATAAAAATAAATACAATACTTAGTTCTATGTTTGCACTTGATCTACTTCACCAATATATTCATGATCTGGATTGAAGGGGGCCAAAATGTATGAAGTAACATATCCATTCCTCCAAAAAAAAAAAAAAAAAAAAACTTTGCTCACACTATAAATATAAACATAAACATAAAAAACATAGATAATTAGCATGCAATGTTATGATAGTTTAAAACCAAAGTATTCAAACATTTATAATTAAAAATAATTGAGAATGAAAGTAATAAAATTCCTTTACTTGAGTGCCCTCTTGTGTGCCACTTCCATCAATAATTTGAGATCCCAATAACCCTTCATTTGCACTTTCTTGAACTCTATTTTCACAAAGGCCCTACCATCAAATATCCAAAATTAGAAATACTATGTTATTATGCTAAAGTGAAGAAAATAATTTGAAATTCTAAAAATCACCTTTTCTCGACTTTGATAATTTTCACTTTTTTGGTTGCTTTTTTGGGTTCTCTTTTTTGCAAATTTCTCTTCACAATTTGATATAATTTTAGAAGGAGGATGCCCTTTACTTCGAGCAACTACAACATCAATAATGTTAGTCGATTGCTTTGGAACTGCAGTATCTTGGTCTATAAATGACACTTTATTCATCCCAAGAGTAGTTTTTGTGCATGTAAACTCAATCTTTAAGTCCTTAATCTAATTCATTACTTTTAACAAAATCATCATCAATATTTATCACCATAGAAGCAACTTCATAAAAGACATCACGGGCTTTATTAAGTCGTCGCAATTCAGCATTTTCAAATAAATTATCAAAACCATATTTAATAAATGGATGTCTTTGCTTTATATCCTTCCTCCAATGTGATACAACATAATAAGGCGGCATTGAGTCTGTTTTACCTATGAGCTTAAGCACGCAAAGGATATTTCTGCATAAAATACCTTTAAACTCAAATAAATAGCATATATATTGCAGTTCAAAATCTTCTTCATTGAATGAAACATTGAACCTTATATCTTTAATTTTGTCACATACCTTCTTGCTTTCTACAACCAAAAATATTGATTTCATGCATTCCTATCTCTTGAAGCAAGTATTGAAATTCATCATGAAAGCAACCTCAACTTGAAATTCTTTGATTTTTACATTGGTTAAATGTTTTTTGGAATTGAGACCCAAAACCAAAATGACTTTACAAGCAATTACTGTATTAAATGAACCAAAATCAGTCATGCTCTCTTTTTCAATTTTATCTCTCAGTGCATTGTCATATCGTTCAACAAATTGCTTCAATGTGCTCTTTGATTTTACATACCCATCGAAAAATGAGTTCAGACTTTCACTTCGTTGTGTTGTTGACATTCCAACCCAAAATGTGTCTCTCACGTGCACAGGAACCCAACGATGTCGCTCATTAAATATCCCTTACAACCAATCATTATCGTATAGATTGTACTTTTGAATCATTTTTCCCACCTCTCCACAAAGTCATTTTTGCTCAAAAAATCATATACAACACCATGCAAATGTGCTTTGTTAGACTCCTAATCAGAATGCCTACCTAACTTTGCAGGAACTTTTTCATTAAATGCCATGAGCACCACCGATGACGAGCTTTTGGGAAGACAACCTCAAGTGCATTTTCCATTGCTATGTCTTGATCAGTAATTATGGCATTTGGAGCACGTTGAGTCATATATTCCAACCATGCAGCGAACAACCAAATAAAGGTTTTGGTATCCTCACTTGACAGTAGAGCACAACCAAAGCAACATGAATTGTCCATGATGATTTACTCCAACAAAAGAAGGCTTATCATAGAGTAAATCCCCTATTTGTTCCCTAAAATTGTAACATCGTATCAAACTCGTCCCTGACATTAACGAAATTCCAAAATCATTCCCGAAGTTGTCAAACGTTAATCAATCTAGTCCCTACGTCAATAATGTCATTGACTAGATTGATTAGGGCTGGGGACTAGATTGATTAACATTTGACAACTTCGGGGACGTTTTTGGAATTTTGTTAATGTTATGGACGAGGTTGATACAATGTTTCAATTTTAGGGACCAAATTAGGGATTTACTCGCATATCATACTTATTTGTTAATTAGGTGGTGCCAAAAATTATGTCTGATCTAAAATATTCATATGCAGCCCTACATTTCGCATCTGCCCAAAATACATTTTTCTAAACGACTTTTGTCATCCACATCCATTACATAGTAAAACTGCCTATTTTGCTTTAGCTTTCTAACAAAATAGTTTTTAATTGCTTCAGCATATCTTGTCCCAAGTCGTAGCCGCCTTACTTTGTCTATTAAGTTTCTGCAATCTTTTCCTCCAAATGTGTGATTCTCGAACCCATTCGCTTCAACAACTAGAGATCATTAAGTTCTAACCTCCTTTTTATGTGAGGCCTCAAATTCTTGTTGCATCTAAAATATCGCATTTTGATTGGACTTAATTCATGATTATGTTCAAGAACCACTCTTGAAACTATAACTGATGCATTTAAACACACTGAGGCATTCAATCTAGCCTTACATTATATTTTTATAATAGGATTGAGCTTCAAAATATACATTGCATTCAATACTTTTTTGCAGGACTATATGCTAGAGTGAAATATTTTTTCCACCATCCCCATTTTTTGAACTTATTTTAGCAATTCCAAATCCCTTACATTGAGCATAATTCGTGTAAGACCTAATAATTTCGTCTTCCGATTTAAATGTCATCCCAATGTTTGATTCTTTATCTTCATGATCAACATTTGCTTCTACACTGACATCGTATTCTTGATTTCCTTCATTTATATATTCTTCATTAGAAGATGCAAATATTTCTTCCACTAATACAAGAAAATTAAAAAAAGAAAGAGAGAAACTTAAATTAATTGGCCAAACAAATAAGTAAACAAAATTTCACATTGACAAGGAGAATTTCGATTATATGACAAGCATAAATATTAAATTTTATATTTAGAGCATATTTGGGAAAGATTAATTTTTTCCATTTTAGCTATTTTTTTGGATTAAAAAAGTTGTTTCATGCATAATCTATTATATTTGACAATTAGTTTAAATTTATAAAAAAAAAATTTCCCAAATAAAGTTGTTTATATCATCTAATTTATTTAGCTTAAAATTGTTATAATTTGATTATTTTTCATTCTCAAAACTCTTTTTCCTATTTACCCTTTCAAAACTAACTTTCAAACAAATATTATTAAATTATTATACAATTAACTTCATATCATTTTTCGTAATTTATTATATAAAATTAATTAATTTTTTTACACAATCCAAATAAAATAAATTATCCTAAAATTACTTTTTAACAAACATATCCAAACAAAACCATATTTCCCACATAACCAATTATTACAATCCATAATAACATAAACTAATAGTTTTCAGCTTTCCGATACACGCTGTTGTTACTTGTAGTTGAAATGAGTCCAACCCAGCAGACGAAGTTCTCCCGAAAGTCTCGTACTATAGCGGGTAGTAAGAGGATGTAGTCAAAGCCGATTCCTGCTTCTCCTTGGGTTTGGTACATCCACGCGTCATTGCTGCTCTTTTACTGGGACCACCAACTTTATGATTTTAAAAACATGCAGCAGCAGCAGGACTTATGCACTTGCATCTGCAATATGTGACTTGCAGATGTAGTTTTTCATCCGATCCATGTCTACCTATAATTTTTCATCCTCTAAGTCAGATCGCAAATGGATCTATGACGTTTTCCTGAATTTCAGAGGCGAAGACACTCGTAGGAATTTCATTTCTCATCTCTACTCTTCCCTTTCAAATGCCGGAGTCAACACTTTCATTGACGATGAAAAGCTTGAGAGGGGAGAGATGATAAAACCGGAAATATATCGAGCAATAGAAGGGTCTCAGATATCTATCGTGGTTTTCTCTAAAAACTATGCTGAATCTGGATGGTGTCTTGATGAACTCGTGAAAATCATGGAGTGCCACCGAACTATTGGTCAGGTGGTCCTACCCGTATTTTACGATGTTGACCCATCCGTTGTACGTCATCAAAAGGGTACATTTGGAGAAGCCTTCGAAAGACTTCCAGTAACATTTCTAGAGATGACCAATGTGGTGCCGGATTGGAAGAGTGCACTCACCGCAGCTGCAAATTTGTCTGGTTGGGATGTGAGGAATTACAAGTAAAAATCTACACTTTCTTGGTTTTTAATATTTGGAAAGTCATTGCTTTGCCATCTTAGTTTAGATATTCACGTGATATACTAAAAAGAGAGAGAGATAATATTTACATGATCTTTAAATATATGATTTTGAAAAACATCTTTTTTATGTTGTACTAGAAGATTTTGTACAAGTGTTATGGGAAAGTAAGAAATAATTATAGTATTTGAACATTGTGTGAGGCTTTATGCTACTGGGGTGTGTGACATATGGTTAGATACTTGCCTTAATTGAAACTTTAGTCAAATGCCACTGATCCAAAGTAGAGTATATTTTAAGCTTATCATCTTTCATACTTGATGCTTATTTTGTCAAATTCGTAATTATTATCACAGGACTGAAAGCGAGGCAATAAAGAGTATTGTTGATGAAGTTTTGATAAAACTAGATAAAACATACTTGCCTATTACCGATTTTCCAGTTGGAGTAGAACCCCGGGTGCAAGATGTTATTCGACTTTTGGAAAGAGAATCAGGAAGAGCTTGTATAGTAGGAATTTGGGGAATGGGAGGAGTTGGTAAAACAACCATAGCAAAAGCCATCTATAATGAACTTCGAAGAAACTTTGCAGATAAAAGTTTCCTTGAAAATATTAGAGAAGTTTGGGAGAAAGATAGGGGCCAAATTGATTTACAAGAACAACTTCTTTCGGACATCCTTAAAAGAAGAAGCATTAAGATACATAGCATTGAGTGGGGGAAAACTATGATCAAGGAAAGACTTGGCGAAAAAAGGTCACTTGTTGTACTTGATGATGTGAATAAGTTTGAGCAACTAAATGCACTATGTGGAAAACATGAGTCGGTAGGTCCAGGAAGTGTAATAATCGTTACAACAAGAGATGCACGTCTACTTAATGTCCTCAAAGTTGACTACGTCTATAGAATGAAGGAAATGGATGAAAATGAATCCCTTGAGCTTTTCAGTTGGCATGCTTTCAAGAAGGGAAGTCCAAGAGAAGACTTCATTGAACTCTCAAGAAATGTAGTGGCTTATTGTGGAGGACTACCACTAGCTCTTGAAGTCCTTGGGTCTTATTTGTACGAGAGGACAAAAAAACAGTGGAAGTGTGTATTATCAAAACTAGAAAGAATTCCCAATAATCAAGTACAAGAGAAACTAAAAATAAGCTTTGATGGTTTAGAGGATCCTATGGAGAAGGATATATTTCTTGACATATGCTGTTTCTTTATCGGTAAAGACAGAGCCTATGTTACAGAGATACTAAATGCCTGTGAACTTCATGCTGAAATTGGAATAACAGTCCTGGTAGAAAGGAGCCTCATAAAAGTTGAAAAGAATAACAAGCTTGGAATGCATGATTTGCTACGTGATATGGGAAGAGAAATTGTTCGTCAAAGTTCACCAGAGGAACCTGAGAAACGTAGTCGATTGTGGTGTCATGAGGATGTACTTGATGTATTGACAGAACATACTGTAAGATCTTTCTCTATGTACTATTATGACACTTTTGATCATCCTCCATGATCTTATCATGATCATAAATCTATTTGTTTGTTTCTGGATCATTTTGCTCTTCATATTTCTGAGTATTTGTCTTGTAACGTGTATTAGAAGTATGATTAGGCTACAACTTTATGTACTGCTTTCTAGAGAGAAAACAACAAAGGTTTCCCTTTATTTTTAAAATTTTTCTTTGCTCTTTTTTTTCAAAGGGAACAAAAGCTGTCGAGGGATTGGCTTTGAAGTTGCAAAGAGCTAGTAGAGTCTGCTTCAGTACCAACACTTTCGAGAAAATGAAGAGACTGAGACTTTTGCAACTTGATCATGTACAACTTGCTGGGGATTATGAGTATCTTCCCAAACAGCTGAGATGGGTCTATTGGCAAGGATTTCCTTTAAGATACATACCTGACAACTTTTATCAGGGAAATGTAGTTGCTATTGACTTTAAACACAGTAATCTTCAACTAGCTTGGAAGCAGCCGCAGGTATATATTGCATGGAATTTTCTTTACTGACAACAGTTATTGTTGCTACCATTGGCTTTTCTGATTTTTCTTTTAAAAAAAATTCCCTTGCAGTTGCTGGAGAGTCTAAAAGTTCTCAATCTTAGTCATTCCAGGTACTTGACAAAAACCCCTGATTTTTCGAAACTACCGAGTCTTGAAAAGCTCATTCTCAAAGATTGTCCAAACTTGTCCGAGGTACACCAATCCATTGGAGATCTCAGTAATCTTCTTCTGATAAATTTGAAGGACTGTACAAGCCTTAGCAGTCTCCCAAGGACGATCTATAAGTTGAAATCTTTAAAAACTCTTATCCTTTCCGGTTGTTCAAAGATTGACAAATTAGAAGAAGATATAGCGCAGATGGAATCCTTGACAACTCTAATTGCAGACTTTACTGGTGTAAAACAGGTACCCTTTTCTATTGTAAGATCCAAAAGTATTGGGTATATATCCCTATGTGGGCATGAAGGATTAGCATGCAATGTATTTCCTTCTCTAATATGGTCTTGGTTGTCACCATCAACAAATCTTGTATCCTGTATTCAACCATTGAGGAGCATGTCAACGTCTCTAGTCTCCATGGATGTACAGGATAATAATTTGGGTGATCTATTGCCAATGCTTAGTGGGCTTTCAAAACTTCGAAGTGTTTGTGTGCAATGCTGCTCAGAGTTTCAACTAACTCAAGAGTTAAGAAGAATTCTGGATGACTTATGTGATGTAAGTTTTGCTATATTGGAAACGACATCATGTGCATCACAAATTTCAGAGAATTCCATGGGATATCATTTGATTGGAATGGGAAGTTACCACCAAGTCATCAATACACTTAGCAAGAGCATATCAGAGGTTCCTTCTCACTCTCTCTTTATTCTCCTTACCTTTACTATTCATCGTTACTCGTAATTTAAAGAACATGAAATAATCTTTACTTTGTGAAAAAATGTGTTGTTTTTATGATCAATGGGAATATACTGCAACTTGAAGCTTAGCAATAACAAAGTGAAAATTAATTTCCGACTTCTTAATATGAGCATGATAAATGGTACAAGTAGTAGTGAAATAAGTAATGCTAAAGTTGTCACATCGCAACAAAAGTATGGAATTTTAGGCTAGTGAACACCAAGATCACACAATAAATGTTGAATCCAAGTGAGCTACGCAGCATTACATGAAAGAGCATGGTATTCACCTGTTCGGCATGAGTGCCAGAGTGAGAGATGGAAATGGATTGAGTGACTTTCCTTTTTGGTGACTTTGGTGACTTTAGGCATTTTTTGGAGAGAGAAATATGAGAGAAGAAAATGAAATAAGATGAGAGAGTGTGTCAAATGAGAAAGAGAGAAAGGCACCAAAGATAACAATTATGAAAGTCACCCAATCCATACCCAGTGGGAGATATGGAGATGACCAAAAAAATAAGAAGACGCCTATAGAGGTAGGTGTCAGGACAACCAGCCCCATCAGTTGTTAGAGATGGAGAATGTAAGAGGAGATCCATAAGTATGAAGATGAAGACCATATCCAGCAGCGCTAGCAACATAACAGAGATTAAGTATCTAAGGGTAATGGCAAATTACAATTTAGTATATACCTGCATATGGTTTCATTGGTTATTAATCACTTTTTTTTTATCGTTTGACCATCACTAAACTAAATATCTTTAAACCTTAAAGATATTAATACCTTTATTTATTATTGAAAAGTATTTAATAAAATTAAAATTTATTTTACTTCTAATATTATCTCTTGCATCGTAAGGTGCACCCTAATTGCATAAATAACTAAACTTTTGCTCATGATACAGGGATTTACTTTCAACAGTTCGAGTGAATTTTTCCTTCCAAGTGACAATTATCCTCATTGGCTAGCCTATACAGGTGAAGGACATTCAGTACTTTTTCAAGTGCCTGGGGATAGTGATTGTGGCATGAAGGGAATGATTTTGTGTGTTGTTTATTCATCAACCCCTCAAAAGTTGGCAGCTGAATGTCTTACTGGTGTATTGATCGTTAATTACACAAAGTGCACCATCCAGATATATAAGCGAGACACGGCAACTTCCTTTAATGATGAAGATTGGCAGAGCGTAATATCAAATCTACGACCTGGTGACAATGTGGAGATTTTTGTAGTTTATGGGCATGGATTGACTGTTAAGAAGACAACCGTTTATCTAATATGTGGTCAGTCAGTTACTATGAAAATGGAGACATCAGCGGTCGCGAAAACTAAGCCATCAGTGAAGCCAAACAAAAACATCTTTACAGCACTTACAGAAAGAATGGGAGAATATTTACACTCGAAATGGAATAGAAGTTCATAGGACTCCCTTGTTTTCTGTGTTTTGCAATATTTTTCCGGGAGGGAGGAGGGACAATGGTATTTTTGTTCCAATTGATAAGGTTCTGAATTCTTGTTCAGAATTGTCTTCTAATTATTCTAGACCTCATGTTTGCTTGACAAGACAAGGTGTGATGCTCTACAACTGTTAGGAAAATATTTGGTGGAATAAAGATATTCTAACTTCAAGCACAAGTTTGGAGTAACTTTTTGTTGGTATTGGGTAATATTCAAGGGACATGGATAAATAAAACAATCTATTACTTATTCCTCTAACTCTACACTTGTATGTGAAGTAAATGACTTTGTTGGTGAATTATATTTTATTGTCTTGTGAGAACCAAGCCAAGTGTGATTTTGAATCTTTGGGTTGTACCTTAAATTTAGATTGTCACTCTCTTGATGCTTGGGAAATTGTTTTATACAAGACGATATTAAAGTGTCACTCCAGAGAAGGTTGCTAGGTATATTAGTTTGCTGCAGTTTATCTGTGTGAAGAGGAAAAGGTTGAAGAGTTGGATTATGAAGGATTTTTCATCTGTGAATGGTAATGTTTTCACTCGCATGTGGAAGTAGTTCCATCTATCTTTTTGCAAATAGAGAAGAAATAGTCAATTGCATGATGTGTAATAGCTCTGCAAGCATGGCCTAACTCTTTCTTATGTAAGTGATTGTCATAAGGGAAATGCTTGTAAGTACTAAATCAGATTTAGTACAGATCAACGCATGACATGGTTTCTCTTGATACCACTTGTTCTTGATTTATTTATTTATTTCAATATGTTTTAAAATGCAACTACATGCGAATTGCCGTGCCTATTGACTTAGCATTGCTATATTTCAAACTATATAGCAGTCCTCCACCCCTCTTGTTATGAATTCGGCTTCTCTAAAGTGAGAAAGTAAGGGTGCATTCACCCTTGAACCATTTTTAGTGAATTATGATCTCTATGCATTTATCAAATCAAGAGTGAATGTATCCTTATTTTCTTGCTTTAGAGGAATCAAATCCTCTTATTATAATAGCTTCATTACCATTTTTATCTTTGCATTGGTGTACTGATGCTTTATTCAATAACGTATAGTAATTAGCTGTCCTGGATGTTCTCTTTTGTACATCAAAACGTAGGTAGCGTCTATTGCTCTATTATCACTCGTATTTTGTTAATTAATTTCTTTTATAAAATGTTAATAGAATAAAAGAAACAATGGACTCAAAGGAATTACAATAAACTCTTTCTAAACACAGCTAAAAGATCTGAAGATTAAACATACTGGAGCTAGGAATGGACCTTCGAGTCTAATTCTACAAGAGCATTAGAGATAGGAAGGGATAATAATCAATCTTCACCGCTATTACAAATTAAGTCATCTAGGACTGCAAATTTTCACTTGAAGACATCAAAATATCAAACTGTCGTAATCTGTATTGACTTTTTAAAAAAACTTTAAAAACACAAACATACACACTAAACATAAAACAGAGGAAAAGGAGAAAATATCTAAGCCTTCCTTCTTCATCCCTATTAACCCCCCCCGCCCCCAGAGCCATTCTTCTTCGTTTTCTTTCTCCCATTCTTACTCTCCTTCCCTCAACAAAGACAAACCTCACTAAGGAAATTGAAGCTTCACGTACATTTTCTTAGGGGTCGTCACGGTTTGGTTTGGTTTGGTTCGTGTCATTAGATTAAGATAAAAAATAAATTATTATAGCTTTTCAAGTTTTTATCCTCACATATTATCTTTTCTATATAAAATTTTGAATTTTATATTACTACAAAATAAAATGGTTCCTTATTCTTTATTGACTCTACACAATAGTTTTTTTTTTGTGCAGGACTTTTCACAATAGTTAAATAAGTTTCAAACATTGATATTTCTTTTAATTAATATTTAGCTTATTCTATAGTTATAACTTTACATATCTTAATCTCTTTACCTAAAATATGATACTGAAGTTGGATAGTAAACAAGATCAAAGGCATTTAGTAACTCTAAATAAGATTATAAGAAAGTCAAAAAGAATAGGAAAAAAAAGGGAAAACCAGAAGAGAGTTTTAAGTATTAAAATCTAAAATGTATAAATTTAAAAATTAAAGAAATAGTTGATCGGGTGATCGGGATGGTTCGGGTTAAAAAAAGATAAACTTGAGAAGTAAACCGATTATAATTGATTTGGTTTAGGTTTGAAGTGAAATTAACTAATTAACCAAACCAAACCAATTTAATTGGTTTCGTTTGAATTATCAGGTTCATCAGGTCAATCTGATCCGATGAACACCCCGACATTTTTCTTTTCTCTTGCAAGTTGCTCTTGTGATAATTTTCTGAAGTATTTTTTTTTTATCAGACATGAGAAGATTTATTGATCGTGATGTACAAGGATTTTCTTAAGTTAGTAGTTGTGTTTCGAGGAGAGGGGGACATTACCCACTATTTGAAATTTGTCTATTTGGTTATGAGGTAAACCCATAACCTAAAAATTTGAAAAATCAGGACATGTTTGCTTTGTTTTTTGTTTTTTTTTTGTTTTCATTAATAATTGCAAAAAATCATCTTGTTTTTACTTTATTTTCTGTTTTCATTTTTTTTTTTTTTGAAAATCTAGCTGAATTATTTTTTGATGCTCAAATCCCTTAGATACTAACTCAGTTGCTTCCCCTGGAATTGTTGGAAGTGATTAGGTGAATTCTTTATAGTTGTGAGTGGATAGTGATCAAGGTGACATATTTATTATTACTAACATTATTGTTTATTTTCTTGTATTATTGTTGTTTAATATCTTATGTGTGGCCAAAAAATCTTTCATATTTTATTTGATCACTAATAACTACTGATGTTATAAATTTCTATATAATCGTCATGTTTTATTTGTAATTTATGAAAGGAGTAATTATTTGAAATATGCTGACTAGCTTTTGGTTATGAAATGTAAGTTCCAAAACGTAAGAGTTTTCAGAATTTTTATTTGATCATTTGGAATGGATTTGGTAAGAGTCAAAAATGATTTTACGGGTAACAGTTTTTTATATCGAAGGTAATGTATGCAATGTTCAAGATGCTTGTCTGTCACACCACGAGGCATTGTCGGCAAGTCAGGTTGTTTGGGAATGCAGCACCAATCGGGCTGTACATTCCGTCCAAGGCTAAAATATTGGTGAAAGATCGATAGCGAACAAGTATATGAGGGAAAGATGAAAATGATTTGAAAAGATCTTATTTTTTAGGGATCCATGTTAGAATCACATAGTCGTTAAATGGGGTAATGGTCTAGGGGCACCAAGTTGGATATTTTAATCTGGGCGGAGAAGGCTATCTAATAGATGGAACTGCTAATGCATGGAAAGGACTATTAGCGAGATGGAGTCGCCCCCAAGGATTCCAGACGATATGATGAGGTTTGATTTGAGAGATTCATTGATAACTCACTTAAAAAGGACTTTCTCTTGAATAAAATGACAATCAATTTCAATATACTTAATTTTTCATGAAACACCGGACTAGAAGCACAAGTAATTGTAGCCATAGCCTTGTATTTTGCCCTTGCACTAGACCGTGCAACAACATTTTGTTTTTTACTGTGAGATCATATTTCCACTAACAAAGACAATACCACGGTGGAGCGTTTGTCAACAGGAGAACCTCCCAATCTTTTTTGTGTGCATCAAGGGTATCCCCAACCGATAACCGGATATTAATCCCTTTTAAGGCGTAGAGATCATTGAAATAGGTTTTGCCTATACCAACAAAGTCTTTTCTATAATCACAATAGGAATCAAACCTCTGGCAACATGTTTAACGAACCCAGCTATCTACAAACTGTGCTGGGCCTTGTTGGTGGAGAACCTACCTCATCTATTTTCACAATATCCAACTATTTAGGCCTTGTCCATGTGCCTTTTTAATATACCTCAAAATTCTAATTACTCCATCCTAATGTTCAATACCAGGAAGATTGCATGAATTGGCTTACTATTCCAATTACAAAAGAAATATCTAATCTTGTAATAATGAGGTAAATAAGCTTCCTAATCAATCTTCAATATCTCTCAAGATCTAAATAAGACTCTCACTGATTAGGTAACAATTTATGATTTCAATCCATGAGACTATCAATGAGTCTACAATCCAACACACTAGTTTCTCGGCATACACCTAATGCATGGTAATTCGATTCCTTGATTGAGCAACTTCAATACTAAGAATGTGCTTTAATTTTCCTATATCCTTGATTTGAAAATGATTAAACAAATGTTCCTTTAGTTGAAAGATTTTTTCATGTGATGACTATCATCTACATAAACCCGACAAGAAAATATATTTAGCATGAGTTATAGGGCAATAGAAGACTAAATGATATGTTTCACTACATTTCAACCCAAAGTCTTGGATAATAGAACTAAACTTTCCAAACTAAGCTTATTGGGACTACTTAAGCTGATAGAGAGAATATCTTAATTTGCAAATCAATCTAGATTCCTCTTGAACAACAAAGTTAGTTAGCTAGGCCATATATAGTACTTCTAGTTTGGCCATATAAAGTACTTCTAGTTCATCAAGAAGGAATGCACTTTTAATATCTAACTTATGCAATGGTCAGTGACGCATGGCAGCCATGACAAGAAAACCATTTCCTACGTACACCTAGCAGCTAGCACCAACAAAATGGTTAGAAACAAAAGCAATTAAATGGCTACCCAAAATTAAGACAAGTTCAGTGAAGAATCTGTTGGAAAACCATTTTGAGATCCAAATTGAATTTGTGCTATACCTCCGCTATGTTTTGCTTATCAACGGAGAAGACTAGACGGCTAGCTGCTGGGAATATTTGCTCATATATGCTATGCTAGTAGATAATGTCAAATTTGGCTGTTCCAAAATAAATATTGGTTCTTTTTATAACATCTTGAAGGATAGTTTATCTTTTTGCCATATACAAGAGCATACACAGGAAGACAGTAATCACATTTTACATGATTAACAACCATGCATCTCTACCAAATCCTGGTTGATATAAGTCGCCTAATAACCAACGATAAATAGAAACTACAAAACACGTTTGTTTGCAGTCAAGTGCCACTTATGGTGACAGTCAGAAGAAACTGCTATTCAAATTTCTTAATCAGTGATAGGTCAGTTAACATTTTCTCAATCGCCTCATCATCCTGAGCCCGTCCTCTTGTCTGCAAGTAAAAAAAAGAGGCAAGTAAGGTACATAATATGATAGTAGCTATTCGTTTATCATTCAAATATTTGTGTGTAAAATGTAGCTCGCTTTTAAAGCAGCTTCATGAAACCCCATAGGGCATGAATATAATTTTCAAGTAATCAGTAGACCTATTCTATCTTCACCAACGAACGCACGAAACCTCATGTTAGATTACAACCAACATTTGAGGCAAGAAATCAATAAGCTTAGCATAGGATTTTTATCATATTCAAAACTGCCATTATTAAAACCCACGATACAAGAGTTTGTATGTATGAATATTTTCAAATACTAATCAGCCAATCATTTCTTTTAAAGCTACCAGATTTAATTGAAGGAGACACTGGAGAAAAACTAATAAAATTCACTTGTATTGATATTCTTGGCTTGCTTGAATTGCACAAACACAAGGCTATTATAGGCACTAACGGTGACCTTTACAAATTAACCCCAAAATATTACACATATTATTAATTAAATACATGCATACATAAATACTTTGAACCTACTAATGCATGAACTGGTAACTAAAGTGAAAATACATTAACAAAAATTAAAAACTATTATCCAACTTAGAATTCCAACATAATTTACAGTTGAAAACACACATACAGACCGAAAAAGAAAGGTTTCATTATTAATTCTACATGATACAAAAAACTTCTGAACCAATATGTTTGGAGGGAGGATAAATGAAATGAATCATTCGCGAGATTTTTCAAAGTAGTAGAAGAAAATGAGAGTTCCAGTTAACCCAGCAAAATCCTTCAGCATACACCTATCTGAGTTCCCCAATTTGGGAGTCTTGTAAACTAAGTTACTAGGTAAATTCATTAAAATATATTATACTTAATCATTTGCTTTTATTTAATCCTCCATTTCCTTCCCCTTTTCATTTTTAAAAAGCATAAAAGGGTCAACAAAAATCATTAAAAATACTTGCACCAAAAAAGGATATCAATTAAAATTCTTCCAACCTCAAATGAAAAGGATTCCCTTCCCTTTCCCTCCCAAACATAAAAGAAAATTTACAGAAAGTGGGGAAGGAAATGATTTCTACCTTGATAGAAGGAACCATTGCAATAGCTTCCTCCACAGTTTCTGGGCAAAGATTGCCAAGGACACACAGCTGCAACAAATACATTGATATAATGTAATGTGAGAAGAGAGAACTCACTCTCTTCTTATAAATAAAAAGTGAAAACTCACTTTCTAAATATAATTCATGAAGGGAATAGGCATATAAATATTACCTCAAACTCAGCCAATTGGTATCTAGCAAGAATTCTGTATGGCGGTTAAGATCACAATCCTGACACAAGGCTTTAAAATTTCAAGTTTCTTACTACTCTCTTCCATAAAAAATGTTATTAACATACACCAGTTCTCTCAGATGGACCAACAGAGATGCAATATTACCTTAATTTATCAAATTTAACACACAATTTCATAAAAAATATCATGTTGAAAATGACAGATATTATTTGAAGCAAAATCCAGAATCAAGAATGGCAATAAAAAAGCAATCAGATATGAAAGAAAATTAGCTCAATCATTATCATGAAAGAACATGACATGGACACCAGCATAATTTGATTGAAAGTTGACATATGGAGAGGGATAAACTGCTAATGGATTCTTCACAATCAACACAATTTTGGAGGATACTCTCGTACTTGTCTAACAGCATCAGGATTCTTATAACGGCTGAAGCGCTTCACATACTGCAATGACTTTTCAAAGACCCTGAAAAGAGAGAAAATTAATACTATAAGGTGCTAATTATTACTTCCAGCAACTTTGTTCCTCTTTTATCTCAATTTCAATGTTAAATCTATTATTGGCAGGATGCCAAATTAGGAGTGGAAGTCGGAAAACATGTTTTATAAAGTTAATATCATTAAAGTTAAAAGACATCAAAATGGAACATTTTTTCCAGCAGTTGTATCAAAAGACAATATCTTGGAGGAATTAAGTGCAACCCAGACTATATATGTCCTACTCCTCACTCCTGAGATAAGAACAGATTGCTCTTAGGGCGTAAAAAACATTTTTCCTAACTTTTATGTCAAACTAACACAATAACTACATAAAGGATTTGACTCACTGAGAAACTTGATTCATGGGATCATCTGACGTCTGCTGAAGCTGCTCATACTTGTGCTCAAGAATCAATGAAACTTCACAGTTCATCAAACACTTTGCTTTCAAAAACTCTGAAAATCACAGTTCATCAAACACTTTGCTTTTAAAAAACTGAAAAAATCTATTTCATTAGAGGGAAATCATAGAGTCATAACGATTATACCAAACTACAAAAATGCTCATGTTGTGTAATAGAACCAATCATCACAGAACCAATAAGATTTCCAATGGTGTAATAAAAAGGGCTCCGTGTAAGGTGCAAGGTGCATGCTGCATGGTCCTTCATGACCAACCACCAAACCAACACCCATAATTGATTTCTCATATGTAACTACTATAATATATATCACTCTGAAGTACAGTTGCTCCCTCTAAGGGCAAATCCTTTGTTTGGAATGTTGTGCTTAACTGGATTAACACGAATGATTTGCTTCAAATTTGAAGACCTCTAACTGCTTTGTCTCCTGATTATTGTGTAATGTGCAGATATAGTGCTGAAACTGGTTCTCATTTGTTTTTGAATTGCTCAGCGGCTTCCATTTGTTGGAATGACCTGTTTGGTGTCTTTGGTGAACGGTGGGTTTGCCCCAAGGACTTACAGCAATCCCTGAGTATTAATTTTAAGAGGTTTAGCTATAGCAAAGATACTAATAAGGTTTGTAATGAACTCGCTTTGTGGTTCTTTGGTGCATTTGGTTGGAACGGAATGCTAGAATCTTTACAGGGTGTTGGTTGTTTCTTGAGTTCATCAGGGATAGACCGGCTCTTCTAGCTTCTTTGAGGCGTTTTGCTCATGGCCTTTTTTCTCTGACAGATCTGAAGAGAATAGCATGCTTTGTTGCATATTTCCTGTTCTTAGTTTTTGTTTCTCCTTTCGGTTGTCATTTTTCAAGTTCATGAGAATTGCTTATCCTCTTACATTTGTATTATTCTCTTCTCTCTCTTAATAAATTCTTCTTTTATCAAAAGAAAAATATATCACTCTAAAGTACAGCCAGTATTCAACTATGGAGAAATTAGTAAAACAAATAAAAGAATAAAATACCAATCAAATTTACAGATTCAGGCCAATATAATAAAACAAATTTACATGGTACATTAATTCAGATATCGATTTATACATAAAACACAAATTGTATATTAATTATTAAATGTATAAGTATAAACACAGCACCTCAAATTTCTAAAGCATGGAAACTAAGTCACTAATTATTAAATAGCAGCTCAACACTGGGCAGTGAGAGATTATAATGACTGAAGGGAGCAAAGGAGTGAGGGCATCAGTAGGAGGAAAGAGGAAAATAACAGAATGTACAGCTAGCAAGTGGGGAATGAGGTCAAATGATTTAAGGGGGGAGGAAGAGTGAGAGGGGGCATCTGAGATTTGAAATTGGAGTGGGGAAGGTTCAGACCTTTAAAATTCGATAATAGAGGGGATTGAGTTTCAATATTACAAATGCGGATGATACTATCATAGTTGGCGAAGCTTGTTGGGAGAACCTCTGGGCGGTTAGGGCTACTTTGAGATGCTTTGAGCTGGCATCTGGTCTAAAAGTAAACTTCCATAAAATTAATGTCATTGGAGTGAATGTGGAGGAGAGCTTCTTACTTTCAGAATTTCTATTTCTTAATGTAAATCAAGGAAGGTTCCTTTTAAATACCTTGGCCTTCCAATAGGTGCTAACCCGAGGAAACTGGAGACTTGGCAGCCGGTGATCGATTCCTTTTTGCAGAAGCTATCTTCTTGGAAAGGTAAATTTATATCCTTGGGTAGCAGAATTATGCTTATTAATGCAGTGCTAAACAGCTTGCCCATTTTCTATATATCCTTCTTAAATTTCCAAGGAAAGTGCTAGCCACTCTAACTCGCATTCAATGGAGTTTCCTTTGGGGAGACTGTGAAGGAAGCCGGGAAATATCTTGGGTGGGGTGGGAGATAGTTTGTAAGCCTAAAAAAGAAGGTGGTCTTGGAGTGAACAACCTAGAGTGCTTGAATCGTTCTCTTCTTGCAAAATAGAGATGGAGACTGTTAATGAAAGATGATCAATTGTGAAAACATGCTTTGAGATCTAGGTATAAGCTAAGATCTCATTCGGAATCTGCATTGGAAAGTCTTGGCTGCCCCAATAAATCTTCCTTGTGGTGGAAGGACGTGTGTATGGTGGGAAGGCTAAATTCTGCTTACGGTTCGTTTGGAGGTGGACTCCTGCAAAAGGTGGGTAGGGGGAACTTAACTAAATTTTGGGAGGATGTTTGGCTAGGGAGTTGCAGCTTGAAGGAATTGTTCCCCAAGACTTCATCTTATTTCAACTGAAAAAGATAAATTGGTTAGTGAGGGTGTTTAGGCTGAAACTAATTGGGTTTGGTCATTTAATTGGCAGAGGAATTTGTTTACTTGGGAGGAAAGCTCTTTTACTGAATTTAATAATCTGTTACAGTCGGTACAGCTTGACAAACATAGAGAAGATGAGTGGAAATAGTGTCTTGACAGTTCCGGTTTGTACTCTTCCAAATCAGGTTACAGAGCTGCATGATTCAGAACTGTTCTTGTTTAAAAACTTCTGGCTGTCGCATGTGCCTTCCAAAATAATATCTTTCTCCTGGCAGATCTTGTTAAATAGGATCCCCTCTAAATTAATATCTGTCATAGAAACATCTTGTTTGATCAACTAGGGGTTTTGTGCTGTTTCTGCTCTGTGCAACCAGAATGCACGGTTCATATGCTTCTGAGTTGCAATTTTTCACGACTGGTATGGTGCAAGGTTTATGGGTGGCTTGGTCTTGACTTTGTAATGCCACCATATCTAGGTCAACTATATGTAATGCATAGGGCTTTATTTCGGGTAAGAAAGTCAAGCAAGCTGGACTTATTATTTGGCAGGCAACTATATGGTCTCTTTGGTTACTTCGGAATGATGTTATCTTTAGAAATGGATCTATAGATTTTCTAGGTCTTATAGATATCATTAAGGTGCGATCTTGGTCATGGTTCTCTGCTTTTTCTGGTGGTACAGTATATTTTTCTGACTTGTGTTCAGCTCCCTTGGAATGTGTTCGGGGATTGAATTCGTTGCTGCTTGGTTTTGCTCTGTTTGTTCTTTGCAGCTATATAGGAGGCTTAATTGCTATTTTAAGGGTATGGTTTCAGTTTTAAAGGGTGCTGCTGATTAGCTGATGCTTTGATTGGGCAGTGTATGTTCCCTGCAGATGTATATAAGGAGGGAAAAGTACTATAAAGGAAGGACTTGTTTGCTGCTTCGGTTCTGCGATCTGCAGTTGTATATATGGAGGCCTAAGTACAATACTGGAAGGATCTGTTTCTGTTCTATATTTTATTTTAGTTTTTAATTTTCTGCAGCTGTTAAGGGTCTGGCTGTGGTATTTCAGGGTGGGTTGTGTAATACTGGAGACATATAGGTTTCTGTTATGGTTGGTCTGTGGATCTTGATGTACAGGGGTTGGAGTATCCTTGGACTCCTTTTTAATATACTTCTATTTATAAAAAAAGAAGAAGAGGGGATTCGAAATGACAAACTACAAAATACATAGTTTGGGTAAACAATAGGGTTGTTTTGAAAATTCGTGATGACTTAATTGGGTATTCCATTAACATAGAAAGAATTTCGAATTCCTCCTAAATAGGTGGAATTTTCAGCCAACGATCATGAACTCACTAAACGCCACAAGATCAGAGAAAGAGACAATATAGCAAGAGAATAAAAACAGGTCCCTGCTAGATAGCAATTGACTGTCATTTACAGATAGGAAAAGCATTGTGTTCACAAAGGGAATCAATGGGTTGCTGACGATTTAGACTTTTAGAGTACTGCAACGTTGTTGATCGAGAACATGCTTTCACATGGTAATTTTTCTGGCATAGATTAATGGATTGATTGTGTGGTTGAATTGTTTCAATGGCATCGTGATAGGAACCCAGAAATTTAGGAACAGAAATATAGAAGAAAGTACTGCATTATTGATGTTCCCAAGCTTGTAACAAGTTGTTACAGTACCGGGACGAAGAAAGGAAACAGATAGTATAGGCAAATTAAAGAGTGCCTATTCTCTCCCAATTCCAAGCCCAAAACTAGCCTACCTCTATATACACCCCCTCACTCACATTATATCCTCACTCATTACATCATCACACGCATATTCCCCCTCCCACTGCCAGCGAGGCAGTTAGTTACAATTCCCCCCTTTTAATCATGTGTATTGCACCCTTTTGTGTTTCCTCACATAGACCGTAGCGGGCTTAGGGACCATACTGGGCCTTGGGTTCGCATCACATCGCTTCGAATAGTGCAAGTGATGGAGTAGGAACTAGGAACTTGATGGTGGCAGCACCACCCACTACTGTAGAATTGGGCTTTACTCCAAACAAAGAACCGGTCTTTTATTTTGTGCAATGACCGTAAAAAATTCTTTCACACATTTAGCAATATTTATATCAACACAGTATATTTGATACATTCTGATATTTCAAATTCAGACATTTTAATTTCTAGAATTTTAAAATGCTCTAAAATTTCTAATTTCTCCATCCTAACGCACACTAAGAGTTTGTTTTGGGAGTTGAGAGGGGAAGAGAGGGAGGGGAAGACATTTTGAGAGCTTTTTAAAAGAAAGAAGGATGTAAAAAAATTTTAAAAGTTCTCCAAAATCATCCCCTAGTTAATTTTTTTATTTGCCTCAAAATAGGGGGTTTTGGTTCTTTTGTTAGAAAATAAACCCACATGCAAGGTGGGGGACTACCATCCCTTCCCCATCCCTTTCCCCCTACCTTGCACTCCTCCCTTCACCTCTAAACTACCAAACAGACCCTAAGGCTATGTTTGAGAGTTTTGAAGGAGACGGAGTGGAGTGGTTAGTAATGAAATGATATAGAGTAGAATGAAGTGAAAAGGTAAATTTATACCACTCCATTGTTTGGAAGTTTGGAGGGAGATCCCAAAACCCCCAATTTGGAGGGTATGAAAAAATGAATAAATGAGGGGTATGGAGTGGTTTGGGTTCTCACTCTCAACCATCCCACTCCA
Source organism: Ammopiptanthus mongolicus (assembly GCA_039655645.1). Classification (NCBI taxonomy): domain Eukaryota; kingdom Viridiplantae; phylum Streptophyta; class Magnoliopsida; order Fabales; family Fabaceae; genus Ammopiptanthus; species Ammopiptanthus mongolicus. The sequence goes on along the minus strand of CM077350.1, from coordinate 14,419,913 downwards.
TTAATGAAGAAACTATCGAACAATGGATTAAGCCTCTTCTACCATTCCACTCTATTACTAACCATTCCACTCCATCCTCCCATTGTTTGGGAGTTTCTTCATTAATGGAGTGGGATGGTTGAGGGCGAACCCAAACCACTCCATACCCCTCATTTCTTCATTTTTTCATACCCACCAAACTGAGGGTTTGGGATCTCCCTCCAAACTTCCAAACAATGGAGTGATATATTTTTTATCTTTCCACTCCATTACTAACCATTCTACTCCATCTCCTTCAAAACTCTCAAACATAACCTAAGTGTTATGAGGTAAAAAAGGGAGTGAGAAGTTTATGAATCAGTTTAATTTACAAAATAGTATTGAAAACTCATCCAAAAAAATTGTCAGCCTCTATTTTAGATCATATCAAACCGAACCTTAGGAATATATACAGTAAATAAGAATAAGTGAGAATATGATTACCATCTCCGATTTTCAGCTCTGCAGCATTTTCTTCCTCTTCCCCAGACATGTTTCAGAAACCGATTGATTCCCCGCTGAATTTAGGTTAGTAAGGACACATACATGAGAAGAACCCACAACCAAAAGCGTGAGCGTGGAAGTGAAAAAACGCTGAAATGGACTGACCAGAATCGAGTCAAGAGAGCTTGAGCGTTTGGGTCGATGGGCACTTGTGCGTGATGGCGCGTCTCTGTGCCTCTGTGGACGAACCCTATGCCCCAACTGAAGAAGTTAACGTCTCTGAAAATTAGCCCCAAAAATGCCTCTCAAAAATAAAAATGTTAAAAATTTTAGATAGGTTTTTCTATCATGTGCAAACTTTTACGTGTTAAGGAATTCATATATAAAAAACTTTAATAGGAAATCATACTTTTAACCTTTTAATATATTGAATGCAACATTTTCCAAGCGAACATTACTATTATTGATTCTTTAACATGTGCAAGTTTGCACATGATAGAAAAACTCATTTAGGAAATGTCAAAACATTCAAACAAGGCAAAAATAAATAAATAAAAAATTAGGATCCTCTAGAATGAGGTAGGGATGCAAGAAAGTAAGGGCCATCACACCATTGATAAATCAAAATACATTGACATTTGAATTCATTTTAACTAATAAAGGATCGATACACTCTTACTTTTTCACTTTGTATGTTAGCTCACTTTAGAACAGTTTTATAAAAAGAATTGAGGGGAAAAAACCACTCTAGGTCAAACCATCCATCAAGTTTTTTCAATTCAATGGCGGTTCATCTTTTTCAATGTGTTTTCTGATTTTTAATTTCTAATTGAATAATAGATAGAGTCACTTTTGGTCCTACTCCTTGAATTGACTAGTTTGATTTCTTTTTCAAAACATCAGCTCAGAAGTTAACATTTTCTTTTACTGGACCCTTGGATAGGTGTCCGGAAGTTACATTGGACTCTGACCAATGATTCTAAGGGAATAGCGGTTGTAATGACCCGGTGGGGTGGCTGCCAGATCATGATAAGGTAGAGACAGGGACAGTATATGACTGAGTAGAGGGAAAAGCTTCAGATCGACTAACTAGATAACATGGATTAAGTTTCAAACTAGTAGCAACGTAGAGAAGCTTATAGATGAAGTTTGAAGCAACTAATGTTAGCTCTAGTCGCTCTAATGGTGGTAGGTTCTGCAACTGTGGTGGTAAGGTGAGGATCTACACCTTATGGACTCAACAAAATCCGGGAAGGCGTTTTAGAAGATGTCCTAATTACGAGGTAAAGGATTTTTCTTCCGTTCGAAGATACTACAATTTTTGCTTGATGGATTGTTTTTTTCCTTTCAAGATGTTGCAATTTTCGCAGGAGCCTTGGAGCTGTGGTTACTTTAAGTGGGTGGACGAAGGTGTGAATAAAGTTGCACAAGAAGTGATAAAGTGACAACACAAATTAATTGGGGAATCGAAGAAACAAAGTGTGGATGTACAAGTGTTTGTTATGGTTTTCATGAAGTGTTTTTCCTAGTGGGTTGTTTATTCCGGTCTAGATGTAGTATGTATTATTTAATGGATGTAAAGGCTATGTTAGTGTAATGTTAGCTAAGGTGCAATGGATGTAATGTATCTATCAATGAATGGAATGTGTTGGTTTAAGTATATGTTTCTCCTATTGTTTTTCAACAGCAAATCATTAACACCACTATAATCAGTAAACAAGTGAATATTAGTATTAATCAGTAATAACAAATCATTAATTAGTAAACAACAACAGAGTTAAGTGCATAACAGTAATTTAACTTTGATTAATGAAGTGCATTTACATCACACTGCCAAATACATAAAGTGTTGGTCCATAGTTCATAACAACACACTACTAGGTTGTTCGACCTAAAGACTACATAAGCACATGGGGTATCAGCCATAAAACAAAGATTCCCCCACCATTACAATATTAAACCCCCAACCCAAAAAAAATCAAAATGTCTAACACATTAGGCCATAATGCTTGGAGATCCTAGACTCTTGGCTTGGTTGAGTTTGCTCCACGCCTCTCTACAAGGCTGCTTGATACTCCTCCCCTGTGACACATGGTTGACCCCTCCATCTGCCAGATCCCATTTGGATTGGTGACTTGGGTCTCAAACCGAGTATTGCCTTGGGTGCAACTGCAACAAATCTAGATGCAGGTTCTGCACCATGACTGTCAAGAGGTGCAACAAATCTAGAGGTAGGTTGTGCACCATGACTACCAAGTGATGCACCAGATTGTGAGGTAGCTTGAGCACCATGATTGCCAAGAGGGCAAATCCAGGAGCTAGACTAGTTGGGGATGCAACTTCTGCATCAGGAGCTGGACCAGATTGTGAGGGACCAACTACACCATCTGCACCAACTACAGTAGGGGCACTAACTGAAGCAGGTATGCCTCTTCCTTTACCTCTTCCCCTCCTTATTGAAGCTTGTGGACCAATTTGTGCAAAGGTGGTTGCTTGTGAGGTTCTCATTGATGATCTACCCCTTCCTCTTCTGATTAGTGCATCAATGCTTAGAGGTACAAGGTTCTGACAAAGCTTCCTATTGTGACCATAGTTGTCAAACTTAGAGAAGTGGATGGATGTGTTCTTCCTCCTTGGTTTGGTAGGCCTTGGTTGCTCATCTCTCTCCCTTCTTCTAGCTTTCTTAGGCCTTCCAATTCTAGTCTTGTAATGTGGAGGCTTAACAGGTGAAAGTCTTGTTGGTTGCCACAACTATTCACCATTAAGTGGGTTTTAATTGGGGCGTAGACATCTTCATATGTATCAACCCAGTAATACTTATTTACATGATGATTTGGATCTTCTCTATTGCAAAAATCAGCTGCAACAGCATGCCTGCATATCCAAAAGTTTAGATTAGGTATAATGTTGAAGATAACGACAACAAGAGAATTCATTTATCACAACCATACCTGCAAGGGATTCAAGAGAGGCCCCAAAACCTACATGCACAAAATCTCTGCTCCAAATCAACCTTAAACTGTGCTGGAAATATTGTACCTCAAACGTCAATCCTCATGCCCAGATTGCAGTCTAGTTCCCAGAATCTAATAGATCCTTATCAAGCCTCTTCTTAGCTTTTGGATAGATATTGCTCTTTCCCTTATACTTTTCCACCAACAATCTGTTCTTTGCAAACCTTGTCATTAGATAGACCCTTATCCATTCAAACATAGAAATTATAGCCAGGTCTTTGGCTTCAAGTATCCTCTCGCTCAAGATGTGTGAAGAAAAGGAACCTCAAAAGAAGACAAAGTTAAAGAAATATCTCACAACGGATCTTTGCTATGTGAAGACTATTTAAGAATACTTTGATGCAGTTTGTAAGGCAGAGAATAGGCACAAGAGAAAAACATACAAGAGCATTTGAATGCAAGCGAACATACAAGAACTTTTATGAAAGATAAAGTTTGAAAGGCTCTTTTATAAAAAGCTCTTTGAGTTATTCACTGTAAACTCTCTTCCCTTCTTTATTCACTTGTAAAATCCTTTAGAGAAGTCCTTCCATTATAACAGTCATACCTTTGCAAAATATAATTACTCTTTGAATGCTATCTGGTTGACTAACTTACTGTAATCTAAAGTTGCTACTTAAAAAATGACTCATATCTTTGAGAAGCCAGAAGAGGCTACTATAAAAGAATACTTTGTTTAAGTCTGGAGAGGCTAGATGTGCAAATAATACTCGTTGATCATTTGAGCCTGGAGAGGTTAGGTGTGCAAAGAATACTCGTCTGTAATCTGATCAATTATAGTGAAAAACATGGTTATGCCAAGGACTGGACATAGCCCAAAGGTTAGGGTGAATGATAAACCTCAATTCTGTGCATTTTTATAAGGGGTATTTGGGTCGAATTTTGATGCATTTCATGATTATTATTGTATTTCACCCTTTTACTTAATTTTGACAGAATTGATGTTTAAAGGCAATTTGATGAACATATGATGAAAGATGGAAGTTCTTTAGCTAAAATGAAGAAAATAGTGAAGTTCTGAGCTCGAGCACGGCCGTGCACAAGAAGAGCATGCTCGTTCAAGCCTCTCAGCACAACCATCTAAACAAAGCCTTGCAAAAAGGACTTATAGTTGACTTCTAAAGATGGAGCACGGTCGTGCCACTCACCAGCATGCTCGTGCCAAAGTGAAGCAAGGCCTGACCTAGAGAAGAAAGGTCTGACATAAGCAAGCACGGCCTTACATAGAGGAAGCACGACTGTGCAAAAGATTGAGCATGCCCGTGCTGATGCCCATGCACTATGACGTTGATTCTACGAAGTTGGTACACCCGTATAGAATTCAGCACGGCCTGACATATAGGGAGCACAACCGTGCTAAATAAAGAGCACACCCGTGTTAGCGGCGCTGAAGACCTAATTTTGGGCCCTTTCTCATATTTTCCTATATATAGAGGCCCTCTGTACCACTATGAAATCATCCTTTGACAACTATTCTATCATACTATCATCTTTTGTAATATCTTTCTACATTTTATAGCTTTTAGTAGTAGTTTAGATTCTAGAGTAGGATTTGCACCTGGAGGTTAAGTCGGAGATACTTCTTCTCTTAAGTCTTCGGGATGCATTTCCCTTTATTGACTTTGGTTTTATCTATTATTATGGGTATCTAAATTCACCACTAGAGTTGTGGCGGATCTTGTATTAGTAGAAACCATTTTTTCTATGTCGTAGCTTTAATTCGAATTCTATTTGGTTTCAAAGTTGCGATTTGAATAGTATTATACTATTGTTCTTCAATCCATACTAGGATTGCACACCCTTTATATGCTCTTAATCAGTTGGTTGAACAACGATCATACTGCAATTAATTGATAGATCTAGAGAATAACCTGTTGAGTCTCCAAATGTCTGATGTGCATTTACCTTAGTTTTGATGAGATTAAAACAGTTATTCAATGATTTAATTGAACCCGTCTGTGATATTTAACTCGTCCACTTAGTGTGCAGATTATAACATTAAGTGTCTATATGAACTGTTCACTCGTCTGAACTTAGATAAGTTCACCCGTCTGAACTAACTTAAGTTCACACGTCTGAACTAACTAAAGTTCACTCGTCTGAACTAAGAGAAGTTCACTCATCTGAACTAGCTAAGGTTCACTCGTCTGAACTAAGAGAAGTTCACTCGTCTAATGAAGTCTTCAACCGTCTGATCAAAGGAAGACTCACTCGTCTAAAAGACTTTGCAACTGACGTCATTTCTTTGTTAAAGAGTCAACCCGTCTAATGAAGCTACTCATCCGTCTAGTGACTAACGTTAAAGAATACATTGGATGAAAGCTGTCTCGACTCTGATAAGGAACTTCGACAAATTGCTTTGCCTGAACACAACTGCATCTTACACCAAAAGGGAAAGTCTTCCCTCAGCAAACAAAAGCACGTATACAGACCTGCTGAGACCAAAGGTATATCAGAAGTCTGTATCACTCTGATGAAAGAGAACAAGCGAAGTTCCCTATGCTTTAATGGCTGATCAGAACGACTCTATTGCATTTATTGAAGATCTGCAAGAAGCCAAGACTTCAGACTTTGTGTCTAACGGCTTTAAAATTTTAAAGCCTATTTAATGAAGAAGACTTTGAAGATTCCAGTAGACAAGAGAACGATCAAAGCAATCAAAGAGCAATTACTCTGTACATTTATATCTTCATTCTTTCATTATTTATTCTTCAATCATTTGAAGTTATTACGCAGTCTTTTAGATCTTCACATTTAATACACTCATCCGAGTGCTTGTGAAAAACTTGCAAATTGTAATCTATTTTACAACTTCTTTCAAACAAACCCGTCTGAGCCTGAAGAGGCTAAGTATGCAAATAATACTTGTCTGGAGCCTGGAGAGGCTAGGTGTGAAAACAATACTCGTCTGGAGCCTGGAGAGGCTAGGTGTGAAAACAATACTCGTCTGGAGCCTGGAGAGGCTAGGTGTGAAAATAATACTTGTCTGTCCTGTAACCTAAATCAGTTATAGTGAGAAAACTTAGTGCTGCCAAGGACTGGACGTAGCCTCATTGTTAAGGGGTGAACCAGGATAAAACCTGCTGAGTGATCTCTCTCTTTCCCTTAACTCTTTAATTTGATTATTTGTCTTAACTATCATCAAACTAAAGGGGTTTATAATTGTGTTTATCAAACCTTTTTTATCTTGCATGATTATGTGTTTTCTTTGAAATCCTTCAGACGAGTTATCAGTCTGATTGACCTGTCTGTGTTTACTCGTCTATTATAACTCGTCTGTATTTGCGAAAAAGTTTCTAAATTCCGATAAATTTGTCATACACCATTCAACCCCCTTCTAGTGTTTGCATCTGTCTATTTCATAACCGAGGTTTAAATTATAGCATGATCAAACGTGATTTACTCCTTTCAGTCATTCAACCTCTTTGTTCTTTATGCTTTCTATTCATTTAAACTCTTTATCTGACAAACATTGGGTTCATCTGGGGAAAAGAATATTGGTTGCCTGACAAACAATTAATAGTATTTGTAGAGGGATTGATATTCGAAAACCAACTGCAAAATAGAATAGAACTAGGATTTGGGGGGTATCGAAAGTACAAGTGAAACCACGATTCTAGGCTCTTTTACTCTTGATTTCTTAAACTCTTTATTTATCTTTTGTCACATCTTACTACTGTTTACATCATCTTAGTATTATTATTATTTCGATGAGTCTAAATAGCATAAGAATTTCTCTATTCCGGTACTTACTTTATCACTTGCATATTATATAATTAATTTCTTGGGTACGATATCTGGACATCCGTCCTATATTACTTTTGAGACAGGGTACACTGCCCTTAAGTGTGTTCACAACGCAACAAGTTTTTGGCGCCGTTGTCGTGGATTAATTTGTGGTTGTGAACACCCAATTTTATCCAGGCTAATTAATAAAATAAAATAAAATAATAAATACAAAAAAAAATGAATTGGATCTTGACACAAATCTTAGAAGGAAGATTCATTACCTTTTGACAAAAAAATAAAATGAAAAAAATAAAAAGGAGTGAAACAGAATTCAGTTGGATAAAAGATAATGACATGATAAAGATAAAAACAGAATTCTATCTTTAGATATGATTATCACTTATCCTTTTAGCGGTTTTGAGTTCACTTATCTTCATAACGGTTTTGGTATCTAAGTGAAGTTTCGGGTACTAATTTTTTCTATAAATTGGAGCACTCTTTACAATGAAAGGGGATCGAAAAATTCTTCACTTATCACTCCCTCCCATCAACCTGATATTCTCTTCCCTCACTTCATCTTCTTCTCAACCCAGCAGAACAGTGGCAGAACCAGTCTCACCACTGCATGCATGCTGCCTAGATGCACAACCTAACCAATCTGCTCCGTTGCATCGCATCACATCGTCCTCCAGTCACCACGAACAACGAGTCTGTGTCGCACTTCGCCGACCAGCACTTCGCCGCTAGTCAAGCCATCCTCCTCGAAGTAGAGCCGCATATCGCCCACATAGCAGAACCAGAAGCTCTGTTCAACGGCGCCATCACAAGCTCAGCGACCAACGTGAAGTAGCTATACTAGCCCAGTCGTCACCTCCTTGTGCACGCTCCAAAACGTTGCCATCCAGCCAGACGCTACCCATTGTCGCGCTTTCTGTTGATCCGCCGCTCGCACTACCTTGAGTGTCAGTCAAGATACCGCCGCTGTCTACCGCTTGGCTCGTTCAATCTCCTCACTTCTTCTCTTTCGTGAGTGTTGAATAGACCAGAAGTCATTTTCTCGTTCTATTGTTTAATTTGTTTTTTTTTTTTTTTTTTTTTTTTGTGTTTAGTGTTTAGTGGGCTGATTCATTTGAGTTAGTTTTTATTCTATCTTAAACCTAAAAACTAAAACAGTAAACCATCGTTTTGGTCCTTAAAAGTGTGAGACGCTGTCAGCTCAGTCCCTGAAAGCAGTTAAATTACGAAAATGTCCCTCAATGTTAATTTTGTGAGTCAAGTTAGTCCCTCAGTGTTATTTTCGTTAGTCATGTTGGTCTCTGCCTATGGTGATGGCAGGGACTAACTTGGCTAACGAAATTAACAATGAGAGACTTTTTTGTAATTTAACTGCTTTTAGGAACTCAACTAACAGCGTACACCCGATTTTCTTAGTATTTTTATTTAATCAATATTTAAGTGATTGTATTTTATTAGAGAGTAATAAAATATTCCGAGACCATAGTCACGCTGTACGCTATCGTAGGAGGCCATGGTTAAGTTTTGGGCCGAAAACTCAAACGAAGCCCGATCTATGTTTTTTCGAATGATAGTGTTTTTCTACTATGAAGGCCTCATTTTGACTAACGGCCAGAACCATTAGTCTTAGAATTCAATCTTCTACCTTTTTGCTAAAATGTGTCCTGATGTCCAAGAATATAAATAATATTTTATATTCGGGCTGAAAGTCGATCGGGTAGACGATTCGAGCTGTCTTAGGGTTTTTCGAGAATCTTGAGTTAATAATTTTCATATCGGGGCTATGATAAATTATTTGGGGACTCCTACTAGTGTCGTGAGGATTTTCAAAAATGTCTGGACGTGAATTGACCAAATTGCCCTTGGTTAGTTTTTACTAACTACCTTTTACCTATTTTTTTTTCCTTGAATTAACTAAATAAATACACTATATCTTCTCTCTCTCTCTCCTCCACCCATTTCACTTAGTGGTCTCTCTCTCTCTCCTCACTTTCTTCTTCTTCTTCCTTTCTCTTTTCTGGGTTGAGCACCTAACAGTGTAGAGAAAAGATCTTGAAGGATAAACAATGTATTCTGGAGCAAGCTCAAGTGGGAACCCCCAACCTAAAGGAGGCTCTATAACCAGACCCCCTTTCTTCGATGGTGTAAACTACAACTACTGGAAAGAAATGTTTCACTGGTTCATCTTGTCAACAAATTCTGATGTATGGGATGTCATTACTGATGGTCCTTACACTCCTCAAAATAATGATGGCTCAGACAAGCCTAAGGCTCAGTGGACACCTGCAGAAAAGACAAGATGGGATCTAAACCATAAAGCCAGATATGCTATAATCTGTGCTCTCAGTCCAGAAGAGTTTGAAAAGGTTCGTGCTTGTGATTCTGCTAAAGAAATGTGGGACTCCTTATCTGTCACACATGAAGGAGAAGAGACAGAAGAGGAAGCCAATCTCTGTCTGATGACCAATATAGATTCAGAATCTGAAACTGAGGTACATTCTGAACTTGAGGAATTGCATGACGCTTCTGATGAGCTGGTAGAGGAATCCAAAGGCTTATCTAAGGCCTTCAAATCCCTCAAGAGAGATTATGTTAAACTCCTCAGTGAACATAAACAAAAATCTCGAGAGTGTGAGATGCTGGCCAAAGAGAATAGCCAGCTGAGGATTGAAAAGTCTGATGAAGCTTCGATCTCAAGTGAAACATCACATTCTGAAGAAGTGGTCACACTTCAACAGAAAGTGAAGGAGCTCACTTCTGATCTTGCTAGATTTGTTAATGGCAGAGATAATCTGACAAAACTGCTAGGATGTCATAGACACTCTCTTAAGAAAGAAGGCATTAGATATGATCATCAAGCTGATCATAAAGTATCAACAAAATCTTCAACTGTCTATGTTGAACCCACTTCAGTTAGAACTAGACCCGTCTGTAACTTCTGTGGAAAAGCTGGACATGTTATGTCTAATTGTTTTCACAAGAATAAGAGGAAGTCTTCACAGACTCCTAGAACTAACAGAAAAGGACCCATAAAAATATGGGTACCTAAAGATAAAATAATTTCTGTTGCAGACATCCTTAATAGGACAAAGCAGACGCCTCTGCTGGTACCTGGACAGTGGCTGCTCGCGACATATGACAGGAGAAAAGTCTATGTTCCAAGACCTCCAGTCTAAGAATGGTGGATTTGTTGCCTTTGGAGGCAATCAAAAAGGAAGAGTAACTGGTGTTGGTACTATTGGTGGTAAACACCCTCTTCCCTCTATCTCAAATGTACTTATGGTTGAAGGACTAAGACACAATTTACTTAGCATAAGTCAATTATGTGATAGTGGATTTGATGTCTCCTTCACTAAGAATGAATGCATAGTCAAAGACAAGAGTGGCAAGACCCTCTTTTCAGCTAATAGACAGCAAAATCTTTATAAGATTGAGCTAACTGAACTCTCAGATCAAAGTGTAACTTGTCTGATGTCTAAAGAGGATGAAAGATGGTTATGGCATAAGAAACTAGGACATGCTAGTATGAAACTTATTTCAAAATTGAAAAAGGATAACCTTGTGAGAGGATTGCCTGATATTAGTTTCAAGAAAGATGTTTTATGTGGTGCATGTCAGAGAGGTAAACAAGTAAAATCAAGTTCCAAATCGAAAAACCTTGTATCAACCTCTAGACCTCTTCAACTGTTACACATGGATCTGTTTGGACCAGTTAGTGTTGCCAGTTTAGCTGGAAGGAAATATGGATTTGTCATTGTTGATGACTATTCTAGATTTACTAGGGTACTTTTCTTAACCCACAAGGATGAGTCTTTTAAGGCCTTCTCTATATTCTATAAGAAAGTACAAAATGAGCAAGGTTTCTGTATTTCTACCCTTAGAAGTGATCATGGGGAGAATTTGAAAATGAGCAATTCAAACTGTTCTGTGAAGAGAATGGAATCTCTCACAACTTCTCTGCACCTAGAACTCCACAGCAAAATGGAGTGGTTGAGAGAAAGAACAGATCTCTGCAAGAGATGGCTAGATCAATTCTCAATGAAAATAATCTCCCTAAGTACTTCTGGGCTGAAGCAGTAAACACTGCATGTTATGTGCAAAATAGAATACTTATAAGGTCTATCCTAAAGAAGACTCCTTATGAATTGTGGAACGGTAGAAAACCCAACATATCTTATTTCCATGCATTTGGATGTTAATGCTTCATCTTAAATGCCAAGGATCAACTTGGAAAGTTTGATTCCAAGGTAGACAAAGGTATCTTCATTGGATATTCTGAAGTGTCTAAAGCATATAGAGTTTTTAACTCTAGAACCTCTGTTGTTGAGGAATCCATTCATATAAAATTCAATGATAATCTAAAGACTGATAGGGAACTATCAGATCTAGAAGATGATCTTGCAGGACTTGATCTTTCCCAGCAGTTCAACAGCCAGGCATATCAAAAATTGAATCTGCTGAGGAATCTTTCAGACAAGTGGAGCAGACGAGTCACCAGTCAAATCAACATCAAAATGATGATCTCAGAAGAGATTGAAAGTTCAAAGCTCATCATCTTGAAGATCTTATCATTGGAAGTCCCTCTGAAGGTGTTAGAACCAGATCTGTCTTAAGAGAGTCAAGCAATATGACTTTTCTATCTGAAATTGAACCAAAGCATATTGAGGAAGCTCTTGAAGATGAAAGCTGGATTCTTGCTATGCAAGAGGAACTTGATCAGTTCAAAAGGAATGATGTCTGGAAACTTGTCTCCAAACCAACAGACAAGTCTGTTATTGGAGCAAGATGGGTTTTCAGAAACAAGCTAGATGACGATGGCAAAGTTGTCAGAAACAAAGCAAGGTTAGTAGCTCAAGGCTACAACCAACAAGAAGGTATTGACTATACTGAGACTTTTGCACCTGTAGCTAGAATAGAAGCTATTCGCATACTCATGTCATACGCTGCACAACATCAAATTACTTTATTTCAAATGGATGTAAAAAGTGCTTTTTTAAATGGAAAAATTGAAGAAGAAGTTTATGTTAAACAACCTCCTGGTTTTGAAGATAATGAAAAACTAGATTATGTTTTCAAATTTAAAAAGGCTTTATATGGCTTAAAACAAGAGCCTAGAGCATGGTATGATAGACTTAGTTCTTTTCTTATGAATAATGGTTTTATAAGAGGAAAAGTTGATACAACTTTGTTTAAGTAATGCTAAAGAGATAACTTCATAGTAGTTCAAATATATGTTGATGATATTATTTTTGGAGCCACTAATGAAAAATTGTGCAAAGAATTCTCTAAGTTGATACAAGCAGAATTTGAAATGAGCATGATGGGAGAATTGAAGTTCTTCCTTGAACTGCAAATCAAGCAGACGTGTGATGGAATCCACATCCATCAACAAAAGTACATCAAGAAGATTCTAAAGAAGTACAAAATGGATAGCTCAAAGATCATGAAAACTCCAATGCAAACTAATGCTAATCTAAGCAAAGATGATGAAGGTAAAAAGGTAGACCAAACTGTCTACAGAGGTATGATTGGATCTCTTCTTTACTTAACATCTAACAGACCTGATATTCAATTTAGTGTCTGTATGTGTGCTAGATTCCAATCTGATCCCAAAGAATCTCATCTTAAGGCTGCTAAAAGATTCTTTAGATATTTGCTTGGAACCACTAATCTTGGTTTAATGTATTTGAGAACACAAGATTACAAATTAGTTGGTTTTTGTGATGCTGACTTTGCTGGAGATAGAATTGAAAGGAAAAGCACCAGTGGAGGATGTCACTTCATTGGAGAAAACTTAGTCTCCTGGTCAAGCAAAAGACAGACGACTATCGCACTCTCAACTGCAGAAGCAGAATATGTCTCTGCTGCAAGTTGCTGCTCACAGCTATTATGGGTAAAATATCAACTAGAAGATTACTCTATATTTGAGCATAATATACCTGTCTGGTGTGATAATTCTAGTGCTATTTGCTTAACTGAGAATCCCATACAACATTCTAAGGCTAAGCACATAGAAATCAAACATCACTTCATAAGAGATTATGTTCAAAAAGGTGTATTTGATGTTAAGTTTGTTAAAACTGAAAATCAATGGGCTGATATCTTTACAAAACCTTTAGTTGAGGATAGGTTTAAGTTAATAAGAGACAACTTGAATATACATGGCTTTGCTGAATAACCTGTCTGATGAGTGTTTATGATACCCGTCTATGTTTAACCGTCTGACTCTTTGAATCATATTCTTTATTTGAAATATTTTCTTTTAAATGATTATTATCTATAATGCCATTTCTTTCTCTGAGACAAAATGTGTACATGGCTGTTTTTATTTTAAATCAATTTTTTTTAAAACCTCCATTTTTTTTGTTGTTTTCATTTAAAATTAAAATTGTCTTTGGTCTTTAAAAGGGAAATTTTTTTTTTCTTTTAAAAGGTATTTCGTTCTTACGTTTTCAAATCTTTTTCTCTTCGTTTTTAAAACCATCAAAGAGGATGCATCTGCTCAGGGGGAGCAGTTGAAGAAGCCTTTAGGCAAAACCAAAGGACAAACTTGCTTTTAACTCTTTTTGTTCTCTTAGTACCTTATTTGTAATTTTCTTTTTAAAATTACCTTGTACACAACCAGTGATAGTTAAATACAATTACCTCCTCTGTTTCTCTTTTTTTGATTATGACAAAAGGGGGAGAAAGTTAAATGAAAAATGTTTTAATGTTACAACTGTCTGATATGAACAATTGTTTATCCGTCTGATATAGAAATATGATGTGTCTTTTCTTTTCTCTCTGTCTATGTTTTATTGCTTTTGATAATGTCAAAAGGGGGAGAAAATACTAAGATAAGACTAAGATAAAAAGTTAAATGCTTATCTGTCTGAGTATGTTATAATTATGGAACAATGTTTTTAATCTGTCTAATCATATACATGATTGATTTATGTGAATTTTCTTAAGTTCATTAAATCATTTAACATGTTTTGTCATCATCAAAAAGGGGGAGATTGTTGAGTCTCCAAATGTCTGATGTGCATTTACCTTAGTTTTGATGAGATTCAAACAGTTATTCAATGATTTAATTGAACCCGTCTGTGGTATTTAACTCGTCTACTTAGTGTGCAGATTATAACATTAAGTGTCAATATGTACTGTTCACTTGTCTGAACTTAGATAAGTTCACCCACCTGAACTAACTTAAGTTCACACGTCTGAACTAACTAAAGTTCACTCGTCTGAACTAAGAGAAGTTCACTCGTCTGAACTAGCTAAGGTTCACTCGTCTGAACTAAGAGAAGTTCACTCGTCTAATGAAGTCTTCAACCGTCTGATCAAAGGAAGACTCACTCGTCTAAAAGACTTTGCAACTGACGTCATTTCTTTGCTAAAGAGTCAACCCGTCTAATGAAGCTACTCATCCGTCTAGTGACTAACGTTAAAGAATACATTGGATGAAAGCTGTCTCGACTCTGATAAGGAACTTCTACAAATTGCTTTGCCTGAACATAACTGCATCTTACACCAAAAGGGAAAGTCTTCCCTCTGCAAACAAAAGCACGTATACAGACCAGCTTAGACCAAAGGTATATCAGAAGTCTGTATCACTCTGATGAAAGAGAACAAGCGAAGTTCCCTATGCTTTAATGGCTGATCAGAATGACTCTATTGCATTTATTTAAGATCTGCAAGAAGCCAAGACTTCAGACTTTGTGTCTAACGGCTTTAAAATTTTGAAGCCTATTTAATGAAGAAGACTTTGAAGATTCCAGTAGACAAGAGAACGATCAAAGAAATCAAAGAGCAATTACTCTGTACATTTATATCTTCATTCTTTCATTATTTATTCTTCAATCATTTGAAGTTATTATGCAGTCTTTTAGATCTTCACATTTAATACACTCGTCTGAGTGCTTGTGAAAGACTTGCAAATTGTAATCTATTTTACAACTTCTTTCAAACAAACCCGTCTGAGCCTGAAGAGGCTAAGTGTGCAAATAATACTTGTCTGGAGCCTGGAGAGGCTAGGTGTGAAAACAATACTTGTCTGGAGCCTGGAGAGGCTAGGTGTGAAAATAATACTTGTCTGTCCTGTAACCTAAATCAGTTATAGTGAGAAAACTTGGTGCTGCCAAGGACTGGACGTAGCCTCATTGTTAAGGGGTGAACCAGGATAAAACCTACTGAGTGATCTCTCTCTTTCCCTTAACTCTTTAGTTTGATTATTTGTCTTAACTATCATCTAACTAAAGGGGTTTATAATTGTGTTTATCAAACCTTTTTTATCTTGCATGATTGTGTGTTTTCTGTGAAAACCTTTAGACGAGTTATCAGTCTGATTGACCTGTCTGTGTTTACCCATCTATTATAACCCGTCTGTGCTTGAGAAAAAGTTTCTAAATTCCGCATAAATTTGTCAAACACCAATCAACCCCCTTCTAATGTTTGCAACTGTCAATTTCATAACCGAGGTTTAAATTATAGCATGATCAAACGTGATTTACTCCTTTCAGTCATTCAACCTCTTTGTTCTTTATGCTTTCTAATCATTTAAACTCTTTGCCTGACAAACATTGGGTTCATCTGGGGAAAAGAATATTGGTTGCCTGACAAACAATTAATAGTATTTGTAGAGGGATTGATATTCGAAAACCAACTGCGAAATAGAATAGAACTAGGATTTGGGGGTATCGAAAATACAAGTGAAACCACGATTCTAGGCTCTTTTACTCTTGATTTCTTAAACTCTTTATTTATCTTTTGTCACATCTTACTACTGTTTACATCATCTTAATATTATTATTATTTTGATTAGTCTAAATAGCATAAGAATTTATCTATTCCGGTACTTACTTTATCACTTGCATATTATATAATTAATTTCTTGGGTACGATATCTGGACATCCGTCCTATATTACTTTTGAGACAGGGTACACTGCCCTTACGTGTGTTCACAACGCAACAAGTTTTTGGCGCCGTTGTCGTGGATTAATTTGTGGTTGTGAACACCCAATTTTATCCAGGCTAATTAATAAAATAAAATAAAATAATAAATACAAAAAAAAAATGAATTGGATCTTGACTCAAATCTTAGAAGGAAGATTCATTAACTTTTGACAAAAAAATAAAAAGAAATAAAAAATAAAAATAAAAAAATAAAAAGGAGTGAAACAGAATTCAGTTGGATAAAAGATAATGACACGATAAAGATAAAAACAGAATTCTATCTTTAGGTATGATTATCACTTATCCTTTTAGCTGTTTTGAGTTCACTTATCTTCATAATGGTCTTGGTATCTGAGTGGAATTTCGGGTACTAATTTTTTCTATAAATTGGAGCACACTTTACACTGAAAGGGGATCGAAAAATTCTTCACTTATCACTCCCTCCCATCAACCTGATATTCTCTTCCCTCACTTCATCTTCTTCTCAACCCAGCAGAACAGTGGCAGAACCAGTCTCACCACTGCGTGCATGCTGCCTAGATGCACAACATAACCAATCTCCTCCGTTGCACCGCATCACATCGTCCTCCAGTCACCACGAACAACGAGTCTGTGTCGCACTTCGCCGACCAGCACTTCGCCGCTAGTCAAGCCATCCTCCTCGAAGTAGAGCTGCATATCGCCCACATAGCAGAACCAGAAGCTCTGTTCAACGGCACCGTCACAAGCTCAGCGACCAACGTGAAGTAGCTATACTAGCCCATTCGTCACCTCCTTGTGCACGCTCCAAAACGTTGCCATCCAGCCAGACGCTACCCATTGTCGCGCTTTCTGTTGATCTGCCGCTCGCACTACCTTGCATGTCAGTCAAGATACCGCCGCTGTCTACCGCTTGGCTCGTTCAATCTCCTCACTTCTTCTCTTTCGTGAGTGTTGAATAGACCAGAAGTCATTTTCTCGTTCTATTGTTTAATTTGTTTTTTTTTTTTTTGGGTTTAGTGTTTAGTAGGCTGATTCATTTGTGTTAGTTTTTATTCTATCTTAAACCTAAAAACTAAAAGAGTAAACCATCATTTTGGTCCTTAAAAGTGTGAGGCGCTGTCAGCTCAGTCCCTGAAAGCAGTTAAATTACGAAAATGTCCCTCAATGTTAATTTTTTTAGTCAAGTTAGTCCCTCAGTGTTATTTTCGTTAGTCAAGTCGGTCTCTGCCTATGGTGATGGCAGGGACTAACTTGACTAACGAAATTAACAATGAGGGACTTTTTTGTAATTTAACTGCTTTTAGGGACTCAACTAACAGTGTAACACCCGATTTTCTTAATATTTTTATTTAATTAGTATTTAAGTGATTGTATTTTATTAGAGGGTCTAGAAAATTAAATAAAATATTCCGAGACCATAGTCACGCTCTACCCTATCGTAGGAGGCTATGGTTAAGTTTTGGGCCGAAAACTCAAACGAAGCCCGATCTATGTTTTTTCGAATGATAGTGTTTTTCTACTATGAAGGCCTCATTTTGGCTAACGGTCAGAACCATTAGTCTTAGAATTCAATCTTCTACCTTTTTACTAAAATGTGTCCTGACGTCCAAGAATATAAATAATATTTTTTATTCGGGCTGAAAATCAATCGGGTAGACGATTCGAGCTGTCTTAGGATTTTTCGAGAATCTTGAGCCAATAATTTTCAAATCGGGGCTATGATAAATTATTTGGGGACTCCTACTAGTGTCATGAGGATTTTCAAAAATGTCGGGACGTGAATTGACCAAATTGCCCTTGGTTAGTTTTTACTAATTACCTTTTACCTGTTTTTTTATTCCTTGAATTAACTAAATAAATACACTATATCTTTGCTCTCTCTCTCTCTCTCTCCTCCACCCATTTCACTCACTGGTCTCTCTCTCTCTCCTCACTTTCTTCTTTTTCTTCCTTTCTCTTTTGTGGGTTGAGCACCTAACAGTGTAGAGAAAAGATCCTGAAGCATAGACAATGTATTCTGGAGCAAGCTCAAGTGGGAACCCCCAACCTAAAGGAGGCTCTATAACCAGACCCCCTTTCTTCGATGGTGTAAACTAAAACTACTGGAAAGAAATGTTTCACTTGTTCATCTTGTCAACAAATTCTGATGTATGGGATGTCATTACTGATGGTCTTTACACTCCTCAAAATAATGATGGCTCAGACAAGCCTAAGGCTCAAAGGACCCCTGCAGAAAAGACAAGATGGGATCTAAACCATAAAGCCAGATATGCTATAATCTGTGCTCTCAGTCCAAAAGAGTTTGAAAAGGTTCGTGCTTGTGATTCTGCTAAAGAAATGTGGGACTTCTTATCTGTCACACATGAAGGAGAAGAGACAGAAGAGGAAGCCTATCTTTGTCTGATGGCCAATATAGATTCAGAATCTGAAACTGAGGTACATTCTGAACTTGAGGAATTGCATGACGCTTCTGATGAGCTGGTAGAGGAATCCAAAGGCTTATCTAAGGCCTTCAAATCCCTCAAGAGAGATTATGTTAAACTCCTCAGTGAGCATAAACAAAAATCTCAAGAGTGTGAGATGCTGGCCAAAGAGAATAGCCAGCTGAGGACTGAAAAGTCTGATGAAGCTTTGATCTCAAGTGAAACATCACATTCTGAAGAAGTGGTCACACTTCAACAGAAAGTGAAGGAGCTCACTTCTGATCTTGCTAGATTTGTTAATGGCAGAGATAATCTGACAAAACTGCTAGGATGTCATAGACACTCTCTTAAGAAAGAAGGCATTAGATATGATCATCAAGCTGATCATAAAGTATCAACAAAATCTTCAACTGTCTATGTTGAACCCACTTCAGTTAGAACTAGACCCGTCTGTAACTTCTGTGGAAAAGCTGGACATGTTATGTCTAATTGTTTTCACAAGAATAAGAGGAAGTCTTCACAGACTCCTAGAACTAACAGAAAAGGACCCATAAAAATATGGGTACCTAAAGATAAAATAATTTCTGTTGCAGACATCCTTAATAGGACAAAGCAGACGCCTCTGCTGGTACCTGGACAGTGGCTGCTCGCGACATATGACAGGAGAAAAGTCTATGTTCCAAGACCTCCAGTCTAAGAATGGTGGATTTGTTGCCTTTGGAGGCAATCAAAAAGGAAGAGTAACTGGTGTTGGTACTATTGGTGGTAAACCCCCTCCTCCCTCTATATCAAATGTACTTATGGTTGAAGGACTAAGACACAATTTACTTAGCATAAGTCAATTATGTGATAGTGGATTTGATGTCTCCTTCACTAAGAATGAATGCATAGTCAAAGACAAGAGTGGCAAGACCCTCTTTTCAGCTAATAGATAGCAAAATCTTTATAAGATTGAGCTAACTGAACTCTCAGATTAAAGTGTAACCTGTCTGATGTCTAAAGAGGATGAAAGATGGTTATGGCATAAGAAACTAGGACATGCTAGCATGAAACTTATTTCGAAATTGAAAAAGGATAACCTTGTGAGAGGATTGCCTGATATTAGTTTCAAGAAAGATGTTTTATATGATGCATGTCAGAGAGGTAAACAAGTAAAATCAAGTTTCAAATCAAAAAACCTTTTATCAACCTCTAGACCTCTTCAACTGTTACACATGGATCTGTTTGGACCAGTTAGTGTTTCCAGTTTAGCTAGAAGGAAGTATGGATTTGTCATTGTGGATGACTATTCTAGATTTACTTGGATACTTTTCTTAACTCACAAGTAGGGGTGGGCATGGGTCGGGGTTGGGGGGGTTTTGGTGCATTTAAAGACCCAACCCAATCAAATAAATATGGGTTGGGTTGGATCGGTTTCTTCGAAAATTTTCATGTAACCCAAACCAACCTCCTACGGGTTGGTTTGGGTCGGGTGACCGAGTTTAGTAGTAAATTATTTTGTTTTTATGAAAAGCAAATAATGGGGCGAAAATAGGGAAGAAAACAATGCATTAATTTGAACTTCCAAATACAAAAAGAAGCATACCACTTCAATTTGGAGCACAATATCCATCAAAATTAAACAAACAAGTGAAATAAAAAATAATAATAATGTCTTCAAACAATTCCTAAACAATTTCACTACTATGCCTTCGAGCTATTTCTGCATGTGTTCAAACTATTTCTTCTCATGTAACCAAAAAATGGTCACTCCAATTTAGGCGGCTGAGTATTAAAGAAGAGTCATCAAATTCAAGATAGAAGAGTCCCTCCACGCTCCAGCAGCTGGACTTATAATATTCCTCTCAATATGTGGGTTGGGTTGGGTTGAGTGGGTTTACAATCTTTGGACCCAGCACCCAACTCATAAGCTATGGGTCTACTTATTTAGAAACCAACCCAACCCAATGACCCGAACCAACCCAGTATTTGTGTGTTGGGTTGGATTGGGTACACCGAATTCGCGGGTCGATCCGTACCCATGCCCACCCCTACCCACAAGGATGAGTCTTTTAAGGCCTTCTCTGTATTCTGTAAGAAAGTACAAAATGAGCAAGGTTTCTATATTTCTACCCTTAGAAGTGATCATGGGGGAGAATTTGAAAATGAGCAATTCAAATTGTTCTGTGAAGAGAATGGAATCTCTCACAACTTCTCTGCACCTAGAACTCCACAGCAAAATGGAGTGGTTGAGAGAAAGAACAGATCTCTGCAAGAGATGGCTAGATCAATGCTCAATGAAAATAATCTCCCTAAGTACTTCTGGGCTGAAGCAGTAAACACTGCATGTTATGTGCAAAATAGAATACTTATAAGGTCTATCCTAAAGAAGAATCCTTATGAATTGTGGAAAGGTAGAAAACCCAACATATCTTATTTCTATGCATTTGGATGTGAATGTTTCATCTTAAATACCAAGGATTAACTTGGAAAGTTTGATTCCAAGGTAGACAAAGGTATCTTCATTGGATATTCTGAAGTGTCTAAAGCATATAGAGTTTTTAACTCTAGAACCTCTGTTGTTGAGGAATCCATTCATGCAAAATCCAATGATAATCTAAAGACTGATAGGGAACTATCAGATCTAGAAGATGATCTTGCAGGACTTGATCGTACCCAACAGACGAGTCAACAGCCAGACGTATCAAAAATTGAATCTGCTGAGGAATCTGTCAGACAAGTGGAGCAGACGAGTCATCCGTCAAATCAACATCAAAATGATGATCTCAGAAGAGACTGGAAGTTCAAAGCTCATCATCCTGAAGATCTTATCATTGGAAGTCCCTCTGAAGGTGTTAGAACCAGATCTGTCTTAAGAGAGTCAAGCAATATGGCTTTTCTATCTGAAATTGAACCAAAGCATATTGAAGAAGCTCTTGAAGATGAAATCTGGATTCTTGCTATGCAAGAGGAACTTAATCAGTTCAAAAGGAATGATGTCTGGAAACTTGTCTCCAAACCAACAGACAAGTCTATTATTGGAACAAGATGGGTTTTCAGAAACAAGCTAGATGAAGATGGCAAAGTTGTCAGAAACAAAGTAAGGTTAGTAGCTCAAGGCTACAACCAACAAAAAGGTATTGACTATACTGAGATTTTTGCACCTGTAGCTAGAATAGAAGCTCTTCGCATATTCATGTCATATGCTGCACAACATCAAATTACTTTATTTCAAATGGATGTAAAAAGTGCTTTTTTAAATGGAATAATTGAAGAAGAAGTTTATGTTAAACAACCTCCTAGTTTTGAAGATAATGAAAAACCAGATTATGTTTTCAAACTTAAAAAGGCTTTATATGGCTTAAAACAAGCGCCTAGAGCATGGTATGATAGACTTAGGTCTTTTCTTATGAATAATGGTTTTATAAGAGGAAAAGTTGATACAACTTTGTTTAAGAAATGCTCAAAAGATAACTTCATAGTAGTTCAAATATATGTTGATGATATTATTTTTGGAGCCACTAATGAAAAATTGTGCAAAGAATTCTCTAAGTTGATGCCAGCAGAATTTGAAATGAGCATGATGGGAGAATTGAAGTTCTTCCTTGAACTGCAAATTAAGCAGCCGTGTGATGGAATCTACATCCATCAACACAAGTACATCAAGGAGATTCTAAAGAAGTACAAAATGGATAGCTCAAAGATCATGAAAACTCCAATGCAAACTAATGATAATCTAAGCAAAGATGATGAAGGTAAAAAGGTAGACCAAACTGTCTATAGAGGTATGATTGGATCTCTTCTTTACTTAACATCTAGCAGACCTGATATTCAATTTAGTGTCTGTATGTGTGCTAGATTCCAATCTGATCCCAAAGAATCTCATCTTAAGGCTGTTAAAAGAATCTTTAGATATTTGCTTGGAACCACTAATCTTGGTTTAATGTATTTGAGAACACAAGATTACAGATTAGTTGATTTTTGTGATGCTGACTTTGCTGGAGATAGAATTGAAAGGAAAAGCACTAGTGGAGGATGTCACTTCATTGGAGCAAACGTAGTCTCCTGGTCAAGCAAAAGACAGACGACTATCGCACACTTAACTGCAGAAGCAGAATATGTCTCTGTTGCAAGTTGCTGCTCACAGCTATTATGGCTAAAACATTAACTAGAAGATTAGTCTATATTTGAGCATAATATACCTGTCTGGTGTGATAATTCTAGTGCTATTTGCTTAACTAAGAATCCCATACAACATTCTAAGGCTAAGCACATAGAAATCAAACATCACTTCATAAGAGATTATGTTCAAAATGGTGTATTTGATGTTAAGTTTGTTAAAACTGAAAATCAATGGGCTGATATCTTTACAAAACCTTTAGCCGAGGATAGGTTTAAGTTTATAAGAGACAACTTGAATATACATTGCTTTGCTGAATAACCTGTCTGATGAGTGTTTATGATACCCGTCTATGTTTAACCGTCTGACTCTTTGAATCATACTCTTTATTTGAAATATTTTCTTTTAAATGATTATTATCTTTAATGTCATTTCTTTCTCTGAGACAAAATGTGTACATGCCTGTTTTTATTTTAAATCAATTTTTTTTTAAAACCTCCATTTTTTTTTGTTACTTTCATTTAAAATTACAACTATCTTTGGTCTTTAAAAGGGAAAATTTTTTTTCTTTTAAAAGTTATTTCGTTCTTACGTTTTCAAATCTTTTTCTCTTCGTTTTTAAAACCATCAAAGAGGATGCATCTGCTCAGGGGGAGCAGTTGAAGAAGCCTTTAGGCAAAACCAAAGGACAAACTTGCTTTTAACTCTTTTTGTTCTCTTGGTACCTTAATTGTAATTTTCTTTTTAAAATTACCTTGTACACAGCCAATGATGGTTAAATACAATTACCTCCTTTCTCTTTTTTGATTATGACAAAAGGGGGAGAAAGTTAAATGAAAAATGTTTTAATGTTACAACTGTCTGATATGAATAATTGTTTATCCGTCTGATATAGAAATATGATGTGTTTTTTCTTTTCTCTCTGTCTATGTTTTATTGCTTTTGATAATGTCAAAAGGGGGAGAAAATACTAAGATAAGACTAAGATAAAAAGTTAAATGCTTATCTGTCTGAGTATGTTATAATTATGGAACAATGTTTTTAATCTGTCTGATCATATAAATGATTGATTTATGTGAATTTTCTTAAGTTCATTAAATCATTTAACATGTTTTGTCATCATCAAAAAGGGGGAGATTGTTGAGTCTCCAAATGTCTGATGTGCATTTACCTTAGTTTTGATGAGATTAAAATAGTTATTCAATGATTTAATTGAACCCGTCTATGGTATTTAACTCGTCTACTTAGTGTGCAGATTATAACATTAAGTGTCTATATGAACTGTTCACTCGTCTGAACTTAGATAAGTTCACTCGTCTGAACTAACTTAAGTTCACACGTCTGAACTAACTAAAGTTCACTCGTCTGAACTAAGAGAAGTTCACTCGTCTGAACTAGCTCAGGTTCACTCGTTTGAACTAAGAGAAGTTCACTCGTCTAATGAAGTCTTCAACCGTCTGATCAAAAGAAGACTCACTCGTCTAAAAGACTTTGCAACTGACGTCATCTCTTTGTTAAAGAGTCAACCCGTCTAATGAAGCTACTCATCCATCTAGTGACTAACGTTAAAGAATACATTGGATGAAAGCTGTCTCGACTCTGATAAGGAACTTCGACAAAGTGCTTTGCCTGAACACAACTGCATCTTACACCAAAAGGGAAAGTCTTCCCTCTGCAAACAAAAAGCACGTATACAGACCTGCTGAGACCAAAGGTATATCAGAAGTCTGTATCACTCTGATGAAAGAGAACAAGCGAAGTTCCCTATGCTTTAATGGCTGATCAGAATGACTCTATTGCATTTATTGAAGATCTGCAAGAAGCCAAGACTTCAGACTTTGTGTCTAACGGCTTTAAAATTTTGAAGCCTATTTAATGAAGTAGACTTTGAAGATTCCAGTAGACAAGAGAACGATCAAAGCAATCAAAGAGCAATTACTCTGTACATTTATATCTTCATTCTTTCATTATTTATTCTTCAATCATTTGAAGTTATTACGCAGTCTTTTAGATCTTCACATTTAATACACTCGTCCGAGTGCTTGTGAAAGACTTGCAAATTGCAATCTATTTTACAACTTCTTTCAAACAAACCCGTCTGAGCCTGGAGAGGCTAAGTGTGCAAATAATACTTGTCTGGAGCCTGGAGAGGCTAGGTGTGAAAACAATACTCGTCTGGAGCCTGGAGAGGCTAGATGTGAAAATAATACCTGTCTGTCCGGTAACCTAAATCAATTATAGTGAGAAAACTTGGTGCTGCCAAGGACTGGACGTAGCCTCATTGTTAAGGGGTGAACCAGGATAAAACCTGCTGAGTGATCTCTCTCTTTCCCTTAACTCTTTAGTTTGATTATTTGTCTTAACTATCATCTAACTAAAGGGGTTTATAATTGTGTTTATCAAACCTTTTTTATCTTGCATGATTGTGTGTTTTCTGTGAAAACCTTTAGACGAGTTATCAGTCTGATTGACCTGTCTGTGTTTACTCATCTATTATAACCCGTCTGTGCTTGAGAAAAAGTTTCTAAATTCTGCATAAATTTGTCAAACACCAATCAACCCCCTTCTAATGTTTGCAACTGTCTATTTCATAACCGAGGTTTAAATTATAGCATGATCAAACGTGATTTACTCCTTTCAGTCAGTCAACCTCTTTGTTCTTTATGCTTTCTAATCATTTAAACTCTTTGCCTGACAAACATTGGGTTCATCTGGGGAAAAGAATACTGGTTGCCTGATAAACAATTAATAGTATTTGTAGAGGGATTGATATTCGAAAACCAACTGCGAAATAGAATAGAACTAGGATTTGGGGGGGTATTGAAAGTACAAATGAAACCACGATTCTAGGCTCTTTTACTCTTGATTTCTTAAACTCTTTATTTATCTTTTGTCACATCTTACTACTGTTTACATCATCTTAATATTATTATTATTTCGATTAGTCTAAATAGTATACGAATTTCTCTATTCCGGTACTTACTTTATCACTTGCATATTATATAATTAATTTCTTGGGTACGATATCTGGACATCCGTCCTATATTACTTTTGAGACAGGGTACACTGCCCTTAAGTGTGTTCACAACGCAACAAGTTTTTGGCGCCGTTGTCATGGATTAATTTGTGGTTGTGAACACCCAATTTTATCCAGGCTAATTAATAAAATAAAATAAAATAATAAATACAAAAAAAAATGAATTGGATCTTGACACAAATCTTAGAAGGAAGATTCATTACCTTTTGACAAAAAAATAAAAAGAAATAAAAAATAAAAAAAATAAAAAGGAGTGAAACATAATTCAGTTGGATAAAAGATAATGACACGATAAAGATAAAAACAGAATTCTATCTTTAGATATGATTATCACTTATCCTTTTAGCGGTTTTGAGTTCACTTATCTTCATAACGGTCTTGGTATCTGAGTGGAGTTTCGAGTACTAATTTTTTCTATAAATTGGAGCACACTTTACACTGAAAGGGGATCGAAAAATTCTTCACTTATCACTCCCTCCCATCAACCTGATATTCTCTTCCCTCACTTCATCTTCTTCTCAACCCAGCAGAACAGTGGCAGAACCAGTCTCACCACTGCGTGCATGCTGCCTAGATGCACAGCATAACCAATCTCCTCCGTTGCACCGCATCACATCGTCCTCCAGTCACCACGAACAACGAGTCTGTGTCGCACTTCGCCGACCAGCACTTCGCCGCTAGTCAAGCCATCCTCCTCGAAGTGGAGCCGTATATCGCCCACATAGCAGAACCAGAAGCTCTGTTCAATGGCGCCGTCACAAGCTCAGCCACCACCGTGAAGTAGCTATACTAGCCCAGTCGTCACCTCTTTGTGCACGCTCCAAAACGTTGCCATCCAGCCAGACGCTACCCATTGTCGCGCTTTCTGTTGATCCGCCGCTCGCACTACCTTGCATGTCAGTCAAGATATCGCCGCTGTCTACCGCTTGGCTCGTTCAATCTCCTCACTTCTTCTCTTTCGTGAGTGTTGAATAGACCAGAAGTCATTTTCTCGTTCTATTGTTTAATTTGTTTTTTTTTTTTTTGTGTTTAGTGTTTAGTGGGCTGATTCATTTGAGTTAGTTTTTATTCTATCTTAAACCTAAAAACTAAAAGAGTAAACCATCATTTTGGTCCTTAAAAGTGTGAGGCTCTGTCAGCTCAGTCCCTGAAAGCAGTTAAATTACGAAAATATCCCTCAATGTTAATTTTCTTAGGCAAGTTAGTCCCTCAGTGTTATTTTCGTTAGTCAAGTTGGTCCTTGCCTATGGTGATGGCAGGGACTAACTTGACTAACGAAATTAACAATGAGGGACTTTTTTGTAATTTAACTGCTTTTAGGGACTCAACTAACAGTGTAACACCCGATTTTCTTAATATTTTTATTTAATCAGGATTTAAGTGATTGTATTTTATTAGAGGGTCTAGAAAATTAAATAAAATATTCTGAGACCATAGTCACGCTTTACGCTATCGTAGGAGGCTATGGTTAAGTTTTGGGCCGAATACTCAAACGAAGCCCGATCTATGTTTTTTCGAATGATAGTGTTTTTCTACTATGAATGCCTCATTTTGACTAACGGTCAGAACCATTAATCTTAGAATTCAATCTTCTACCTTTTTGCTAAAATGTGTCATGACGTCCAAGAATATAAATAATATTTTATATTCGGGCTGAAAATCGATCGGGTAGACGATTCGAGCTGTCTTAGGGTTTTTCGAGAATCTTGCGCCAATAATTTTTATATCGGGGCTATGATAAATTATTTGGGGACTCCTACTAGTGTCGTGAGGATTTTCAAAAATGTCGAGACGTGAATTGACCAAATTGCCCTTGGTTAGTTTTTACTAATTACCTTTTACCTATTTTTTTATTCCTTGAATTAACTAAATAAATACACTATATCTTCTCTCTCTCTTTCTCTCTCTCTCTCTCCTCCACCCATTTCACTCAGTGGTCTCTCTCTCTCTCCTCACATTCTTCTTCTTCTTTCTTTCTCTTTTCTCCTCCATTTTCCTTTTCTTCCATTTTCCTTCAAGTTTCATATCTATTTTCACTCAACCTCCACAAGCTTTTTCAACCCAATTTGTGAAGCAAAGTTGCTCCTCTCATCCTCCTCTATCACCTAGGAGGTATAGATTTCATCCTTGAGCTCTCAATCTTTATTTTCCTCCATTGATTTTCATGAGTTTCAATTTCTAGATCTAAACTTAAAAAATCTCTAGAAAATTGTAGAAAAATCATTTTGTTACCAAACCAATTTCTATGGCCTAGGTTCATGACATACTTGCATGATCCAAGAGATTAGAGCCAAGAAATCTCTCTAGCTATTTTTTTGAAGGAGAGGCTGAAACCCCCTATTTGTGTAGGGTAGGGTTTTTGGTTGGTTTTTTAGGTTTTGAGTTGATATCTAGGGTTATCACACTTAGTTAGGGTGTTATCCAATAAATGAGAATTTTTGGTGCTCCCTAGCTATTTTTCATATTTTTCATTCAATAGGGCCGAACCCTAGGGGTAGTGCAATGGGAGAAATCTTTATTTTTTGAGTAAATGCCTTTATTGATTATGTTTAGGGATACCTAAGGATCATTGATCCAAGAGTTAGGAATTTTTAGACATCCCTAGCCTAATTAATTAAATAGGGGTAGTAGCTAATCCTAAAGAATTAGGGAGTTTTTGATTTAACTGTTTTAATTCCTGGTTCTGTTTTACTGTATAGAACCTAACAGGACTCGAACGTTCGATCGCGCACTCGATTGACTGTTGCAGAGCCGCAATCGAAATCTCTCAGGAAAATCACTAAGGTGGGGGAAGAACCACAATATCGTCGGGGAGGCAAGCTTTAAATAATATATATTGATATGCGTAGGGCGACCCAAATCCTACTAGAGGTTGTTTGACCGTTAGGTTGATTTTACTGCATATTGAGGTTGTCTGTGCTGTGATTGGATATTTGATATATTATATGTGATATATGTATGATGTTTATTATATGCTATAATTGATTAAATGTTATTTAATTGTAAGATGATTTTACTGTTGAATATATATTCTGGCTGTTGTTGATGTCTGTTGTGACTGCTGATGTCTGAGTAAACTAGACAGTGATTTCTGATAAATCGGGTTATGAATGTGTGGTGAGAAAGTCGAGGTTGTATATATATGTCGTAGTGCTCGACCTAGTGATATAGTTGATCTGTTATTGTTGTGATGTGAGTTGATACCGGATTACCCGGTTAAGCCGGATTAAAGTTGGTCGTGATTGTATATAAGTCGTGGTTGAGGCACTAAGTGTTGATCCTGAGATGAGTCAGTGAGATTCATGTTGCATAGTGGTTATTCATCGCTGTGTTGGCATACGGGCGATTTCGATCTTACCTACGGGGAGATGGTCGTATCGATTAGTTTGGCATAGGGACGATTTCAATCTTACCTGCGGGGAGATGGCCGTACCCGTTAGTCGAATTGTAGACGGACGGGCGAATATCTCGACCTAGCCTGCGGGCGGGGGGATATGTCCTTACTGAAAGTTGAGTTGTTAACGGACGGGCGAATGCTCCGACCTAGCCTGCGGGCGGGGGAACATATCGTTACCGTAAGTTGCGTTGTTGACGGGCGAATATTCCGACCTGGCCTACGGGCAGGGGAATATGTCGTATCCATGAGACGAGTTGGGCCTGCGGGCTTTAGACCGAACCTTTCCTTACGAGGGGTGGCATAGTGATGACTGAGACACCTTGATTTGTTGGGGATGTCGCGTCGTGATCGAGTCTATATAGTCGTTAGTTGCATGAGTGTGAGAGACAGTAGTTAAGAGAAAAATTATCCTGAAGCTGTTTGGTTGTCACTGTTGTGATTCGGTGTGTTGCTATCTTTACACATTATTTATATCTCTGTTTTTCCCATGTATGACATATTACTGTTTCTTATCCCCTGTATTTTCTATGTCATATTCTCTTTACTCTCGACTGGACGAGAAGATCCTGTTGAGGATTTGCCGGAGGAGATTGATGGTATACCCGTAGAACCTGATGCTGGCGGGAGAGCGTTGGATACCGGTGCTGGAGGACCTTAGACATCGGGGGTTGGTAGTTGTAGTTGTTGTGGCCAGTGCGGGAGATTGAGTTGTCTGTGTTTTTATTTCCACTACTATGCTTTCAGTTTTATTTACGCGTACTTTGAAGTTTGTTTATTTGGTATCCGTTGTTGTAGGCTCTACTGATGGAGCTGATACTCTTATATATGTATATTTTATTATGGTATCAGTATGTGTTCTATGTTTTAATATTTTTCGCAAATTTTATACACTATAACGCTAATAATTATAACCGGGGTCACCAATGGGACCTCCTAGTAAGGGGTTGTCTCAAACAGCATCTCAGTCTTTCAGAGACCAAAATGATAGTTTAATCAAACTAAAAACTAAATATCTTAAAGAAAAATAATAAAAAGAATCAATATAGCCGAGACGGCTTGTTGATCCCATTTTCTTTTCAAATCATTTTAGCCGAGACAACTTGATGATTTGAAATATTTCAAATAAAATCAAAATCCATTTTAAAAATAAATTAAAAAGAATTAATTTAGCCTAGATGACTTGTTGATCCTATTTTCTTTTCAAATCATTTTAGTCGAGACGGCTTGATGATTTGAAAATCTTTAAATAAAATCCTTTTTCTAAAATATAAATAAATCTTTTCATAAAAATTAAAAACCACCAACCAACCATCAAAACATTTTTTTACTAGAATTACATGGCTTTGAGTTTCGTGTTGCACTAGGAAATACGTAGGAGCTAAATTAATCATTTCGTTAAACTAAAATTAATTTTCACAATTTATGTGTTTGCTTTCTTTTATTTAATTATTTCTTAATTTCCAACTTTTCGCGCTAATTACTTTAATTCAAATATGCAAGTCAAATTTGAGTGACGTCTTTGGCAAGACGTCGAGCTTCACTCATAATGGGTTTATCCGTGACGGTTTCCCAACTTTTTAAATTGTCTTTTTCGTTGTAAGCCAATTGATATAAAAATATTTTTGCAGTGACGTCTCTAGCATGACATTGAGCTTCACACACATTATCTTAAAAATGGGTAAAATAACCATTTTTGAAGTTATTAAAAGTTTTCACAATTAACTTGAGGTACCGTTCTTAGAACGAGCGATGTAGTGTGCTATCACCTTCCCCACTCGTAACCGACTCCCGAGCCCAAATCTCATTTAATTTTAAAAAGATCAGTTTCCTTAAATTTATGGGTTTTCCAATGTTTTTCCCAAATAAAAATTGGTGGCAACTCCCCTTTGTTTTTATTCGCGGTGCCCGGACGGGACGGTCGCAACAGTGATATTTTGTGATTTTTTTGATACTAAAAAAATGAAATTCTAGGTACGTTAGACATTTATTTTTCTTTTTAGTTATCTCTCTCCTTGTATGCTAACGTGTTTCCAAATGCCTGAATTGTATTTTGACAGAGAAGTTGAAAGAACTTTTTACAGGTTGCGGAGGCAAGCAAGAGAGGAAAACACCATGGGGAAAGAATGACTTTGCTGGATTACTTTACCCCCTCTGCTGAGGTGACAAACAGTGATATTTTGTGATTTTTGTGATATTGGGAAAAGGAAATTCTAGTTACTTTAGACATTTATTTTCTTTTTAGTTATCTCTCTCGTTGTATGCTAAAGCATTCCCAAGTGCCAGAATTGTATTTTGACAGAGAAGTAGAAAGAACTTTTCACAGGTTGTGGAGGCAAGCAAGAGAGGAAAACACCATGGGGACAGAATGACTTTGCTGGATTACTTTACCCTCTCTGCTGAGGTGACAAACAACATCACCAACCCTGCGGTGGATGCCAACAACTTTGAGATCAAGCCTGCCTTGGTCTCTATGGTCCAAAACTCTGGACTATTTGGGGGGTTACCTACTGAAGACCCCAACTCCAATATGAAGAAGTTCTTGCGGATCACAAATCTCATCAAGTACAATGGAGTTTCGACAGATGCGATCAGACTCAGACTGTTCCCATTCTCTCTATTCGACAAGGCGAATCATTGGCTTTCCTCTTTGCCATCTGGTTCTATCACTATTTGAGATCAGTTGACACGCCAATTTTTGGCTAGGTATTTTCCACCTTCTAAATCTGCTAAATTTAGAGATGATATTTCGAACTTTGTACAATATGACCAGGAATCTCTTTATGAGGCATAAGAGCGATATCAGGATTCAATCAAAAGGTGTCCATATTCTGGTTTCACAGTCCCTATCCTTGTGCAGATGTTCTATAATGGACTTTCACAACAAAATAGGTCCAGTATAGACGTTACTTGTGGGGGCTCAATTTTGAAGAAAATAGCTGAAGAAGCTCAAGCCTTAATCCAGGAGATGGCAGCCAATCACTACCATTGGCCGTTCAAAGACAGACAAGTCATCAAGAAGCCAATTGGTGTATATGAGGTAGATGCCACAATGACAATGGAAGCCAATATGGATGCTTTTACAAAGCAAATAGAGACATTGATGCAAGCATAAGAACAAGCCATGGCTCAAGCTACTGCACCGATGTCTCCATTCCCTTGCAACCATTGCGGTATGACAGGTCATGAGAGCAAGGATTGCCAATTTAGCAATTCTATTGCTCCGTCATGATGAGGAACCCAAATTTGCAGGCAACGCCAACCGAAATCAAAATGACTCTTACAATCTTGTTTGGATGGGTCGTCCAAATTTCTCTTGGGGAAGTTAGCAGAATGGTCAAGGATCAAATCCAAATGTCCATAGACCACCACACTTGCAGAACCATGGTCCAATATCAGATAACAGGAAGCCCGATCTTCATGAACAGCTGGCAGAATTTACGAAAAAGATTGATAGCAGATTTCAGGCCTTGCAGACACATATGTATGCTCTTACTGAATTACTTTCTCAAAGGCCTCAAGGAACTTTGCCTACCCAGACTGAGCCTAATCCAAGGGAGCACGTCAATGCAATCTCTCTTCAGAATGATGAAAAAGAAGACCCTGCTCCTTTGGAAGAAGATGCTCATGTTGAAGAAGACAAGTCTGAAGACGAACATGACCGTGCAACACTTCTAGCACGGCCGTGCAACATGCCTAGTGAGCAGAGATAGATAACTGTCACCAGTGAGTCAAAAAAGGTACAAAATTCTCTACCACTACTTCTAGAATATGGGGATAAAGACAAGCAAATTGAAAAAAAAATTTAGAAATACATATGAGATTGCATGTTGATATCTCCATTAACAAAGTCATTGCCCAACTACCCAAGTATGCACATTTTCTAAAAGGGTATGTGGTGGTTCAAATTAATGAAGAATGTTCTGCTATTATTTTAAATAAATTACCACCTAAAATAAAAGACCCAAGGAGTTTAACTCCCTTTTCAGTTGATAATTTTCATTTTGAGAAAGCATTATGTGATTTAGGTGCCAGTATAAATTTAATGCCTTTTTCTGTGTCGAGAAGGATTGGTTTGCAGGAACCTTAGAGCACCATCGTCTCATTGTAATTAGCTAACAGATCCATCACCCGCCCTCAGGGAATAATAGAAGATGTGCTAGTAAGGGTGGGCAAGTTCACATTCTCTGTAGACTTTGTAATCTTGGACATGAAGGAGGATGAGGAACTCCCTATCATCTTGGGGCGACCTTTCATAGCTACTAGCAATGCAAACATTGAGGTCAAGCAAGGCACATTAACCTTAAGGCGTGGGGATGAAGAATCTATTTTCAAAGTCTCCCTAAGACCACCTTGATCAGTTCTCTAAACAGGTCGTCAGCCTCGTGACTTAAAACAAGCATTGCGTAGGAGGCAACCTGTGTTTTTTTTTTTTTTTTTTGTTCTTGGTGTGTTCTTAGTAGTTTTCCCTTTTTAAAAAATAAAATTAAAATTAAAACCAAGAAATTGAAAATAGTTTGGGAAGCTTTGCATAAAAATAATAGTGTTCCCTATTTTAAATATGAAATTAAAAACTGAAAAAAAAAATAGGTGAGCATGGTCGTGCTGCATGCATCAGTTCAGAATAAAAAGAGGGGGAGCAGAGCACGATTGTCCTTGCTCCCCAATTTGAGCCGTAGCACAAGATTTTCCAGTCT
Source organism: Ammopiptanthus mongolicus (assembly GCA_039655645.1). Lineage (NCBI taxonomy): Eukaryota > Viridiplantae > Streptophyta > Magnoliopsida > Fabales > Fabaceae > Ammopiptanthus > Ammopiptanthus mongolicus. Next base: position 14,386,126 of record CM077350.1, on the reverse strand, counting down.
CTTCCCCTCCTAATTTCTTTCTTCTAAGGTAAGAGCTCCCATCCCTCTTCTCTATTGTTATGGTTAGGTTTTAGATTAGGGTTCTTTTATCTCTTTTTCGTTTTCTTGTTGATTGTTTTCTGTTTTTATAGTTTAGAGTGTTAGTTTGTGCTAGGAATTGCTTTCTAGTTTTTCTATTAGAGTCTATGCATGTTTGAACTATGATTTCTGAGTTTTTGTGGGATTTTGCTTGTGGCACGAGCATGAGCATGACCGTGTTGTTCCAAGAACTTGTCATACTGCTCATATTTCTCTATTTATGATAGAGCACGAGCACAAGCACGACCGTGCTCCTCATAGAACAGGCCATGCTATTCATATATTTTGGAATTTTTAAATTTACACTCAGAACGGTTGTTCTCCCTGTTAGCAAGGCCGTGATCAACTCTGAATAACTAAATGTATGATTTTTATCTGGGAATTCAGTCCATATGTCTAGTGCTTCTATTGATTATGATCATTGTTTATATTCTTCATATTATTATGATTATTCTTGACACTAATGCTTGATTTTCTACTTAAACAGAACTATGGCACCAAAGCGTAGCCGCACAGAGCACGGTCAATCTTCTCGACCTCTCGGGAACGAGCTACTTACATTCCATGATGCTGACCATCAGTCGAGATTCACACATTTGGGCTCCTTTGACATCATGGCCCAGAAATACTTAGACAAGGATATTGTTGCCACCTATGGACTCGCTCCCCGGGTCAACCACATGCTGCAGAATATTGGGTGGGAGAGAGTAGCTTGATGAACCTCAATTCTGTGCATTTTATAGGGGGTATTTGGGTCGAATTTTGACGCATTTAATGATAAAAATTATTGTATTTCATCCTTTTACTTAAGTTTTGATAGAATTGAAGCTCAGAGGCAGTTTAATGGACTTTTGAAGAAAAGAGAAGGTTTTAGAGCTTAAACTGGCCTAATACTGAAGTTCTGAGGTCAGCACGGCTGTGCCATGTGAGAGCACGGCCATGCCATGCGAGAGCATGGTCGTGGCAACCTTCTAAATCCATTCATCCAAACAAAGCCTTACAAAAATACTTAAAGCTGACCTCTGGAGACTTAGCAGGGCCATGCCATGTGAGAGTGATAAGTTCCACATTTAGCTAATAACTTTAGAAATTTAAGGTACTTATCGAACTTAAATGGGTAAAATTTAGTCACTTGACCCCCAAAAGATTAATGCGTAAATAGTTTGATCAATAGAAAATATATTGTGAAATTATTTTGAAGATTATATCTTAAATCTCTATTTTGTGTATACAGATGAAGAAATGAGAGACTAGAAGATTTTGAAAAGCCTTAAAGTGCCCAAGTTGGAGAAATTTCACTTAGCTAAGGGATTGTCGCTAAGCGAAATGGACAAAAACCAGTAACAGCCGGGTTTGAAGTTGAAAGATTTGGTAAGATAAATCAATATCAGATTTGATATGGAAATGCGACGAATCAACTAGATACCGCTAAACGGAGTTGATGAAATTCAATCCCAATGCCTTTAAGAATTTGAATCACAACCTTTTAATCTTTGTTCATGTTACAAGTTTAAAACCACATCAAAATTCTCTTTACACTTCACCTAGTATAAGAATAGTTGAATGGCTTGTTAATATTATCAAATCCTTGTGGATACGATCTTGATACACTGTATTAGGACGACTATAAGGCTTATTCACTGAAAAATCTTATCAGAGAGCACGATCGTGCCAGAATGAAGAAAGACTTGACTCAGAGAAGCCAGACCTGACAAAAGCAAGCATGATCCTAATCACAAAGAGCACGCTTGTGCTGCAGCTCGTGCACTAGAACGTTGTTCTATGAAATTAGTAAGCCTTGACATATTTGAGCACGAAATGATATGCTGAAGAGCACGGCCGTGCTGAGTGAAGAGCACGCCCGTGCCACCTGATTGCACGTCCGTGCTGACGGCGCAAAAGACCTAATTCAAGGCCCATTCCACAGATTTTGTTATAAATAGAGGCCTTTAGTACCACTTTAGGGACATCTTTGAATCTTTTGTACATCTTATTATTCTTTCATGTCTTTATTTCTTCGAGTACTATACTCTAGTTTTAGTCTTTTAAACTTTATAGTTTTGATTTCTAGAGTAGGATTTGGCACTTGGAAATTAAGTTGGAGACTACTTCTCCCTCTTCAATTATCCAGGATGCGTTTTGCATTATTGAACTTTGTTTTCTTTATTATTATAAGTAGCTAAATTTACCACTAGAGTTATGGTGGATCTTGTCTTAGTAGAAACCTTTTTCGCTATGTCTTAACTTTAATTCAATTCTATTTGGTTTCAAGGTTACAATTTGAATAATGTTATTCTACTATTCTTCATCCCACACTAGGATTGCACACCCTTTTTATGCTCTTAGTCAATTGAATGATATTTTGGCTATCAAGCTCAATTAAATTGGTAGATCTATAGGATAACCAGGGTTTAACATCTAGATTTGAGAAAACGTGATTTACTCCTTTTAATCATTCAACCTCTTTGCACTTCATGCTTTCTAATCATTTAGACTCTTTGACTGACAACCATTGGGTTCATTTGGGGAAAGGAATATTAATTTCCTGACAAACAATTAATAGTTTTCGTTGAGGGATTGATATTCGAAAAGCAACTACGAAATTGCATAGAATTAGGATTTGGGGGATATTGAAAGCACAAGTGAAACCACGACTCTAAGTTCTTTACTCTTGATTTCTAAACTCTCTTTTTATTCTTCTTTCATTATCTTTTACTATTACTTTATTATTGTTTATTTCTTTTGAGTTCTTGATTAGTTTGAATAGCATAAGGATTTTCCTTTTCCAGTACTTGCTTTATCACTTAGTTATCAAAATTAATCTCTTGGGTATGATATCTGGACCTCCATCCTATATTACTTCTGCGACAGAGTACACTGCCCTTAAGTGTGTTTTGAACGCAACAAGTTTTTGGCGCCGTTGCCGGGGATTAATTTTTGATATTTTGTGATTTTAGTAATATTGGAAGAAAAAAAATTCTAGTTAATTTGGACATTTATCTTTCTTTTTACTCACTCTCTTTGTATGCTAACGCGTTCTCAAGATCCTGATCTAGTTTTTGACATGAAAGTTGAAAGGACTTTTCACAAGTTGTGGAAGCAACCAAGAGAGGAGAACATCATGGGGTTGCTGGAAGACTTTACCTCCTCTGCTGAGATGACGGATAGCATCACCAATCCTGCGGTGCATGCCAATAACTTCGAGATCAAGCCTGCTTTGGTCTCTATGATTCAAAACTCTGGATTATTTGGAGGGTTGCCAACTGAGGACCCCAACTGCCACCTAAAGAAGTTTCTCAGGATCGTAGATCTAATCAAGTACAATGGAGCTTCAACAGATGCAATCAGACTCAAATTGTTTCGGTTCTCATTGTCTGACAAAGCAAATCAGTGGCGTTCCTCTTTGCCATCTGGTTCGATCACTACTTGGGATCAATTAACACCCCAATTTTTGGCCAGGTACTTTCCACCTTCCAAATCTGCTAAATTTAGAGATGATATTTCGAACTTTGTGCAATATGTCCAGAAATCTCTCTATGAGGCATGGAAGCGATATCAGGATTCCATCCGGAGGTGTCCATACCATGGTTTCACAGTCCCCATTATAATGCAGATAATGGACTTTCACAAACAAACAGGTCCAACATAGACGCTCATAAGACACCAATGCAAACATGAAACGTTTTGGGTTGAAACAGTAGTTCGATGACGGATCGGTGATATGGATCCAAGGGAGTCGTTCAATTGTTTTAGTCTTGTGATGACTCGATCCCAGAGGGATCACGAGATTTACTTGTTGGGTAAAAGTTTTGAAAACATTAATAATGTATATAGTTCCTAAAGAAGAGAGCCAAAGAGAATCTTGAAGTTTATCTGGCGGATAGACATTGCTTTATCGCATCTGCTTTGTGTAAGCATTGGCATTATGTTGCATGATTCTGTAAGGCCTTGAACATAGGAGTTGAGCTTACACCTTGATGTGTGTGCGAATCTTACGTTGACATTTTAAATAGTCTTGGAGGCATCAGGGTTGGAAAGGCTTACATGTGACTAGATGGTAGATCTTCTGTGTCGTGGCGACTCTGAGCAATACACTGATATCCTCGACTAGATGTCATACTTTTCATATTTGGTGCAGAGTGTTTCCGTAAAATCCAGATACGTGCACGTTACGAATGTTGTAGCATTAGCTCTTGGCTACCATACACAAAACATGTCCTCCCATTCGCTCTCTCCGACTTTTGTTAGCTCCATGTGGTAGGGGTCAGAGTTTGACCCTTGTGGCATATGGCATTGAGTCGTGTACATAGCATTGCGTTGCATGACTGTTGGTAGATATATTTATATGTTGTATATTATTATCCTGTCTTAATGATGTCTTATGATGTTAATAGAATAACATGAGATAGTGAGATATATGATATGCATGATTAATATGTTGTTGTTTTGGGTGTCGTACAATTTTTACTTCTACTGTTTTGTTGTGTTGACGAATGGGAATCTCAACCATATCTGTATCTTTTCTCTGCTTGTGTTTTTGTTTCTGCTTGAGAAGATGGGCATGACGGCAACTCAGCTCAACATCTACCTTGAGTCCAGATGGGGACTCCTCCAAGTTGTTTTTTTTTTAGCCAGGTTGTGTCCAGTTGCCAGACATATCTTTGAGGACCTGCGTCTCCGAATATCTACTTATGTATTTAATTTCAGTTAGGCTTGGATCTATGTCTGTATTATGCACTCTTTACTGTTTTCGCACTTTAACTATGTTATGACCTTTGGAAATGCATGGTGAACCTAATCTTATTTATTATTACTTATTTGAAAACTTTTATTTCATCATTGCACAAATAAAAGAAAGAAAACCTGTATTTTCCGCATTAATATTATTTTCGGCCTTACAATTGTTCGAGAATGTGACACTTGGGAAAGGGTGTTACATTAATTGGTATCAGAGCTTGCCAAGTCTTTCGGGTTTATGGTTTTGATCTATCCTGTTTCGGTTGTGTGTTCTCTGGGCATTTCTCTGTTATTATCTCCGCAAGGAAGATAATGTTATTTGTTTTGTTTGTGTTGTGGTCTCTTGAGCTTGACAATTTTGATTTTGTAGGTAGCAATGGCGGCTCAAAACCTGAATGTTGTGGTCAAAGCCATACGGGAGATGGTTGCGGCAATGGTGCAATGAGATGAGAGGGCTGCTAGGGGTAGAGGACTGGATGAATTCCTCTTAGGAACCCACCTCAGTTCAAGGGTGAGTTCAACCCCGAGCAAGCTGAGCGTTGGATCCAGATCTTGGAAAAGATCTTTGGAGCTATGAGGTGTACCGAGAACGACAAAGTAACGTACACGACTTATATGTTAGTGGAAGATGCTGAATATTGGTGGGAATGAGACCGTTAGGTGTTGATCCATGACCAACAAGTTATAAACTGGAATGTGTTCAAAGGGAAGTTTCTGGAGAAATACTTTCCTCTGAGTGCGAGGCATGAGAAAGAGATGGAGTTCCTCCAGCTGAAACAAGGGGGAATGTTTGTAGCTGAGTACGGAGCCAAGTTTGAAAGCTTGGCGAAGTTCTCAAACTATTTCTTAGACAACCAAAGAGAAAAGTGGAAATGTAGGAAGTTTGAAGGGGGTCTGAGGCTCGAGTTAAAAAGGGTTGTGGTTCCTCTGCAGATATTTGTATTTCTTAAGCTGATGGAGAAGTGTCGTTTGATCGAGAGCATGGAGCCTATCAAGGACAAGCGATCACAATGTTCTAGACCGACTAGGTTCCATAAAGGCAATAACCGCCGTGACAATCGACCTCATTGAAGGCCATATCCAAAGCACTAGGATCAATAACAACGTTCTATGGGAGGAAGTGGTGGGGGTTTTAGTCAGTCTGGGAACGCCTCAACCAAGTGTATGAAGTGTGGAAAGAATCATGCCACAAGAGACTGCTCAATCAAGGGGATAATATGCTTTAAGTGTGGGAAACCGGGGCATATCTCCCAAGACTGTGGACAACCAAAAGCAGAACCTTCTATCAACAATATGTAAGCAGCAAGGCCTAAGGCGAAAGACAGAGTCTATACTGTGAGTGGTATTGAAGCTTCTAAGAATGAGGACTTGATCCAAGGTTTGTGTGTCATAGAAGGTAAAACTTTAATTGTACTTTTTGATTCAGGTGCAACACATTCTTTTATTTCCTATGAGTGTGTGAACCTTTTGGGATTATCTATGTCTTCTTAACCTTTTGACTTAGTGATTTCTACACCTACTGCAAAGCCTATTATAACTGCTAAAGTTTGTTTGAATTGTTCTATTTTGTAGAAATAGAAAGTTTTTGATTGAGTTGACCTGTTTGCGTCTTTTGTAAATGGATGTAATCTTAGGAATGGATTGGTTATCTTCTAACCATATCCTGTTAGATTGTGCAAACAAAACCGTAATCTTTCCTAGCTCTAAGAATTCTGGATTTTTGATTGCCAATCAAGTAAATGCTTCTTTGAGAGAAGGAGCTCAAGGATATATGTTACTATCTTCTTTGGAGGTCAAGAGCGAGCTAGTCTTAGAGCATGTACTTGTCGTCAACGAGTTTCTGGAAGTCTTACCTCAAGATGCATCAGGTTTACCAGTAGTTCGGGACATCGAGTTTTCGATTGATCTTGTACCAGGAACAGGACCCATGTCAATGGCATCGTATCATATGGCACCTGCAGAGTTGGAAACCTTGAAGGAATAGTTGGTGGATCTATTGGGGAAGCAGTTTGCTAGACCTAGTGTATCGCCTTGGGGAGCTCAAGTGTTGTTAGTGAAGAAGAAGGATGGAACTTCTCGCTTATTTGTGGATTATCGCTAGTTGAACAAGGTTACTATTATGAACAAGTATCCTCTCTTGAGGGTAGATGACTTGATGGATCAGTTGAGGGGAGCGTCACTTTTCTCCAAGATCGATATGCGATCGGACTGTCATTAGATTCGTGTGAAGGCAAAGGATATACCGAAGACAGCGTTTCGAACACGCTATTGACGCTAAGAGTACCTTGTGAGGCCTTTTGGGGTGACAAATGCACCAGCCATATTCATGGACTATATGAATAGGATCTTTTGTCCCTACCTAAATAAATTTGTCATTATCTTCATAGACGACACACTCATCTATTTCCGAGATAAGGAGGAACACGTTGAACATATTAGTGTGGTTCTTCGGATTCTGAAGGAGAAACAATTGTACGCGAAACTATCTAAGTATGAGTTTTGGCTCGACGAGGTGCAGTTTTTGGGCCATATATGATTTCAAAGGAAGGAATCACTGTGGATCCGTCAAAAGTTGAAGCAGTTCTTGAGTGGGAGAGACCAACAATAGTGACTGAGATACGCAGTTTTGTGGGCTTGGCTGGATATTATCGAACGTTTATTAAGGGATTTTATAAAATCATAGAACCCCTTACCCAATTGATAAGGAAGGATAAAGTTTTTGAATGGTCTAAAGCCTGGAAGAAGGGTTTTCAAGAGTTGAAGAAGAGGCTGACTACTTCGCTGGTGATGGTGTTACTAGACCCAAGTGAACCTTTTGAGGTTTACTATTACGCTTCATACCAGGGGTTAGGTTGTGTACTGATGCAGAATCGGAAGGTGGTAGCTTATGCTTCAAGATAGTTGAAGGTGCACGAAAAGAACTACCCTACCCCTGATCTGGAGTTGGCAGCGATGATCTTCGCATTGAAGATTTGGAGGCACTACTTGTATGGTTCGACGTTCAATGTTTTAAGTGATCATAAGAGTCTGAAGTACCTGTTTGAACAGAAAGGCGATGGTTGGAGTTTCTAAAGGACTACGTCTTCCAGCTATAGTATAATTCAGGAAAGGCTAATGTGGTGGCAGACGCTCTGACTAGGAAAACGTTATGTGTGTTTCCCATGACGGTTAAGGAACATGAGTTGTTGGAACAATTCAGAGATATGCATCAGTCAGTGGTTAGTATTCCGGGAAAGCTTTATGTGGGCATAGTTACAATGATGAATGATCTGATGGATCGGATTCGAGAGAAGCAAGTGTATGATCAGTATCTAGAGAAAGAGCGAGGAAATATTAAGAAAGGGATAACGTTTGAGTACAAGGAAGGACTAGTGGCATTCTGAGACGAGGAGAACAGATTTGTATGCCAAACTACCAAGAGCTAAGGAAGTTAATTCTGGATGAAGCTCATAGGAGCAAGTTGAGTATGCATCTAGGATCTAACAAGATGTATTAGGATCTAAAGCGACTGCTCTGGTGGCAAGGCATGAAGAGAGATGTGGTTGATTTTGTAGCATCTAGCTTAGTGTGTCATAAAGCAAAGGTTGAATATGAGAGACCAGTAGGAATGTTACTTTCATTGGATTTCCCAGAATGGAAATGGGATGGTATAGCAATGGATTTTGTGATGTGTTTACCAAGGACACCTAAGGGATATGATTCCATTTGGGTGATAGTTGATAGGCTCACGAAGTCAGTTCACTTCATGCCTATCAATATCAAATATTCTATGGAGAAACTGACTTAGATATATATAGGTGAGATTTTGAGATTGCTTGGGATACCTGATGAGCATAATTTGGGCATATTGTTTAACCCTCATATTTATTGCTTTAAATATCATTTGTTCTTAATTGTTGGTTTTTGTGTGCATTTCATGACTTTGGGTATTAATTGGGCCTAATTGCATTTATGGCATAATTGACAGATTGACACTGCTTTTGTATTTTGAGTATAACTTTGGATGTAAATATTGAAAAATTGTGATTTTAATTTTTTAGTAAATATAAGAACATTATCTACAACTTTCATGAAGAGCTCGTGATCAAATTATGAGAATAAAATGGTCAAATATGGGCTAAAAGTATGACCAGAGGTGCTGTTGCGGGAGTTTGGACAGAGAGCAGTGTTTGGGCCATAAGTTGAGTTATAGAGGTCGGATGTACCTGAAACTAAGACCAATTTGAAGAAGACACATTTGGCTACAACTTTAGTGAAGATCACCTGACCAATTGATGTCATTTTGATGGTGTAATTTGCTTTGGAATGTCAGCCTTGGATCCTAAAGTATCTTTAAGTAATTTGGCCCTAACTTTCTCATGAGAGGTCCAAATGGGGCATTTTTGGTGGCCAATTGAAGCTAGGATCATGGGGCATGAATGGAAATAGTTAATTTGTTAATTAAGTCAGCTTTAAGTAAAGAAAAACAAAGGTAGAACAGTAGCACGAATTTGGAGGGTTTATGAGAGTTTTTCTCTTCTTCTTCTTCCCCATTTTCTAGGTTTGCAATGTATTCCCTTTTTATGAGTTGTTTCTCCACAACAATGGAGAGCTAAACTCCTTTGACCAATCCTTGGGTTGACATTGTTAGGGGTTTAATTTTGAAATCAAGTTATGTTTTGGTTAATTACATATGTTAATTTCGTTTTTCCGTTTTCCCCATTTTAATTCTTGATTCTATGTTTGTTTGCTTAAATGAATTGGAGTCTTGGATTTATGAGTTGATGGCTTCATTGATTCGTTTCTGAAAAGGGGAGAAAACAGTTTCTAGGTTTATGCATTGAAGGTGTTTGATGAAATGCCTAGCTTGATTGAATTTCGGGTTTAGTGTTTAACTTTGGTTTTATGAATGCTTAATTCGTTTGCCTTAATTAATCAAACTCTAGATGCTTTTCTAGTAGGAAATTCATGGATTCCTTTTAGGCTTCTAATTGGAATTCGAAATCAAGGGCTGAATTAACATATGTATGTTCTTTAGTGATTAAGGATGAATTAAACCCGGTAATTGTCATTCCCTTGGATTGGTTGTCTTTATGTCTTTCTTTTCAGTTTTTAACAGCTTCTACTGCTTTAAATTTCATTTTGTAACCTACAAACCCCCCAACCTTGTAATTAGCTTGCTTAATTTGATTAAATATCTGAGTTGGTCAATCGGGAAACGATTCGGGTCAACACCCTTGCTACTGTAAGGTTGTTATTCGGTTTTATTAATTTTGGTGGGTTCGGCACCCGTCAAAATTTTGGTGCCGTTGCCGGGGACCATTCTTAGTGATTTAATCGGTTGAGTTTCTGTTTATAATAATCCCTATCCTGTTTGTTCATTGTTTTTCTGTTTGAGGTGTTCCGGTGGCATTTCGGTAATTACTTGCTATCAGACAAATTTTGTGCTCAGATTGCCTTCATATTTGACCAGAAAATCCGAAAAAAATCAAACATGACAGGCTCTTCTAGATCCCAAATTCCATCGTTTAGACCATTTATCTAATTTTTTAAGTATTTTACTATTTTTAAAAAATCCAAAAAAATTTGTGTTAGTTACTCCTGTTTAATGGAGATTTACTGTGCTGTTTTTTATTTTTTTTGAAATTGTTTGATGTGTTTTTTTGATTTCCAAATCATTTCGAGTAGTGTAGAATTGTATATGTCCTGTTGTTGCTGTTTTTAGGCTAAACTGAGTGATTGTGCTTACTTGTTTCACATTTTGCATGAGTACTAGGTCTACTAGGTCCAATATTGATAACCACTTGATTGATTGAGACCTTGAAGTAGATTTCATTCACTTGCTAGAGCTCATAGGATTGCATCTCAAATTAGACTTGGACCTGAAATTGAATCTGATCCTGGTAGTGATTTTGCATCTGTTGGTGATACTGTTCCTGAATATATATCTGTAACTGACTCTGAACCACCAAACATGGCTGATAGGACTTTGAAAGAACTTGCTACTCCTGATGTTGCATATCAATATCTAAATATCCAATATCCTGATCTTAATGAACCTTGTGAACTGAAATCTGGATTAATACATCTATTGCCCAAGTTTCATGGTCTTGCAGGTGAGGATCCTCATAAGCATCTCAAGGAGTTCCATATTGTCTGTTCAACCATGGGACCACCTAGTGTACCTGAACAGCATGTCAAGCTGAGAGCCTTTCCTTTCTCCCTTGCTGATAAGGCAAAGGATTGGCTATATTACCTACAGCCTGGTGGGGTTACTTGCTAGAATGACATGAAGAAGTTGTTCTTAGAAAAATTCTTCCCTGCCTCAAGGACTGCAACAATGAGGAAAGAGATTTGTGGCATTAGATAATCGAATGGTGAGACCTTGCATGAATATTGGGAGAAATTTAAAAGATTATGCGCAAGCTGTCCCCACCATCAAATTAGTGACCAGTTACTGATTCAGTATTTTTATGAGGGCTTGTTTCCCATGGATAGAAGTCTGGTTGATGCAGCTTCTGGTGGTGCTTTAGTAGACAAGACCCCTGTTGCTGCATGAAATTTGATTGAGAATATGGCAGCCAATGCACAACAGTTTGGTACCAGAGTGGATGTTCAGACCAAAGGAGTCAATGAGGTGCAAACCAGTATTGCTGACCAACAGAGAATGGAAAACAGATTAGAGGAGCTTACTTCATTGGTGAGGCAATTGGCCATTGGACAACAACAAAACCAGAATGCAGCAACAGTATGTGGCATTCGTACCTCACCAGAACATTTTACTGATGCATGTCCTACACTCCAAGAAAGTGCCCCCATTGATCCACAACAAGCTCCAGTGAATAGTCTCTTTCAGCAGCAGAAATATGATCCCAAATATGACCCATTCTCTCCCACCTACAATCCGGGTTGGAAAATTCATTCCAAGTATGGCAATGCACCACAACAAGCATATCAGCAACAGCCACAACAGTTTAGGCAGCCATTCCAACAATCATTCCAGCAACAATGGAGGCAGCCATTTCAACCTCCAAAACCACAAGTGCAGCAGCAACAACAACCAAATCAGCCATCCAATCAACCATCCTCTTCTTCTAATCAACCAGCTTTAGAGGACTTGGTGAGGCAATTGGCGCAAAACCAGATTAGATCAGAGGTCACCATGCAGAATTTAGAGACTCAGATTGGGCAGTTGGCTAATTCTGTTAGTCAATTGCAATCCCAAGGTTCAGGCCAAATACCTTCCCAAACCATTCCAAATCCAAAAGGAAATGTGAGCGCTATAACATTGGGGAGTGGTAAGGAAGTCGTTGAGCAGAAAACTTTGGACAAATAGGCTGATTCTGAAAATTATAAAAGTGCAGAACATGCAGAAAAATCAGAAAATGACAAAAAGTTGCAGAACAATGCAGAATTGGTTGAGAATTCAAATAAGCAAGTTGAAACTGAAATAAAGATTCCTCTTCCCTTTCCAAACAGAAAGACTCAAGCAAAAAGAGTGGTTGAAACAGAATTGGATAAGGAGATTATGGTGACTTTTCAGAAAGTGGAGGTGAACATTCCTCTCTTGGAGGCCATAAAGCATATTCCCAAGTATGCCAAGTTTCTAAAGGAGTTATGCACTCATAAGAGGAGGCTAAAGGGAAATGAAAAAGTGAGCACGGGAAGAAATATGTTAGCCTTAATACAACCACATTTGCCCCCAAAATGCAAGGATCCGGGCACTTTCACCATCCCTTGCACCATAGGTAACAAACAGTTCACACATGCTATGTTGGACTGGGGAGCCTCCATAAATGTCGTGCCAAAGTCAGTTTACACTTCATTGCACATTGGAGAGCTTAAGCCCACTGGAATTGTCATTCAACTAGCAAATAGGAGCACGGCTCAACCTACAGGAGTGCTTGAGGATGTGCTAGTTAGGGTAAACAATTTAATATTTCTAGCTGATTTTTATGTGTTAAATATGGAAGATGAATCAGTTGATACCCTGCCCCCATTGATCTTAGGTAGGCCATTTTTGAAAACTGCAAAAACTAATATTGATGTGCATGCTGGTACCCTTTCCCTGGAATTTGGTGGTGAAATAATTCAGTTTAACATATTTGATGCCATGCAATACTCTGTGGAAGATCATTCTGTGTTTCATTTGGATGTTCTTGATTTGATGGTTGATGATATACATGTTGATATGTTGGCTGAATTTCCCGAGATATTAGAGTATGATGATACCATTGCTTGTGATGATTGTGATGCATGTTCTGGACTTTTTGCTGATAAAGAAAATGTGGAGTGTGATGCATGTGCTGAAATTTTTAGATATTTATCATGTGATGCTGATACTAATTTTATTGACTCTGTTGGATATGATGATGTTGTTTTGCAAGATTGTGCACAAATTTTAGGTGATGTTGCTGCAAATTTAGCGGACTTGATTTCAGTCCCGAAATTGGTACCATCTATCCAGCAACCACCTTGCATTGAACTGAAACCCTTGCCTGAGCATCTAAAATATGTGTTCTTGGAAGAAAATGAGAAGTTGCCGGTCATAGTAGCCAAACAATTGCAGCATGAACAAGAAGAAAAATTGTTGAGAGTCTTGAAACAACACAAAAAGTCAATTGGATGGACACTTGCTAATATTCCTGGTATAATCCCCTCCACTTGTATCCATCAATTTTATTGGAGGAAGGGGCCAAACCAGTGAGGCAACCTCAAAGGAGACTTAACCCATTGATTCTGGAAGTTGTGAGGAAAGAGGTGAGCAAGCTGCTGCAAGCCGGCATCATTTATCCGATCGCGGATAGTCAGTGGGTGAGTCCGGCGCAAGTTGTCCCAAAGAAGACGGGGATGACTATGATTGTTAATGATAAGGCAGAGTTGGTCCCAACAAGAGTCCAGAACAGCTGGAGAGATTGTATTGACTATTAGAGACTCAACCAGGCCACCAGAAAAGATCATTTTCCATTGTCTTTCATAGACCAGATGTTGGAGAGACTGGCGGCAAGTCACATTACTGTTTCCTTGATGGTTTCTTGGGCTACTTTCAGATTTGCATAGCACCCGAGGACCAAGAAAAGACCATTTTCACTTGCCCGTTTGGTACATTTGCATATAGAAGGATGCCATTTGGGCTATGTAATGCCCCAGGTACATTTCAGCGGTGTATGATAAGCATTTTCTCTGATTTTTTAGAACACTGCATGGAAGTATTTATGGATGATTTTACAGTGTATGGCTCCTCATTTGATGCATGTGTAGATAGCCTTGCTAGGGTGCTTGATAGATGCATTGAGACTCATCTTGTTCTTAATTTTGAAAAATGTCATTTCATGGTTGAACATGGTATAGTCTTAGGGCATGTAATTTCTAGCAAGGGCATTGAGGTTGATAAATCCAAAATTGATGTTATTGCTTCTTTACCCTACCCCACTTGTGTGTGGGAAGTTCGTTCTTTTCTTGGTCATGCAGGGTTTTACAGGCGTTTCATCCAGGATTTTAGCAAGGTTGCGCTTCCATTATCCCGACTCCTCCAAAAGGAGGTAGAGTTTGATTTTGATGCCTCTTGCAAGGAGGCTTTTGAACAGTTAAAGATGCATTTGACTTCTGCTCCTATCATTCAACCTCCGAATTGAGAGTATCCTCTTGAGCTGATGTGCGATGCATCGAACTATGTGGTTGGAGCTATCCTTTCACAACGAGTGGGCAAGAAACCTCATGTCATATCTTATGCCTCTCGTACTTTGGCTTCGGCACAAGCCAACTACACCACCACAGAAAAAGAACTCTTAGCCATTGTTTTTGCCTTGGATAAATTCAGACCATATTTTTTGGCCACTAAGGTTTTTGTTTTCTCTGATCATGCGGCTTTGAGGTTCTTGTTGAAGAAGGCTGAAGCGAAGCCTAGATTGATTCAGTAGGTGTTGCTCTTGCAAGAGTTTGACATTGAGATAAAAGACAAAATTGGATCTGAAAACATGGTGGCTGATCATTTGAGCCGCATCCCACAAGCCATGGAGACTCTTCCTATCCGAAAGACCTTCCCTGATGAGCAGCTTTTGCTGCTCCGAGGCATGGATCCTTGGTTTGCTGATTTGGTGAATTATTTAGCTGCATCTGAGTTGCCTGATTGTCCTAAGCATCACATTGATAAACTTAAGAGTGAAGCTAAATATTACATTTGGGATGATCCTCACTTGTGGAGATTGTGTGCTGACCAAGTCATTAGGTGTTGTGTGCCTGATCATGAGTTTCAGTCCATTTTGCATTTTTGTCATACTCTTGCATGTGGTGGTCACTTTGGTCCTACGCACACTGCTAGGAAGGTTCTAGATTGTGGTTTGTATTGGCCCACTTTATTTCATGATGCACATGCTTATTGTCAGAATTGTGAACAATGCCAAAGAACTGGTACTATTTCAGGTAGGAATGAGATGCCCCAACAACCCTTGCTGTTTTGTGAGATATTTGATGTTTGGGGCATTGATTTCATAGGTCCATTCCCTAGTTCTTTTGGTTTTGTATACATTTTGTTGGTTGTTGATTATGTATCCAAATGGGGGGAGGCCAAGGCCACCAGGACTGATGATTCCCATGTTGTTGTCGATTTTGTTAGAACAAATATTTTCTGCAGGTTTGGCATTCCAAGGGCCATAATTAGAAACCAAGGTTCGCATTTTTGCAACAAAACCATGGGTGCCCTGTTGAAGAAATATGGTGTGGTGCATAAGGTCTCAACTCCCTATCATCCCCAAACAAATGGGCAAGCTGAAGTGTCAAATAGGGAGTTGAAGCAAGGAGAAGACCGTGCAACCAAATAGAAAAGATTGGAGCAAAAGACTTGAGGATGCTTTGTGGGCTTATAGGACCGCCTTCAAGACACCTTTGGGGATGTCTCCCTTTAGGATTGTCTTTGGAAAGGCATGTCACCTTCCTACGGAGATTGAGCACAAGTCATTTTGGGCGGTGAAGCAATGCAACCTTGACTTGAGTCAAGCGGGTTCCCAAAGAAAGCTCCAACTTCAAGAACTTGAGGAGCTTAGATTGGAGGCATATGAGAACTCCCGGATCTACAAAGAAAAGACCAAGCTGGTTCATGATAAGTTGTTGCGAAAGAAGGAGTTTCTCATTGGTCAAAAAGTTCTTCTATACAATTCCCGTCTCAAGTTCATGCCCGATAAGCTTCGTTCTAGGTGGATTGGTCCTTTCATTGTTGTTAATGTTTTTCCTCATGGTGCAGTTGAGATAAAGAGTGAGGCCACCGACAAAGTGTTTAACGTCAATGGTCATCGCCTCAAGCACTTTTATGAGGGAGCAACAGAGGACATAGTGGAGGAGCTCCACTTGCTTGATGCAACTTACTTGGGTTGATAGGGAGGTTTCTTACCTCTCACATTTTTTATTTTACTTGTCTTATTCATTGGTTTAGAACTTCACATTGAAGACAATGTAGAATTTAAGTGTGGGGGAGAAATGCTCTAGTGTCTGTTTCTTCTATTTTTCTGTTTCTGTTTCTGTTTTGCTGTTTACTGTTTTCTGTTTCTGCTACTGTTTGCTGTTTCTATTTTATTTCACTGTTTCTGTTTTGGTGTTCTGTTTTCTGTTTTCTGTTGTTTGCTGTTTGATATTTTCACTGTTCACTGTTTGCTGTTTCTGTTTTGCTGTTTTTGCTGTTTCTGTTTTTTTTTTCTTTTACTGTTTGCTGTTTTTATTATTTTTCTGCTGTTTTTTTTCAATTTCTCTGTTTGCTGTTTGGACAGTTATTTTGCTGTTTTAGTGTCGTTTTGCTGTTTTGAACAAAAAAAGAAAAAGAAAAAGAAAAAAAAGAAGAAAATAGAATAAGTGGTTTTTGCTTTCCACTTGGAATTTTTAGAGTTGTGAGGGTTGTAGGCTTGAATCAATTGAAGTGAAAAGAGTCATGACATAAAATGTCTTTCTTTTGATTTTGACAAGTTTGGTGATGAACATTGAATTGATAAATTGAGTTTGATAGAAACAGATACCTTGTGAGATTTTTGAGCCTATACACTCTCTTCATTCTTGTGTGATTTTCGTTCATGGGTTTTGTTGCTCTAGAACTTGCTTTGATTCTTTTTGAGGCTACATTGTGCATGCACATATTAACATGATGAAGGCATTTTTGTTCTTTTTTAGCCACTAAGCCAAATAGCCAACCTTGCATGTTTTCCCATTGATTTACCCCCTTGGGCCTTTTTGACCATTCTTTGTTTTTGAGCTCATTACAAGCCTTAAAGTGAAAAACCATGTCTCTACCTTAACTTAGGGAATAGGGGAACATTGGGAAGCTCTTGAACAAGAGTGGGGTAAGTTGATTTTAGTTATGCAAGTGTTGATATAAAAAAAAAAAAATTATAGAAAGGAAGAAAGGAAGAAAGAGTTACACAGAAAAAGAAAAAAAAATGTATAGCTATACTTGTCTTAAAGAAGAAGAAAAAGAAAGAAAAAGAAAAGAGAAAAGATGAAAAGAGAAGGAAAAGAAAAATAAACATAAGGGAAGGCAGGAATTTGAAAAAAGAGTTAATTGGTTGTAGGGTGCATTTGGATCCATTTGATTTCATGTGAATTTTGCCAATGTTCCGCCATTCTCTTTGGTCTTAACTTGCCATATCCATTCCTTTACCTTGACCACGTTACATCCTTGAATAAAGTCCTTTTGATTTTTGTGTGCATGTGCATGAGTGGTGGAGAATGAGAAGATAAGCAAGCTTATTGTAGTACCAATTTTCATGGATTGAATTGAGTGAAACACTTAACATCTAAACACTTGAGGGATTGAGAGATGTCATGTGAGGGTCTATCATTCTTGATTTATTCTTTTTAATGGGATTTGCCTTGCTTGTTGGATGAAGGTGGAAAGAATTTGCTTCATGGATGTTGTGATTTCTTGAATCTTTGGTTGTTCTTCTTGCTCATATATTCTTGCACTCTTGAAAATCTTTTGGAAGTGAATCCTTGTTTGTTGTCCCATGTCCTATGCTTTGATATATTTTTGGTTTTACTCGGGACGAGCAAAAGCTAAGTGTGGGGGTATTTGATGAGCATAATTTGGGCATATTGTTTAACCCTCATACTTATTGTTTTAAACATCTTTTGTTCTTAATTGTTGGGTTTTGGGTGCATTTCATGACTTTGGGTATTAATTGGGCCTAATTGCATTTATGGCATAATTGACACATTGACACTGCTTCTGTATTTTGAGCATAACTTTGGATGTAGATATTGGAAAATTGTGATTTTAATTTTGTCGGAAATATAAGAACATTATCTACAACTTTCATGAAGAGCTCGTGATCAAATTCTGAGAATAAAATGGTCAAATATGGGCTGAAAGTATGACCAGAGGTGCTGTTGCGGGAGTTTGGACAGAGAGCAGTATTTGGGCCATAACTTGAGTTAAAGAGGTCAGATGTACCTGACACTAAGACCAATTTGAAGAAGACACATTTGGCTACAACTTTAATGAAGATCACCTGACTAATTGATATCATTTTGATGGTGTAATTTGCTTTGGAATGTCAGCCTCGGATCCTGAAGTATCTTGAAGTAATTTGGGCCTAACTTTCTCATTAGAGGTCCAAATGGGGCATTTTTGGTGGCCAATTGAAGCTGGGCTTATGGGGCATGAATGGAAATAGTTAACTTGTTAATTAAGTTAGCTTTAAGTAAAGAAAAAGAAAGGCAGAACAGTAGCACGAATTTGGAGGGTTTATGAGAGTTTTTCCCTTCTTCTTCTTCCCCATTTTCTAGGTTTTCAATGTATTCCCTTTTTATGAGTTGTTTCTCCACAAGAATGGAGAGCTAAACTTCTTTGACCAATACTTGGGTTGACATTGTTGTGGGTTTAATTTTGAAATCAAGTTATGTTTTGGTTAATTACATAAGTTAATTTCGTTTTTCTGTTTTCCCCATTTTAATTCTTGATTCTATGTTTGTTTGCTTAAATGAATTGGAGTCTTGGATTTATGAATTGATGGCTTCATTGATTCGTTTCTGAAAATGGGGGAAAACAGTTTCTAGGTTTATGCATTGAAGGTGTTTGATGAAATGCTTAGCTTGATTGAATTTCAGGTTTAGTGTCTAACTTTGGTTTTATGAATGCTTAATTCGTTTGCCTTAATTAAGCAAACTCTAGATGCTTTTCTAGTAGGAAATTCATGGATTCCTTTTAGGCTTCTAATTGGAATTCGAAATCAAGGGCTGAATTAACATATGTATGTTCTTTAATGATTAAGGATGAATTAAACCCGGTAATTGTCATTCCCTTGGATTGGTTGTCTTTATATCTTTATTTTCAGTTTTTAACAGCTTCTACTGCTGCTTTAAATTTCATTTTATAACTTACAAACCCACCTAACCTTTTAATTAGCTTGCATAATTTGATTAAATATTTGAGTTGGTCAATCGGGAAACGATTCGGGTCAACACCCTTACTACTGTAAGGTTGTTATTCGGTTTTATTAATTTTGGTGGGTTCGGCACCCGTCAATACCTTCAAGCATCATATCAGGTAGAGACCCGCAGTTCACTTTGCGGTTTTGGCAGAGTTTGCATGAAGCCTTGGGAAACAAAGCTACGATTGAGCTTGGCATATCACCCCCAAACAGACGGACAATCATAAAGGACGATACAGTTTTTAGAGGATCTGTTAAGGGCGTGTGTGTTGGAACATGCCGGGAGTTGGGGGAGTTTTCTACTGTTGATAGAGTTCACCTACAATAGCAGTTATCATTCGAGCATAGGGATGACACCTTACAAAGCTTTATATAGATGGCGGTGTAGAACACCTTTGTGTTGGTATCAGGATGGAGAAAGTGTTTCGTTACGATCTGAACTAGTGCAACAACAACTGAGAAGGTGAAACTGATTCAAGAAAAGATGAGGACAACTCAGAGCCGATATAAAAGTTATGCGGATAAAAGACGTAGGCCCCTTGAGTTCGAAGAAAGTGATCATGTGTTTTCGGGAGTCACTCTGTAACACCCCGTTTTCTTGATTAGTGTGGGGGGCATAAGTTTAGCATATTTAAGGGCTTAATTATGTTCCTTATGTGTTGAGGAAGCCATGGTTCAAATTTGGGACAATTTGGCCTTGGAATGAGTCCAGAAAGTGGAAAAACGTGAAAGAACAGGTCTGATCAGCGTCCAAAGTTTAGACGTGGAGAAACCCCACGCTCATACAATGACCGTTGACACTCGAGCATGGGTAGTTGCACTTCAGAGCATGGAAGGAGCTAAGCGTGGAGATGCACGTGTTAGCGCGCATGCGACGAGTGGCAGAGACATGCCGATCAGGAGGCCACACTCAAGCATGGAATAATCCCACGTTAGAGCGGGCCCACACTCAAGCATGGAGTTTTCTCACGCTCAAGCATGGACAGGCTGATAGCATCACTTAAACTTTTTCTTTCTTTTCTCTTTGGCACAAAATTCACATTCTCCTTCTTCTTCAACCTGTAGAGAGAAAAGGTTTGAAATTCACAGAGAGAGAAGCTTGAGTTTGAGGTCGATTGAGGCGTCGGATCGTGATTCCGACTACACCGCTCTAATCATGGCTTTGAGGACTCCGAGTTCCACCGATTGGTTTCTCGATTTCTTGAAGGTAAGCTCGAAACTCTAACAAGTCAACTTTAGTGTTCTTCGTGTTCTTTAAGCTTTTCCCTTGAATCTTTCTTGGTTTTGGTATTGCCTTAGGGTTAACATTGTCGTTTACACTCTGTTTCCATGATTAAGGCAAAGTTCGAGGTCGCGACGGTGCTCGTGGAGGAGGAGGCAGCAGCGGTTGTGGTGGTGGTGGTGGTGGTGAGCTCGCAGTGGTTGAGTTCGTGATCTTTGCATCAATCGCTCTAAGGTGGTGGAAAGAATCACACTCGTCTGAGAGGCAAGAGTAGAGTAGAATACATTGATATGTGTAGGGGATCCTAAACCCTACTAGTGGTTGAGTAAACGACAACACCTTAGTTCACATTGGCGATTAACATAAAATGGTACCAATTTAGGCTTAGGCATTATATTTATCACTGTAGGTTGATATTATGTTGATTGCTATCATATGTTTAACATGTTTATATGCTTGCTATGATGTATTTGGGAATATGTGTTTTATCCTGCTCGCGATAACATGTTTTTGTTGGAATCAAATTGGTTATGGTCCACTAATCCCTTAAGTTTTGATGTTAACAAAGGACTAATTTCAAAAGAACAAAGATTATTTACTGACTAACGCTATATCTTAAGTGTGCAGGATAATATATATAAGTCCAAAGACTATCTAAGTCCAAAGACTTTCGCTTGTCCTAACTCCAAACTGGAATAGCTCTCACTCAGTCCAGACGATAATAAGTCTATTTAAACGATAGAATCTTGAGTCCAAAGACTCTTCCTGTTATTGCGTTGTAATCTTTATAGTCCAATAAAGCTTTATTTGTTTTAGCACGAATACATAAGTAAAGCTTTTTAATTTAGTATTCTATGTGTAAAAAGCTTATATCCTTTGAACAAACATTCCTTGTAATCTTCGTACCATCGAAAGCTGAAGCCAGACTGCCCCTGACACAAAAAGGATTTGACCTTCTCCAAAAGGAAAGACAAAGGCAACTTTTGAGTATAAGGAAAAGGTGTCAGCACCCCTTTAAGCTATCAAGCCTGATAGTCTATCTTGCTGATTAGAAGCCTCAACAAGTTATCAGACTCAACGGACTAACGCATTTAATGCTCAATGAAAACGGATTCTTTTCCAACCGTTGAAGACTAAAGTTGATCAAAGCAAGTCTGCTATAAATATCTCTCATCTTGAAGATACAAGCTAACGAAGTGATGCACAATTGAATCAAAATTGAAAAACAGTCAAACACACAAGACAACAAGCAATCAAGAGAAAAACATCAAAAGCTCACAAAGCTTACTCTGCTCTTAATTTTCATATCACTCTCTGCGTAGAGTATTGTTCAATTGTTCTAAGCTTTAATTTCAAACTCTCACACTTAATGAGTTAGTAGAACCAAACCTTTTTCAAAACATAGTTGGGTGAGTCTGAAGAGGCTTGTGTAGAAAGAATACTTAGTGTACCTGAAGAGGTGTAGAATACTTGCCTGAAGAGGTGTTGAATACTTGTAACAAAAGGTTTTTGCTATAGTGGAGAAAGCTCTCAAGTAGAGAGGATTTGACGTAGCTCTTTGGAGAAGAGTGAACTAGGATAATATCTTTGTGTCTCTTTCTTTCCTTGCTCTTGTCTTTAGTTTATCTTCTAACTAACTCGTTGGGATTGAATTGATTTCTTAAACGCGCCTGTTCTCTTTTATAACTCTATAGAAATCGTCCAAAGTTTTTTGAAATGCCCTTTGCGTCCGTCGCTGTGTTTTTAGCTAACATCTTTGTACAAATATATATCTGTTTGCGAAAAGTTTTAAAAACGTAAGAAACACAATTCAACCGTCTTCTTGTGTTTCAAACAGGTTCCTTCAATTGGTATCAGAGCTCAGCTTCTGGGTTGAGCACTTAGCTGTGTAGAGGAAAAGATCCTTTGGCAGATATGACAGGACAAAGTATGCCAAGCGGGAGTCAACCTGTTATGGAAGGCACTTCCATGACCACACCTCCATTCTTTAACGGAACCCATCATTTGTGCTGGAAAGAGAGATTTGAAGGCTTTATCTTAAGTACAAACTTAGCTCTCTGGGCCAGAGTCATGAATGGTCCAAATGTGTGTCTCAACTTTAATGGGACAGAAAAAGCTGAAGATGACTGGACTGATGCCGAAAGAGCCAGGATGGAACAAAATCATAAAGCCAGATATGCTTTAATGTGTGCTCTCAGTCCTGATGAAATTTAGAAGATTCACGCATGTGAATCAGCAAAGCAAATCTAGGATACCTTGTCAAATCTCCATGAGGGGACCACCAAGGTAAAAGATTCAAAAATCATCATTCTGGTTGTCCAGTATGAATTGTTCACCATGGTCGAAGGAGGTTGATAGGTCATTTTCAGACGATCATCAACAATCTAAAGTCCCTTGGGAAAGTCTACACTACCAAGGAGAATGTTACTAAAATTCTAAGAAACCTGACTAAGAAATGGAAACCACTTGTTACTGCAATCATCCAGGCCAAAAATCTCTCCACTTTGACGCTAGATGATCTGGTAGGAACTCTTCAAGTTCATGAGCAGGAACTTGATCTTGATAATCCTGGAATGAAAAATAAAGGGATTGCCTTGAAAGCTCAGAAGTCCAACAACTCAAAAGCTCTAAAAGCTTATGAGTCTAGTGATGATGCCGAACAATCTGATAATGAAATATCAGACGATGACGAGTTATCCTTCATCTCCCAAAAGATTCAAAACATGTGGAGAAAGAAAAACGGAATAAAAAGAACGCCATTTCAAAAGAAAAACTAAGGACCATACTGAGTCCAAAGACAAAAGTCAGTTGATCTGTTTCGAGTGCAACAAGTTATGCCACTTCAAAGCTGACTGTCCTATGTTAAAAGACAAGAAGAAGATTTTCAAAAAGAAGAAAAAGAACTTTATGGCAACCTGGAAAGATCTAAATTCATCTTAAGAAGAAGAAGAAGAAGAAGAAGAAGAAGAAGAAGAAGAAGAAGAAGAAGAAGAAGGAGAAGGAAATGAAGAGGCTAATCTCTGTCTTTGGTCCAACGTCCAAAACGAAGACTCTTTGGATGATGAACAACTAATTGTTCCCGAAGAAAGAACTCAGGAAGCTACCTCTGAAAGAGGATGGAATGTTCCACCCATCTTCAAAAGAACGGACTATCCTTATTGGAAATCAGTTTTTCAAATATACGTCCAAGCTCAAAATTATGTGTTGTGGAATATATTCACTAATGGAGATCATCGTCCAACAATCACTCTTGAGGACGGATCAAAAGCATCGAAACCTGAAGCTGACTGGATGAATGAGGATATTAGACGGTATTCGTTAAATGCTCCTGCCAACTGGTGCCTCCTCGACGCTCTTGATCGATCAAGATTGGAGATGGTCTCGCAATTCCAATCTGCTAAGGAGAAGTTGGACACCTTAGAGCAATTGTTCAGTCCAAGGAGTCCTTCTACCTCAAACCTCTGTCTAATGGCAAACACTTCATCAGACGCTGAATCGGAAGAATATGAGGTATCTGTTTATGACTCTCTTCAAGAAGCATATGGTGAACTTCTTAATGATTCCTCTTTATTACATTATCAATATATCATGCTTAAAAGAAAATTTTCAAAAATAAATAAAGAGTTGGAAAATACCAACAAACAGAATAAGCTGCTCATTGAAGAAAACGATAATCTGAAAGCGGAGAAGTCAGTTTAATTGACAAACTCCCCTCTGAGTCTAGTGAACCTCACGAGGTAACCAGACTTAAAGAAGAGGTATCTGACCTAACCAAAAGTGTATCAAAGCTTGTTGGAGGTTCAGAGAAGCTCAACTTGATATTGAGGTATTCAAGATCACCTCACGATAAGTTTGGCTTAGGCTATGATTCTGAGAAACAAGAAGCTTCTAAGAAGGTATGAAGGACCAATCAATATCATAGGGTTTTTCAATCTCATGGAAAGAAAAAAGAAAGCAAACAACATGCATCCAATACTTATTGCAATTTATGTGGAAAGAGTGGTCATATCTTTTCGAATTGCATACACAAAAAGAAAATCAATATGGATGGACGAAGACCACGGACTAACCAAAAAAGACCCAAGTCTATCTGGGTACCTAAGAATATGATAATCCCTGTTGCAGATCTGCTTAGCAACACAAAGAAGGCCCCAGACCTGGTACTTGGACAGTGGATGCTCACGTTACATGGCGGGAGAAAAGTCTACGTTCCAAGAACTACGTGAAAAGAGTAGTGGATGGGTTACCTTTGGAGGCAACCAAAAAGGAAAGATAGTTGGAATTGGTAAGATTGGTAAGCATCCTTTTCCCTCTATTGATAATTTTCTTCTGGTTGAAGGATTAAAACACAACTTCCTTAGCTTAAGTCAATTATGTGATAGTGGGTCTGATGTTTCCTTCAATAAAGGTGAGTGTATGGTCATGAACCTTGATGGGTCCATCTTATTCACTGCCAAGAGGCAAAATAATCTATATAAGATTAACTTGGGGGAACTCTCAAATCAAAGTATATCATGCCTGGTGTCTGTTGAAGATGAGCGATGGATCTGACACAAAAGACTTGGTCATGCAAGTCTGAGATTAATCTCAAGACTAAGCAAGCATAACCTCGTGAAAGGTCTACCAAAGATTATGTATAGATCAGACGCTCTCTGTGTCGCGTGCCAAAAAGGAAAACAAGTTAAGAACTCTTATGAGTCCAAGAACATTGTTAGTACTTCAGGGCCACTAAAGCTATTGCATCTTCTTGATTTGTTCGGTCCAACAAGGACTACTTCTGTTAGTGGTAAGAAATATGGGCTTGTCATAGTAGACAACTATACTAGATGGACATGGTTTAAGTTCCTTGCTCACAAGGATGAGTCTATCAAAGTCTTTACTATATTCTATAAGTGCGTTCAGAATGAAAAAGGCATATGTATAAGCTCAATTAGAAGTGACCATGGAGGCGAATTTGAAAATGAGCTTTTCCAAAGGTTCTGTGATGAAATCGGTATTCATCACAATTTCTCTGCCCCTAGAACACCATAACAGAATGGTGTTGTTGAGAAAAAGAACCGATCTCTTCAAGAGATGGCTAGAGCAATGCTCAGTGATAATTCTGTTCCTAAACACTTCTGGGCTGAAGCTGAAAATATTGCCTGCTAATTCAAAACAGAATATACATAATACCTATCTTGAATAAGACTCCTTATGAACTGTGGAAAGGACGCAAACATTTCTTATTTTCACCCCTGTGGATGTCAATGTTTTATTTTAAATACTAAGGATCAACTTGGTAAGTTTGATGCCAAAGTAGATAATGGGATATTGTTAGGATACTTTGAAACATCCAAAGCCTTTAGAGTCTATAACTTTAGAACATTTGTTGTTGAAGAATCCATACATGTTAAGTTTGATGACAAACAGCCTGATAAGAGATTATCAGAGCTAGATGATTCTTTTGCAGATATGAGTCTGAATGATATAGAAGATCGTCCAACGATTAACTCAGGATGAATCATCGTCTCACCAAGTAGGCAGCACCCCTCGTTCGTGGCAATTCATGACTTATCACCTTGAGGATCAAATCATTGGTAAACCAACTGATAGAGTCCGGACAAGGTCAACCTTCAGAGAATAAGTTGATTCAGCCTTCATCTCTGAATTAGAACCAAAGTCTGTGGATGAAGCCTTAATGGATGAATGTTGGATCCTCGCTATGCAAGAGGAGCTCAACCAGTTTCAACGTAGTGATGTTTGGACGTTTGTCTCTTTGCCAAAGGATAAGTATGTCATTGGAACCAAGTGAGTCTGTCATAACAAGTTGGACGAAGATGGTAAAGTTGTAAGAAATAAAGCAAGGTTAGTTGCTCAAGGCTACTCTCAAGTGGAAGGTATTGACTATACTGAAACTTTTGCTCCAGTAGCTAGACTAAAGGCCATACGCATTTTACTTTCATATGCTGCACATCATAACATCATGCTTTATCAAATGGACGTAAAAAGTGCTTTCTTGAACGGTTTCATTAATGAAGAAGTTTATGTTATTCAACCACCTGGTTTTGAAGATCAAAATCATCTTGAGCATGTATATAAGCTTAAGAAAGCTTTATACGGACTCAAACAAGCTCCTAGAGCTTGGTATGAGAGACTTAGCACATTCCTAATGGAGAATGGTTTCTCAAGAGGAAAAGTGGATACAACTCTTTTTAGAAAATCAAGCAAAAAGAATTTTATTGTTGCACAAATTTATGTTGATGATATAATATTTGGTGCAACTGGTGAATCTCTTTGTCAAGAGTTTTCTGAGCTAATGCAGAAAGAATTTGAAATGAGTATGATGGGAGAATTGAACTTCTTCCTCAGACTTCAAGTAAAGCAAACACCGGACGAAGTGTACATTCATCAGACGAAGTACACAAAGGAGCTTCTGAAATGCTTAAGTTGGATGATTTCAAACCAATGAATACCCCGATGCATCCAACGTCCGTACTAAACAAGGATGAGAAAGATAAAAAGGTAGACCAAAAGGTATATAAAGATATCATTGGTTCCCTCTTATATCTAACTGCGTCCAAACCAGGTATCATGTTTAGTGTTTGCATATGTGCTAGATTTCAATCTGATCCAAGAGAGTCTCATCTCTTAGCAGTAAAGAGAATCTTTAGATATCTCAAAGGCTCTACTAATCTAGGTCTATTGTATAAGAAATTTGATGAATACAGATTAATTAGATTATGTGATGCTGACTATGCTGGAGACAATATAGAAAGAAAAAGTATTAGTGGAGGTTGTCATTTCATTGGAGCAAATCTAGTCTCATGGTCAAGCAAAAGGCAAAGAACGATTGCTCTATCAACTGCTGAAGCTGAGTACATTGCTGCCGCAAGTTGCTGCTCACAACTGCTTTGGATTAAACATCTGTTGGAAGACTACAATGTGTTTGTAAGTAACATTCCAATTCACACTGCTGCTATTAATTTGTCTAAAAATCCCATATTGCACTCTAGAGCAAAGCATATAGAAATCAAGCATCATTTTATTAGAGATTATGTGCAAAAGGAATAATTGATATTCAATTTGTTGATAGTGACCATCAATGGGCAGATATCTTCACCAAGCCTTTAGCTGAAGATAGGTTCACATACATAAGAAAATATCCGAACATGCATTTCATTGATCAATGGTGAGTCCAATGCATGCGTCCAATATTTGCCTTAATCCAATATATGTGAGTCCAATATGTGTTGATTGCTCGTCCAATGCATTAATTAAACAAAATCTTTGTCGAAAACATGTTTATCCCTTATTCCCTAACTAAGTCAGTTTCATTTGCCATAATTACAAAATTGCTTTTTAAGGTTTCAAAGTCTGAAATGTGTGTCAGTCATTTAATGCACGTTGCCTCATCAGCCTATCTCTCCTCTAAAAAATTTCCTTTTGAAAATACGAACATTTTTTAGTCTATAAAAACTCTCTCTTTAAAGGAACAACCTTTACAAACTCCTCATCTTCAAACCTCTCTTTCTTTCTAAAAAACTCTTTGCAAAATATCTCTTTTTCTCTCTGAAACTATGGCCGCTTCTTCATCTGTTTGTTCTAAGGGGAAAGGAAAGGCTTTCGATGTTAATAGCGCTGAAATTCAGGTAGAATTTAAGTTCAATCTGAAGTGTCTTGCTGATCATGGGATAGATATCTCCCAAAACATTCACACTGGATAGTCAAGTTTCTTTGAAGGTACTCCTATCATCGACCCTGCTCTCGTAAGGGAATTCTGGACCAACCCTACCATCTCTGCAAGGGAAATACGGAACAATGTGATTGATACTGAAGTAATTGTCTCTGTAGCAACCATTTCCAGCGCCATTGGTTGTGCCCAATCTGGAATCACTTGTGAAGATAAATGGGAAGAAGAACTTGGTGTTTCTGACATCATCAAAGAATGCCTTTTGAAGAACCTATCTGACAAACTGATAGCCTCAAAAATGACTAACAAGGCTAGGGTTCTTTATCAAATTCTAAACTAGTCCATCCTTCACAAAGTTGGATCGAAGGACTCTGTATCAAAAGCTCATCAGTTCTGCTTAGTCCATTTGATTCTGGAAAGGCAGATAAATCTTCTACATCTTCTCTTCTCATACTTCAAATACACCATTAAAGGCTCTGGGAAGAATATCTCCATCATCTATGCTGCTCTTATCTCAAGAATCTTTGAGAAACATCTGGTTTATAATGACCTTAAGCATCTGAATCCAGAACAAAGATTCAAAAATTATGGTGTTCATGGCATTGATCGTGTGTTTCAACTAGAGTTCTGCAAACAAAGCCTGGTGATGATGCAATTGCACTGTCTAAAAAAGTCCAAGAAAGAAGAAAAGATGAAAGGTGTTCAGATGCAAGATTTTGATGAAGCGTCTGATCAACAAGTCTCTGTTGGACGCTCAAAAACTATTGCTAGTCCAACAGTGTCTGTCCAACCCTCAAGAAAAAGGAAGCTAGTTCTACCTTCCGTTGATGAGGAAGATGAGGACGATCAGCCTATCTCCAAGGTGATCAAAGGTCCTAGAAGGGAGTCTACTTCTAAACCCTCTTGGCCTAAACCTACTGCAACAAGGGCAAGGACCACTAGATCTAAAACAAAAGGTAATACTGAACCTCAATCTAGTTCGGTTATTACTCATTTTATAGAGCAACCCTTTGAGGTTGAAGACTTGACTTTGGACTCTCAACCGTCCATAACTGTTTCACCCTCCACCTCATCTCACATACAAACCATTCCTTCACCACAAAGACCATCATCTCCCTCACCATCTGAACCTCAAGACTGGTTTACACCATGGGGAAACCATCCCTTTAAACCCTATGGAACACCTTATCCCAGAATGCTTTATCAAAAGAGAAAATACAAACGCATACCTAGAATTACCTTTAGAAATGAAAGCTCTAATTGGGTTGATGTTAAAAGAAGATTTTTTTGTTCTGTTTTTTAAGCATTTACCTCCCTCCACCTCTCAACATCCTAAAGGTCCTCTTCCTCCACCAGACTACCAATATGAAACACCCCCTCCTCCACCTCAAAATCCCTCTAGTCCACCTCCTGAACATGGTTATTATCCCATCCCTTACACACCCACCGGTCCTCTAACAACTCAACTCTACAATGCTCATGGACCCTTGGTAGTCTGTCTTGAGAAGAAAATGTTCCCTCCAAGGAAGATCTATCCAAATCTCATTAAGGACAAGGCGTTCAAATGGTGCCACTACAATGTCAACAGAAACGTGGTAATTCTTAATGAAGAAAAGGAAGGCTGCAAAACCACATAGGAAAGAAGATCAAGAACTTATGGTTTGCCCTACATCTTTCTTGATCAAGACATCAAGTTCATTCCAAGCTATCCCTCAGCCTGGAAAGAATACTCTGATGTTAGAGACGTTTTGCCATATTACGATGTCAGAAAGGAGTGTGATATGTCATGAGAAGCCATGATCCATCACAATTTGCCGAAGAAATTTTGGGGCAGAAGCTCAAAAATAAAAGTATGAATTGTTCCTCCTAGAGCTTGTCCAAGAATTCCTATTCTGGATCCAAATAAAAACAAAGATGGACGAAAAAGGCTTGAAACATGGACGCCGCCTTACAGAATTGCCTTTGATCCTCTCTTCTGGACTAGACCAAGAAACGACTCAGTAGAGCTGGCCCACATCTGGCAGAAGGATCCTCTCAAGAGGTATGACCCAGACGCTTGAATCTACTGGGAGAACTTCATTTGGAGATGCACTCAAGAAGCATCCACATCTGGTCTATCCGTCGAAGAAAAACAGAATATTCGTGTATTTCCAAGACAATACAAAATCTATGATGCTGACTTCTTGATAATGGATGACATCTTTGGAATACCGTTGTATCCAAGAGACGTTCTTCCAGCCCCTGAACCTAGATGGAGAGAAAATAGGTATGATGATGCTGAGATCATCCTTGAAGTACTTCCACCTTCACCCAAACCAATCATTCAAGAAGATCGTAACTCTGAGTCACCCCCAAATGCACCAATATCAGTTATTTCTGTAGAAACTGGGGACACAAAGATTGTCTATGAGGACCCTTGTCCTAAAGAGCATATAGAGGAAGTTGAACAAGTTGCAGACTCAAAACCCTCTAAGTCTCAACCTATTCCTCTTTCTGTGGTACATCCAACTAAGCCTTCACTATCCAATGCTTTAAGTATGGTCCTTGGTCACGAGAATCCTGAGGCAACAAAGGCCACTACTAAAAGTTCAGTCTCTGCTGTTCCTCCAGAATTTCAAGAATTCGTCCAAAGGTCTATAAAAGCCAACAATGCAGCACTGTTTCAACAGATTGCAACCATGTTTCAAAACTTTCTTCCTAAACCTCCTCCTTGTAACATTCCAATTTTCACATCTGTCCAATATACGAATCTTATCTGAGTCACAGTGGCAAAGTTGTAAATAACAAGATATTTTGGAGAAGTAATCACGACTACTTTAAAAAAAAGTAATCATGATATGGATGACTCATGGTGGTGAGTCATGGTAGGGTAATTATGATAGTGATGAGTCATGGTGATGGCTCATCCACTGACTAATCACATTCAGGAACCACATCTCTCGTCTGATGTTTGATTTTCTCCCTATGTATCCACTTTTTGGATAAAACATAGATATTGTTTTACTCTACATTACTAGTAGAGAATTATGGTTAAGGTTTGGGTTGAAGACTCAGACGAAACCCGATCTGCGTATGAGATCACCGAAACCGGTAATGGATAAGCCTCACGTTGCTTTCATGCCACCTCACCTACTTTATCCATAAGTAATCATGACTATAGTGACTCACCTACGTGAGTCACCATAGTAATGATGGTGAGGGGCGAGTCACATAGGTGACTCACCATAGTAATGATTATGGTGTAGAAATGACAATTTTGCCCCTAAAGAAAATGACCTATTTGCCCTTAAGTAATTTTTATACAATCCTTACCCTTCCTTCACATATATTCCACGCCATCCATATATATATTTACTCTCTTATATTTATTTCTCCTTCACTTGATTCTTTAAGTTCAAGTGTTGAAGTTTCTAATACAACTTTTGGTGAAATTCCAATTTTGGTCTTAAAAGAAATGACCATTCTAACCTTGAGGTTAGTATATAAGGAACCTTATCCCTCATTTATTTTCTCTTTCACGCCTCACTCTCTCTCTTTCTCACTTCATAGTTCTTTCTTCTTCCACTTTGTTCTCCACTCCAAGAATTCAAGCTTTTCTTTCACTTTCTCTCCATTTCTTCAAGGATTCTTCAAGAACTTTGTGAAGCAAAGTTACTTAACTTGATCTTCTTCATCATCTAAGAGGTAGAGAATCTCTCTAACCCATTTTTATATGAGATGGCCGAATTCGCCATTTAGGAGAAATCATGACGTTTTGTTCCAATTTTTGTTAAAGAAGTGTTGATTTGATTCTATCACACTTAGATGTCTTTGAATCCTAAAAGAATTGAATCAAAAACCTTTCCTAGCCTCATGTTCTATGAAGAGGCCAAAACCTTATGCTTGGTAAATCTTGAGTTTTGTTTCAAATTCTTGAAAAACATGACTTACACTAGCTTTCTCTATGCTTAAGGATCATAGATCCAAGAGTTTGCGAAATTTTAACACTTCTAGCATTTTTCCTAAAAAAGGGCCAAACTTAGGGAGATGTTGTTTGATTACACTAATTTGGATTGTGATGTGTTGTGAAGGATAAGACCGTGTTCTTCAATTGCGATATTTTGTGAAGGATAAGACCGTGTTCTTCAATTGCTCTAAAGGGTGTACAATTACCAGTTGGAGGAACGAGGCTGTAGCCGTACCAGTTGGAGGAACGAGGCTGTAGCCGTGAGAACGTGCTAGTGGGTTCGTGAACGTTGCTATCATACTCTTACTATTAGGTGAGGAGGAAGAAACCTTATATATCTAGGAATCGTAAGCGTAGTATATAATTGTTAACATGTATAGGGATCCTCAAACCCTACTAATGGCTGAGCCCCAATAAAGTACCTAAACCCTATGTTTAGTTTACTTTGGGCTATCGCCGTAGGATCGATCTATGATATGTGTTGATTGAGGATGTGTGTTTACTTGTGGTATTTGTGATGATTGATAACATGATTATTTGTGGTGATTGATAACATGCTTAATTGCGTTTTGGTAGGCTTATAAGAATGCTATATTGCATGCTATGACATGTGATGTGTTTGTGACTGATATGATCTTGGTTGACTTTGGAGATAATTGGTATATGGTTAGGATTGTAGGATAATGATTGACTTTGGAGATGATTGGAATGTTGTTAGGGATTATAGGATGACGATTGAAATGTTGTTAGGGATTATAGAATAATGATTGCGGATCTATGTTGTAAGTGGCTCTCATAGTTGGAGAGCGGCATCCTCGCAGTTGGAGGATATGGGCTTTGAGACATTAGTTAAGTTGTTGTTGAAATGATGGATACATAATCATAGCATTTGCATTGTTGTGGTGGAAAGCCGCGAGATTTACTGCAACAGCTGTCTGAACAGTTATCACACGAGGTTGATTACTTGTGACAATTGCAACAACAGTTTGAGTGGTTGTCACAAGGGGGCTATATGACTAGCTGCAACAGCAATTTGAGTGGCTATCATATACGTTGGTACACAACTGCAATAGCAGTTTGAGTGGTTGTGTATAGGGTGATGTGTGCATACTTGCCACAGCAGCTTGCCAGCAGTTATCACACGAGGTCGGGACTTGTGACAATTGCAACAACAGTTTGAGTGGTTGTCACAAGAAGCTGTATGAATAGCTGCAACAGCAGTTTGAGTGGCTATCATATGAGCTGGTACCTGTATACAGCTACAACAGCAGTTTGAGTAGTTGTGTACAAGGAGCCGTGTGTGCAGTTGCAACAGCAGTTTGAGTGACTGTCACATGAGGTAGAGGTGGACGTTCTGGGAGACGTCCTGGGAACCAGTAACCTGGACAAATGCCCTTATAGTTGGAGGGTGACTTCCTACCTTGGAAAAGGACTACTTCACAGTTGAGTTGGAGGATATTATTTCCAAGGGCCAGGAACTTAGTTATACATATAGAATAGGCGATGATCCCTAGTTGTGATACTTTGAGGTTGATTGTTGTAGAATAGACGACAATCTCTAGTTGTGATAGTTTGAGGTTGACTGTTGTAGAATAGGCGATGATCCCTAGTCGTGATACTTTGAGGTTGATTGATGTGATGAACTCGAGAGATGGTCGTGTTTGCTGATTGTGTGCTATTGTACATGTTGGTATGTTATATGCTACGTGATTTCCCTTTGCAGGATATTGTAGTGTTTCTTACCTCCTATGTATGTTTTTCCATGTTTACATATATGTTGTTGTCCGGGTCGTGATCCAAAGGCGGAGGTGCCGATTGGTCAATGGAAATGCTACAACAGGTGAAGCTGACTAGAGGTGCACTCTATCGTGAATAACACGTTTGGCGTCATTGCTTCTCGAGTAGAAAAAGACCTCAGAGGTATCTTTGAGTCTCTTGGGAGTTGTACCACGGCCAGTGGAGCGTCTATACTTGTTGTTGTTATTTTTATGCCATGGCTTCCAGGCGAAACCTTGATGTGCAGTAACTGTAATAAATTCCTATCTGCTTAACTTTTGAAGTGAATTTTTCCAGCTATGTTTTAA
The DNA here is from genome assembly GCA_039655645.1 of Ammopiptanthus mongolicus. Lineage (NCBI taxonomy): Eukaryota > Viridiplantae > Streptophyta > Magnoliopsida > Fabales > Fabaceae > Ammopiptanthus > Ammopiptanthus mongolicus. The sequence continues at coordinate 14,352,000 of CM077350.1, read as the reverse complement.
GGTATTAGAGAGAGTGAGATTAAGTTTTGAGAGCGTCTAATGGGATTATCCTACATAAGTGGGGTCGTCTCACTCCTCCCCCACCTTCTTAAATAAATATTTTTCCTTTTCAGTCTTTATTTTATTTTAACTGACTATGATGTGATTTTCTTTCTTTTGTCTAATGACAAAAAGGGGGAGAAAGGGTTTGATTGAATGAGAACTTAAAATTCATAGTAGTCGTATCACTGCATGATTGCTTGCATTCTCTCTTGCATGCTTTATATGCTTATAATATTTGCCTTAGGGGGAGCTTCTCAGTTCTTGAAGAAACTTTGTTCAATCAAATTAGTATGTTTTGTCATCATAAAAAAGGGGAAGATTGTGGGAACCAAAGTGGTTATGGTCCATTAATGTAACATCCCTGTTTTCTAAAACCTTAATTGAGATAGATGGCTTAAATTGGGTCATTATATGCTTGTTGATAATTACTTTTATAGCTTGAAAGTATGCTTAGAGAATATCTCAAGAATAGGGATGAATTGTATAAGAGAAGGATGAAGAACAAGGAATCAGGAGTGGAACGCTCAAGCGTGGAGCAAGGTAACGCTCAAGCGTGCCAACGCTCTATCGTGGGGCAGGGTGGACGCTCAAGCGTGGTCACTCTAACCCATTGATTGACACTGATGGGACATAAAGTGGCACGTGTCAGAACCCGTCACAGCTGGCGTTGGAAGGGCGGTGTAGAAACGTCAACGCTCAAGCGTTGAGAGAGCTAACGCTCAAGTGTTGGAATGCACAAGCGTTCAGCTGGGAACAACTTCTACAAACAGAAGCCATTTGTATTTTTGCACGAATTTTGTTCCCAAAACAGTGAGAGCAAGGCTGAGAGAGAGAAAATGAGTGTTTGAGACGATCGAGCTGCCGGAACGCGATTCTGACTGCACGGTTGTGAATGCTGCTAAGTTATCTTCAACTATAGCGGATTACTTTCTCGATTCGTCTAAGGTAAACTCGAATCCCTAAAACGCCTTCTTCGTGTTCTTGGCGTTCTTCGAATCTTTACCTCTTCCTTTGATCTTTTGAGCTTCCCTTAAGGCTAACACTATCATATATGTGTCGTGCTTGTGATTAGAGCAACGTTCACGATCAAGGTTTCTTACGGATTGAAGCTTGAGATCGTGGCTACAAAAAGGGACTTAGAGCTGTTCGTGACTGTTATTCTTGTTCGTGGGTGCGTGGGACAACGTGCCGGTGATTGTCTTGGAGTTCGTGCAACGACTGCTATCAGGTGGGGAGAAAGAACTAATATCGTCGAGAAGGCAAGCTTAATATAGAGTATACATATATGTGTAGGGGAACCCTAAAACTCTACTAAAGGTTAAGCCCTGGATAAAGTGCTAGACCCTAGGTGGAGGTACTTTTGGGCTATCCCCAATAAGTTGATAATATGGATGATGTGATTGATTGAGATTGATGTGTTAATCTGTTTATTTTATTATCTGTTGGTTTACTTGGTTGATGTGGCTTTATGATGATATCTGCACTGGTGAAATTATGGTTGTAATATTCTGCTATGATTTGACTGGTTGAGTGTTGATGAGAGTATGGTGAGTGTTGATGTTGTTCGGATTGATACCGTCATGGTCCCGACCATGGAGCTGTGCCTCGCAGACGCAAGGCGTCGTGATGCTGATGTTGATGTTGATATTGATGTTGATGTTGATGTGGATGCGGTGCGTCGTGGTCGTGGTCGAATGCGTAGGCGTGAGGTCCCGATATCAACCTGCGATGGATGTTTATTGCATAGCATATCATTTCATACCATAACATTTTGTCCACAAGGGAGATGTCCAATTGGGAATGTGATGTTTTTAATCCCGAGGCGGGATGTCCAATAGGGGACGTGATGTGATGTTATCCCGACGGGGATGCCCAACTGAGGACGTGATGTATCGGCCGACATGCATACTGGGAAGTCAGCATATACGTAGGGACTAGTATCCCTCTTATAGGCTTATCTGAGAGAATGATGTTTTAGATGACTGTACTGTATGACATAAGAGATGGGTGATGTTGTGTTGTGTACTTTATCTGTGTTGTGTGATGCATGTATATATGCTATACTGATGCCCCTCTCCCATATTGATGATATATGTTTCTTATCTCCCTTAATTTTATGTATGTGTTACTTTTACTTTTATGGGAAGACCCCGAGGAGGAACCGGTTGCTTAAGAGCTGGACGACATACCTTACGAGCCTGACGCTGGAGGATGTGCCACGGACCCTAGCCTCGAGAGGTTGGGCAGTGATCGTGGTTAGCCGGAGAGTTGTCTCTCGGCCTATTTTTCAAACTTTTGTTTTGGTTTGTACTAATATACTCTATATGTATTACTTTAATACTATAGCCCTACTGATGAGTCAAATGAGGTATGTGATATATTTCTATATATTTTAAAGTTGTGTACTTTGAGGCGTTGCGTGCCGTAAATTCTTTTGCTTCCGCACTCAATTTTCCGCTTCGCTTCGTATTAATAAGGCGCGCTAACGATTATAATGCGATTAAGGTTAGTTAATATCTTAGGTTCTCCAATGGGATGGCAGGTCGTCTCATTTATTGGTATCAGAGCAGTTCGATTCTAATATCGGACTGTGAGGTTTAGGAAGTATACTAGCATTGACAGATGTATCCACATTGGGTACTAACTGTGTTAGCAAAAAAGTAGTGCGTCCGTTGCGTAAGTTATAGTGTGATAACTGTTTTCTTCATTTCCTCATACAGGCCTTCTAGCTCGCGGGGCGAGACTTGGTTTCGCGAGGCGAGGCCGAAGGGCTATTCTTTATTGATCAGTCTGGCGTTCTAGCTCACGAGGCGAGCATCGTTTTCGCTTCGCGAGTCCAAAAGGTTGTTCTCTGCTAATCAGTCTGGCCTTTTGGCTCCTGAGGCGAGCATCGCTTTCACGTCGCGAGGCCGAAAGGCTATACTTCATTGCTCAGGCTGGCTTTCTGGCTCGCGGGGCGAGCAGAGGATCGCATGGCCAACGCCTTCTTTTTGCCTTTTCCTTGTTTTCTTCATTTTATTTCTTAGCTAACAAACTAGATATGTCTTATGGATTGAAACTAACACTTCTTTTACCAAGAAAGAATGGCCAGAGGATGCGGTAGAGGAAAGGGAGCACTAGTTGGAACCGGGAGCCCTGACAGTAGTGGGGATACATTGGGAATTGGGGTAGCGGAGATCAGAACGAGGCGATAAGGCTATGAGGGATTTAGCCGCTGCAATGCTGCAACAAACATAGCAGAATGCTCAGTTCATGCAGTGACAGGAAGAGAGGGATGCTAGAAAACAACAGAATCAGGTCAGAGGAGGGGAAGTGGTAAATACTGGATGGAATGCTTTAATGAAGGGGAATCCTCCCCAATTCCATGGGTAGTACAATCTGAAAGCTGCTGAGCTATGATTGCAAGAAATTGAGAAGGTGATATGAGCCAAGAGGGGGCAATTCAAGTTTGCAACAAGAGGAGGTCAAACCATTCAAGTCCAAGTGACCTTATGCCTCGTTTTGATTGTAACTTGTTCTCTGATAATCCGATTTCAGTGATCTTGGTGGCGTTAGAAAGATAAAAGAATTTTCTATAAGTTGTATTTCTATAATCAAGACCTAATTCGATCTTTATCATGAAGAAAATAGGGCTAGAAATTATGCACGAAATTCTGGACGGATTTGACCCATTTTGTTTTAGGCTTGTTTTTAGTTTTTATTTCAATATGTTATTTGGCTATTGTAGGATGGTGGGGTCGAATTTTATGATAAGAAAGGAGGTTGACTTTTGGCTTGCATGCCTTAGTAACTCCTTGGGAGGTTATGGAATGTTTGGCCACTTATTGGAGAGTCATTATATGGTGGTTATGGAGTTAATAGCCACACATTAGTGAGTCTTTATTTGGTGGTTATGGTTCTTTTCTTTTAATTAGTTTTTAGTAGGAATTATTATATGTTAGGGTGGGGTCAAGTCACTTTATGGTGACCTTTTGATGGCATCTTCATGCCTTCCACTACTATATGTATGCACCTACAAACATGGAATAAGACAACTTGGATGTTGAATTTGGATTAATTCCATTTGTGAGAGAATTGTTCTCTTAGGTTCTTGGTTGAACCAAACTTAGTTCTTATCAAGAATCCAAGATTCTTGTGGCGAACATCACTTGGCTTATCAAACATTCTTGGTTTGTAGCGCCTACACCATCTCTTTCTTCACCATTTTCTTATTTTCTTCTCTTTTATGTTGATTCATTTTGTTTCTAACTAATAACACGCAATTATCATGTCTTGAATTCAACCATAAGATCGTTAAAAGGCAACCACACCATTTGGTTGTCATCAAGTGGTATCAAAGCTTAGGCTTTGGTTGAATTTGTTTTTGTGTCTACAACATGGAAGTCAAAAAAAAGAAGGATCTTTTCTCCACAAAATGTTATGTGAATGGTGAGATATGTAGCTTGACCATTGATAGGAAAAGTTACATCAACATGGCCAGCACAACCTTGGTGGAGAAGTTGTCACTTCATGTTTTGAAGCATCCGCAACCATATTCACTCAATAGTCTCGAGGATCCAGAATTTAGTGATATGGGTAGCATGATTGTGAACAAACAAGTACTAGTATCATTCAAGGTCGATGGATATGAAGATGAGGTGCTTTGTGATGTGGTGCCTACAAAAACGAGACACTTGTCACTTGGACGTCTATGGAAGATTCAACGGAAAGCAAAGCGTGACTGCAGCACCAACAAGTACTCATTTTCATTTAAAAATTGTCAAATCATTCTTGCACCATTAGAGCAAGAAGAAAGGTATAAAGATCCTATGTATATGAAAGGAGAGAGTGATGAAAATAGAGAGATAAAAGAAAGTGATGAGAAAGAAGAGGGATTGACTCATGAGGAAAAGAAAAGTTCCACTTTTGAGAGAGAACAAGAAAAAAATGAATTGAAAGGAAAAGAATAAGAGAGTGTGCAAAGTCAAATTTCCCATTTTGAAGAGAAAATTCAAAGTAAAGAGGGAGAGGAGGAAAACAAAGAAAGTGAAAAAAATGTTGAGGAAAAAGTAGATAGTTTATTTATAAAAGAAAATAAGGCGAAAGGCACATTTTTGACAAGACAACCTATGCATATCTTTCTATATAAATATGCTTGTTTGACAACTATTGCTAACTCTTTCCCTATTGGAGATAATTCTATTTTGAAGGAAGTTGAAGAAGTAATTCCAAGAGAAGTACCTCATGGATTCAAACGACTTGTGTTTGAACCCGGAGGATGAAGATGATTCTCAAAAGCAGTAAATTCGAGGTCAAATTTCTTCCAAGGAGGAGGGAATGATATGAGCCAAGAGGGGGCAATTCAAGTTTGCAACAAGAGGAGGTCAAACCATTCAAGTCCAAGTGACCTTATGCCTCGTTTTGATTGTAACTTGTTCTCTGATAATCCGATTTCAGTGTTCTTGGTGGCGTTAGAAAGATAAAAGAATTTTCTATAAGTTGTATTTCTATAATCAAGACCTACTTCGATCTTTATCATGAAGAAAATAGGGCTAGAAATTATGCACGAAATTCTGGACGGATTTGACCCATTTTGTTTTAGGCTTGTTTTTAGTTTTTATTTCAATATGTTATTTGGCTATTGTAGGATGGTGGGGTCGAATTTTATGATAAGAAAGGAGGTTGACTTTTGGCTTGCATGCCTTAGTAACTCCTTGGGAGGTTATGGAATGTTTGGCCACTTATTGGAGAGTCATTATATGGTGGTTATGGAGTTAATAGCCACACATTAGTGAGTCTTTATTTGGTGGTTATGGTTCTTTTCTTTTAATTAGTTTTTAGTAGGAATTATTATATGTTAGGGTGGGGTCAAGTCACTTTATGGTGACCTTTTGATGGCATCTTCATGCCTTCCACTACTATATGTATGCACCTACAAACATGGAATAAGACAACTTGGATGTTGAATTTGGATTAATTCCATTTGTGAGAGAATTGTTCTCTTAGGTTCTTGGTTGAACCAAACTTAGTTCTTATCAAAAATCCAAGATTCTTGTGGCGAACATCACTTGGCTTATCAAACATTCTTGGTTTGTGGCGCCTACACCATCTCTTTCTTCACCATTTTCTTATTTTCTTCTCTTTTATGTTGATTCATTTTGTTTCTAACTAATAACAGACAATTATCTTGATGACAACCAAATGGTGTGGTTGCCTTTTAACGATCTTATGGTTGAATTCAAGACATGATAATTAGGTGTTATTAGTTAGAAACAAAATGAATCAACATAAAAGAGAAGAAAATAAGAAAATGATGAAGAAAGAGATGGTGTAGGCGCCACAAACCAAGAATGTTTGATAAGCCAAGTGATGTTCGCCACAAGAATCTTGGATTCTTGATAAGAACTAAGTTTGGTTCAACCAAGAACCTAAGAGAACAATTCTCTCACAAATGGAATTAATCCAAATTCAACATCCAAGTTGTCTTATTCCATGTTTGTAGGTGCATACATATAGTAGTGGAAGGCATGAAGATGCCATCAAAAGGTCACCATAAAGTGACTTGACCCCACCCTAACATATAATAATTCCTACTAAAAACTAATTAAAAGAAAAGAACCATAACCACCAAATAAAGACTCACTAATGTGTGGCTATTAACTCCATAACCACCATATAATGACTCTCTAATAAGTGGCCAAACATTCCATAACCTCCCAAGGAGTTACTAAGGCATGCAAGCCAAAAGTCAACCTCCTTTCTTATCATAAAATTCGACCCCACCATCCTACAATAGCCAAATAACATATTGAAATAAAAACTAAAAACAAGCCTAAAACAAAATGGGTCAAATCCGTCCAGAATTTCGTGCATAATTTCTAGCCCTATTTTCTTCATGATAAAGATCGAATTAGGTCTTGATTATAGAAATACAACTTATAGAAAATTCTTTTTTCTTTCTAACGCCACCAAGAACACTGAAATCGGATTATCAGAGAACAAGTTACAATCAAAACGAGGCATAAGGTCACTTGGACTTGAATGGTTTGACCTCCTCTTGTTGCAAACTTGAATTGCCCCCTCTTGGCTCATATCATTCCCTCCTCCTTGGAAGAAATTCGACCTCGAATTTACTGCTTTTGAGAATCATCTTCATCCTCCGGGTTCAAACACAAGTCGTTTGAATCCATGAGGTACTTCTCTTGGAATTACTTCTTCAACTTCCTTCAAAATAGAATTATCTCCAATAGGCAAAGAGTTAGCAATAGTTGTCAAACAAGCATATTTATATAGAAAGATATGCATAGGTTGTCTTGTCAAAAATGTGCCTTTCGCCTTATTTTCTTTTATAAATAAACTATCTACTTTTTCCTCAACATTTTTTTCACTTTCTTTGTTTTCCTCCTCTCCCTCTTTAATTTGAATTTTCTCTTCAAAATGGGAAATTTGACTTTGCACACTCTCTTGTTCTTTTCCTTTCAATTCATTTTTTTCTTGTTCTCTCTCAAAAGTGGAACTTTTCTTTTCCTCATGAGTCAATCCCTCTTCTTTCTCATCACTTTCTTTTATCTCTCTATTTTCATCACTCTCTCCTTTCATATACATAGGATCTTTATACCTTTCTTCTTGCTCTAATGGTGCAAGAATGATTTGATAATTTTTAAATGAAAATGAGTACTTGTTGGTGCTGCAGTCACGCTTTGCTTTCCGTTGAATCTTCCATGGACGTCCAAGTGACAAGTGTCTCGTTTTTGTAGGCACCACATCACAAAGCACCTCATCTTCATATCCATCGACCTTGAATGATACTAGTACTTGTTTGTTCACAATCATGCTACCCATATCACTAAATTCTGGATCCTCGAGACTATTGAGTGAATATGGTTGCGGATGCTTCAAAACATGAAGTGACAACTTCTCCACCAAGGTTGTGCTGGCCATGTTGATGTAACTTTTCCTATCAATGGTCAAGCTACATATCTCACCATTCACATAACATTTTGTGGAGAAAAGATCCTTCTTTTTTTTGACTTCCATGTTGTAGACACAAAAACAAATTCAACCAAAGCCTAAGCTTTGATACCACTTGATGACAACCAAATGGTGTGGTTGCCTTTTAACGATCTTATGGTTGAATTCAAGACATGATAAATTGCGTGTTCTTAGATAGAAACAAAATGAATCAACATAAAAGAGAAGAAAATAAGAAAATGGATAGAAAGAGATGATGGGGCGCCACAAATCAAGAAGGTTTGATAAGCCAAGTGATGTTCGCCACAAGAATCTTGGATTCTTGATAAGAACTAAGCTTGGTTCAACCAAGAACTATGAGAGAACAATTCTCTCACAAATGGAATTAATCCAAATTCAACATCCAAGTTGTCTTATTCCATGTTTGTAGGTGCATACATATAGTAGTGGAAGGCATGAAGATGCCATCAAAAGGTCACCATAAAGTGACTTGACCCCACCCTAACATATAATAATTCCTACTAAAAACTAATTAAAAGAAAAGAACCATAACCACCAAATAAAGACTCACTAATGTGTGGCTATTAACTCCATAACCACCATATAATGACTCTCCAATAAGTGGCCAAACATTCCATAACCTCCCAAGGAGTTCCTAAGGCATGCAAGCCAAAAGTCAACCTCCTTTCTTATCATAAAATTCGACCCCACCATCCTACAATAGCCAAATAACATATTGAAATAAAAACTAAAAACAAGCCTAAAACAAAATGGGTCAAATCCGTCCAGAATTTCGTGCATAATTTCTAGCCCTATTTTCTTCATGATAAAGATCGAATTAGGTCTTGATTATAGAAATACAACTTATAGAAAATTCTTTTATCTTTCTAACGCCACCAAGAACACTGAAATCGGATTATCAGAGAACAAGTTACAATCAAAACGAGGCATAAGGTCACTTGGACTTGAATGGTTTGACCTCCTCTTGTTGCAAACTTGAATTGCCCCCTCTTGGCTCATATCAGAAGGTCTTTGTTGCTATCCAATGTAGAGAGGATAGGAAAGTTACTTATGCTGCCTTCATGCTAGTCGGGGCAGCTGAAGCATGTTGGAAAAACAAACAGAGACTGCTAGAGGCTGAAGGAAGACTGCTGACTTGGGAGATGTTCCACAAGAGCTTCTTGGAGAAATATTTCCCAAGGAATTTTCGTCAAGAGAAAGAAAAAGAATTCCTGAACTTGAAGCAGGACCAAAAGTTGGTGGGAGAATACGCCATGAGGTTCGAGGCGCTGCTGAAATTCTCCCAGTTTTACTAAGTGTATCCGGATGAAGACTGGGTGTGCAAAAGGTTCGAAGACGGACTAAGGCCCGATCTGAAGAGGGCATGCTGCCATTGAGCGTCCGATCATTTCCCGAACTAGTGTAAAAATGCATTGTACTGGAAGGACACGATCAAGAGAGAGTTGCACAAATTCTAGCAACAAGCGGTGGACCAGCCAGGAGCTTTGGTTAGAAAGGCCGAGGAGGAATGTTCCAACCGAGGGCGAAACCTTACATTCGCCCGAATCAACAACCAGCAAGTTATGGAAAGGGGAGTGGCAATCAAGGGCAACCAGGATTTTCCAAGGGCTTTCGATGCGGTGGGCAGCATCAAGTGAAAGATTGTGCTCAGGCACCGAACGTCACTTGTTTCCGTTGTGGCACGTGGGGCCACTATGCCAACGAGTGTCGAACGGGGGATGTTGGTAGGGGTCAAGTTCAACAGCAAGTCGGAAGAGCTCAGAATACTGGGACTGGACAACAAGTGGCGAGCCAGCAGAACAGGCCGCGGACGACGGGAAGAGTGTTCACCGTGAGAGGATATGAAGCCTCTCAATGTCCCGACCTAATACAAGGTAAGTCCCTAGTTGCAGGTGGACTCTTATCTAATTTATTTGATTCGGGGGGTGACTAAGAAAGAAATTAGTTTGCGCTTTGAAGTGATGAGGTCGCAAAGAGGGAAGTAGGGCTCCTATTGATTAAAGGTTGGTTTTTCGGTTTCCATTCGAATGAAAGTCGCTATGAAGCCCATCATTTGAATTTGCCCATTTCATCCTTATTGCATGCTTTGACTGTTTCTACACCTACAGGTGATTCTCTGACAACCTTATTTATCTGTTTAAAATGCCCAGTTGTCTTAGAGAATCGATATTTTCTTGTAGACCTAGTTTGTCTGCCTATGTAGCAGATTGATGTTATCTTAGGCATTGACTGGCTTTCGGCCAACCATGTAATACTAGACTGTTCAAATAAAACCCTCTACTTTTTCGAGCAATATAATCATTGCCTGCCAGTGATGGTGTGTAAGGAGATGTACAATTAGGAGAGTGCATGGTGCTGTTTTCTTTAGAAGCCGAGGAGACTCCGAGTCTAGATGCTTTGCCGGTGGTGCGTGAGTTTCCAGATGTTTTCCCAGAATATGTGCCGGGATTACCGCCCAGGAGGGAGGTAGAGTTCGCAATCAATCATACACCCGGAGCTGGACCGATTTTGATAGCACCCTATCGAATGTCCTTATGGAGTTGGCAGAGCTGAAGAAGCAATTGGACGACATGCTGCAGAAACAATTTATAAGACCGAGTGTTTCACCATGGGGAGCACCTATGCTGTTTGTCAAGAAGAAAGACGAAAGTTCAAGGTTATGTGTGGACTACAGACAGCTCAACAAGGTGAAGATCAAGAATAAATACCCATTGCCAAGGATTGATGATCTTATGGACCAATTAAGGGGAGCAACGTTATTTTATAAGATTGATCTGAGATCCAATTATCATCAGATAAGGGTGAAAGGAGATGATACACCGATGACGGCTTTCAGGAGTCGGTACGGGCACTACGAGTATCTAGTTATGCCTTTTGGTGTGACTAATGCTCCTGCAGTGTTCATGGACTATATGAATAGAATCTTCAGACCGTACCTTGATAAGTTTGTCGTTGTTTTTATCGATGACATCCTTATCTACTCCTTAGACAAGGAAGAGCATCAAGAGCATTTGAGGGTTGTACTTCAAGTTCTTAAGGAGAGACAACTCTATGCCAAGTTGTCGAAGTGCGAATTCTGGCTGGAGGAGGTAAAATTCCTTAGACATGTGATCGATAAAGATGGTTTAGCAGTAGATCCTGCAAAATTAGAAGCTGTGGTTAAGTGGGAAAGCCCTAAGAAGGTTAGCGAGATCAAAAGCTTTCTCGGGCTAGCAGGATACTACAGGAGGTTTATCGAGGGATTCTCGATGATTGCGTTATCTCTGACGCAGTTAATGAGGAAAGGGAAAGCATATGAATGGTTAGAAGAGTGTGAGGCTAGTTTCCAAGAGCTAAAAAGGAGGCTAACTACATCTCTGGTACTAGTCTTGCCAGATCCATCAACGTCGTTCGATGTGTACTGTGACGCATCGTATAAAGGTTTGGGTTGCGTCCTGATGCAAGAGAGGAAAATGGTAGCCTATGCTTCCAGACAGCTAAAAGTGCACGAACGAAATTACCCAGCCCATGACCTAGAGTTGGCCGCAATAGTCTTTTCATTGAAGATATGGAGACATTATCTCTATGGCGCTAAATTCAGTGCGTTTAGCGACCATAAAAGTTTAAATTATTTATTCAACCAAAATTAGTTGAACATGAGGCAGAGGAGGGGGATGAAATTCATAAAGGATTATGAATTTGATCTGCAGTATCACCCATGAAAGGCCAACGTGGTGGTAGATGCATTGAGTCAGAAATCTTTGCATATGTCCGCTATGATGGTGAAAGAACTGGAACTGCTGGAATAGTTCAGGAATCTGAATCTAGACGTGGAGTTATCCAGGAATAAGATAAGTTTAGGAATGGTCACTATCACTAGTGATTTTCTGAACTTGATCTGGAAGAAGCAAGGAGAAGATCGGTACCTACAGGAAAAGAACCAGATGGTAGAAGAAGGAAAGACTCCAGAGTTCAAGAAAGGTACTGATGGAATCCTAAAGTTTGAAGACAGGATATGCATGCCTAAAGATAGCGAAGTCAGGAACATGATCTTGTAAGAGACACACAAGAGCAAGTTAAGTTTTCATCCCGATCTACAAAGATGTACCAGGACCTAAAAGGAATGTTTTTGTGGTTTGGGATGAAGAAGGAAGTAGCAGAATATGTCTAATCCTGTCTGGTGTGTCAAAAGGTAAAGATTGAACACCAGAAACCAACAGGGTTATTGCAATCACTGGATGTCCCAGAATGGAAATGGGATAGCGTTGCAATGGATTTTGTTTCCGGACTACCAGGGACTCAAAAGAGGTGCGATGCAATTTGGGTAATCGTTGACAGGCTTACGAAATGTGCTCATTTCTTGGCGATCAACAAAATGTATTCTTTGGGAAGATTAACCCAGATTTACATCAAAAAAGTGGTGAGATTGCATGGGGTACCTTCGAGTATCATTTCGGACAGGGATCCGAGATTTACTTTCAGGTTTTGGCAGAGTTTAAATGGTGCATTGGGAACGAAGTTCAAAATGAGTTCAGTGTATCATCTGCAAACGGATGGTCAGTATGAAAGGACGATTCAATCGTTGGAGGATCTCTTAAGAGCAAAACACAGGAAGTTGGAACGAATTCCTTTCGCTGATTGAATTCACGTACAATAATAGTTTCCACTCGAGTATTGGCATGGCACCATACGAGGCACTGTATGGACGAAAGTACAGATCACCGCTCTGTTGGTATGAAATCGGGGAGAATAAGCTGATTGGACCAGAGATGGTGCAGCGAATGACGGTGCAAGTTAAGAAGATTCGAGAAAGGATGAAAGTCGAACAGGATCGGCAGAAGAGCTACAGTGACAAGAGGAGGAGACCTTTGGAGTTCCAGGAAGGCAATCATGTCTTTATGAGAGTCACTCCAAGAACTGGAATCGGCAGGGCAATCAAATCCAGAAAGCTTACACCTAGATTCATTAGACCATTTCAAATTCTTCGTCGAATTGGTCCAGTTGCCTACCAAATTACTTTACCTCCCAACCTATCCAATATTCATAATGTATTCCATGTATCCCAACTCAGAAAATACCATCCTGATCCATCACACGTATCAGATCCTGAATCAATTCAGATAAGGGAAAACTTAGAATACGAAGCATTGCCTGTACAGATTGAAGATACAAGGGTGAAAGAACTCCGTGGGAAGCAAATTCCCTTAGTCAAGGTCATATGGGATGCTACAACAGGTGATGCCACCTGGGAACTTGAAGAGGATATGCAGAAGCGATATCTATATTTATTCTAAGGTACGTCAAATTTCTGGGACGAAATTCTTTTTAAGGAGGTGGTAATGTAACATCCCTGTTTCTGAAACCTTAATGGAGATAGATGGCATAAATTGGGTCATTATATTCTTTTTGATAATTAATTTTATGGCTTGAAATTATGCTTAGAGAATATCTCAAGAATAGAGATGAATTGTATAAGAGAAGGATGAGGAACAAGGAATCAGGAGCGGAACGCTCAAGCGTGGAGCAAGGTAACGCTCAAGCGTGCCAACGCTCTAGTGTGGGGCAGGGTGGACGCTCAAGCGTGGTCACTCTGACCCGTTGATTGACACTGATGGGACATAAAGTGGCGCGTGTCAGAACACGTCACAGCTGGCTTTGGAAGGACGATGTAGAAACGTCAACGCTCAAGCGTTGTGAGAGCTAACGCTCAAGCGTTGGAACATCCAAGTCTTGAGATCCCCGACGCTTAAGCGTTGTCAGCTGGGAACAACTTCTACAAATAGAAGCATTTGTATTTTTGCAGGAATTTTCTTCCCAAAACAGTGAGAGCGAGGTTGAGAGAGAATGTGAGTGTTTGAGACGATCAAGCTATCGGAACGCAATTCTGACTGCACGGTTGTGATTGCTGCTAAGTTATCTTCAACTTTAACGGATTACTTTCTCGATTCGTCCAAGGTAAACTCGAATCCCTAAAACGCATTCTTCGTGTTCTTGGCGTTCTTTGAATCTTTACCTCTTTCTTTGATCTTTTGAACTTGCCTTAAAGCTAACATTATCATATATGTGTCGTGGTTGTGATTGGAGCAAAGTTCGCGATCGTGGTTTCTTACGGATTGAAGCTTGAGGTCGCGGCTACCAAGGGGGACTTAGAGCTGTTCGTGACGGTTCTTCTTGTTCATGGGTGCGTGGGACGGCATACCGGTGATTGTCTTGGAGTTCGTATGATGACTGCTATCAGGTGCGGCGAAAGAACTAATATTGTCGGAAGGGCAAGATTAGTATAGAGTATATCTATGTGTGTAAGGGGACCTTAAAACTCTTCTAGAGGTTGAGCCCTGGATAAAATGTCTGGACCCTAGGTGGAGGTACTTTTGGGCTGTCACCAATAAGTTGGTAATATGGATCATGTGATTGATTGAGGTTGATGTGTTGATCTGTTTATTTGATTGTTTGTTGGTTTATTTTGTTGATGTGGCTTTATGATGATATCTGTACTGGTGAAATTATTATTGTAATATTCTGTTGTGATTTGACTGGTTGAGTGTTGATGAGAGTATGGTGAGTGTTGATGTTGTTCAGGTTGATACCGTTGTGGTCCCGACCATGGAGCTGTGGCTCGCAGACGCAAGGCGTAGTGATGCCGACGTTGATGTTGATGTTGATGTGGATGTGGTGAGTCGTGGTCCTGGTCGAGTGCGTAGGCGTGAGGTCCCGGTATCAACTTGCGATGGATATTTGTTGCATAGTATATCATTTCATACCACAGCATTTTGTCCTAAAAGGGGATGTCCAATTGGGGACGTGAATTTTTTAATCCCGAGGCGGGATGTCCAATGGGTGACGTGATGTGATGTTATCTCGACGGGGATGTCCAACTGGGGACGTGATGTATCGACTGATATGCATATATGGAAGTCAGCATATACATTGGGACTAGTATCCCTCTTATAGGCTTATCTGAGAGAATGATGTTTGAGATGGTTGTACTGTATGACTTAAGAGATGGGTGATGTTGTGTTGTATATTTTATTTGTGTTGTGTGATGCATGTATATATGCTATACTGATGCCCCTCTCCCATATTGATGATATATGTTTCTTATCTTCTGTTATTTTCTGTATGTGTTACTTTTACTTTTATGGGAAGACCCCGCGGAGGAACCAGTTGCTGAATAGCTGGACGACATTCCTTACGAGCCTGACGCCGAAGGACGTGTCACGGACCCTAGTCTCGAGAGGTTGGGCAATGATTGTGGTTAGCCGGAGAGTTGTCTCTCGGCCTATTTGTCATACTTTTATTTTGGTTTGTACTAATATACTCTGTATGTATTACTTTAATATTGTAGCCCTACTGATGGGTCAAATGAGGTATGTGATATATTTCTATATATTTTAAAGATGTGTACTCTGAGGCGTTGCGTACCGTAAATTCTTTTGCTTCTGCGCTCAATTTTCCACTTCGCTTCGCATTAATAAGGCGTGCTAACGATTATAATGCGATTAAAGTTAGATAATGTCTTAGGTTCTCCAATGGGATGGCGGGTGATCTTGTGACACCCCCTCGCGGGTGCTACGTACTCGATCTCAATGCGGAATAAAACAAGAAAATAAAACGCTGGTTGCTTTCGAAACATACTTTAATTAAGTAGCTACGTTCGAAAACGCAGTTCTAAAAATTTTCTGCATGCATAGGCAAACAACTCAAGATGAAGAAATAAATTTCACATCACACATTGATATTCACTGTTCATAAAAACATAAACATAACGTAAAACCTGGTCTAATATATAACATATTACAGACTTAGAAATAATTCAACATGTGTACAGTAATATAATATAAAACTACTCAAAACAAAAGACCCTTAAGCTGGTCGGCTAAAAGTAGCCATCGGGGTACAACCCAACGTCAACTTCATCTGGACGCTCCGTCATCCGAGTCCTCACGTCTTCGCGGGGACCTATGATCAACATCTGTACATGTGTTCCAAAAACACAACAAGGTGTCCAACATGTAAAGGCAAATGTGAGATACTCATATAAAGTTATCACGATAGCCGCACAAGCAACAGACAGCAGTATAAACATCCACAGATAAATACAGTTATATGAACAGTTATTTATATAATACAGTACAACATCTCAAACACTATCATCAGTTATAATAATGCATGAGACTTCAATATCATCTTTCTAACTCATGTACTCCGGAGATTCTAACTTCCCAACATCGAGCGATAGGCCGTAGTAACACCCTTAACACAATTATTCTCATGAGTCGGCCTCTCTATTTAGGTCCGAACTCCAATTGTTCCAGGGTACCACGTCTCACCATATCATGAATACTGATTAAAAGAAAAACTCGAAAATCGGGGTGTTACATTACCACCCATCTAAAAAAAATGTCGTCCTCGAAATTACGTACCTTGAAAAAGATCGTGATACTGTAACTTCATCTTGTCCTCGAGCTCCCACATTGTGTCTCCAGTTGATTCGTTCCAAACGACTTTGACTAAGGGAACTTATTTTCCCCTGAGTTGCTTGATCCTCTTATCAACGATTCGCACAGGCGATGTCTCATAAGACAAGTTTTCTCGTAAATGTACTATATCAGGTTCGATTACATGAGATGGATCAGGAATATACTTCCGAAGTTGTGAGACATGAAAAACATTATGAATGTTGGACAGAAAAGGTGGTAAAGCAATCTGGTAAGCTACTGGACCAATACGCCGAAGAATCTGGTAAGGTCCAATGAATTTGCGAGTGAGTTTTCTGGACTTAATCGCTCTATTTACCCCAATCGAAGATGTGACTCTCAGGAACACGTGTTCACCTTCTTGAAACTCGAGGGGTCGTCTTCATTTATCTGAGTAGCTCTTTTGCCTGCTCTGTGCCGTTTTCATCTTTTCCCGGATCTGTTTAATTTTTTTCGTTGTTTGTTGCACAAATTCTGGGCCTACGATCATGTTCTCTCCATCCTGGTACCAACACAACGGTGTCTGGCACTTTCGTCCATACAAGGCTTCATAGGGTGCCATCCCTATACTAGAATGATAGCTGTTGTTGTAGGTGAATTCTATAAGAGGTAACAGATCATCCCAACTTCCACCATGGTCTAGAGCACAAGCTCTCAGCAAATCTTCTAAAGACTGTATCGTTCTCTCTGTCTGTCCATCAGTCTGAGGGTGATAGGCTGAACTTAGCCTGAGCCTTGTCCCTAAAGCTTGATGTAGACTTTGCCAAAAACGTGACGTGAATTTTGGGTCTCTATCAGAGACTATGCTTGAAGGCACTCCATGTAGACTGATTACTTCTCTGATATACAGCTCAGTTAACTTCTCCACTGAGTAGTTGATCTTAACAGGTAAGAAGTATGCTAACTTCGTTAACCTATCAACGATCACCCAAATTGAATCAAAACTTTTGGAATTTCTCGGTAATCCTACTACAAAGTCCATTAAAATACTCTTCTACTTCGATTCGGGTACATCCAAGGATTGAAGCATCTCTCCAGATCGTTGATGTTCTACCTTCGCTTTCTGAAAGATCAAACATGATGCTACATACTCAACCACTTGCTTCTTCATTCCTGGCCACCAAAACTTTTGTTTCAAATCTTGGTACATTTTGGTTGATCCAGGGTGAATACTCAACTTGCTCTTGTGTCCTTCTTCTAGAATCATTTTCCTCATCTCCGGGTTGCTAGGCACACAAACTCGTCCATTGCATCTCAAGATACCATCAATTCCCATACTGAACTCTGCAGTTTTCTCTTGTCCAAGTAACTCCTTTTTCTCTTGGAGATATACATCAGTTGCTTGCTGTTCGCCGATCGTCTCCATCAGTCCACTAGATACCTTGATCATTCCCAAGCTAATCCTCTCGTGGTTCACTTCCACAGCTAGATTGAGATCACGAAACTGTTCTATCAATTCTAGCTCTTTGACCATCATTGCAGAGATGTGCAGGGTCTTCCGGCTCAAAGCGTCCGCAACGACATTTGCTTTCCCAGGGTGGTACAGCAAAGTGAAGTTGTAATCTTTAAGAAACTCCATCCAACGTCTCTGCCTCATGTTAAGTTCCTTCTAATCGAACAGGTACTTCAAACTTTTGTGGTCACTGAAGACATCAAACTTTGATCCATACAAGTAATGTCTCCAGATCTTCAGGGCAAAAACCACAGTAGCTAACTCAAGGTCGTGCGTCGGATAATTCTTTTCATGAATCTTCAACTGGCGTGAAGCATACGCTACAACCTTCCGATGTTGCATAAGCACACATCCTAAACCCTGATGCAAGGCATCACGGTACACTTCGTACGGTTCGTCCGATTTAGGTAGTACTAACACTGGTGAGGTTGTCAAACGTTCCTTCATCGTCTGAAAACTCTCCTCACATTTGTCAGTCCACATAAACGGTTGGTCCTTCCTCGTAAGTTGAGTCAACGGTGCAACAATCTTCGAAAATCCTTCGATGAACCTTCTGTAATAACCAGCTAGTCCAATGAAACTGCTGATTTCTGTCACAGTCTTGGGTCTTTCCCATAGAAGTACAGCTTCTACTTTAGTAGGATCGACGGCAATCCCTTCCTTCATAATCACATGTCCTAAGAATTTGACTTCATCCAGCCAAAATTCACACTTGGGTAGCTTCGTATACAACTTCTCCTTGTGAAGGATCTGCAAAACTTATCGTAGACGTTCCTCATGCTCCTCGGTACTTTTCGAGTAGATGAGAATATCGTCTATAAACACGATGACAAACTGATCCAAAAACGGACAGAAAATCCTATTCATATAGTCCATGAAGATAGCAGGCGCGTTCGTCACTCCGAAAGGCATCACGAGGTACTCATAGTGACCATAACGAGTCCTGAAAGCAATCTTGGGTACGTCCTCGTTATTTGCTCTGATCTGGTGATAACCGGATCTCAGATCTATCTTTGAAAAGACAGCGGCTCCTTGAAGTTGATCCAGCAAATCATCTATGCGGGGCAGAGGATACTTCTTCTTGATCATTATCTTGTTGAGTTGACGGTAATCCACACAGAGTCTTGAATTCCCGTCCTTCTTTTTCACCAACAACACTGGTGCTCCGCACGGGGACACACTTGGCCTCACAAACCGCTTGGACATCAAATCCTCTAGTTGAATCTTCAACTCGGCTAACTCCGTAGGTGACATCCTATAAGGAGCTATAGAGATCGGACCGGATCCTGGAACTAAGTTGATCGCAAACTCGATGTCCCTCACAAGTGGCAAACCTGGTACGTCCTCTGGAAAAACTTCCGGAAAATCTTTCACAACCGGCACATCGCTGAAGACAACGTCCTTCTCGATTTCTAAACAGGATAGAAGCATGTATCCCTGATCTCCTTCTTTCAAAGAAGCTCTTACTTGGTTGGCAGTTATAAATCCAGAAATCTCAGGGTCAGGAAAAACTAAGGTTCTATGTGCACAGTCTAAAAGGATATGGTTGGAAGATAACCAATCCATGCCTAGGATCACATCCAATTGAGTCAAAGGCAAACATATTAAGTCAACACGAAAGTTCCTATCATGAACAGTAATAGGACAGTTCAAACATATTGTATTAACAGTAACAGGTTTAACAGTCAGAGTTGTAACAATCAAATCAAAAGACAGCGAAGAAACAGGCAACTCTAATTGTCTCACACAATTCAAAGAGATAAACGAATGTGTCGCACCCGAATCAAATAGTACAGTTAGGAGATTACCAGCTATGATGCAACTACCTTGTATGAGATCATCAGATTTGGAGGCATCAGCGTCACTCATGGTATAAACCCTTCCCCTCGCTGTGGGTCTAGCAGTCCGCATGTTGTTGACAGTCGGCTCGGGCTTTGGTGTAGGGCATTCCCTCGCAAAATGTCCTATCTCTCCGCATTGGAAACATAGAACTCCTTTCAGCTTGAAGCTATCAGCTTGGTGTCCGGGTTGCCGACACTTGAAACATCTCTGGGCTCGGCCCTGGTTCTGGTCATTTCTGCTCCCACCACCATAAGCAGAAGTGACAGGACGATATGATTGTTGTTTCTGACTATTCCCTTGGGGTCAGGAATATGGCTTTTTCTGGGACTGCTTCCCTTTCTGGTGCTGGTATTGGTTCGGGTTCCTGGACCTAGACGGTCCTCCTACAGTACTCTTGTTCTCCCTGCCGCTTCTCATCTTTTCTACCTTTCTGCACTTTTCCACCAGAGCTTGGAAGGTACGAATCTCCAGTGGTAACACTGACTCCTTGATCTCGAAGCGCAGACCGCCTTCGAACCTCTCGCATTTCCAATCCTCGTCAGGCTGAGCTTGGAAAAAGCGAAAATATTTGGCGAGTGATTCAAACTTCGCCGCATATTCCCCGGCAGTCATATCCCTCTACTGCAGCTTCAGAAATTCCTGCTCTTTCTCCGTTCTGGCACTTTGGGGAAAGTACTTGTCCAGAAACTTGGTGCGAAATACTCCCCAAGTGATCTCTTGGTTGTTGGCTTCCAGCAGTTGTCTGGTTCCTCCCTACCAATACTCTGCGTCACCCAGGAATAGGAATGTGGCATAGTCCACCTTCACTTCCTCGGTGCAGTGCAGAACAGCAAAAATCTTCTCTATTTCTTGCAGCCACGGGTCAACCTTTTCCGGATTACAGTCCCCGTGAAACTGTGGAGGATCATGACGCCGAAAATCGACCAACCCTCCAGCACCAGCAGCAAGATCAGCTCTTTGTTGATTCTGTTAGTTCTGTTGAGCCATCGTTGTTGTCTGTTGAGCAATAGCAGCCGCCATATCAACCATGGCCTGGATAGCCCGATTCATGTTGCTGTCATCAGCATTGTTGTCAGCAATGCCGCGACCTCCACCACGACCACCTCTTAGATCCATGTCTCCCTACAAGGCAAACCAAACATACCTTAATAAGGAAACATATATCAAAACCAGTGTGTCAACACACATTGCTTCAATAGAGAAACAATTCAAACAAGGTTCATAGAGATCACACAACATAAACATAACAGACTCACTTCCCAAGGATTCCCGAAAGACTCGACCAGCTCTGATACCACTAATGTGACACCCCCCTCGCGGGTGCTACGTACTCGATCTCAATGCGGAATAAAACAAGAAAATAAAACGATGGTTGCTTTCGGAAAATACTTTAATTAAGTAGCTATGTTCGAAAACGCAGTTCTAAAAATTTTCTGCATGCATAGGCAAACAACTCAAGACGAAGAAATAAATTTCACATCACATATTTATATTCACTGTTCCTAAAAACATAAACATAACGTAAAACCTGGTCTAATATATAACATATTACAGACTTAGAAATAATTCAACATGTGTGTAGTAATATAATATAAGACTACTCAAAACAAAAGACCCCTAAGCTGGTCGGCTAAAAGTAGCCATTGGGGTACAACCCAATGTCAACTTCATCTGGACGCTCCGTCATCCGAGTCCTCACGTCTCCGCGGGGACCTATGATCAACATCTGTACATGTGTTCCAAAAACACAACAAGGTGTCCAACTTGTATAGGCAAAGATGAGATACTCATATAAAGTTATCACGATAGCCGCACAAGCGACAGACAGCAGTATAAACATCCACAGATAAATACAGTTATATGAACAGTTATTTATATAATACAGTACAACATCTCAAACATTATCATCAGTTATAATAATGCATGAGACTTCAATATCATCTTTCTAACTCATGTACTCCGGAGATTCTAACTTCCCAACATCGAGCGATAAGCCGTAGTAACACCCGTAACACAATTGTTCTCATGAGTCGGCATCTCTATTTAGGTCCGAACTCCAATTGTTCCAGGGTACCACGTCTCACCATATCATGAATACTGATTAAAATAAAAACTCGAAAATCGGGGTGTTACAGATCTCAACTAATCCCTTAAGTTTTGATGTTAACAAAGGACTAACTTCAGAAGAGCAAAGATTATTTACAGACTAACGCTCTATCTTAAGTGTGTAGGATAATATATATAAGTTCAAAGGCTATCTAATTCCAAAGACTTTCGCTTATCCTAACTCCAAACTGGATTAGCTCTCACTCAGTCCAGATGATAATAAGTCTGTTTAAACGATAGAATCTTGAATCCAAAGACTCTTCCTGTTATTGCATTGTAATCTTTATAGTCCAATAAAACTTTATTTGTTTTAGCGCGAATACATATTATTCTATGTGTAAAAAGCTTATATCCTTTGAAGAAAACATTCCTTGTAATCTTCGTACCATCAAAAGCTGAAGCCAGACTATATCTGACACAAAAAGGATTTGACCTTCTCCCAAAAGAAAGACAAAAGGTAACTTTCGAGTACAAGGAAAAGGTGTCAGCATCCCTTTAAGCTATCAAGCCTGATAGTTTATCTTGCTAATCAGAAGCCTCAACAAGTTATTAGACTCAACGGACTAACGCATTTAATGCTCAATCAAAACGGATTCTTTTCCAACCATTGAAGACTGAAGTTGATCAAAGCAAGTCTGCTATAAATATCTCTCATCTTGAAGATACAAGCTAGCGAAGTGATGCACAACTGAATCAAAATTGAAAAACAGTCAAGCTCACAAGACAACGAGCAATCAAGAGAAAAGCATCAAAAGCTCACAAAGCTTACTCTGCTCTTAATTTTCATATCGCTTTCTGCGCAGAGTATTGTTCAAGAGTTCTAAGCTTTAGTTTCAAACTATCACATTTAGTGAGTTAATAGAACAAAACCTTTTTCAAAACATAGTTGGCTGAGCCTGAAGAGGCTTGTGTAGAAAGAATACTTAGTGTACCTAAAGAGGTTTAGAATACTTGCCTGAAGAGATGTTGAATACTAGTAACAAAAGGTTTTTGTTATAGTGGAGAAAGCTCTCAAGTAGAGAGGACTGGATGTAACTCTTTGGAGAAGAGTGAACCAGGATAATATCCTTGTGTCTTAAACTCGTCTGTTCTCTTTTATAACTCTATAGAAATCGTCCAAAGTTTTTTGAAATGCCTTTTGCGTCCATCGCTGTCTTACATTTTTGACTTACATCTTTGTATAAATATATATCTGCTTGCGAAAAGTTTTAAAAACGTAAGAAACACAATTCAACCCCCCTTCATATGTTTCAAACAGGTTCCTTCAGTTTTATTCTCCTCTCTGATGATACGTTGATTATATGTTTTATTGCCTCTCTTGATGATATGGTGATAACATGCTGTGAGATAACATGATATTGCACATGTGATTGCTGGTATGCCTAGAGCTAGCAAATGATCCTTGTGAATTGGGTGACGTATGAGATAAGATCATTTGGTGGTGATAAGCTATTGTGCTCAACCTGAGGAAATGATTGAGGACTGTTGATAGTTTTGAACACTCTGCTTGGTAGGGAGTGTTAACGTTCAGTGTGTCAGGTGATGAGGTTGAGTTACTAAGCTATTGATCGGAATGAGTCATGAGGATTCTTGCTAGCTTGCTATGCCTGCTTTTTCTGGACTGAAGTTTATTCTCTTTTATATGCTATCTTTGATAGAAGCCTATTTCTTAGGGGGAGCCTCTGTTGGCTTTTAAGAAAAACTTTGTTCAATCAAATTTAGTATGTTTTATCATCATCAAAAAGGGGGAGATTGTTGGAACCAAAATAGTTATGGTCAATAAACTCCTTAAGGTTTTGATATTAACAAAAGACTAAAATTAAATGAACAAAGATTTGTTTTGGACTAACGTGTTTATCTAAGTGTGCAAATCTTTTTAAGTCCAAAGAATATCTAAGTCCAAAGACTTATCGTTGATCCAATCACTCTGATTGCTAAGTTCTCGCTGGACTATGTATGCTCTTCATTTACTTATCTGAGTCCGAAGACTCTTACTTGTAAAAGTTCTCTGTTTCTAGTCTAATGAAAAAGTCCACCCGAATTTATTAAACTGGACTATAAGTTAGCGCAAACTCGTAAAAGTAATTGTAACACCCCTCTCCTCCGGGTGTCACTTTTGTACCCCCAAAATATCCATTTACCCTTATTAACACAAGACTTTTTCGAAAATAACTCTATAGAAATTGCGAAAATCTGATACCAAAAGAAAAGCTTTAACAATCCAAGGAAACAAAATGAAACTCATCATATATGACAATAATTCTAGTTCTGCCATTAGGCATACATACTTCGAATCTCTCAAATACACAACACCCATAGTCACAGTCGGACCACTGAACTTACACATTTATAAATCTTAAGAGCTGGTCTGACAAAAGAATTCTATGGACAATAAAACTTACTGTCTAACATAAGTCGTACCAATGAGACTGGGTCTCGTCGTCAACAAACTACACCTCTTCGTCGTCAACCTCAAGCACTCAAGCTAGAGGGTCCCAGAGTGATTTAGAAGACTGTTAATAAAACATCTGTACATGTATTCAAAAACACACAGGGTGTCCAACATGTACAGGCAAGGGTGAGAAACCAATATATGAATCCATAAACGACAACTATATGCCCAATCCAAAACAACAGATTCATGTACTATAACTCATTCAAATCATTATACATCAGATAGTATAGCATGTATAATCAAGCACTAATAGCAGTAAAGGCACAAGGGCTTCGTATCCCACAATCAACGTTATCCTCTAAACGTATGCATGGCACTTCCATATATCTCAACTAATATTCAAACTAGATTTCCGGAAATCCCATCACCATTCGAAATGAGCTGATCAGGCTCCAATATTTGGCCCAAAAACGAGTACTTTGAATCCCATGACACTACGCGATTCTCACATGGGGGCGCAATCAGAAGTACTCCACATAAATACGGTCATACTGCATTGTCCAACTCAAGGCACAATACGTTCCCAGAACACGTATGACACCATTGTCCATCAAGGCACAATGTCATGACAAATAAGTCATCTCAGGTTCTCCTTGCTTATCAAGGTCCCCCGTTTCACGGCACGTCTGCCCCGCATTTAATGCATGAGAAAACTATCTAGTTTCCGATAATTGATCTTTGTCGCATCAATATTTCCTCGTTGTAGCATCAACGCTAACAACCACCATAATGTCTTAGACTCTTTAAGCCTCAAGAACACATTTTCTCAAAACAGGACACTTAGCCCAAAAACAACTTAAATCCCAACACCCCTAACCGATGCACCAGTCAAGGACGTTGGATTCAAGATCATAAAAACATCATCAAGCTTACAGGACCACAAAGATTGTCCCTAAGCCGACAGGACCACAACTAACACGGATCCTTGATCCACGTGTTCTGCAGAACCCTAGAACCCCGACGTCTCGGTTTCTAGTTTCTAAGCTTTTAAAATCACTTTTCTTGAAAACTCGAAAATCAAAACCCAAATCTCCGATACTTGCACAAAGTCATCGAGATCGATTTTACATAAAACAAAATGTAGTCCACAGACTATTTCTTTTTCTTTCGTTGTTTTTCGGTAAAACACAAACCTCAAAACAAAGCTTGCAAAAACCTTTTTCCTTGGATAAAACCAATAAATTTTGAAAACCCCATTTCTCAAACGCTTTTCCTCAAACGGTTGACTTTATTGATTTAAAAAAACTAATAAAGGTCTCTAACGCCCTATTTAATTTAAAAACATCGTTTTTCGTTATTAAAACCCACATTTTCACAACTTTGCTCTTTTAAGTTGATTTTTCTTAAAAGCAGCTGTTCATTATATTTTATTTCAAAATATTTTATTTCTAAAGAGATAATTCATTTATTTTCTCTTAAATTAAACTGAAACAATAAAACATATTTATTTCCTCAATTTAACATTCCAGACTTTTAAAGTTTTTAAATTACACGATGTCGGATCCTAATCAAAATTAGGTCCTCTAACGCCTTAAATCCCACAGCAGGGCACACGATACATCCATATAATTATTCAACAATTATGGCATGTATTCCACTATATCAGCAGTTATATCAATACTTATTCAAACCAACAGCAGTAAATCAACAGCAGTAAATCAACAGTAGTAAATCAACAGCAGTCAATCAAACAATCAACCAACAATCAGATACAGAATATTTAAATATCTAAATACAATACAAACACCGATGCAGCACATAGCTGTCGGAAATGGAGTTCCTCAGGTTTATCCCCTTACCTTAAACGAAGTCTCTTTGATGAGCAACTCCAAGCATCAAATCCAAACGTCCCAACTCCACAACAACTCCGAGAATGCATATCCAGCTCCCCCAAGTAAACACAGCCACAACCCAAAAACCAAGAGATAACATCCAAACACATTCAGCATCCCAATAACATATCAATTAACTAATCATAATTTAAAAACATAATCTAATGATTTTAAATATTTTACTTAGTCCAATCAAATTACTTTTCCAATAAAATCAATTTGGGAAAAACCAATTGGGTCACGGAAATATGAAATTAGCTTAGGAAATCATCAATTAACTACCCTAATTGCACTAAAACAGAATTAATTTCATAGTTATAGTAAGATAAAGATTTAGGGATTTAGTAAAATTGGGGAAATCCGAATTCAAAGGGGGATTTGAACAATTGACATAGGAAACTTGAAATTGATATACCCAATTGCATAAAAAACATAATCAATTTCACATTAAAATGCTAGGGTTTTGAATTGGGGATTTAGGGTTAGGGTTCCTCATGAAATCAAAAAAACCTAGATAAATGAATGGAGGATTTTTACCCAGGAGGAAGAAAGAGCAGCTCCGGCGGTCCCGGCGGTGGTGCACGGTGGCGGCGAACGGCGGCTCCGGCGGTGGCAGTGGCGGTGCTTGGTCCAAAACGTGGAGGAAGATGCCGCCTTCCACGTGGTTGGTTCATTTCTGGAAAGGGAGGCCAAACGGCGGCCGGAAAACCCCATAACAATGGTGGTTCTACGGTGGCTCCGCCGTCAACGTTGTCCGTTTGCAAAAATGTTGGGCTAGAAATGTAGAGGAAGGTGAGGAGAGTAAAGTTACAAGGTTGGTTTGGTGAAAAGTGGCCGGACGGTGGCCGGAAAACGCCCAAACAGTGGCGGTGGCCCCGTCGTCAACTTTCTCCGTTTGGAAAAATGTTTGGTTAGAAGTGTAGAGGAGAAGATAAGGAACATTTCTATGATTTTGGTTTTGGGAGGGGTGGCCGGAGTTGGCCGGAAATGAAGAGAGAAGGAGAGAAAGTTTAGAGAGAGAGGGAGAGCGCCATTCGCAGGAAGAAGAAAGGGAAGAAAGAAAAGAAAGAAGAAGAAAGAAAAGAAAAGAAAAAGAAAAAGAAAAAGAAAGGGAGAAAGAGAGAGTCAGCGGTGGGGGGTTTTCTCTCTTTTTTTTTTTTCTT
Organism: Ammopiptanthus mongolicus; assembly: GCA_039655645.1. Lineage (NCBI taxonomy): Eukaryota > Viridiplantae > Streptophyta > Magnoliopsida > Fabales > Fabaceae > Ammopiptanthus > Ammopiptanthus mongolicus. The sequence continues at coordinate 14,324,680 of CM077350.1, read as the reverse complement.
TTTTTTTGTAGTTATAGGTAAAAACTGAGTAGTTGAGATTAAGTCAAAAAAAGAAATAAATCTTGACCCTTTAGTCTAAAAGCAAAGAGAAACAAATCTAAAATTTCAAAATTCAAAATAAGATAGAGATTGATGATTAAATTTATCAACCTAGGAAATCAATAGTCCAAAATAAGTTTTTGATTAAATCCAAACCATTTTATTTTCAAATCTAAAATCAAATAGATTAAGTTTGAAAAATAATTTCCTTCAATCATATTATTTAAATTAATTAAATACTATTTTTCTAAACAAATAATAATAATAACAATAGACGAATATTTTTGTTTTGCAAGAATGTATAAACTATAATAACGCACCCAAGAAAATAAATAAATTAATTGAAGCAAATAAAATTGATTATTCACAGATATAGGATTTTCGGGGTGTTACAATACTACCCCATTAAAAAAAAATTTCGTCCCCGAAATTTCGTGACTCAACTAGACAAGATCTCTTCATCCTCAGGTTTCCCCAATGTACTTCCCGTACGTACTTCTTCCTTAGATAACACTTGTAACTTAATAACAAACTTCATGCCTATTATCCGTTCGATTTATCGTTAAAATCAAATCACTTCTCCTCAATCCATACTCCTTTTCCTCAATATCTTACCTTAATTTCTCACACGTGAGAGGCGTGATTTAAACTTAACAACTTCTCTTTCACTTTGAATTCATTTAGGAAATTTTTCTTCCACATTCTTCACCATCGTTATTTACATCTCGATTTTAAATTATGGTACACCTTCCTATCACAACACATCCATCAGTTCCGATCCAAGACATCCAATCCTAGTCTTAGTTTTCTTTTTGAACATAGTCCGTCTCTTCAATTTACATCACGATCATGCATCTCAACCTTACAAAACATGGTTGCACCCATTTAATGCAACGACAACTACAACCAAAAGAATTCACATAAGGTACATAAATTTTGAACTTCGCTAACAACTTAGTTTCACTCAAGAATTCCCCTTTTCTATAAATCTTCTGCTTAGGTAAAACTACCAAACTACCAAGGACACTTTCCTACAATTCTCCAAAATCATACAATCAATCTTAACCACAGACATCGATAATTATCCTTGACCTCCTAACTACTATTATGTCCCGATCAATACTTGACTTATGATAATTGTCTCACTTACTGAGATTGACCTTAAAGGTTCACATCTTATCAGTCATAACTATACTCAGCACTTCTTATCGATCCTACTAAAGAAATTATCGCAGTAGCTACTACACTTACTCCTAACCAACATTCCAAAGATCAAATCGTTTTCCTTGCTCGTCCACTCGAGTTGAAAGTGATCCGTTGAACTCGATCTCTACTCGATCCATGAGGATTAAGGAAAGAAATTTCCAACAAGGAAATTTTCTTGGTCTCACTCTCATAAGAAAGTATATAGAAGAACTTTACCACTCCGAAAAGAACGCAGGAATATCCAGTATGTAAAAAGATTCTTCAGTAGGTTCATGAGTGTAAAAAAATGCATAGCTAATACATATTTACAACCATGACTCTAATAAAGTTCCTTCTTTCACAAGAATCTCCCAACGGATTAGGGAATCAATAAATGAATAGTCTGGCCAAGAATCAGACTAGATCACATTTACCTAAGGTAAAGGTGATTAGACATCAAGAAACTTCCAATATCAAGAAGTCGTTTGTGTTACAACCCAAGGAATAGTCATAACAAAGCTTTCAATGAAATGATATGAAAATATCTAGACCAATGGATACTATTAACCCAACTCACTCAAATGTCTAATACACTGAGGATTATGTAGGAGTGTGAGTACAAATAATCGTTTGGGATCGCATGCTTTAAGAATTTTCACTACCATCGAGTCCAAACTCGCGCTTAAGCAACTTCACGACAGCTTTTCTCACGTAGGGTCCGCAATACGTGCCACAGGGTTTCCTCATGTTCATCGTGGCTCCTAGAGTAAACGAGAACTTCTCCGACGATAACCATTTTATTAAGAAATGGATGAATACTCCATTTCATGTAGTCTAACCCGGTTAGAGTTGTAGGCGACGACATTCTACACAAAACGATGGAGGTCTGACTGACTCTAGAAACTAGATCAATCGAAACTCCACATCCTTTGCAACACAACCTTGGAACATTTTCAGAAAATTCTCCTGAAAGTCTTACACGATAGGCACCTCATTCAGATGTCCGACATAATATCAAAAGGATAAACAAGGTGCTACATATATATAATTACCATTTACTGATCATGAGTTCTTACAAGGCTTCAACCCGATTAGAACCCAACAAAACACGCATACACGTGTGTCACCAATTGTTTAGACAGGGAAACAATTCAACAAGGTCATACTCTCTAGGATAAATAAAACGAACTTTAGAAACTTATCATCAGCTTTTTCACATGCTAATCAATTACTCTCTACTACTAATCCGTTACTAAAGACTTGCTTCCATTCTTTCTTCCACTCAGTCTCTGAACAGTCGTAACCTCTGAAAAAATACTTAGGTATCATACATACACCTTACCATCATCAGCATAGATCACAAGTCTACCCACAACGCATAACCCTCAATCTGTCCTAATGGAGACAAAAAGTCTTATCCATCAAATCCACAAACAGTGGAGGTTCCAATCATTTCTTAAGATACTAACAGAAGAAACTTCACGCGATACCACACTTCGAAGGACATCATCGCTGAAATATTATCGGGCTCCTAAGTTCCTCACTTTCAACATTACAGGGTCGTCTATCCTTTAACACAAGGACTCTCATCAGGGATATCGGCTAACTTAAAACACTATGATTAATTCTACATTGAATTATCATAACATAGCTATACAAATTTTCATTTTGTTCAAACCATCAAGCCTTAGTCCTTACTACACTTCCATTGTTCCACCTGGATTCCATTCCAGTCTCTCAACTCTATTTGTAAACATGTCGTTATCTTGCCGTCCCTTTGATCGCTTACTAACCACCTACGCATCTACTTCCGAAACTTTTGGTATTCCTCTACTTGTCTAAGGTACACTTGTTTTCCTTGGCAACTTTCCCAACAATCGAACTTCCTTCACATATAAAGGAGTCTTCCCTTACTTGCTAGTTCAGAGTCTACTATCCTTGACTTATAATGTAACTGTCATATTCAAGCCTTTTTGCTAGAACTGACTAAGGAACTGTCTCAAAGCCAACCTTACTTAGTAACTCAGATAACTTATACACATACATTATTTCCAAGAAGGAAATAAAAAGAAGAGTAGTAACATCCCAACCCTCGGTTTCGCTACGCGAGACAGATTCGCTACGCGAACCAGAGAGTCTGCTTGAAAGACAAGGAACAGCTCCTCGGACTCGCGACGCGAACGCTCCTTCGCCTCGCGATCCAGGAAGCCTGCCAGAGAAACAAAACACAACTCTCGGCCTCGCGACGCGAAAGTTCATTCGCCCCGCGATACGAAAACATGCCCTCTGCTTCGCGACGCGAAATCCAGTTCGCTACGCGATGCAGGGGACCTGCCAAAGAGGAAAACACTACTCCTCTGCCTCGCGACGCGAATCCCATTCGCCACGCGATGCAGAGAACATATCTGGGAAGCTTCTCTGCCTCGCGACACGAAATACATTTCGCTTCGCGGATCAGAGAACATGCAACTCCACTCCTCTGCCTCGCGACGCGAAATCCATATCGCCACGCGACGCAAAGGACATACCTGAGAAACAGAGCAACATTTCTCTGGCTCGCGACGCGAATTTCGGTTGGCAACGCGAGACAGAGAACATGCCCTAAGAAGCAAAACACAACTTCTCGGGCTCGCGACGCGAATTCACGTTCGTCTCGCGAATACAGAGATCACGCAACAGCAAACACAACAGACCTATTCCCCAAGGATTCCCGAAAGACTCGACCAGCTCTGATACCACTCTGTAACACCCCTCTCCTCCGGGTGTCACTTTTGTACCCCCAAAATATCCATTTACCCTTATTAACACAAGACTTTTTCGAAAATAACTCTATAGAAATTGCGAAAATCTGATACCAAAAGAAAAGCTTTAACAATCCAAGGAAACAAAATGAAACTCATCATATATGACAATAATTCGAGTTCTGCCATTAGGCATACATACTTCGAATCTCTCAAATACACAACACCCATAGTCACAGTCGGACCACTGAACTTACACATTTATAAATCTTAAGAGCTGGTCTGACAAAAGAATTCTATGGACAATAAAACTTACTGTCTAACATAAGTCGTACCAATGAGACTGGGTCTCGTCGTCAACAAACTACACCTCTTCGTCGTCAACCTCAAGCACTCAAGCTAGAGGGTCCCAGAGTGATTTAGAAGACTGTTAATAAAACATCTGTACATGTATTCAAAAACACACAGGGTGTCCAACATGTACAGGCAAGGGTGAGAAACCAATATATGAATCCATAAACGACAACTATATGCCCAATCCAAAACAACAGATTCATGTACTATAACTCATTCAAATCATTATACATCAGATAGTATAGCATGTATAATCAAGCACTAATAGCAGTAAAGGCACAAGGGCTTCGTACCCCACAATCAACGTTATCCTCTAAACGTATGCATGGCACTTCCATATATCTCAACTAATATTCAAACTAGATTTCCGGAAATCCCATCACCATTCGAAATGAGCTGATCAGGCTCCAATATTTGGCCCAAAAACGAGTAATTTGAATCCCATGACACTACACGATTCTCACATGGGGGCGCAATCAGAAGTACTCCACAAGAATACGGTCATACTGCATTGTCCAACTCAAGGCACAATACGTTCCCAGAACACATATGACACCATTGTCCATCAAGGCACAATGTCATGACAAATAAGCCATCTCAGGTTCTCCTTGCTTATCAAGGTCCCCCGTTTCACGGCACGTCTGCCCCGCATTTAATGCATGAGAAAACTATCTAGTTTCCGATAATTGATCTTTGTCGCATCAATATTTCCTCGTTGTAGCATCAACGCTAACAACCACCATAATGTCTTAGACTCTTTAAGCCTCAAGAACACATTTTCTCAAAACAGGACACTTAGCCCAAAAACAACTTAAATCCCAACACCCCTAACCGATGCACCAGTCAAGGACGTTGGATTCAAGATCATAAAAACATCCTCAAGCTTACAGGACCACAAAGATTGTCCCTAAGCCGACAGAACCACAACTAACACGGATCCTTGATCCACGTGTTCTGCAGAACCCTAGAACCCCGACGTCTCGGTTTCTAGTTTCTAAGCTTTTAAAATCACTTTTCTTGAAAACTCGAAAATCAAAACCCAAATCTCCGATACTTGCACAAAGTCATCGAGATCGGTTTTACATAAAACAAAATGTAGTCCACAGACTATTTCTTTTTCTTTCGTTGTTTTTCGGTAAAACACAAACCTCAAAACAAAGCTTGCAAAAACCTTTTTCCTTGGATAAAACCAATAAATTTTGAAAACCCCATTTCTCAAACGCTTTTCCTCAAACGGTTGACTTTATTGATTTAAAAAAACTAATAAAGGTCTCTAACGCCCTATTTAATTTAAAAACATCGTTTTTCGTTATTAAAACCCACATTTTCACAACTTTGCTCTTTTAAGTTGATTTTTCTTAAAAGCAGCTGTTCATTATATTTTATTTCAAAATATTTTATTTCTAAAGAGATAATTCATTTATTTTCTCTTAAATTAAACTGAAACAATAAAACATATTTATTTCCTCAATTTAACATTCCAGACTTTTAAAGTTTTTAAATTACACGATGTCGGATCCTAATCAAAATTAGGTCCTCTAACGCCTTAAATCCCACAGCAGGGCACACGATACATCCATATAATTATTCAACAATTATGGCATGTATTCCACTATATCAGCAGTTATATCAATACTTATTCAAACCAACAGCAGTAAATCAACAGCAGTAAATCAACAGTAGTAAATCAACAGCAGTCAATCAAACAATCAACCAACAATCAGATACAGAATATTTAAATATCTAAATACAATACAAACACCGATGCAGCACATAGCTGTCGGAAATGGAGTTCCTCAGGTTTATCCCCTTACCTTAAACGAAGTCTCTTTGATGAGCAACTCCAAGCATCAAATCCAAACGTCCCAACTCCACAACAACTCCGAGAATGCATATCCAGCTCCCCCAAGTAAACACAGCCACAACCCAAAAACCAAGAGATAACATCCAAACACATTCAGCATCCCAATAACATATCAATTAACTAATCATAATTTAAAAACATAATCTAATGATTTTAAATATTTTACTTAGTCCAATCAAATTACTTTTCCAATAAAATCAATTTGGGAAAAACCAATTGGGTCACGGAAATATGAAATTAGCTTAGGAAATCATCAATTAACTACCCTAATTGCACTAAAACAGAATTAATTTCATAGTTATAGTAAGATAAAGATTTAGGGATTTAGTAAAATTGGGGAAATCCGAATTCAAAGGGGGATTTGAACAATTGACATAGGAAACTTGAAATTGATATACCCAATTGCATAAAAAACATAATCAATTTCACATTAAAATGCTAGGGTTTTGAATTGGGGATTTAGGGTTAGGGTTCCTCATGAAATCAAAAAAACCTAGATAAATGAATGGAGGATTTTTACCCAGGAGGAAGAAAGAGCAGCTCCGGCGGTCCCGGCGGTGGTGCACGGTGGCGGCGAACGGCGGCTCCGGCGGTGGCAGTGGCGGTGCTTGGTCCAAAACGTGGAGGAAGATGCCGCCTTCCACGTGGTTGGTTCATTTCTGGAAAGGGAGGCCAAACGGCGGCCGGAAAACCCCATAACAATGGTGGTTCTACGGTGGCTCCGCCGTCAACGTTGTCCGTTTGCAAAAATGTTGGGCTAGAAATGTAGAGGAAGGTGAGGAGAGTAAAGTTACAAGGTTGGTTTGGTGAAAAGTGGCCGGACGGTGGCCGGAAAACGCCCAAACAGTGGCGGTGGCCCCGTCGTCAACTTTCTCCGTTTGGAAAAATGTTTGGTTAGAAGTGTAGAGGAGAAGATAAGGAACATTTCTATGATTTTGGTTTTGGGAGGGGTGGCCGGAGTTGGCCGGAAATGAAGAGAGAAGGAGAGAAAGTTTAGAGAGAGAGGGAGAGCGCCATTCGCAGGAAGAAGAAAGGGAAGAAAGAAAAGAAAGAAGAAGAAAGAAAAGAAAAGAAAAAGAAAAAGAAAAAGAAAGGGAGAAAGAGAGAGTCAGCGGTGGGGGGTTTTCTCTCTTTTTTTTTTTTTTTTTTTTTGTAGTTATAGGTAAAAACTGAGTAGTTGAGATTAAGTCAAAAAAAGAAATAAATCTTGACCCTTTAGTCTAAAAGCAAAGAGAAACAAATCTAAAATTTCAAAATTCAAAATAAGATAGAGATTGATGATTAAATTTATCAACCTAGGAAATCAATAGTCCAAAATAAGTTTTTGATTAAATCCAAACCATTTTATTTTCAAATCTAAAATCAAATAGATTAAGTTTGAAAAATAATTTCCTTCAATCATATTATTTAAATTAATTAAATACTATTTTTCTAAACAAATAATAATAATAACAATAGACGAATATTTTTGTTTTGCAAGAATGTATAAACTATAATAACGCACCCAAGAAAATAAATAAATTAATTGAAGCAAATAAAATTGATTATTCACAGATATAGGATTTTCGGGGTGTTACAATACTACCCCATTAAAAAAAAATTTCGTCCCCGAAATTTCGTGACTCAACTAGACAAGATCTCTTCATCCTCAGGTTTCCCCAATGTACTTCCCGTACGTACTTCTTCCTTAGATAACACTTGTAACTTAATAACAAACTTCATGCCTATTATCCGTTCGATTTATCGTTAAAATCAAATCACTTCTCCTCAATCCATACTCCTTTTCCTCAATATCTTACCTTAATTTCTCACACGTGAGAGGCGTGATTTAAACTTAACAACTTCTCTTTCACTTTGAATTCATTTAGGAAATTTTTCTTCCACATTCTTCACCATCGTTATTTACATCTCGATTTTAAATTATGGTACACCTTCCTATCACAACACATCCATCAGTTCCGATCCAAGACATCCAATCCTAGTCTTAGTTTTCTTTTTGAACATAGTCCGTCTCTTCAATTTACATCACGATCATGCATCTCAACCTTACAAAACATGGTTGCACCCATTTAATGCAACGACAACTACAACCAAAAGAATTCACATAAGGTACATAAATTTTGAACTTCGCTAACAACTTAGTTTCACTCAAGAATTCCCCTTTTCTATAAATCTTCTGCTTAGGTAAAACTACCAAACTACCAAGGACACTTTCCTACAATTCTCCAAAATCATACAATCAATCTTAACCACAGACATCGATAATTATCCTTGACCTCCTAACTACTATTATGTCCCGATCAATACTTGACTTATGATAATTGTCTCACTTACTGAGATTGACCTTAAAGGTTCACATCTTATCAGTCATAACTATACTCAGCACTTCTTATCGATCCTACTAAAGAAATTATCGCAGTAGCTACTACACTTACTCCTAACCAACATTCCAAAGATCAAATCGTTTTCCTTGCTCGTCCACTCGAGTTGAAAGTGATCCGTTGAACTCGATCTCTACTCGATCCATGAGGATTAAGGAAAGAAATTTCCAACAAGGAAATTTTCTTGGTCTCACTCTCATAAGAAAGTATATAGAAGAACTTTACCACTCCGAAAAGAACGCAGGAATATCCAGTATGTAAAAAGATTCTTCAGTAGGTTCATGAGTGTAAAAAAATGCATAGCTAATACATATTTACAACCATGACTCTAATAAAGTTCCTTCTTTCACAAGAATCTCCCAACGGATTAGGGAATCAATAAATGAATAGTCTGGCCAAGAATCAGACTAGATCACATTTACCTAAGGTAAAGGTGATTAGACATCAAGAAACTTCCAATATCAAGAAGTCGTTTGTGTTACAACCCAAGGAATAGTCATAACAAAGCTTTCAATGAAATGATATGAAAATATCTAGACCAATGGATACTATTAACCCAACTCACTCAAATGTCTAATACACTGAGGATTATGTAGGAGTGTGAGTACAAATAATCGTTTGGGATCGCATGCTTTAAGAATTTTCACTACCATCGAGTCCAAACTCGCGCTTAAGCAACTTCACGACAGCTTTTCTCACGTAGGGTCCGCAATACGTGCCACAGGGTTTCCTCATGTTCATCGTGGCTCCTAGAGTAAACGAGAACTTCTCCGACGATAACCATTTTATTAAGAAATGGATGAATACTCCATTTCATGTAGTCTAACCCGGTTAGAGTTGTAGGCGACGACATTCTACACAAAACGATGGAGGTCTGACTGACTCTAGAAACTAGATCAATCGAAACTCCACATCCTTTGCAACACAACCTTGGAACATTTTCAGAAAATTCTCCTGAAAGTCTTACACGATAGGCACCTCATTCAGATGTCCGACATAATATCAAAAGGATAAACAAGGTGCTACATATATATAATTACCATTTACTGATCATGAGTTCTTACAAGGCTTCAACCCGATTAGAACCGAACAAAACACGCATACACGTGTGTCACCAATTGTTTAGACAGGGAAACAATTCAACAAGGTCATACTCTCTAGGATAAATAAAACGAACTTTAGAAACTTATCATCAGCTTTTTCACATGCTAATCAATTACTCTCTACTACTAATCCGTTACTAAAGACTTGCTTCCATTCTTTCTTCCACTCAGTCTCTGAACAGTCGTAACCTCTGAAAAAATACTTAGGTATCATACATACACCTTACCATCATCAGCATAGATCACAAGTCTACCCACAACGCATAACCCTCAATCTGTCCTAATGGAGACAAAAAGTCTTATCCATCAAATCCACAAACAGTGGAGGTTCCAATCATTTCTTAAGATACTAACAGAAGAAACTTCACGCGATACCACACTTCGAAGGACATCATCGCTGAAATATTATCGGGCTCCTAAGTTCCTCACTTTCAACATTACAGGGTCGTCTATCCTTTAACACAAGGACTCTCATCAGGGATATCGGCTAACTTAAAACACTATGATTAATTCTACATTGAATTATCATAACATAGCTATACAAATTTTCATTTTGTTCAAACCATCAAGCCTTAGTCCTTACTACACTTCCATTGTTCCACCTGGATTCCATTCCAGTCTCTCAACTCTATTTGTAAACATGTCGTTATCTTGCCGTCCCTTTGATCGCTTACTAACCACCTACGCATCTACTTCCGAAACTTTTGGTATTCCTCTACTTGTCTAAGGTACACTTGTTTTCCTTGGCAACTTTCCCAACAATCGAACTTCCTTCACATATAAAGGAGTCTTCCCTTACTTGCTAGTTCAGAGTCTACTATCCTTGACTTATAATGTAACTGTCATATTCAAGCCTTTTTGCTAGAACTGACTAAGGAACTGTCTCAAAGCCAACCTTACTTAGTAACTCAGATAACTTATACACATACATTATTTCCAAGAAGGAAATAAAAAGAAGAGTAGTAACATCCCAACCCTCGGTTTCGCTACGCGAGACAGATTCGCTACGCGAACCAGAGAGTCTGCTTGAAAGACAAGGAACAGCTCCTCGGACTCGCGACGCGAACGCTCCTTCGCCTCGCGATCCAGGAAGCCTGCCAGAGAAACAAAACACAACTCTCGGCCTCGCGACGCGAAAGTTCATTCGCCCCGCGATACGAAAACATGCCCTCTGCTTCGCGACGCGAAATCCAGTTCGCTACGCGATGCAGGGGACCTGCCAAAGAGGAAAACACTACTCCTCTGCCTCGCGACGCGAATCCCATTCGCCACGCGATGCAGAGAACATATCTGGGAAGCTTCTCTGCCTCGCGACACGAAATACATTTCGCTTCGCGGATCAGAGAACATGCAACTCCACTCCTCTGCCTCGCGACGCGAAATCCATATCGCCACGCGACGCAAAGGACATACCTGAGAAACAGAGCAACATTTCTCTGGCTCGCGACGCGAATTTCGGTTGGCAACGCGAGACAGAGAACATGCCCTAAGAAGCAAAACACAACTTCTCGGGCTCGCGACGCGAATTCACGTTCGTCTCGCGAATACAGAGATCACGCAACAGCAAACACAACAGACCTATTCCCCAAGGATTCCCGAAAGACTCGACCAGCTCTGATACCACTCTGTAACACCCCTCTCCTCCGGGTGTCACTTTTGTACCCCCAAAATATCCATTTACCCTTATTAACACAAGACTTTTTCGAAAATAACTCTATAGAAATTGCGAAAATCTGATACCAAAAGAAAAGCTTTAACAATCCAAGGAAACAAAATGAAACTCATCATATATGACAATAATTCGAGTTCTGCCATTAGGCATACATACTTCGAATCTCTCAAATACACAACACCCATAGTCACAGTCGGACCACTGAACTTACACATTTATAAATCTTAAGAGCTGGTCTGACAAAAGAATTCTATGGACAATAAAACTTACTGTCTAACATAAGTCGTACCAATGAGACTGGGTCTCGTCGTCAACAAACTACACCTCTTCGTCGTCAACCTCAAGCACTCAAGCTAGAGGGTCCCAGAGTGATTTAGAAGACTGTTAATAAAACATCTGTACATGTATTCAAAAACACACAGGGTGTCCAACATGTACAGGCAAGGGTGAGAAACCAATATATGAATCCATAAACGACAACTATATGCCCAATCCAAAACAACAGATTCATGTACTATAACTCATTCAAATCATTATACATCAGATAGTATAGCATGTATAATCAAGCACTAATAGCAGTAAAGGCACAAGGGCTTCGTACCCCACAATCAACGTTATCCTCTAAACGTATGCATGGCACTTCCATATATCTCAACTAATATTCAAACTAGATTTCCGGAAATCCCATCACCATTCGAAATGAGCTGATCAGGCTCCAATATTTGGCCCAAAAACGAGTAATTTGAATCCCATGACACTACACGATTCTCACATGGGGGCGCAATCAGAAGTACTCCACAAGAATACGGTCATACTGCATTGTCCAACTCAAGGCACAATACGTTCCCAGAACACGTATGACACCATTGTCCATCAAGGCACAATGTCATGACAAATAAGCCATCTCAGGTTCTCCTTGCTTATCAAGGTCCCCCGTTTCACGGCACGTCTGCCCCGCATTTAATGCATGAGAAAACTATCTAGTTTCCGATAATTGATCTTTGTCGCATCAATATTTCCTCGTTGTAGCATCAACGCTAACAACCACCATAATGTCTTAGACTCTTTAAGCCTCAAGAACACATTTTCTCAAAACAGGACACTTAGCCCAAAAACAACTTAAATCCCAACACCCCTAACCGATGCACCAGTCAAGGACGTTGGATTCAAGATCATAAAAACATCCTCAAGCTTACAGGACCACAAAGATTGTCCCTAAGCCGACAGGACCACAACTAACACGGATCCTTGATCCACGTGTTCTGCAGAACCCTAGAACCCCGACGTCTCGGTTTCTAGTTTCTAAGCTTTTAAAATCACTTTTCTTGAAAACTCGAAAATCAAAACCCAAATCTCCGATACTTGCACAAAGTCATCGAGATCGGTTTTACATAAAACAAAATGTAGTCCACAGACTATTTCTTTTTCTTTCGTTGTTTTTCGGTAAAACACAAACCTCAAAACAAAGCTTGCAAAAACCTTTTTCCTTGGATAAAACCAATAAATTTTGAAAACCCCATTTCTCAAACGCTTTTCCTCAAACGGTTGACTTTATTGATTTAAAAAAACTAATAAAGGTCTCTAACGCCCTATTTAATTTAAAAACATCGTTTTTCGTTATTAAAACCCACATTTTCACAACTTTGCTCTTTTAAGTTGATTTTTCTTAAAAGCAGCTGTTCATTATATTTTATTTCAAAATATTTTATTTCTAAAGAGATAATTCATTTATTTTCTCTTAAATTAAACTGAAACAATAAAACATATTTATTTCCTCAATTTAACATTCCAGACTTTTAAAGTTTTTAAATTACACGATGTCGGATCCTAATCAAAATTAGGTCCTCTAACGCCTTAAATCCCACAGCAGGGCACACGATACATCCATATAATTATTCAACAATTATGGCATGTATTCCACTATATCAGCAGTTATATCAATACTTATTCAAACCAACAGCAGTAAATCAACAGCAGTAAATCAACAGTAGTAAATCAACAGCAGTCAATCAAACAATCAACCAACAATCAGATACAGAATATTTAAATATCTAAATACAATACAAACACCGATGCAGCACATAGCTGTCGGAAATGGAGTTCCTCAGGTTTATCCCCTTACCTTAAACGAAGTCTCTTTGATGAGCAACTCCAAGCATCAAATCCAAACGTCCCAACTCCACAACAACTCCGAGAATGCATATCCAGCTCCCCCAAGTAAACACAGCCACAACCCAAAAACCAAGAGATAACATCCAAACACATTCAGCATCCCAATAACATATCAATTAACTAATCATAATTTAAAAACATAATCTAATGATTTTAAATATTTTACTTAGTCCAATCAAATTACTTTTCCAATAAAATCAATTTGGGAAAAACCAATTGGGTCACGGAAATATGAAATTAGCTTAGGAAATCATCAATTAACTACCCTAATTGCACTAAAACAGAATTAATTTCATAGTTATAGTAAGATAAAGATTTAGGGATTTAGTAAAATTGGGGAAATCCGAATTCAAAGGGGGATTTGAACAATTGACATAGGAAACTTGAAATTGATATACCCAATTGCATAAAAAACATAATCAATTTCACATTAAAATGCTAGGGTTTTGAATTGGGGATTTAGGGTTAGGGTTCCTCATGAAATCAAAAAAACCTAGATAAATGAATGGAGGATTTTTACCCAGGAGGAAGAAAGAGCAGCTCCGGCGGTCCCGGCGGTGGTGCACGGTGGCGGCGAACGGCGGCTCCGGCGGTGGCAGTGGCGGTGCTTGGTCCAAAACGTGGAGGAAGATGCCGCCTTCCACGTGGTTGGTTCATTTCTGGAAAGGGAGGCCAAACGGCGGCCGGAAAACCCCATAACAATGGTGGTTCTACGGTGGCTCCGCCGTCAACGTTGTCCGTTTGCAAAAATGTTGGGCTAGAAATGTAGAGGAAGGTGAGGAGAGTAAAGTTACAAGGTTGGTTTGGTGAAAAGTGGCCGGACGGTGGCCGGAAAACGCCCAAACAGTGGCGGTGGCCCCGTCGTCAACTTTCTCCGTTTGGAAAAATGTTTGGTTAGAAGTGTAGAGGAGAAGATAAGGAACATTTCTATGATTTTGGTTTTGGGAGGGGTGGCCGGAGTTGGCCGGAAATGAAGAGAGAAGGAGAGAAAGTTTAGAGAGAGAGGGAGAGCGCCATTCGCAGGAAGAAGAAAGGGAAGAAAGAAAAGAAAGAAGAAGAAAGAAAAGAAAAGAAAAAGAAAAAGAAAAAGAAAGGGAGAAAGAGAGAGTCAGCGGTGGGGGGTTTTCTCTCTTTTTTTTTTTTCTTTTTTTTTGTAGTTATAGGTAAAAACTGAGTAGTTGAGATTAAGTCAAAAAAAGAAATAAATCTTGACCCTTTAGTCTAAAAGCAAAGAGAAACAAATCTAAAATTTCAAAATTCAAAATAAGATAGAGATTGATGATTAAATTTATCAACCTAGGAAATCAATAGTCCAAAATAAGTTTTTGATTAAATCCAAACCATTTTATTTTCAAATCTAAAATCAAATAGATTAAGTTTGAAAAATAATTTCCTTCAATCATATTATTTAAATTAATTAAATACTATTTTTCTAAACAAATAATAATAATAACAATAGACGAATATTTTTGTTTTGCAAGAATGTATAAACTATAATAACGCACCCAAGAAAATAAATAAATTAATTGAAGCAAATAAAATTGATTATTCACAGATATAGGATTTTCGGGGTGTTACAATACTACCCCATTAAAAAAAAATTTCGTCCCCGAAATTTCGTGACTCAACTAGACAAGATCTCTTCATCCTCAGGTTTCCCCAATGTACTTCCCGTACGTACTTCTTCCTTAGATAACACTTGTAACTTAATAACAAACTTCATGCCTATTATCCGTTCGATTTATCGTTAAAATCAAATCACTTCTCCTCAATCCATACTCCTTTTCCTCAATATCTTACCTTAATTTCTCACACGTGAGAGGCGTGATTTAAACTTAACAACTTCTCTTTCACTTTGAATTCATTTAGGAAATTTTTCTTCCACATTCTTCACCATCGTTATTTACATCTCGATTTTAAATTATGGTACACCTTCCTATCACAACACATCCATCAGTTCCGATCCAAGACATCCAATCCTAGTCTTAGTTTTCTTTTTGAACATAGTCCGTCTCTTCAATTTACATCACGATCATGCATCTCAACCTTACAAAACATGGTTGCACCCATTTAATGCAACGACAACTACAACCAAAAGAATTCACATAAGGTACATAAATTTTGAACTTCGCTAACAACTTAGTTTCACTCAAGAATTCCCCTTTTCTATAAATCTTCTGCTTAGGTAAAACTACCAAACTACCAAGGACACTTTCCTACAATTCTCCAAAATCATACAATCAATCTTAACCACAGACATCGATAATTATCCTTGACCTCCTAACTACTATTATGTCCCGATCAATACTTGACTTATGATAATTGTCTCACTTACTGAGATTGACCTTAAAGGTTCACATCTTATCAGTCATAACTATACTCAGCACTTCTTATCGATCCTACTAAAGAAATTATCGCAGTAGCTACTACACTTACTCCTAACCAACATTCCAAAGATCAAATCGTTTTCCTTGCTCGTCCACTCGAGTTGAAAGTGATCCGTTGAACTCGATCTCTACTCGATCCATGAGGATTAAGGAAAGAAATTTCCAACAAGGAAATTTTCTTGGTCTCACTCTCATAAGAAAGTATATAGAAGAACTTTACCACTCCGAAAAGAACGCAGGAATATCCAGTATGTAAAAAGATTCTTCAGTAGGTTCATGAGTGTAAAAAAATGCATAGCTAATACATATTTACAACCATGACTCTAATAAAGTTCCTTCTTTCACAAGAATCTCCCAACGGATTAGGGAATCAATAAATGAATAGTCTGGCCAAGAATCAGACTAGATCACATTTACCTAAGGTAAAGGTGATTAGACATCAAGAAACTTCCAATATCAAGAAGTCGTTTGTGTTACAACCCAAGGAATAGTCATAACAAAGCTTTCAATGAAATGATATGAAAATATCTAGACCAATGGATACTATTAACCCAACTCACTCAAATGTCTAATACACTGAGGATTATGTAGGAGTGTGAGTACAAATAATCGTTTGGGATCGCATGCTTTAAGAATTTTCACTACCATCGAGTCCAAACTCGCGCTTAAGCAACTTCACGACAGCTTTTCTCACGTAGGGTCCGCAATACGTGCCACAGGGTTTCCTCATGTTCATCGTGGCTCCTAGAGTAAACGAGAACTTCTCCGACGATAACCATTTTATTAAGAAATGGATGAATACTCCATTTCATGTAGTCTAACCCGGTTAGAGTTGTAGGCGACGACATTCTACACAAAACGATGGAGGTCTGACTGACTCTAGAAACTAGATCAATCGAAACTCCACATCCTTTGCAACACAACCTTGGAACATTTTCAGAAAATTCTCCTGAAAGTCTTACACGATAGGCACCTCATTCAGATGTCCGACATAATATCAAAAGGATAAACAAGGTGCTACATATATATAATTACCATTTACTGATCATGAGTTCTTACAAGGCTTCAACCCGATTAGAACCCAACAAAACACGCATACACGTGTGTCACCAATTGTTTAGACAGGGAAACAATTCAACAAGGTCATACTCTCTAGGATAAATAAAACGAACTTTAGAAACTTATCATCAGCTTTTTCACATGCTAATCAATTACTCTCTACTACTAATCCGTTACTAAAGACTTGCTTCCATTCTTTCTTCCACTCAGTCTCTGAACAGTCGTAACCTCTGAAAAAATACTTAGGTATCATACATACACCTTACCATCATCAGCATAGATCACAAGTCTACCCACAACGCATAACCCTCAATCTGTCCTAATGGAGACAAAAAGTCTTATCCATCAAATCCACAAACAGTGGAGGTTCCAATCATTTCTTAAGATACTAACAGAAGAAACTTCACGCGATACCACACTTCGAAGGACATCATCGCTGAAATATTATCGGGCTCCTAAGTTCCTCACTTTCAACATTACAGGGTCGTCTATCCTTTAACACAAGGACTCTCATCAGGGATATCGGCTAACTTAAAACACTATGATTAATTCTACATTGAATTATCATAACATAGCTATACAAATTTTCATTTTGTTCAAACCATCAAGCCTTAGTCCTTACTACACTTCCATTGTTCCACCTGGATTCCATTCCAGTCTCTCAACTCTATTTGTAAACATGTCGTTATCTTGCCGTCCCTTTGATCGCTTACTAACCACCTACGCATCTACTTCCGAAACTTTTGGTATTCCTCTACTTGTCTAAGGTACACTTGTTTTCCTTGGCAACTTTCCCAACAATCGAACTTCCTTCACATATAAAGGAGTCTTCCCTTACTTGCTAGTTCAGAGTCTACTATCCTTGACTTATAATGTAACTGTCATATTCAAGCCTTTTTGCTAGAACTGACTAAGGAACTGTCTCAAAGCCAACCTTACTTAGTAACTCAGATAACTTATACACATACATTATTTCCAAGAAGGAAATAAAAAGAAGAGTAGTAACATCCCAACCCTCGGTTTCGCTACGCGAGACAGATTCGCTACGCGAACCAGAGAGTCTGCTTGAAAGACAAGGAACAGCTCCTCGGACTCGCGACGCGAACGCTCCTTCGCCTCGCGATCCAGGAAGCCTGCCAGAGAAACAAAACACAACTCTCGGCCTCGCGACGCGAAAGTTCATTCGCCCCGCGATACGAAAACATGCCCTCTGCTTCGCGACGCGAAATCCAGTTCGCTACGCGATGCAGGGGACCTGCCAAAGAGGAAAACACTACTCCTCTGCCTCGCGACGCGAATCCCATTCGCCACGCGATGCAGAGAACATATCTGGGAAGCTTCTCTGCCTCGCGACACGAAATACATTTCGCTTCGCGGATCAGAGAACATGCAACTCCACTCCTCTGCCTCGCGACGCGAAATCCATATCGCCACGCGACGCAAAGGACATACCTGAGAAACAGAGCAACATTTCTCTGGCTCGCGACGCGAATTTCGGTTGGCAACGCGAGACAGAGAACATGCCCTAAGAAGCAAAACACAACTTCTCGGGCTCGCGACGCGAATTCACGTTCGTCTCGCGAATACAGAGATCACGCAACAGCAAACACAACAGACCTATTCCCCAAGGATTCCCGAAAGACTCGACCAGCTCTGATACCACTCTGTAACACCCCTCTCCTCCGGGTGTCACTTTTGTACCCCCAAAATATCCATTTACCCTTATTAACACAAGACTTTTTCGAAAATAACTCTATAGAAATTGCGAAAATCTGATACCAAAAGAAAAGCTTTAACAATCCAAGGAAACAAAATGAAACTCATCATATATGACAATAATTCGAGTTCTGCCATTAGGCATACATACTTCGAATCTCTCAAATACACAACACCCATAGTCACAGTCGGACCACTGAACTTACACATTTATAAATCTTAAGAGCTGGTCTGACAAAAGAATTCTATGGACAATAAAACTTACTGTCTAACATAAGTCGTACCAATGAGACTGGGTCTCGTCGTCAACAAACTACACCTCTTCGTCGTCAACCTCAAGCACTCAAGCTAGAGGGTCCCAGAGTGATTTAGAAGACTGTTAATAAAACATCTGTACATGTATTCAAAAACACACAGGGTGTCCAACATGTACAGGCAAGGGTGAGAAACCAATATATGAATCCATAAACGACAACTATATGCCCAATCCAAAACAACAGATTCATGTACTATAACTCATTCAAATCATTATACATCAGATAGTATAGCATGTATAATCAAGCACTAATAGCAGTAAAGGCACAAGGGCTTCGTACCCCACAATCAACGTTATCCTCTAAACGTATGCATGGCACTTCCATATATCTCAACTAATATTCAAACTAGATTTCCGGAAATCCCATCACCATTCGAAATGAGCTGATCAGGCTCCAATATTTGGCCCAAAAACGAGTAATTTGAATCCCATGACACTACACGATTCTCACATGGGGGCGCAATCAGAAGTACTCCACAAGAATACGGTCATACTGCATTGTCCAACTCAAGGCACAATACGTTCCCAGAACACGTATGACACCATTGTCCATCAAGGCACAATGTCATGACAAATAAGCCATCTTAGGTTCTCCTTGCTTATCAAGGTCCCCCGTTTCACGGCACGTCTGCCCCGCATTTAATGCATGAGAAAACTATCTAGTTTCCGATAATTGATCTTTGTCGCATCAATATTTCCTCGTTGTAGCATCAACGCTAACAACCACCATAATGTCTTAGACTCTTTAAGCCTCAAGAACACATTTTCTCAAAACAGGACACTTAGCCCAAAAACAACTTAAATCCCAACACCCCTAACCGATGCACCAGTCAAGGACGTTGGATTCAAGATCATAAAAACATCCTCAAGCTTACAGGACCACAAAGATTGTCCCTAAGCCGACAGGACCACAACTAACACGGATCCTTGATCCACGTGTTCTGCAGAACCCTAGAACCCCGACGTCTCGGTTTCTAGTTTCTAAGCTTTTAAAATCACTTTTCTTGAAAACTCGAAAATCAAAACCCAAATCTCCGATACTTGCACAAAGTCATCGAGATCGGTTTTACATAAAACAAAATGTAGTCCACAGACTATTTCTTTTTCTTTCGTTGTTTTTCGGTAAAACACAAACCTCAAAACAAAGCTTGCAAAAACCTTTTTCCTTGGATAAAACCAATAAATTTTGAAAACCCCATTTCTCAAACGCTTTTCCTCAAACGGTTGACTTTATTGATTTAAAAAAACTAATAAAGGTCTCTAACGCCCTATTTAATTTAAAAACATCGTTTTTCGTTATTAAAACCCACATTTTCACAACTTTGCTCTTTTAAGTTGATTTTTCTTAAAAGCAGCTGTTCATTATATTTTATTTCAAAATATTTTATTTCTAAAGAGATAATTCATTTATTTTCTCTTAAATTAAACTGAAACAATAAAACATATTTATTTCCTCAATTTAACATTCCAGACTTTTAAAGTTTTTAAATTACACGATGTCGGATCCTAATCAAAATTAGGTCCTCTAACGCCTTAAATCCCACAGCAGGGCACACGATACATCCATATAATTATTCAACAATTATGGCATGTATTCCACTATATCAGCAGTTATATCAATACTTATTCAAACCAACAGCAGTAAATCAACAGCAGTAAATCAACAGTAGTAAATCAACAGCAGTCAATCAAACAATCAACCAACAATCAGATACAGAATATTTAAATATCTAAATACAATACAAACACCGATGCAGCACATAGCTGTCGGAAATGGAGTTCCTCAGGTTTATCCCCTTACCTTAAACGAAGTCTCTTTGATGAGCAACTCCAAGCATCAAATCCAAACGTCCCAACTCCACAACAACTCCGAGAATGCATATCCAGCTCCCCCAAGTAAACACAGCCACAACCCAAAAACCAAGAGATAACATCCAAACACATTCAGCATCCCAATAACATATCAATTAACTAATCATAATTTAAAAACATAATCTAATGATTTTAAATATTTTACTTAGTCCAATCAAATTACTTTTCCAATAAAATCAATTTGGGAAAAACCAATTGGGTCACGGAAATATGAAATTAGCTTAGGAAATCATCAATTAACTACCCTAATTGCACTAAAACAGAATTAATTTCATAGTTATAGTAAGATAAAGATTTAGGGATTTAGTAAAATTGGGGAAATCCGAATTCAAAGGGGGATTTGAACAATTGACATAGGAAACTTGAAATTGATATACCCAATTGCATAAAAAACATAATCAATTTCACATTAAAATGCTAGGGTTTTGAATTGGGGATTTAGGGTTAGGGTTCCTCATGAAATCAAAAAAACCTAGATAAATGAATGGAGGATTTTTACCCAGGAGGAAGAAAGAGCAGCTCCGGCGGTCCCGGCGGTGGTGCACGGTGGCGGCGAACGGCGGCTCCGGCGGTGGCAGTGGCGGTGCTTGGTCCAAAACGTGGAGGAAGATGCCGCCTTCCACGTGGTTGGTTCATTTCTGGAAAGGGAGGCCAAACGGCGGCCGGAAAACCCCATAACAATGGTGGTTCTACGGTGGCTCCGCCGTCAACGTTGTCCGTTTGCAAAAATGTTGGGCTAGAAATGTAGAGGAAGGTGAGGAGAGTAAAGTTACAAGGTTGGTTTGGTGAAAAGTGGCCGGACGGTGGCCGGAAAACGCCCAAACAGTGGCGGTGGCCCCGTCGTCAACTTTCTCCGTTTGGAAAAATGTTTGGTTAGAAGTGTAGAGGAGAAGATAAGGAACATTTCTATGATTTTGGTTTTGGGAGGGGTGGCCGGAGTTGGCCGGAAATGAAGAGAGAAGGAGAGAAAGTTTAGAGAGAGAGGGAGAGCGCCATTCGCAGGAAGAAGAAAGGGAAGAAAGAAAAGAAAGAAGAAGAAAGAAAAGAAAAGAAAAAGAAAAAGAAAAAGAAAGGGAGAAAGAGAGAGTCAGCGGTGGGGGGTTTTCTCTCTTTTTTTTTTTTCTTTTTTTTTGTAGTTATAGGTAAAAACTGAGTAGTTGAGATTAAGTCAAAAAAAGAAATAAATCTTGACCCTTTAGTCTAAAAGCAAAGAGAAACAAATCTAAAATTTCAAAATTCAAAATAAGATAGAGATTGATGATTAAATTTATCAACCTAGGAAATCAATAGTCCAAAATAAGTTTTTGATTAAATCCAAACCATTTTATTTTCAAATCTAAAATCAAATAGATTAAGTTTGAAAAATAATTTCCTTCAATCATATTATTTAAATTAATTAAATACTATTTTTCTAAACAAATAATAATAATAACAATAGACGAATATTTTTGTTTTGCAAGAATGTATAAACTATAATAACGCACCCAAGAAAATAAATAAATTAATTGAAGCAAATAAAATTGATTATTCACAGATATAGGATTTTCGGGGTGTTACAATACTACCCCATTAAAAAAAAATTTCGTCCCCGAAATTTCGTGACTCAACTAGACAAGATCTCTTCATCCTCAGGTTTCCCCAATGTACTTCCCGTACGTACTTCTTCCTTAGATAACACTTGTAACTTAATAACAAACTTCATGCCTATTATCCGTTCGATTTATCGTTAAAATCAAATCACTTCTCCTCAATCCATACTCCTTTTCCTCAATATCTTACCTTAATTTCTCACACGTGAGAGGCGTGATTTAAACTTAACAACTTCTCTTTCACTTTGAATTCATTTAGGAAATTTTTCTTCCACATTCTTCACCATCGTTATTTACATCTCGATTTTAAATTATGGTACACCTTCCTATCACAACACATCCATCAGTTCCGATCCAAGACATCCAATCCTAGTCTTAGTTTTCTTTTTGAACATAGTCCGTCTCTTCAATTTACATCACGATCATGCATCTCAACCTTACAAAACATGGTTGCACCCATTTAATGCAACGACAACTACAACCAAAAGAATTCACATAAGGTACATAAATTTTGAACTTCGCTAACAACTTAGTTTCACTCAAGAATTCCCCTTTTCTATAAATCTTCTGCTTAGGTAAAACTACCAAACTACCAAGGACACTTTCCTACAATTCTCCAAAATCATACAATCAATCTTAACCACAGACATCGATAATTATCCTTGACCTCCTAACTACTATTATGTCCCGATCAATACTTGACTTATGATAATTGTCTCACTTACTGAGATTGACCTTAAAGGTTCACATCTTATCAGTCATAACTATACTCAGCACTTCTTATCGATCCTACTAAAGAAATTATCGCAGTAGCTACTACACTTACTCCTAACCAACATTCCAAAGATCAAATCGTTTTCCTTGCTCGTCCACTCGAGTTGAAAGTGATCCGTTGAACTCGATCTCTACTCGATCCATGAGGATTAAGGAAAGAAATTTCCAACAAGGAAATTTTCTTGGTCTCACTCTCATAAGAAAGTATATAGAAGAACTTTACCACTCCGAAAAGAACGCAGGAATATCCAGTATGTAAAAAGATTCTTCAGTAGGTTCATGAGTGTAAAAAAATGCATAGCTAATACATATTTACAACCATGACTCTAATAAAGTTCCTTCTTTCACAAGAATCTCCCAACGGATTAGGGAATCAATAAATGAATAGTCTGGCCAAGAATCAGACTAGATCACATTTACCTAAGGTAAAGGTGATTAGACATCAAGAAACTTCCAATATCAAGAAGTCGTTTGTGTTACAACCCAAGGAATAGTCATAACAAAGCTTTCAATGAAATGATATGAAAATATCTAGACCAATGGATACTATTAACCCAACTCACTCAAATGTCTAATACACTGAGGATTATGTAGGAGTGTGAGTACAAATAATCGTTTGGGATCGCATGCTTTAAGAATTTTCACTACCATCGAGTCCAAACTCGCGCTTAAGCAACTTCACGACAGCTTTTCTCACGTAGGGTCCGCAATACGTGCCACAGGGTTTCCTCATGTTCATCGTGGCTCCTAGAGTAAACGAGAACTTCTCCGACGATAACCATTTTATTAAGAAATGGATGAATACTCCATTTCATGTAGTCTAACCCGGTTAGAGTTGTAGGCGACGACATTCTACACAAAACGATGGAGGTCTGACTGACTCTAGAAACTAGATCAATCGAAACTCCACATCCTTTGCAACACAACCTTGGAACATTTTCAGAAAATTCTCCTGAAAGTCTTACACGATAGGCACCTCATTCAGATGTCCGACATAATATCAAAAGGATAAACAAGGTGCTACATATATATAATTACCATTTACTGATCATGAGTTCTTACAAGGCTTCAACCCGATTAGAACCCAACAAAACACGCATACACGTGTGTCACCAATTGTTTAGACAGGGAAACAATTCAACAAGGTCATACTCTCTAGGATAAATAAAACGAACTTTAGAAACTTATCATCAGCTTTTTCACATGCTAATCAATTACTCTCTACTACTAATCCGTTACTAAAGACTTGCTTCCATTCTTTCTTCCACTCAGTCTCTGAACAGTCGTAACCTCTGAAAAAATACTTAGGTATCATACATACACCTTACCATCATCAGCATAGATCACAAGTCTACCCACAACGCATAACCCTCAATCTGTCCTAATGGAGACAAAAAGTCTTATCCATCAAATCCACAAACAGTGGAGGTTCCAATCATTTCTTAAGATACTAACAGAAGAAACTTCACGCGATACCACACTTCGAAGGACATCATCGCTGAAATATTATCGGGCTCCTAAGTTCCTCACTTTCAACATTACAGGGTCGTCTATCCTTTAACACAAGGACTCTCATCAGGGATATCGGCTAACTTAAAACACTATGATTAATTCTACATTGAATTATCATAACATAGCTATACAAATTTTCATTTTGTTCAAACCATCAAGCCTTAGTCCTTACTACACTTCCATTGTTCCACCTGGATTCCATTCCAGTCTCTCAACTCTATTTGTAAACATGTCGTTATCTTGCCGTCCCTTTGATCGCTTACTAACCACCTACGCATCTACTTCCGAAACTTTTGGTATTCCTCTACTTGTCTAAGGTACACTTGTTTTCCTTGGCAACTTTCCCAACAATCGAACTTCCTTCACATATAAAGGAGTCTTCCCTTACTTGCTAGCTCAGAGTCTACTATCCTTGACTTATAATGTAACTGTCATATTCAAGCCTATTTGCTAGAACTGACTAAGGAACTGTCTCAAAGCCAACCTTACTTAGTAACTCAGATAACTTATACACATACATTATTTCCAAGAAGGAAATAAAAAGAAGAGTAGTAACATCCCAACCCTCGGTTTCGCTACGCGAGACAGATTCGCTACGCGAACCAGAGAGTCTGCTTGAAAGACAAGGAACAGCTCCTCGGACTCGCGACGCGAACGCTCCTTCGCCTCGCGATCCAGGAAGCTTGCCAGAGAAACAAAACACAACTCTCGGCCTCGCGACGCGAAAGTTCATTCGCCCCGCGATACGAAAACATGCCCTCTGCTTCGCGACGCGAAATCCAGTTCGCTACGCGATGCAGGGGACCTGCCAAAGAGGAAAACACTACTCCTCTGCCTCGCGACGCGAATCCCATTCGCCACGCGATGCAGAGAACATATCTGGGAAGCTTCTCTGCCTCGCGACGCGAAATACATTTCGCTTCGCGGATCAGAGAACATGCAACTCCACTCCTCTGCCTCGCGACGCGAAATCCATATCGCCACGCGACGCAGAGGACATACCTGAGAAACAGAGCAACATTTCTCTGGCTCGCGACGCGAATTTCGGTTCGCTACGCGAGACAGAGAACATGCCCTAAGAAGCAAAACACAACTTCTCGGGCTCGCGACGCGAATTCACGTTCGTCTCGCGAATACAGAGATCACGCAACAGCAAACACAACAGACCTATTCCCCAAGGATTCCCGAAAGACTCGACCAACTCTGATACCACTCTGTAACACCCCTCTCCTCCGGGTGTCACTTTTGTACCCCCAAAATATCCATTTACCCTTATTAACACAAGACTTTTTCGAAAATAACTCTATAGAAATTGCGAAAATCTGATACCAAAAGAAAAGCTTTAACAATCCAAGGAAACAAAATGAAACTCATCATATATGACAATAATTCTAGTTCTGCCATTAGGCATACATACTTCGAATCTCTCAAATACACAACACCCATAGTCACAGTCGGACCACTGAACTTACACATTTATAAATCTTAAGAGCTGGTCTGACAAAAGAATTCTATGGACAATAAAACTTACTGTCTAACATAAGTCGTACCAATGAGACTGGGTCTCGTCGTCAACAAACTACACCTCTTCGTCGTCAACCTCAAGCACTCAAGCTAGAGGGTCCCAGAGTGATTTAGAAGACTGTTAATAAAACATCTGTACATGTATTCAAAAACACACAGGGTGTCCAACATATACAGGCAAGGGTGAGAAACCAATATATGAATCCATAAACGACAACTATATGCCCAATCCAAAACAACAGATTCATGTACTATAACTCATTCAAATCATTATACATCAGATAGTATAGCATGTATAATCAAGCACTAATAGCAGTAAAGGCACAAGGGCTTCGTACCCCACAATCAACGTTATCCTCTAAACGTATGCATGGCACTTCCATATATCTCAACTAATATTCAAACTAGATTTCCGGAAATCCCATCACCATTCGAAATGAGCTGATCAGGCTCCAATATTTGGCCCAAAAACGAGTAATTTGAATCCCATGACACTACACGATTCTCACATGGGGGCGCAATCAGAAGTACTCCACAAGAATACGGTCATACTGCATTGTCCAACTCAAGGCACAATACGTTCCCAGAACACGTATGACACCATTGTCCATCAAGGCACAATGTCATGACAAATAAGCCATCTCAGGTTCTCCTTGCTTATCAAGGTCCCCCGTTTCACGGCACGTCTGCCCCGCATTTAATGCATGAGAAAACTATCTAGTTTCCGATAATTGATCTTTGTCGCATCAATATTTCCTCGTTGTAGCATCAACGCTAACAACCACCATAATGTCTTAGACTCTTTAAGCCTCAAGAACACATTTTCTCAAAACAGGACACTTAGCCCAAAAACAACTTAAATCCCAACACCCCTAACCGATGCACCAGTCAAGGACGTTGGATTCAAGATCATAAAAACATCCTCAAGCTTACAGGACCACAAAGATTGTCCCTAAGCCGACAGGACCACAACTAACACGGATCCTTGATCCACGTGTTCTGCAGAACCCTAGAACCCCGACGTCTCGGTTTCTAGTTTCTAAGCTTTTAAAATCACTTTTCTTGAAAACTCGAAAATCAAAACCCAAATCTCCGATACTTGCACAAAGTCATCGAGATCGGTTTTACATAAAACAAAATGTAGTCCACAGACTATTTCTTTTTCTTTCGTTGTTTTTCGGTAAAACACAAACCTCAAAACAAAGCTTGCAAAAACCTTTTTCCTTGGATAAAACCAATAAATTTTGAAAACCCCATTTCTCAAACGCTTTTCCTCAAACGGTTGACTTTATTGATTTAAAAAAACTAATAAAGGTCTCTAACGCCCTATTTAATTTAAAAACATCGTTTTTCGTTATTAAAACCCACATTTTCACAACTTTGCTCTTTTAAGTTGATTTTTCTTAAAAGCAGCTGTTCATTATATTTTATTTCAAAATATTTTATTTCTAAAGAGATAATTCATTTATTTTCTCTTAAATTAAACTGAAACAATAAAACATATTTATTTCCTCAATTTAACATTCCAGACTTTTAAAGTTTTTAAATTACACGATGTCGGATCCTAATCAAAATTAGGTCCTCTAACGCCTTAAATCCCACAGCAGGGCACACGATACATCCATATAATTATTCAACAATTATGGCATGTATTCCACTATATCAGCAGTTATATCAATACTTATTCAAACCAACAGCAGTAAATCAACAGCAGTAAATCAACAGTAGTAAATCAACAGCAGTCAATCAAACAATCAACCAACAATCAGATACAGAATATTTAAATATCTAAATACAATACAAACACCGATGCAGCACATAGCTGTCGGAAATGGAGTTCCTCAGGTTTATCCCCTTACCTTAAACGAAGTCTCTTTGATGAGCAACTCCAAGCATCAAATCCAAACGTCCCAACTCCACAACAACTCCGAGAATGCATATCCAACTCCCCCAAGTAAACACAGCCACAACCCAAAAACCAAGAGATAACATCCAAACACATTCAGCATCCCAATAACATATCAATTAACTAATCATACTTTAAAAACATAATCTAATGATTTTAAATATTTTACTTAGTCCAATCAAATTACTTTTCCAATAAAATCAATTTGGGAAAAACCAATTGGGTCACGGAAATATGAAATTAGCTTAGGAAATCATCAATTAACTACCCTAATTGCACTAAAACAGAATTAATTTCATAGTTATAGTAAGATAAAGATTTAGGGATTTAGTAAAATTGGGGAAATCCGAATTCAAAGGGGGATTTGAACAATTGACATAGGGAACTTGAAATTGATATACCCAATTGCATAAAAAACATAATCAATTTCACATTAAAATGCTAGGGTTTTGAATTGGGGATTTAGGGTTAGGGTTCCTCATGAAATCAAAAAAACCAAGATAAATGAATGGAGGATTTTTACCCAGGAGGAAGAAAGAGCAGCTCCGGCGGTCCCGGCGGTGGTGCACGGTGGCGACGCACGGCGGCTCCGGCGGTGGCAGTGGCGGTGCTTGGTCCAAAACGTGGAGGAAGATGCCGCCTTCCACGTGGTTGGTTCATTTCTGGAAAGGGAGGCCAAACGGCGGCCGGAAAACCCCATAACAGTGGCGGTTCTACGGTGGCTCCGCCGTCAACGTTGTCCGTTTGCAAAAATGTTGGGCTAGAAATGTAGAGGAAGGTGAGGAGAGTAAAGTTACAAGGTTGGTTTGGTGAAAAGTGGCCGGACGGTGGCCGGAAAACGCCCAAACAGTGGCGGTGGCCCCGTCGTCAACTTTCTCCGTTTGGAAAAATGTTTGGTTAGAAGTGTAGAGGAGAAGATAAGGAACATTTCTATGATTTTGGTTTTGGGAGGGGTGGCCGGAGTTGGCCGGAAATGAAGAGAGAAGGAGAGAAAGTTTAGAGAGAGAGGGAGAGCGCCGTTCGCAGGAAGAAGAAAGGGAAGAAAGAAAAGAAAGAAGAAGAAAGAAAAAGAAAAAGAAAGGGAGAAAGAGAGAGTCAGCGGTGGGGGGTTTTCTCTCTTTTTTTTTTTTTCTTTTTTTTGTAGTTATAGGTAAAAACTGAGTAGTTGAGATTAAGTCAAAAAAAGAAATAAATCTTGACCCTTTAGTCTAAAAGCAAAGAGAAACAAATCTAAAATTTCAAAATTCAAAATAAGATAGAGATTGATGATTAAATTTATCAACCTAGGAAATCAATAGTCCAAAATAAGTTTTTGATTAAATCCAAACCATTTTATTTTCAAATCTAAAATCAAATAGATTAAGTTTGAAAAATAATTTCCTTCAATCATATTATTTAAATTAATTAAATACTATTTTTCTAAACAAATAATAATAATAACAATAGACGAATATTTTTGTTTTGCAAGAATGTATAAACTATAATAACGCACCCAAGAAAATAAATAAACTAATTGAAGCAAATAAAATTGATTATTCACAGATATAGGATTTTCGGGGTGTTACAGTAATAGTTTAATTTTTTTATTCAACGTGTAAAATGGAAATATCCCTTAGGCAAACATTCTTTGTAAACTTCGTACCATCAAACGTGTTGAAGCCAGTCTGTTCCTGTCACAAAGATTTGACTATCTCCAAAAGGTAAGACTTAAGGCAACTTTCGGGTACAAGAAAAATATATTAGTGCCATTCTAAGCTATCAACCTGATAGTCTACTCTGCTTTTCAGAAACCTTCATATAAGTTATCAGACTCAACGGAATAATACATTTAATGCTCATCAAAACGGCTCTTTTACCATCCGTTGAAGACTGAAGAGTGTTCAAGACTTGAAGACTATAAATACTTTCATCTTTGAAGAAGACAAGTGACAACTACAAGAACTACACACGAACTTTCATACGAGCTCTCAAGCCATCAAAAGCAATCTAAAGCTTATAAGCTTATTCTGAGTTTGAATTTTCATATCATTCTCTGCGTAGAGTGTTATGCTTTCAGAGTTCTGTTCTTAAGTTTCATACACTCATATATAATGAGTTAGTTTAACTTAAAACTTTTTTCAAACCAATCTTGGTTGATCCTGGAGAGGCTTGTCTAAAAAAGAATAATTGAGCCTAAAGAGGCTTGACTACAAAAGAGTACTTAGAGTTGCCTGAAGAGGTGTAGAATATTTTCCTGAAAAGGTGCTGAATACTTGTAACAAGGTTTTGTTATAGTGGAAAAAAAAAATCTCCAACATAGAGAGGATTGGAAGTAGCTCTTGGATTAAGAGTGAACCATGATAAATTCTCTGTGTTATTCTTCTTTCCCTTATCTTAGTCTTTAGTTTGTTTTTAACTAACTCTTGGGATTGAATTATTCTCTTAAACGTTTATCTTTAAAAGTAAACAAATCCAGCTAACGTCCAATAGTGTTTTTTTACGCTCTTTGCGTCTGCTATCTTATTTGCGTCTAAACCTTTACGAAAATATATTTGCTTGCAAAAAAAATTTTAAAATATTAAAAAACACAATTCAACCCCTACTTATATTTCAAATAGGTTTCTTCACTTAAGAGGTATGAGATCAAGTACTTACCAAGTGAATGAACTTGAATTGGTTAACACTAATCTGCCACCACACAATATCATCAAACTAAGCAAACGGGTGTCAGGAAAATTAGAAAAAGCATTGTGCTTTGAACTAGGTTGGATCAACCACACCCAGAATCATGAAATCTGACAATGAGATCATCATCAACTGCAAAATTTTGCTTCTATCCCATTTCCTGAGACACAAAGTAGAAGTGTTGTCTCATTGTCTCAATGGGATCCTCATCAACCATGTCCCTTTTTGATCTCATTCACTTGGTAGTCTCTAGGATTTCAATTTCATTAGAGCAAACACCACACCGCAAAATTTGAATGGGTCTCTGCACTTCCAAACCTTCTTCAAATCCCACTCTCTCCTCTGGCAATTCCGATACTCAAAACAACCCACACCGATTCAGCATGAACCTCATTCCAGCTGCATCAATGGCCAAAACCCTACCAATCAAGCGACCGTTCTCGTCGCCGTCTCCGGCGAAGCACATAATAGTCGTGCTGTCTCACCGGCATGGTTCGGTGAAGCTTGACGAGGATGCGATAATGGAAGGTAGCAAAGGTGATGTAGTTGCTGGGCTCGACAAGAACTTCAGATTCTCGAATCATTTTGGAAACAAATATGAGGTTGGAAGTGATTTTCATTCAACATTTGCAAAGGGAAGGAGAAAGATGGAGAAGAAGTGAGGAAGATGAGGAGGGGAAGCTGATTGTCATTTTTATTTTTTTTATCTTTAGTTTTTTTACTTTATAATGCCCATTATAATCATGGAGTCAACCTCAAGGATGGAGAATTAAAAAATTGCCACTTTTATAAACCAACTTGGCTTTGTCGTCAACTAGTAATTGTGAAGTTTTCCTTTGAGGTAACAATTTAGATCAAAATTAAATAATAGTACATTATTTATTTAAAAGTAAACTATTATGTGAAGGATATATCTTATATACGGGTTAAAAGAAAATTTCTTAGAAATAAAATTTATGCATCAATATATATTATTTATTCATTAATTACATATAACCAAAAATTTGCTTTGACTTTGTTATGTGAACTGGGATTCACAAAACAATATCTTGTCCAGTATCTTTTCTAATAGGTATTAAATACTATAAAGTTGTCAAGCTTTTGATGGATCATGATGATAGTCGAAGTTTTGTGGTTGTTGGTGTAACAACGTTGTGTTGACATTTGATTGCATACACAAATTACTCACGGTGAATTCTTTGGTATCTCAATGAATATGATATTGGTACCTAATGTGACTTTTGAAGCATTTATCATTTTGGTATTTTGTCAAATATCAATGAATATTGATTTTATAATAAATGTTTAAAAATAATAAAAGAAATGTTTGGCAACTCTAATAAATGGAGTTCTTGAATCAAAAGGTCAAATTATGCAAAATAAAAGTCATTGCAAGTAATAAGTTATTATTAATATTGTTATTGTTAACATTAATAACTTGAATTGGAACTTAAAATCTACCAAATGGACTGTTGGTTCCATAGATGAACTTTAATTCAAAATAAATTGTTCCAATATTTAATTCAACTGCTAATTCTAATTGTTATCTGTATTTTGTAATATAATTACATTATACTTTATTGATTGAAACAAAAATACTAAATTTATTAATATCATGATTATATTATTCTAATTAACATATAAATGGCACAAAATAGATTTTTGGTCCTATACGTTTATTTAATTTTTCACATCAGTCCCATAAGTTTTTTTCTTCAAATTGATCTTGCAAGTTATGTTGCGTTTTCACATTAGTCTTTTTCATCAATTTCAACCTTACGACATCAGATCAAGAGCCACGTGTGACATTAATATCATAGCCACGTCTACTCAAAACTAACATCGATAAGTCGAAATTTACGAAAAGACTAATGTGGAAACGAAATATAACATGTAGGACCAATTTAAAAAAAAAAAAAACTTATGAAACCGATTTAAAAATTAAATAAATGTATAGGACCAATTAACCTATTTTGCCTATAAATGGCAAGTGATTCTAAACATGCACCTAATATCATAATCAATACATACCAAAATTTATCACTGAACTGATAAAAGGATTGAATTGATAATAAGAGTCTACCCGGGTTGGTGATGAAATGAGGGAACACTATAAAAACAAAACTCTAGCAATTTTTAATTGAACTAAAAAATTACAATTTTCATTTTGAAATGAAATTAGGTTATATTATTTTATTTAAACATAAATATAAAAACTAATGATACTATAATTATACTACACTACAAATATAATGTATAATATATGTTACATTCATTGGGAGCTGGCCATCTGTCTTGAACTATTTCTTAATAGCTTGCAAGTAAATCCAAAGTCACCAAAGAGAAGATAAAAAAACACCTTGGCCTCTAGTCTCTGGACGCCCTGCAACCACAAATGCATCTAGAGATATATAATGATGCCCCTGGTCAATGGAGGAATTGAAGCTCAGCTCTAGCAGGAATTGTGTAAAACATCCACAATTCCTGGGTAGCAAATAGTGAAAGCATTTAAGCTAATAGTGAAAGTATGATAGAAAAAAAGAACTGTGATAATGAAAGTACTTAAGCTAATAGAAAGAAGGAAGAAAAAAAAGGAAAAGAAACAAAGATATTTTGCCAAAAGAAATAGAAAAATATAAGGATAAAAAGAGAAGTACAGCAAGGAAAAAAAAAACTAAGAGTGGAAGCACCTTGACCTTGGGACATGCTTAAACACAATAGCACGAGGGTCTGCATTATCAATATCCTGGAATGATAATGTGGGTTAGTCTAATTATGTAATCTGTTCTCTATTCATGTCAATTGGATTATTTAGTTCACAAATTGTATTTTAAATAATGGATTTTTTTATGTCCTTGACTGGTCTCTCAGAAAGGCATTCCATTATGAGCTTGCATTACTTCAGAAAATATAGCATCCAAAAAAACTAACACATATGCAGGGCATGCACTAAAACAGATATGAACCAGAGGTAAAAAGCACTCAGCGACTGCCACCAGTTGATTCTCAGTCTCACTGGGAGTAATCAGCAGAGGAGCACTTAACCGGTGATTACTTAACCTTTTTTTGGCTACATAATAGGAGGTGATTAAGTTCTTTATCCATTCCTTTTCATTCAACTACCTATCATTATGGGTTTTGCAATAATATCTATATTGGGGATGCCTTCCAATATGAATATTAGCTGCATAAGATCTCAATTTAGCATTTCTGAATGAAATTTCGGTGTCTGCTACTTTTTTTTTTTTGTGCGCTTCACCTATAAATTAATGCTCTGCTCCTTCCACCTTGGTTGTTTTAATATATGGTTTTCCAAGTAGGAGATAATTACTGATTTTTGCTACACTACTTAGTAATATCTACTTTTTGTTTTGTAGTTCTACTGGTGTTTTCCTGCTTATCTTTTGTTTTGCAACTAGCCATTAGCCTTCCCCACAACTAAAGTAGAAAAGATGGAAAGACAAGATCCCATGCCCCTCAGCTCGATTAAGTATCAACATGTTTTTTAATTGAAGCACGTTCCTTAGGGTTGTTGGCATTCATGTCTATATAGACCTATCACTCAGGAACTTACAGGAGGTCCATAATTGCCAATTCACTCACATTACAGGGAGTTTTGGAATTGTAGTTTTGCAGAACATTCAAGTTGTTTTGACATATACACTGAACTTCGGGGTTTTATCGCCACTATATGCTTCATGTCATCATTTTTTATGCTATGTTTGCTACTTTTGAAACTCGGTTTTGTGCTAAAGTTGTAAATATTTTTGGTTTTGCACATAAATGATGTTATTTCATGTCAACTAGCTTTGTACAGTAGAAGCTGGAGGTCTTGTGACAGGTCTTTGCGCTTTTATTTTTTTGGGTAATATAGGCCTCTTTGCTTTAAATTCTCTTTCATGGACCAAAAATAAAAATTCCTTTCGATGTTATACTATCAATTTAACCCATCAAATATGCTCCTGGATATAATTCTATTAGGGGTAAAATATAGCAAAATTCTGAGCCAAACTCCAATACCATTTAACACTGTACCTATGTTCCCTAAGGTTGTGTCTGACAAAGTAGACAGCATTCATACCATACAAATATGTGCACTAATGTACCAGAACATTAGAGTGGAAAAATTTGCCTTCAAAATACCAAATTCTATCAAGTAAAATTTACAACGTGCATAAACCAATAAATAGTTCAAGAATTCGTGGGCTTCCTGCCAAAAAGAGAATATCCCCAATAACAATGTTGTTTTAAATGAAAAACCTAGACAAAATAAGAGGCACTATATGCATGCACCTATATAATTATAGTTCTGTCTTAACTCCCTGTTTGTTGCACTATCGAACCATACCACAAATTATGTTAGTCCTCTTTCATTGAAACACCTGGAATATTAAATATATCATCTTCATTCGTCTTGTTTATCAAAGATGTTTGAGACAATACTCGGTTGACATGGAAAAAGTGATATGACACACACACAAAAAAAAAAAAAGACACATTCATAATTACATTTTCATGTGAGTTAGAATTAGAGACATGCTTTGTCTGAAATCAAATCTTTTATTTGAATTGAAATTCACAAAAAGTCTAATTATTTGAAAGGAGATATTAAAACAAAGGATCCTTGTTGTCCTTTTTAATGAGCCAGTATGTCTCTTACCTTTAAACTTAATCAACCAAATGCAGAAAATATCCCATCAAAAAATATATTAACTTGCTGATATAAGAAATTTTATTCGAAAAACCACTCTCTCAAACGATTTATTATGATAAAATGATAGATAATTTAAAAGGTAGTAAATATATTATGAATTGAGAGAGACATATACTAAGTGAATACATTTAGTATGCCAGATATGATACTTCCACTCCCCACCCAGTGCTTGTCTCCTATGTTAGGACATGTGTATCTTGCCTTGATACAAAGAGATATTTCACCCCACACTTTAGATTCATTCCTAATTCCTAATTTACAATTATGCAAGTATTTTTTTGTTTCCCTAAAGCTAAGCGATGAAGAAAAAGACTTATTCTTCTGCACAATATTTTACCTTCAAACTTTAAGCATTCTACTTTAATTAACTCTAAATATAGAAAAAAGATTAAAATGAGTCACAGAACACTTACCAAATATCACAACATATATCCCATTGGAATTCTAAAGCCCAATTTTACAACATATGCAATACAAAAGGTATGAGTCATGACAGATGAATAGTATAGCATGAAAAATTATATTTTTTAGTATTTAAATGGCTTAAATATAAATGAGATCTTCTACAAATAAATTAAGAATTTCTTAAAATTTTCCTTCTGAATGGCAACTTTATTCGCTACTTTGATAGTATGTGCAAAATATAGTAAAGACGTGGAAAAGTAACTCAATGTTGGGATGGGTGAGGCCTGAATCAATAATTCTATCTCCATTTCATTATTGATATTATGTAGAGAAGAATCGAAGAAAGAACTTCAAGTTGTTCAAAAATCATAACTCATTTGCAAATTAAGCATGAAAAAAATAAAGAGACCTGACCAGAATAGTGGTGAAAACAACACATACCTGAATAGTTATTGTTTCTGCATATCATGTACAAATATAAATTTTCATATGATCAAACGAAGCTAAAGCTCAAGTTCACTTTGCAATATATTACAGAAAGCGCCTTGCACATTTGTCCATGTAACTGCATCAAAGACCAGATAAATATGGCTAGATTACATTACAGAGAATTAGAAGAGCAAATAAAAGTTGTAACAGAACGGAAAACAATGGCACAAAAAAACCAGAGTAAGAAAAACACAAAACATTTACCTTCTTTTTTTTTCATTTGGGAAGCAATGCAAGCTTAAATAAGTGATGCAATAGTGTTAAGCATATAAAAGAAATAGTTCAAGTTTGCCTTAAAGGTAGACAGACTCAACAGTCATTATTTGTTAGTTGATTACATACAATACCATGAAAAAAAAATACCAATTTGCCCATTAGCTACCTACTTGAATGAAGAGCTTAAAAAAACTAATATTAAATAAATTTGAGTCCTTAACTGTACCTTGGCATAAGGTCTATGCATGAAAGCAAGCACTGATTTAATATTTATAAATTACCTAGAGCATTAAAATTCCCAAAACAGCATGCAAAATCATTAAAGATATATATAACCATACCTTGGCATCACTTGCTGGAAACAGAGTTTCTTCAACCTCAGGAACATCCATCATTCACATTCATTGTACAGGTACCAAATGATCTTCACTATTACTGCCAAAAGGATCCAAAAGGGGGAAAGACATGAATTTAGCAAAGATAAAAAACATAAAAAACATTTCAGAATCAAAACAGCAGAAGTCTTTCAAACTGCAGCAGCCAACTGAAGTTTTCAAATCTTGTTTTATCAAGCTCATAAAGTAAACATAACATAATTCAAACTTGGTCCACTAAGCATGAAATAGGCATTAGATTTGCTATGGCCTATATGGTATTTAATCCAATCGATACCATTTTTTATAGATCTCTTCATATGAGATTGACTGAAATCACTTTCTTACCTTGGTATTAACCATAAAAATTAACAACATAGAGTTGACCGAATAGAGAAAAAATTAAAAGGAGGAACTTTGAACGCACTAAAAATATGTAAATTTAAAAGGCTAAATGTGTACTTCAAAGCAATTTTCATTTATGCTATTGTGGGAGATTCTGAGCATTTTAATCAATCAATGAATATAATATTCAATTCAAATAAAACTTCAAACAGGCAAGAAAAATCGTCAAAAAAAAAAAAATATGCTCCTATTTGTATAGGCGAAAAAGGAAAATAATCAGAAACTCGAGAACCTTTGGAGAATTGTAAGAGAAGGGACTGGGACCGGGCCTCCCTCGCATCCTATTTTTCAATTGGAAAATAGGAAGAAATTGCAGAGGGCTTGGAGCGGTGAGAGTGAGCAGTTAAGGCAAGCGAAAACCAGAGCAGGGCGAATTAGTGGCAAATTCTATTTGAAAAGGCTCGGAAGCATCTCTGATAAGGCCAACACAATAAAAAGCATCCTTTTTCCCCTTGTTAGGACAGAACCATCCACATTACACTTGCATGGTTGCACCCTACACCAGTCCCATTCTTCTTTTGTATATGAGCAAAAGAACCCATCACCAAAGGTTCAATCTAATCTGAAACCATCATAAACGTGCAAGAGTTTATGCTGGCATTGTTTGTTAAATTGATTGGTTTGTTCACATCTATATATATTAAGTATCATGTGGGTATTTAAGAAAAGACAAAAGCAAAAAAATATATATTTCAAATTGAATGAGACCCCGATTCCAAAATGCACCGGATGCATGCGATATAGAAATGATCCAATTTTTATGTTTGATTGGGAGAGAGATATGTTAAAAGTTATAGACTAACCACCACCCTGTCGAAATCGTATTTGGAGGAAGCGTTGATCTGACGGAGGAGAAGGAAGGGTGTTGCTTAGCATTGCTGTCTTCGCCGCTGACGGGACTGGACACCACCACTCTGTTCTCCTTCTCCCATCCCTCCCAACATCAAAATTGGACTGAGGCTCCCTAAACTCGTTGTAGCGATAACCACTATGCCTACCAGCCGTCATAGATGAATCCCAAACATTAAACTCCACACAAAACCTTAATCCCAAAAAGGAAGATTTCGTTTATTGAACCTTGAACCCAAAATTAAAAAACACATCGAATCCTTGCAAATTTCTTGTTTGAAGAACAAAAATGCGGGTAGATGAAGTACATACCCTAGCTATGAACGAAGTGAGATCCGAAAGAGTGAGAAAAGGATTGGCGTTAAGGAACTAAGCAACCACCGCGCCTCCATCAACAGGCGGTGCAGGAACCACCGCCGTCGAAGGCCTTCACCTGACCGCCAACAATGACAACCACTGATCCCATTGCTGTAAAACGAAGAACTCAAACGAAGGAGGAGAGGGAAAAAGAAAGGGTCTTCGATAAAAGAAGCAAGGGTTTCTAAGGAGAAGAAGAGAAAGCCACAATTATTTTTCGATGGAGTGGGTGGGTTAACCACTGAACACGAAAGCAGGGCAAGGTGTCCCGTGTACCTATTTTTCCCTCTTTGCACAAACATTAAATGCATCCAACCATCAAGAATAAGAAAAGTAAAAACGTAGAAGGAGTCAACTGAGCAAAATGAAAAACAATAAGCCCAACCCATTAACAGGAATAATAATAATTTTATAATGTCAAAACTCAAGCAGAGCATGCCATCTCACCAATTACTATTCATCTACGGGAGATTGGCTATCCCCACTCCAAATGTTGGAGTATGGATCCTCCCAAATTACAAACCGTTGATTTATTCATATTTAAAATAGATGGCTCAGATTCACTCAAATTTTTTCATTGCAACCGAATCAATTGGCAGACTTTCTTCTCTCCTCCCCTGGGTCCAACATTTTTCTGCAATCTCGAGACCACTCCGCCACACCAATACCAGCGCCGACGTCTTCTCCATTGCCCAGTTACGTGACGACCACCGCGTCCCTCCGCCAAGCAAGTGGCAGCACCCCGTCCCTCCACAGAAGCCGCTGGAACAGCTCCTTCCGCCGCATAGCTGCTACAACTGGCCGTTAACCGGAAAACACAAAATATAAAAAACCCAAACACCATCCCTATGAGTACAACCTGTCAAATGGGTTGCACTGGAAGGCGCTGAAAATCTCACATTCCCGTTGCTGCTCTGTTTCTCGTTTTTCTCTCAGTAATGGAATGTTAGATAAAAAAACTTTTAATTAATTGGTAATTGCATAACCTGCAATCACCGGTAATTTTAAGGGAGGATGGATACTCAACTTGCCACATAGAAGGTATAAGAATTAAATTATTTTTTCATTTGCCTCCTCTGTTCAGCCTCTTGAAGTCTCCAAACCAATTGCCATTTTGATTCAATCATCTATTCAGGTATAGTTCGAATTTGATCACTGGGTTTCCATTCGTCAGCTTCCGTCATTGTATGAATTTCATGTAGCTTTTTGGCATTGCGTAATTTCATTCGAATGGATTTTCTGGACATTCTGTTTCCTATTCATACTTTATCTCTTTCCGGTTCTAACTGCATTTGCATCATTTCTTCTGTTTTGAGTTGAGAACACTTAGTGGCTCGTAATGTGTTTGATGAAATGCTTCAGCTACAGCACCTCTATCAACTATGTTTGATAAATGAACTTATTTACTGGATTGTCTTTGAAATAGTGAGCTGTTACTGATTACTTGAAATAATGGTGATGCAGCCTTTTTCTTATGTTTTTGTAATTTGGAGGTCTTTAATATCATTGGTATAATCATGGTTTTAAATTGCGGGTTGCAGTCAAGGTTTTAAACTGTGGTTCCAGTCACGGTTGCGATTACGTTGCATTTATCGCAATAGCGGACAATTGCGAGAAATGTGGCCGATGCGGTCACAATTGCGTTTGCGGAGACTACCAAAACCATAGTGTTGTTGTCTCCATTGCGATTGCGGACTTCATTTTAAAACCTCGGTTACAGTTATGTTGCGTTTATCGCAATTGCAGAAAATGCAGAGACTCCCAAAACCGTAATATTGCCGTCGCAATTGTGGTTGCTTACTGTAATTTAAAACCCTGGGTACAATGTACTTGGATAGTTAAACTATTCTCTTAAAGGCACATGTAATTTTGTTAATATCCTTTGCTTTATTCTTACTTATCTAATTCCATTTTGTCAATGATCACCAATGTATAATAGCATATCTGCTGTAAATCCAACGAAATTGTCAAGGAAGGGGGTAAGACTGTTAAATTGTAAGTTAGTTATAATTAACTAGAATGAAAATGACTAATATAAAACTGAATTTTGGCCGAGTACCTATTATATGAAGAACAAGAAGACTAATAATATATTGCAGTGATATTTTGAAGTAAGCTGAATTGGGGGAGTTGGAGAAGAGGGAGGGAGGTACTTTTGTAGTAAGCAATTCTTCTGCATTTATGGCCTACAGGGTAATGATAAGAATTGCATCCCATCCTGCATATATATTTTTCCCGTAATTTCATTAACCTTCAATCGGATTCCTTGTATCAGTTTGCAATGTTTTCTGAGCTGGTACAGCCGTTGTGGGTTAGGGAGCATTCAAGTAGTGAGGTCCAAATTGTTAACCTGTTTCTCTTTACTGTATAGAAGGCTGTTAAGCCATGCAGACCCCAAAGACATGTTATAAATTGACTTATAACTTATTGTGGTAGAAATTAGCTTGTTTCTTATTGTTCATTCCATATTCCCATTTATCAATAGTGTGTCATGTATCAATAAATCAGCTTGAAATTTCTGTACTTTATAACTTATGGTTCATCCCATCCCTTGTATCAATAGAGTGCATCTTATTGTATACCTATCAAGTTTGAGCTACAACCTGTCTCTTTGTTTTTCTCAGTTTAAACATCTCATATCAAAACATGTGGTTATTTTGTGCTCCCGCTAACATCTATTTGGTCTGATTGCCAGTGAAATTAATCAAAATTTTTCTGGGATAGAAGAGATAGAGAAATGTTAAGGTTTTGCCCTTGAGAGGGTAAGAACCTTAGATAAGAGAAGGATAACTTTGAAAAGGCTGCTTGTGCTATTCTTGACATGCTCAGCAGAGATTAAAACGCTCTAAGGTATCATTATGCACTTTCGGATTTAATGCATGTTTTCTCATTCTTAACCTAGTACATCTCCATCCCGTTTGGTTAAGACTCACTTTAAACAGTAACATATCAAATGGCCAGCCTCTAGTCAATCTCTGTTTGATTGGCACTGCGAAGTAACTTGTATTAATTTGCGCAGTTCTTCCATTAAGTATTTCTCATAACCTGAACTCAGTTTGCTGAGTGGCAACTTGTAAACTTCCAATAAATTAAAAACAACTTAATAGCATGTTTTCTTTTTCTTTTCTTTTTTAATTAAACAAATTACTATTTTCTCAGAGGACTACCTCTTCTGTAAGGGTGTGTCCAAGTGTTTGATAAGTAATATTCAGTTTTTCTATCCAGTTTCTATCGAACTCCAAGATCAGGAACTCAAGTAAAGGTTTTGATTCATAAAATCTTGCTTTTTTTTTGTTTACCCTCAAAATTTCTTGGGTCCTAAATTCTCGCCTATGTTATGTGCCACATTTAAAACAGTGAGGCACTTTTGGTCCGACAAGGTTGAACTTGAAATTGGTCATTTTAGCCTTAAAATGCTTGCATTTATGTCTTCTAGCTCAATATTTCTTGTATGCTTGAACTCAAAGCTGTAATGGCCGCTTCTCTTTCTAATGTTTTTTGATAGAATGATATTTTTGCTTTTCTCTTTATTGTGCTTGAGTGATGCATTTGGATTAAAATAGACTAAAGTGGCTAAGTAATATTAGTCTATTCCTCAAGTCATATTACCCTCGTCTCAAAATAGCTGCATATCTGGATTTTGCTTCTTGTTGGAATGCCTTTTTTGGTAATTACTTGAGTTTATCTTTGTTTTATTATATTGAGGAAATGATGGGCGCAACAATTAGGCTCAATCTTTAAATTTTGTTTCATTCAAACATATTGAAGCTCCCAGAAAGATGGAAAACTAAACTTCTGAAGCTGTACTTCTGTTATTTATATGGCTTTATGAATTGTGAGGTCATCATATTTCTTAGTTTGCTCTTATAAATAGTAAATGATGTAAGATGTCAGTTCTCATTGACAGTTGCTCAAGGGCTCAAAGTTAATTTTCTATATGCTTGTATTGTGAAGCAGAATTTGGTTCATAACTATCATCTTTGGCCCTTTTCACGACTGTGGTTGTTTCGAGATTTCTTAAAGTCATTCACATGCAGTCAATGTATCGTGCTATTGTCCACGGTTCCTCTAGCATATGTTGTCAGGCTCTTGCATCTAGAAATTTCTGTTCTCCATTAGCATATTGTTATCTCTTAGGAACTAGAGACTTTTGGCATAAGCAACAATGTCAAGACCTTACGAGATCCACAGACATTCTTATTGCAAAAGTTGGCAAAGGAAGCAGTGAGGAAGAAATTCGTCAGTCTCTATTCAATGATCAAGCTTGTGATGGTATAGATCTGTCTCAAAATCTTATTGACAGGTTGCTCGATCGTTTTAAGGATGATTGGAAGTCGGCATTGTGGATATTCAAATGGGCCAGTTCACAGTCAAGCTTTAGACCCTCACCAGAATCATATGATATGATGGTAGACATATTGGGTAAAATGAAGCAAATGGAAAAGTTGAGAGATCTCTTAGAAGAAATGCGTCTGGGCAGTCTCATCACTCTCAATACTATAGCTAAGGTAATGAGAAGGTTTGTTGGTGCTGGACAGTGGGAAGATGCTGTGAGGATATTTGATGACTTACAAACTCTTGGGTTGGAGAAGAACACAGAATCCATGAACTTGTTGCTTGATACCCTATGCAAAGAGGAATTTGTTGAGCAAGCTCGTGAAATTTTCTTGGAGCTGAAGCAGCACATTGCTCCTAATGCTCACACATTTAACATATTCATTCATGGATGGTGCAAAGTCCGTCGTGTAGATGAGGCACGTTGGACAATCCAAGAGATGAAAGGGTATGCTTGTCGCCCTTGTGTTATTAGTTATTCCATCATCATCCAATGCTATTGTCAAGAACAGAATTTCGACAGGGTCTATGAGCTTCTTGATGAAATGCAAGCTCAAGATTGCTCCCCAAATGTGGTCACCTTTACTACTATCATGCATGCACTAGCAAAGGCAAAAAAATTTGAGGAAGCTTTGCAAATAGTTGAGAGAATGAGGTCTGCTGGATGTACGCCTGATACACTTTTCTACAATTCATTCATTTATGCATTAGGGAGAGCAGGCAGAGTAGATGATGCTGCCTATGTATTCAAGGTAGCGATGCCTACGGAAGGTGTTGCCCCAAATACATCCACCTATAACTCAATGATTTCTATGTTTTGTCATCATGCACAAGAAAACAGAGCTTTTGACATACTAAAGGAAATGGAAGATTCAGGCCTCTGTAAGCCTGATGTTCAGACTTACCACCCATTGATCAAGTCATGCTTTAAAACTGGAAAAGTAGATGCTTTGTTGAATTATATATTGAATGACATGGTCAATAAACATCAAATTGGTCTTGATATTTCAACCTATACACTGTTAATTCACGGGCTTTGTAGAGCAGATAGATGCAAGTGGGCGTACTGTCTGTTTGAGGATATGATTGATCAAGATATAGTGCCTAGATACAGAACTTGCCGTTTGCTATTGGATGAAGTCAAACAGAAAAATATGTATGAAGCTGCTGAGAAAATTGAGGTTGTTATGAAGAAACTCTGAATGCTTGAGTATCTTATTTTTGCACATGCTATGTCGTGTTGGCGTTATTTCCACCATTAGAATCCATGGTAAAAAAATGAAGCATTCAGCCACTACGTATTAGTCTCTTGAAATTTGTTAGCATTAATCTCGTTAATACAATTATAAAAGTAAAAGAGTGAATGGTATTGCTCATACAAGATATAAGAGATCTACGTGATACATACCTAAAGCAGTTGTCCGCTTGTATATTGTGCTAGATGTTGTTCACTGTAGAATTATCATCATCCACACCATATTCATTTAATGTAAAACTGACTTACAGTGTGTCCTTTGCTGATGGAGCTGCAAGGCGATCTCGTGGTTTAGCAGTTTGTGGTGGTCTTTTTAGAGATATCAATGCCTCTATTTTGGGTTGTTTTGTTCAATTTATTGGAGTATCCTTTACTTTTCATGCTGAATTATATGTTGCAATGATAGCTATCGAGTCGGCTAAGAAAAAAAGGCTAGAATAGGTTGTGGCTAGAATGTGATTCCATGCTTCTTGTTGTTGCTTTCAAGTCTATTGACTTGGTTCCTTGGAAGCTTAGAATTAGATGTGTAGAACTAGAAACTGTAGAAATTATATTTCATTATCTTACAAGGAATAGATGATTACATGGCTATATACACAATATACACAAATGGGCTTATGGGCCCAATACCTAATACTCTAACAC
This sequence comes from Ammopiptanthus mongolicus, assembly GCA_039655645.1. Taxonomy (NCBI): domain Eukaryota; kingdom Viridiplantae; phylum Streptophyta; class Magnoliopsida; order Fabales; family Fabaceae; genus Ammopiptanthus; species Ammopiptanthus mongolicus. Next base: position 14,279,806 of record CM077350.1, on the reverse strand, counting down.
TCCCCCTCAAGTAGGAGCATATAGATTATATGCACCAAACTTGTTACAAATAAACTCAATCCGGGGCCCCTAAGAGACTTAGTGAAAATATCAGCTAGTTGATCATTAGAATTAACATAACTAGTGACAATACAACCAGATAGAACTTTTTCTCCAATGAAATAACAATCCATTTCAATATGTTTGGTCCTCATGAAAAATCGGGTTAGGAGCAATATGAAGAGCAACCTGATTACCACAAAACAACTTCATTTGAGAGACCTCTGTAAATTTCAACTCATGATTTAGTTGTTTGATCCAGATAAGCTCACATGTGACCAAGGCCATAGCACAATACTCAACCTCGGCACTAGATCTAGTTGCAACCTCTTGCTTCTTACTTTTCTAGGAGACGAGATTACCTCCTACAAGAACACAGTATCCTGAGGTAGAACGTCTATCAAAAGGAGATCCAGCGCTATCAGCATCTGAGTAACCAATCACCTGGGAATGACCTTTATTTTTGTACAATAAACCTTGACCGGAAGATCCTTTAACATATCTCAAAATACGAACAGCTGCAACTCAATGACTATCATAGGGAGACTGAAGGAATTGGCTCACCACTGAAACAACAAACGAAATATTTGGGCGAGTAATAGTAAGATAATTTAGCTTACCAACTAGTCTCCAATACCTGCTTGGATTAGTCAATGACTCTCCCTGACCAGGAAGAAGTTTAATATTGGGATCCATAGGAGAGTCAACGGGTTCACTATCTAACATACCAATGTCCTCAAGAATGTCCAATACATACTTCCTTCAAGAAACAACAACACCACATTTAGATTGAGCCACTTCAATGCCCAAAAAGTATTTAAGTAAGCCCAAGTCCATGTTTGAAGAAAAGAAGGGCTGAAATACCCAAAAAACTAATCTCCAAGATGAAATTAGGAGAAAAGAACAACAAAAATGAAGTCCGCAGGAAAAAATAGTTTAGAATAGCTCAAATAGTAGCAATCGGCGGCAACTAGCGGTGGTTCCGGCGGCGGCGAAGGTAACCGACCACTGGGTCAGACTCGTCGGAGTGAGTGGGTCACAACAGTGGCGGCGGTGACAACAAACGCACGTCGGAGAGGGAGAGATCTGCTGGAAACCGAATAATGTAGTCGGAGCTTGTGGCAGCTCCGTTCAGGGTGGTGTTCGATGGGCTAGCCTGCGGTGATGAGGCAAACGCAGTGGTGCCGGAGGTGACAACCAATGTGCATCAAAGAAGGGCTCACCAAAGATGAAGACGTGTCGCCAGAAAAAGGAAGACCGTCGTCGAAAAATGGAAGGCAACCAACAGATTAGGGTTTGGCTCTAATACCATGTAGAAACTGTAGAAATTGTATTTCATTATCTTACAAGGAATAGATGATTACATGGCTATATAAACAATACTAGTGTATGGACCCGTGCATAACAAGCTAATTTTTTAGGATTTCATTTTTAAATATGTAATTGTTGATTTCATGTTTGTTGTTTACAAATTTTTGTGGGGAATTATATACAAAAATTGTTAAAGAATTATTTCGTCTGAATCGTCGATCACAAAGTATAACAAATATTAACTTAATAATTATTAATAATATTACAATACAGATAATGACTCTTAAGTATAAATAGTAAGTACATCTTATCTACTACATAATTTTAGTATTAAAAATATAATTTTAAAAATAAGACATTTATAAAGAATATATAAAAAAACCATAATATTTGATTATAGACATTAAAGTTTTATTGTGAATTTTTTTGTTTTCAAAGCAAAATTATAAATTAGCATAACTTTCTCTCATTACTTTAGTATCGTACTTCTCGGAGCATTTAATAGTAAATATATATTTTCAAAGCAACAACCTTTTTAAACACTAATACTAAATACGTCCCAATGATCTTCATAATGATATTAATTTTTAGAAAAATATATATATTTATCTATCATATTATTATTGTTCATCTATCTTAAAAATCTGTTTGATTTAGTTCTCCTTTATTTCCCGTGCAAGTCAACTATTTTTCTAAAATATATTTATCTATCATATTAATTTTTTTCTCTCTTGAAAATCTATTTGACTTATTTCTCCTTTTTTCCCTGTGCAAATTAACCATTTCTAAAAATATATATTTAGCTATCATATTAATCTTCTTCCTCACTCTTGAAAATCTATGCAGTGCAAGTTAACAATTATTAGAAAATATATATATTTATCTATCATATTGTTTTTTCTTCTCTCATAAAAATTTATTTGATTTATTTCTCATTTTTTCCGTGCAAGTTAACCATTTTTAGAAAATACATTTATCAACCATATTATTTTTCTTCTTCTCTTTTGAAAATCTATTTGATTTATTTCTTCTCTTTTTACGGTACAAGTTAACATTTTTTAGAAAATATATTTATCTATCATATTTATTTTCATCACTCTTGAAAATTTATTTGATTTATTTTTCATCTTTTCCAATGCAAACTAACCATCTTTAGAAAATATATATTTATCTATCATATTATTATTATTTTTTCTCTCTTGAAAATCTAATTGAGTTAATTCTCTTCTTTTTTCCGTGCAAATGAATCATTTTTAGAAAATGTATTTATCTGCCATATTATTTTTTTCTTTCTTAAAAATATATTTGATTTATTTCTTCTCTTTACCCATGCAAGCTAATCATTTTTTAGAAAATATATTTATCTATCATATTATTTAATTTTCTCTTCTCTCTTAAAAATCTATTTGATTTTTTTTATCCACTTTTTCAGTACAAGTTAACCAGTTTTATAAAATATATTCATCTATCATATTATTTTTCTCTTCTCTCTTAAAAATTCATTTGATTTATTTATCCTCTTTTTCAGGGCAAGTTAACCATTTTTATAAAATATATTCATCTATCATATTATTTTTATTATTCTCTATTTGATTTATTTCTTCTCTTTTCTAGGTGCAAGTTAAAAAATTTTAGAAAATATATTTATCTAACATATTACTTTTTTTTTCTCTCTTGAAAATCTATTTAATTTATTTCTCATCTTTTTTGTGTGTAAGTTAACCATTTTTAGAAAATAAAATCAGCTAGCATATTATTTTTATTCTTCTCTCTTGAAAATCTATTTGAGTTATTTCTTCTATTTGTCTGATGCAAGTTAACCATTTTAATAAAATATTTTATCTATCATATTTTTTCTCTCTTGAAAATCTATTTGAGTTAATTCTCATCTTTTCCTCATGAAAGTGAACCATTTTTAGAAAATATATTTATCTATCATAATATTATTTTTCTTCTCTCTTAAAATCTATTTAATTTATTTCTCCTATTCAATTTTTTTGTCATTTCAGTTTTTTAAAATATTAAAAGCGGGTGCTTTTAGTCCATGAAAATACTTTATAAAAAATTTAAAATATGCTATTTTACTAAATGTAGGGACTTAACTTAATAGTATGAAAATGCATTCATTTCCTATAAATTGACTTAGGTTATCATGTTTTATTTATATTTATTTCTATAACTCACATTATTGTGCCTTCGTAGGAATTAGGAATAAAAATTAAAATAATTTTAAAATGATTCTTATTAATAACTCACGTTACATCAAATAATAAATAACTTAAGTATTGTAAAGTGTGCTATTTCTATTAAAATATTCATCTATAATAATTTATATGATAATGTTTTTTTTTTTTTTTGACAAAATATATGATAATGTTATTTCATGTAAAATGTCCAATCCTATAATATATGACACACCCACGAGTGCTCATCACTCAAATTACGAATATCAACATAGAAGGGCTCACCCAAATTCTTACAAATCAAAGCTTATAAAAGAAGAAAAGCCCAAATACCCATTTGAAAAATCAAACAAAAATAACCAATGAATACTTTTAGGTAGCACAAAATCAAAGCAAAAACAAGATTCAAATCCATTGAAACAACGATAATACAAAATCCTTCTCCATAAAATATTGAGAAGATAATGAAAAACCTGAATAAGAGCAAAAAACCAAAAAAATCAAAACCCTGGCCATGAATGAGAGCAAGAGCAAGCAAAGTCAAATCTCAAATCTGATAATCGCACAAAAAAAAACTGAGATGTAGGAAGCAATAGTAGATATGATACCTAGAGCAGCTCTCAAATTTCACATCGCCAAGCTACGACTGTGGAGGTGAGGAGCTGAGGAATCGATAGCCATGGAGCTCAAGAATCGATAACTATGCAGGTGAGGAGAAGAAGAGCGAAGTACGAACTGTGAACTGCGAGTGTGATGAGCTCACATGAAGAATGCGAGAAGAACGAACAGGGTGGAGAGCAAGGCATGGGACGGAGGAGAGGATCAGAGGAATTTAGAAATTCCTTCTAATTAGGTGGTATTTTAAATTCCCTTATTTTGAGTAAAACAAATACCTTATTAAAAACCAAGAATTTTAAATTCCTGATAATGAAACATCTAAACAAGGCATTTTAAAGTAAAACATTTTAAATACCCTCTAGAAATACTTCACCCTCTAATTTTATCCCATCCAAACATAACCTAAGTATTGATAGATGGTTATGAAAATATTATTATGCTTTTAAGTAAAAAATAATAATACTATTTATATAAATTTTTATCGCTGTGTAAGATATATTTGCCTCTTGTGATCTATATATTAATAGGTTTTACTATATAATTTCTATTTGCTTCATATAAATATTTACCAAATATTAATATTTTCTTATGGGACAAAAAGAAATATTAATAGACAATAATAAAATTAAGAAACTTTGTCAAAAAAAAAAATTTGTCTTTTTAATTTTTAAAATATATTTACCGAAACTAAAATGACAATTTATTTTTTAAAGTTTCAGTTTATTGATTTATTAACTAATAATCCCGTTAGGCTACTTATTATTTATTAATATAATCCTTTGATAAATTATAATTTTGTTTATTATCGTTTTTGCCTTAAACAGAAAAGTAATAATAGACAATACTAAAATAATAAACATTTAATGTCTTTTTAATTTTTAAATTGACAAATAATTCAAATATAAAAAATTTATGAGACTGGTAATCAACCTCTATAACAAAATGAAAAAACCAATAAATAAAGATATTAAGATTAAAATTACAAAAATTGAAATATTGAAAAGATTAATCATAGGCAAAATGGAAATGATGATTCAAATATTGATTCTGATGGATTCTGACAAATTATGTTTGTATGTTTTCAAAAGGGAAACATTTGAATGCTTTTTGGGAGCAGTATCAATGCATATTATAGCAAATATGAGAAAGGCATAATTAATTTTTTTTAATTATAGCTGATATGAAAATTATGGAAATGCATACGTATACCGTATTGACCTTTTTTTTTGAAAATAATTAATCTGGTTTCATTTATTAGCATTTTGTATTGGTTTTGTTTCAAAAAAATATTTACATTAATATTTCACATTGATTATTCCATCGCTTTTTTAAATCAGAAATTAAAACCTAACATCAAATTCATACTAGCAAATTAAAACATTCCATAAATATAATAAACAATCCAAAATTTTCACCATTAAAAAATGGTAGGCTGATTGCAAAAAATAAATTGTGGATGTCAATTGCTTGAGGTTGCAACACATCATACTTTTTTGGAGGGAATGCTTTAGAGGATGACACATGAGAGAGGAGTTTAAGGAGAGCTTGACACTTGTAAGTTTCTTCATTGAGATTATTCTCAATTGTATGTAGTATAGATATAGATACACAAATGGACTTATGGGCCCAATACCTAATACTCTAACAAGATGGAGGAATTGTCTTTATCTAGATTAAAATATGCAATTTATTGTTTCTCACATTTATAGAAAGGGTAATATTTGTGCTGATAAGTTAGCCTCTTATGGAATTAATCATAGAAGTTTTACTTGGTGGGATTTGATTCCCAAATTTATTAGTGAAGACTTTTTCCATAACAGGATAGGTCTTTCTAACTACTAATTTAGGTGATTTTCTTTTCTTCTATGGGTTTGGTTTATGACAGGGCCGTCTTAAACATTTTTGGGGCCCTGTTCTAATCTTAAAAATTGGACCCCTAATAAAAAAGAAGGTCAATTTTAATAATTAAATATTATTTCAAAAAGGTCAATTGTTCAAATCTTAAACACTTATTTCAGGACAATAAATGCAAAGAAGATTATTAAAATCCTATCAATACAACTTCAAACTAATATCAACCTTCTAGCTACTTAAAAAGAGCCATCCTTCTAACACTTTTTGAAGCAAATTCATCAACTAAGTCTTCATATTGTATTGTCTCCAAAAGATCATTCTCAACTGCTATCAATGCTAATCCATTAAGCCTTTCCTGTAACATGGTAGACCGCAAGTAAGACTTCAACAACTTCACTTTTGAAAAACTTCTTTATGCAGAAGCAACTGTCACGAGAATAATCAATAAAATTCTATATGCAATAGTTATATTAGGAAAACAATCTAAGCCTTTCAAAAATCTTAATATATGAATAGGTCCTATTTTTTCTCTAGGAAAGATTTCTCTTAGTAACTTTAATTCCACAAATAATTCATTCCCATCAATATCAGATAGCTCATTATGTTTCAATGCCTGTTCAAAATGACTACAACAAGACATCAAAGTTGCATCGTCCAATGATTGTAACTTGTGAGAAGTAAACAAGAAACCAAAAATACTTTCATACTCTTGGTATTGGTCAAATCTCTTATTAAGCGAAACAACGGCTTGATCAACAAGGTAAAGAAAATAATTCCTCTCCAGATAGCTCAATTGATGGGGTATTTAAATTCTCATCAAACTGTCTTTTTCTTCTAATTATATGCCTTTGAGGAAATACTGGGTCGATATTCAATTCAATAGCAATTTCCTTAGCATTATCCAAGGCATTATAAAAACCAGTTTCTCTATATCCCTCAAAAAATGAAATCAACCCCTTTATTTTTTCCATAGCAACATCAATAAGCATATCCTTTGATTGTAAAAGCTTGCTAACCAAATTAATTGCGGATAATATTTCAAACCAGATAATTATAGCCATTAAAAACTCAAAATCAACAAGCTCATTTGTTGCTAAGGATTTAGCTTCACTTCTTATTTTAGAATCAAGATCCTTTTCCGACACTTGAAGTAAAGCTTCTCTAAAATCTGACATTTGAGCTCTTATAGCTTTGACACTATCTACACGACTCTCCCAACAAGTGGATGACAATGATTTTGGACTCAACCCTTTTACATTATCTTTCAAAATTTGCCATTTATTAGTAGAATTGGCAAAAATTGTATAAATGCGTTGAACAACTCAAAAAAAATCTTGTGCTTTGATACAAGAGTTAGCCATATCACACAATGCCAAATTAAGACTATGACAACCACAAGGAGTATAAAACGCTCTCGGATTTATGTCTAAAAATTTCTTTTGTACACCTTGATGTTTTCCTTTCATATTTGACCCATTATCATAACCTTGTCCTCGCACATCAAATAAGTCAAGATCAAGATTTTTCAATTCATTTTGTAAAACATCAAAAAGCCCTTGGCCAGTTGTATCATTCACATTGAAAAATCCTAAAAAAGATTCCTCAATGCTAACAGAATTTGAAGAAATATCCACATATCTTATTATCAAAGACATTTGCTCTTGGTGACTAACATCACAATCAAGTATCACTGAGAAATACTTTGCTTGTTTGATTTTTCTAATGATTTCGGTTTTAATTGCAGAAGCAAGCAAAATTATCAACTCATTTTGGATGTTATGCCCAAGATAATGAAAGTGAATATTTTCATTTGTAATACGTCTAACATGTTCTTGGACAATTGGGTCAAATTCTGCTAACATTTCAATTAAGCCCAAAAAATTGTTATTGCTATTTTGGTACAATCTCTCATTAGAACCACGAAAGGCCAAACTATGTGTAGCAAGGAATTTCACTATTGAAATAATTCTTTTTAAAACATTTTTCTAGTGATCCTTTTCTTTCTCAATTAGTATTTGATTCATTTTATCAATAGTCTGATTCTTTTGCAGCCTTTGACGCAACTCACACAAAGTAGTCATACTCTTAACATGTTCCATGCCTGTCTCATGCTCTCTAAGTCTTTCACCAATATGGGCCCAATCACTAAAACCCTCATTTGTTAATTGGCCTCTACCAATCCCTCTTTTAAAAACTTGGCAACAAAAACAAAAGACTCTATCAAGCTTTTTCGAATAAACAAGCCAATCTCTGTCGCGCTTCTCTCCATTTGATAAAACTCTAGTATACAAATTAGTCGTAAAGCGTCTAGAAAATTTATCTTTAGGACCATTCACAATGGACAAATCTCTTTTAGGACCTTTCGTAACTAATAAATCAATCATTTTAGAATCAAGAGCATCCCAAATTCTTGGATCAAATATATCAAACGAATGTTCAAATGGATTTGCTTGCTCTAATGGATTATCATCTTCATTATCAAGTGAATTATTCAAATTAACACCATCACCATTTTCAGCACAACATTTTGATTATTCAAATTATCATTTTCAATGGGCACTTCACCTCTATTTTCCGGATCAACACTTTCATTCTCCATATTATTATTCTCAGTAGTAACCACATTTTCAAGAATTTAAACATCAACATTATCAACATTCTGATTTTCAACAGGAATTTGTGGTTCTTTTCTAAAAAAATTATCAAGAGCTACTCTTTGAGATTGAGTTAACTCTTCAAGTCTTTTCTTTTTTTTCCCGCTTCTCATATCCAAATTCATACTTTCTAATGTTAGGAGGCATAGTAAAAAAGACTAAGGTAAAGAAAGAAACAACCTGGATTTAGAAGAAGAGGCGGTGCTTGTGCGGCACAGGCTGTGCCACTGCCAGTCTGCCACCGCGCCAGTGCTTCCGTGCGAAGGTCGAAATGACGAAATGGAGACAAAGGCGGCGCACGGCCGTCGATGACAGTACCGTCGGGATCGAATCCGAACCTTTTGGTTCTGGGTGGTTGTGTCTCGAACTCGACGGTCACCCAACAAATAGAAGAAGAAAAGAGTGAACAGAAACAGCCAAAGAAGAAGAGGAAAGGAATCAGGAGAAAGAGAATTTCAGAGGGAGAGGATTCGGTTAGGGTCACAAACAATGACATTTAAACGTGAATTTGCACCCTAATGCTCTTCGAATTCCCTTAATTTTTGAGCTCCTCAATTAATTTCTTCTCATGTGATCCCCTCAATTCCTCAATCGATGATTTGATTCTGCTGTTGCTGAGTGGGAGTGCCCTGGTGCAGCGGTGCTCTTCGATCTCCTCTCACCCTCCCTCGTTCTCTTGCCTCTTCGATTTCCCTTCCTTTTGTTTGGGCCGAAATAAATTTTGGGGCCTCAAATTATGGGCCAAATTTTAAGCCCCAGTGCAACAGCACAGCATGCACACCTCTTGGCCAGCCCTGGTTTATGACCCCCATGTTTTTTGTATTCTTTTTATTCTTTTTTAATAATATTTTTGGTGTGCTGCAAATGATTGTTAGGAGTTGTAATGCCAACCTAGTTGAGATTGCTTCTCCCTATTGTGATGTTTTTGCATGCCAATTTTGTTTTAAAAAAAAAAAAGACTTACAGTGTGTCCTAGCCGTTTTCGTGAACAAACGATTAGCTACTCCTGATTTTGTGATAGAAAAAAGTTGTATGTTAACGTACAAATTGCTATTATGAAAATGGTAACGACGAACAACCAGGTCTGCATACCATGGAAAAGGAATTGGTTGCAATCAAGGGCGCATGGCTGCAATTTGACAAAAACCATTGGCGTTGTTCAGTGTGTGTCTGCATAGTCTGGAATGCCTGGCTGTTCTAGTGGGCTAGTATAGTTGATGTGGTTTTTTTATGTTGAATTGTTATGTACGGAAGTAGGTGAATGACTGCAACATATATTAAAAAAGGGAACGGATTCTCTCCCATTTGTTTCTCTTGAGTTTTCTTCAATTCCCAAATCTTCACCCTTAAATAATTTCTCTCCTTTATTTCCAATATTCAAAATCCTCCCACCCCTTTTATTTTCAAGGGTCAGGATCCCGCTGCAGAAAATTTTCACTGCAGGGGATCCATTTCCATTAAAAAAATGGTTTAATTAAGTTTTTAGTCTCTAAAAAGTGAGTCAATTTTGGTTTTGATTCTTGCACTTTTTTTCTTTGGTTTTGTCATTGTTGTTATTATCCATCTATTAAGTGATAACGCAGATAACGACTTTCATATCAACATTGCCATGTAGACTAATTTTATAATATTTAATGTCACGTAGGATTAAATATTAATTTTTTACATTCTTTTAGTCAATTTGTACTTTTTTATTTAATAAGTTTATAATTGGTTGACAGTGTAAAAAAATCTTTATACTGACAGTGTATTAAAAGAATATAAAAAATTAATATTTAATCTTACGTGACATTAAATATTATAAAATTAGCATATATTAGTAGTGCTGACTTGACGGTTCGTTAGCCACGTTAGTACTTAACCAATGGATAGTAATGATAGGGATCAAAACCAAAGTTGTGAAACTTGTAGGGATCAAAACCAATGAAAAAAAATATAAAGATCAAAAACAAAACTGACTCACTTTTCAAAAACTAAAAACTTAATTAAACCATAACAAATTGACATATTTGTATTAAGCATGAATTGAACATGATGTATATGTTGCCTGGTAGTTGAATATGGTATGTGTGATGACTCTTGAGGCAGCTGGGTATAGTTGACACTTGACATTGAGATTCTATTGTGAAATATTGAAATGGCATCACTACAGATAGCGCTCTTGTTTTGTATCCTCGAGCCTCGGTTTCTACCTTCGGATAAATATAACTTTCTGAGATTTGTGCGTGTTGTGCAATGCAATCACACAACAAATAACACAAACCATCACAGTACTACTGATAAAAAAAAAAAACATTACAGTACAATTTTTTTGGTGTCAGTATGGGTGGAGAGTAAGGTGACTACTTGAGAACGCAGATGATATTAAGAAGTGTTATTTCCAAAAATGAATTATTTGGTAACCATTAGATAAAAGGGTAACCAAGTAAACTTGTTAGCCGACAATATTCAAAAGCTAGTCGAACGAAAATTTTTATTGACAGACGATTGGTGAATTGAGTTATTAAAGATCAGTTAATAAATTATTAAGTTAAGTTGTTATATTTGGATTTATGAAGTTATAATGAAGTGATAATAATAATCGAAGATGAAGGATAATTGAAGATAGGCAAACTTCGAACGGTTGGACACTTCGAATCGTTTGCTCCAAAAATAGTGGGTTATGGATAAAGAATTGTTGCCAAATTGAAATATCAAGATAACATTGTTTCAAAGACAAGGGAAAACGTGCGAAAGCAGTTGCTAATGGATAAACACAAAAGCATGTCTGGAATGTAGGGGTTTTTCGTTGGACGTGGGTAGCCGTTAGTAGTTAGCCGAGTTAGTTGGTTATTTTTGTCAGCCATTATACACAGGATGTTGAATTTTAGGATTTAGTGGCCAATAGAAGTAGTTTTAGCTTAGCTTATAATTTTGTCTATAAATATGAGTTGTATATACGAGTTTTGGACACATCAATATAATCAATACAACTTATTATTTATGCATTTCTTTACAAGTTTTTACGTTTCTGCAATTTTCCTTTGTTTTTATTTTCATCTTGTCACACTAAACACTCGTTGGAGTAGTCTAGGAACCCACAACTAGGAGACAGAGTCCCTTTCCTAGTGTAGTTGACTGGTCAAGGGGAATCATAGGAGGCGAAACATCCGAAGGTTCGGCTAACTCAAATTTGCCAGATAACAAATTTGGCACGCCCGATGAGACCAGTAAAGGTGAACATTTTGGGAAGTTTGCCTCTCTTAGTTACGATTTTTATTGGCGTATGAATTTATGCTCTGGAAAAAGCTTAAGAAATATGGAGCCTTCGCAAGGGAGAAATAAAACTGAACCAAGAAAGGCGACTGAACCTTCAGTCACATTGGGGATGCCTTCATCCCCACCTTCATGGTCTACAACTCGTCGTGCCGAGTCAATCACCACCCAAGGCTAGGTCATCAACGACAACCGATGGAGCTGGTCAACCTCAGCCGAAGGTAATGACTATTTCTTTCATCAAGCAACAAATCAATCTGGGCATGAATAAGCTCATGTACCAGATCTCTAAACAATTGGCAGAGATAGTAAAGCCAATGGTACACAATGAGGTGCATATGGCAATAGATAACTGTTGGGGAATCAAGAGGTAAAATTTTTAAATCTATTTTCAAACACCTCGAGCTGAAAAAAAAACTTTTTACATAAGGATCTCGCATTGCACATGAATTACAAAAATTAGCATTTATTTGTTGAAGCGTAGCTTTACCACGAACACTGTGAGCACGTCAGCAACACTGGTTAATCATGAACACTGGGGAGAGAGTAGCAACTTGATCAACACAGCTACAACGCAGCAGATCCGATGAACACTACTGCTACAACCACAAAAGGAGAGGTTCTTTTATAACCAGTATTGCAAGGTAACAATACCTCTACTCAGTCCACGCGAGCAAACCACCGTCAGAGATAGCGTAGTACTAGCTATCACGATTGGAAAGCGGCGCAACACACAAAGAGAGAAAAGGAGCGCGGCTGTCTGGGTGTACAATAGCTGTTATGAGTGCTCTGTGTTGTATCTCTCTTAATTGACGTGACTTACTCATAGATGTCACCCACTTAACCTATCCCTATTAGGTTACTGTACATAGGGGTGGGAATAGGCCAAGCCGCTCGTCGGGAGCCTATGGCCTAGCCTATTTAAGGCCTAGTCTGGCCTAGCCTATTTAACAAAAAGACCAGGTCAAGGCTTTTTAAAAAGCCTATATAGCTAAAGAGGCCAGGCTAAAGCTTTAAAAAAAGCCTATTAGACCTACCAGATCGACCTATTTAACATACGTACACATATACATAATATATAATTTAATATATAATACTATAATATATTATTTATAATATTTATAGCATTTGAAAGTAAAGGCCTATTGATCCATTCAAATGTAGAGGTCTACTTGCATATTTATTTGTGAAGGCCTAACGGCCTATTTATCAGTATAGGCCTGCCAACTTCTTTATCATTAGAGGCTGACAAACCTATTTACAAATGAAGGCCTATGACCTATTTATAGGTGGAGGCATATTTAAAGGTTTTGTTGAAAAACAGGTTTTTAAATAGGCTTCCAGGCCAAGCCAGGCTTTGAAGTAGGCCAGGCCAGACCTTAAAAATTGGCCTATATCAGGCTAATAGGCCAGGCTCATGCCATGAGATTGGAACACAAGCCAGGCTTAGACTTGTCAGGGCCTAGCTCGGCCTATCCTATTCCCACCCCTAACTGTACACTGCAGGCCCAATGTTTAATTATTAATTAAATCATATTAAATTAATCAATTAAACTGATCCTATTTAATTATTAATTAACTCATATTTAATTAATCAATTAAATTAATTCTCCGAACATTTGCTCTATGCGTGTGACCCTATAGGTTCTCAATTAATTGGCAATAATATTAATTATTATTAATGATTAATTAATATTATAAATAATTAACTGCATCTAGCAATACATCATTGTTACCCAATTAATTAGAATACTGGTGATACAATTAAAACCATATTGTACCATATTTAATGTGAAGTCAACGTCCTTTCGTCTCAATGTCTTAATTGGACACAAGGCATAAATGTGTCATCCTTGTTAAGTCCAATTATTTATTTACTGATCTAGTAATTGACGTACGATCATATGGGCTCAATATCTCATATTGTCCCACCTTAGCATGGCCATGCATTTTTACGTCGCATACCATCAAGAGGCCTATAGACATTACTTCTGTTATGTAGGAGGGACGAATCCTATCTAAATCACTCACATTTCTCAATATGTTTCATTGAAGGCCCAATAACTATCTTTATAGTTATCCTGCTATAGACACCGTTTAGTAGTATCAAAGCCTACAACTACATATGTTAGGAATCGTAGTGACTTCAAGTCGAAGGACCACTTTACTATGGTTATCATGAAAATCGTTTATGCCATTTACATAACTATTTATGCAGCGTTCTCATAGCTGGTCACTCTAGTATAAATATTCCACTAATATTTATACCTATGTGAAGATTTGATATCTTATATCTATGACCCGTCAGATGTGGTCATCCATACACTCACATAATAGTCTCGATGTATTATTATTGCCCTTATTAATAATGATACTTGACTATGAATAATTTAAGAATAGTGTTCTATTATTTAATGGTGTCTCACGATCAAGTCATACTTGACGTTCCATTAAATGAACTACCTATTCTAAGGACTTTATTATGCTATAAATATGATGATAAAATATAACACAATAAATAAATGTCGTATACATATATCAAATATATGATCAAAGTCATGATACAAATGATTATCTATTCAAAATAGATTGGCCACTAGGACTTATACCAACAATCTCCCACTAGCACTAGAGCCAATCGGGCATCAATATAACACCCATCGATCTAGTGTGAGTGTCATGCTACCACTGAGCAAGAGACTCCAATAGTGGATTGTTCAGTGTTGTCATTCTGCACATCTTCACAGCTCCTTTATCAATCATATATCGAATGAGATGGAAGCACCTTAGTATATGTTCGAATCACTGGTAAGATCAAGTTTCCTTAGCTAACGCGATTACTCCATCATCATTGTAACATCCCAAAAATCATATGTCTGTCTTTTAACTGTTTGTGTGAATAACTTGACTGAGAACACAATTTGGTTAATCATAATCATAAAGATAGTTAATAATTGGAAATTCACATTTGAATTTCAAATATGAGCTTAATAATTATAAAATGTTGTTTTGAATCCAGTGTGCTATTTTGAGTCGGAACTAGGGGTGGTAAAATGGGTTGGGCCCGACGGGCCAACCAGTTTAACCTGCCTATTTTGGCGGGTTGGGTTAAGGTTCTCAACCCATCAACCCGTTTTGACCCGTCCCGCTTAACCCACCAAGAGCCAACCCGCCTATTCTAAAAATATATATATTTTAATTAGTTTTTTACTATTTTAATAGTTTGAAGGCGGGGCAGGACGGGTTGATCCGCCAACCTATTTTTAGTTTTTATGCCTAATTTCTATATTTTATAAATTTTTTTATTTTTTATTTTATTTTTTGGCGGGTCAACCCGCCAACCCATCAACCTATTTTTCTAGTTTTTTGTTTTTGGCAGGCCAACCCACCACTAAGCGGGGTGGGTTAGGAGGTCTAACCCATTTTGTTCAAGCGGGTCAACCCGCCCCGCATCGTTTTAGGCTGGTTGGGACAGGTTGGCCCATTTTGCCACCCCTAATCGGAACCGATAAAAATATTATTATTTTAATCGGGACCACATTACCTTGAGATGGGTGCCAGGGCCGTGGGATTTGTTCTAGCCCGGAGCCGGGAGTAGTTCATGATTATTTATCACGTTTCACGAGGAGATGTCACATTTTTGTCAATTCATGACAACCTTTCAACTTTGTTAACTTTTCCTTTTATGGAAAAAGTTAAACTACTTAGTTTTGGTTAATCTCTACAACTTTCAAAATGGTGTCAACACCTATGTACCTTCATCAATCTTGGCCCTCCATTTCCTTACACCAATTCCCATCCATGTCATAACAACATGACCAAAAATTTGGTGATGAACACCTATGGCCATTTGGCCATTTAGTGTTATAAACACTAACCAACTTCATTTGTATTCACTTTTATGAATCAAAACCTATTCTCTCAAGAACATTCATATAATCCTCTCTTCTCTCTCTTACTCTTTCCGTTCGGTTCTCACCCTAAACACCATCATCCAAACTTCATTTTTAATTTCTAATACCGTAGTTGTTCTTGCCTTAGCCTTCTAAACATATTTGGTGAAGAAAGTTTCTTGATTGAAGGAAGTTTGTTCTTGACCTTCAAGAACACCATCTTGATCTTCAAAGTGTTCTTCCTTAGGTAAGCTTTGATCTTCATTTTCTCTTTATTTCCTTACTTTAAATCATGAGTGAACTTCTTCTAGTTCATGATCTTTACAAAACACGTTTCAAAACGTTGTTCTTTCTCTCTAGAGGTTTCGACCTCTCCTTGCTCTTGGAGTTTGGAGTTTTGATCATCCTAAAGATTTTCATCAAGGTAATGGGGGAGTGAACCACATCACACCACATTGGTGGTGGTGGTGGAAATGGTTTATGGGTTTGGTTTGGGGAAAAGCCTAAACCAAGGGTTTTGCCACTTTCTCTATTTGGTTCTCTATGAGAACAATGTTGTAATAATTATTTATTGCTTGGTTTGTCTTTATTGATGTGTTTGAATGGTTGAAAATAGCTTTTATGTGTTGGAAAACCCTAACCTAGGGTTCCTCCATCTTTTTGTTGAGGCAAAATAGGTTGATTGGTCATATACGTTTATTTAAATTTTAACATCGGTCTCATAAGTTTTATTTTTTTCAAATTGGTCCTACACATTATGTTTCGTTTTCATGTTAGTCCTTTCCGTCAATTTCGACCTAACGGCGTCAGATTAAAAGCCATGTGTAGCACTAATATTATAGCCACGTCAAGCCAAAACTGACGGCGTTAGGTCGAAATTGACGGAAAGGACTAATGTGGAAACAGAATATAACGTGTAGGACCAATTTCAAAAAAATAAAACTTATGGGACCGATGTGAAAATTTAAATAAACGTATAGGACCAACCAACCTATTTTTCCTTTTGTTGAAAAGAGTTTGTGAAAATGTGATTTTCGGATCTCATCTTGTGTGAGTCATTTCGATTTTTCTCTCAAACTAGACCTTGGATTTCAAAACTTGTTTTTTAACCTAAAACTAGACATCTTGGGCTTCATTTTGAGCACATATTTCGTGTGGTTTCATGAAGATTTGACCCTTGACAACTTGTTTCAATCTAAGCATAAAATTATGTCTTGGATTCTGACATCAGTGACTTATTTCGTGAAACTGTACTAACTTGGTTACTGTTTGTGAAAATAAATTTTATATCCAAATAGTAGACATTCTAAGCTTTTATATGAGTCCTCATATGCTCAAATCCGAGTTCGTTTGGTCAATCAATTGTTTGTCACAAGTTGATGCTTGAAATGCTGAAAATTCTGTATACGGGTTTTGTGTTGATTTTTGGATTTGGATGTTATGTTGTTATTCATGTTGATGCATTGTTGATTACTCTTTCTTATGATGGATGTTGCTGAAGCAAAATCTTCACATTAAACCTAGTATAGGATTCGGCCAAAGCATAAATAAAAAGGATTTTCAACTTCAATCTTTGAAACTTAAATGATTGTACAACTCTAAAATGGAATCAATGAACGGTGAACCAAAGCAAAACAAAGAAACATTATTTGAATGAAACACAACCTTATATTCATTCATAAGATTCTTAAAACAAGGGAAAAATTATTTTGATCCTTAAGTTATGGCTTAAGTAAATCAAATGATATTTTGAAAATTAATGAATCAAATGTTCTCAATAACAAACAACTTTGAGAAAATCTTATGTAACATTCGGTTACTAAGTAGGTTTTGAACGTAAAACCAATCTTTGATTTCAATGCAATATATGTTTTCAAGTTTAACTATAAATGATTTCATTTTAAAAGGAATTTGGACTTAAGAAGATTCCTCTTCTTAGTTAAAACAAAGGAGTTATGTACTCACTTCTTTACAAAGAGTTTATACACTCATCTTCTTTTAACAAAAGCAATGGTACTTTCAAACTGAGTTTTTGAACAAAGTGAAGTATTCGAAAAGGAAAATATTTTAAGCCATCATAAGTATTTAATAAACTTATGATAGGGTTTCATAAAGTTAAAGGATGTTTTTTTTTTAAAGAGATTTGAATTTGCCAAATAGAAAGACAAAAGAGTTTTGAACTCAAAACTAAGAATTTTTCCTAAGTTAAAACCCTAAGTCAAATAATTGACTTAGAGTGAAAGAAAGAGATAAGGAAGTGTAATGTGTGGTGGAACAAGATCATATGTTACACCATTGATGATTCATTCATCAATCGATTCATAAGACTTAAGTGAATCAAGATGTATTTCATTACTTGGAAGACAAGTACCCTCTAACTTAGAAAGGATCCAAGACTTAACTAGAGGATTCTCAATCCTTCTTCATAAGACATTTAGGACTTGAGAAACATATCATAGGACACGAACACAAACATGAAACGTTTTGGTTTGGAACAGTAGTTCGATGACGGGCCGGTGAGTCCGACTCGAGGACATCGTCTAACTGTATATGTGATGACTCGATCCCAGAGGGATCATGATACTTATCCAGTGGATAAAATTTTAAAACACTTTATTGGTGAAAGACCTATATGAGAAGATTCCTGTGGAATCACGAGGTTTATCCGGTGGATAGACATTTTATCCCATCTGCTTTGTGTAAGCATTGGCATTATGTTGCATGAGTCTGTAAGGCCTTGAGCCTAGGAAGTTGAGCTTACACCTTGATGCGGGTGCGAATCTTATGGTGACGATCTTAAATGGTCTTGAGGATGTCAGGGTTGGAGATTCCATAAGTGACCAGTTGGTGATTCTTCTGTGTCGTGGTATTCCGCGCACTGCTATGACATCTTTGACTAGATGTCGTACTTTTCATGTTTGGTGTAGAGTGTTTCCGTAAAAGCCAGATAAGTGCACAATCACGAATGTTGTAGCATCTTGCCCATGGTTGGCATACACGAAACATGTCCTCCCATTCACTCTCTCCGACGTTTGTTAGCTCCATGGAGTAGGGGTCAGAGTTTTACCCTTGTGGCATATGGCATTGAGTCATGTACATCGCATTGTATTGAATAACTGTTGATGGATACATTTACATGTTATACTTTATTATCTTGTGTTGATGATGTCTTATGCTGTTGATTGAATAATATGAGATATTGAGATGTATAATATGCATGACTAGTATTTTGTTGTCTTGCGTGTCGTACTGTTTTTACTTCTACTATGTGTTGTGCTGATGAATGAGAATCTCACCTTATTACTTTGTATTGCATCGTTGTGTGCTTCTCTGGTTGTCTCCCGAGAAAGTAGTGTTAGCAAGACTTCACCCGACGCTTCGGATGCATCTCTCTGTTGAGCCTCCCAGTGGTTCTAACGTTTGGACATCTAGCCATGATGGGCTTCTAGCATAGTACATGGGAAGAGCCACACTTGCCATCCGCAGAAGTCTTACATGAAGAAGGGTTCTTAACCGCTCCGAAGCTTGTCTTCATGTTGTCTGCTGTCAGGCTTGTAGTCATAGTGGAATGCTAGGTGGAATTTTCTACCGATGCGTTCAGTGCCTCCTCCCTCTCTTGAGGATAGGCTGCTTGTTGGCAGAGTTGTGTCTGAGGCAACTCTTATGACGTCTTCCGTAGGAATACCAGTAGTAGTCCTTGCTAGGATTCCTGTTAGAGTTCACCCGACGCTTCAGATGCATCTCTCTATTAAGCCTTTCAGTGGTTCTGGCATTTGGACATCTAGCCATGATAGGCTTCTAGCATAGTAAATGGGAAGAGCCACACTTGCCATCTGCAGAAGTCTTAGATGAAGGGTTATTAACTACTCCGCCGCTTGTCATCATGTCGTCTGCTGTCAGGGTTGTAGCCATAGTGGAATGCTAGGTGGTCTTTTCTACTGATGCGTTCAGTGCCTCTTCTTTCTCTCTTGAGAATAGGCTGCTTGTTGGCAGAGTTGCGTCTGAGGCAACTCTTGTGACATCTTCCGTAGGAATACTAGTAGTAATCCCTGCTAGGGTTCCTGTTAGACCTCGTTTGACAGGTCCTGCTTGGAAGGCAAGAAGTGAGGAGATTAGGAGGGAGCTGACCTATCTACACCTTCCTATCCCTCTCGCTTGTCTCTCCGTAAAGGAGAAGTCAGAGGAAGCATTCAACGGTTGATCCGAGAGATGTCTTCCGGTGTAATCTATTGTCGACCAGTGTAGGGTGTCAGAGTGTCTGTACGTTTCCTTTATCTTTTGTGGATCTACGTCTCCAAGTACCTTATGCTTAGGAGTTGCGTCTCCAATTCTTTATGTTGAGTCTGTATCTTTCTGTTTACTTTATGTAGTCCGGTTGGGTTTAAATGTAAATCCTTTATGAACTTATGATCTTATATTATGAAATGTTTCTATTTACCTTACACGCATAAATGGTTACAAGCTTTTATAATTATGTCTTGTGAAAAGGAAAATTTTACCCCATTTTCTTAAATGATTTTATTTAACTCGTTTTTCGGCCTTATAATTTTATAAAATGTCCGTTATGTGATGCCCGGAAAGGGTGTTACAATCATTGCAACAAGATCAATGGAGTTCGCGAAGTTAGGAACTACAATAAGTTCATAAATGAACTTCCTGATCCAAACGGCCTCTAAATCTATATTTAGGGCAACTATATACTTGGCCCCTATAATAAAATCAGCAACTGTCTCAAGCTTGAAACCTTTTCAAGCTCACAGTGCCACCATTAAAGCAAAACACAAACCCAAACTACAATCTAAAGTTATCTTTAACAGTTTGGAAGCTAGCATCGGTGTAACTTCTTATAACGAGCTCTTCCTCACCATCACAGATCAATAATGAATCCTGAGTTCTTCTCAAGTATCTCAGGATATTCTTGGTTGTAGTCCAGTGACCTTTAATGGAATCAGATTGGTACCTGCTCATCATGCTCAAAGCATACGAGATATCTGGTCGAGTATATATCATGGCATACATAATAGATCCAATTGCCGAAGTATAAGGAATCTCATTCATGTGTTCCTCTCTTCTGGGTAGAAGGGGGTTATGCCTTTGAAGGCATATACCATGTGGCATAGGAAAAATTCCTTTCTTAGAATCATCCATGTTAAACTGCTTTAACAGTTTGTCTATGTCTATACTCCGACTCAGACCAAGCAATATCAATGATCTATCTCCATAGATTCGGATACCTAATACATAGGTCCCCTCGCATAAGTCTTCCATCGAGAAACAATTTCCTAACCATGTTTTCACATTTTGTAGTGTAGGAATGTCGTTTCCAATAAGTAGTATGTCGTCTACATACAATACGTGAAAATATTTATGCTCCCACTAACCTTCTTGAATCCATAAGGTTCATCCTCATTCTTGATGAATCTGAACTGTCTTACAGTATCATCAAAACAAAGATTCCAATTTCTTGAAGCTTGCTTTAATCCATAAATGAAACTATGCAATTTGCATACCTTTTCTAGCATTCTTTGGATCGACAAAACTCTCAGGTTCTGTCATGTACACATCCTCATGAATATTCCTGTTGAAGAATGCAGTTTTGGCATCCATTTGCCATATATCATAGTCATACTATGAATTTATTTGAAACCTTTTGCGACCAGTCTTGCCTTGAAAGTATTCACAATACCATCCATATCAGTCTTTTTGTTGAAGACTCTCTTGCACCCTATGGGTTTTACACCTTCTGCGGCTCCACCAAGGTCCAAACTTGGTTTGTGTACATGTATTCTATTTCAGATACCATGGCCTCTAGCCACTTCTCAGATTCAGGGCCACTTATGGCCTCCTTGTAGGTAACAGGCTCATTTTGATCCATGAGCAATGCATCATATGACACCCATTACCTCGCATGTGATAATAATAAAAAAAAAATCATATAAAATAAAATCAATAAATTAAAACCAAAGGGGTAACAAGTACCACATGATCCAAAACGTTTAAATATAAATAACAATTGCGGAAAAACATAAACATAAAATAATCTAAATCTCGATGTCAAATATCAGAGCTGGTGACCACTACCGATAATACATCGGAAAACAATTAACATAACTAAACTATACTATGCACAGACGATCTCCTCGGGATCACTCCTTAGCGGGCTACTCACCATCCTCTACATAACCAAAGGTACACGGAAAACAACAACAGTGGGGAGTAAGGAACTGTACGTATAAACATAAATGGAATATAGCAGTTTAGCAAGATGATCATGCAGTATACAAAACATCATAAAATAATGTATTATAACATATTTCATCACATCACATTATAAGCATGCTATGCGATGCAAAACTACCCCAATACTCCATATGCACTGTAGATCCAATAACTAACTCAGGAAGACGATTTTGGAGTTACATATCCACATTGGCCAATAAGTACCAGCGCCAGTAGTTCACCAAACTCATGGGTGAACCCCTTGGATAGCGATCCACCATACTCTCGGATGAACCACCACAGATGCACTTGATTCACCTAACTCTCAGATGAATCACCGCGGACGGCCAGTTCGCCATACTCTCGGACGAACTCCCCAGCCATTGTAACTTCCCCCAACTAACAACACCATGTCATGATGCATGCAATGCTAACATACAAACAACATGGCAACCATCGCCATCAACACCATTAACAAAGCTATCGACTTTGACCAATAAGCATTCAAGTGATTTATCAACAACACACTTGACCAATAAGCATCAAGAGTGATTTAACCAACAACATTGATAACAGTATGTCGTCATCAATAACATTATCTTCTTATCGAATAATCTCTTTATTAAGTCCTCATTATTAAATCTTACCTTATTATTATCCTAGTTCATTAACTATCCTCAAGGTCATGTTTTATAGTCACTTATATCATATTTTATCCCAAAAGGTTATTAATTCTCTTTTTATTTAAAACTTTGAAGTTTTCTTAATTCTGACAGTGGCACGGCTTGAGCATTAACGTGCTCATCAGGGTCATTTTTCTTGTTTTTCTGACACGGACGTGCTACTGAGAGCACGGGCGTGCTGGCTTCACTGAGCATAGAGCACAGGCATGCTCAACGCTGTTGCAGCATCCTCAGTTATGGGAAACTTAGCGTTTTCTCTAATTTTCAACACTCCGAATCAATTCTAAGGTTCTTGACTAATCCATTGGCATTAATCTCACCCCTCATCAACATCTTTATGTTTTATGCACATCAATTAGATTAATCCTAGTTTTAGGTTCAGCACTAACATCCCTATGTCTTTTATTAACATAGTTTTAACAGTAGTTTCCATCATACCAACTCATATAATCATGGCATATCAACAACATCATCAACAACATAATAAACATCATGCCAAGGTCATATAAATCAATTAAACAATCAGCATCATGCATAAACAACCATAACAACTTCATACATCAACTAAGTCACATAACACACAAATAGGGTCATGGATTAACCCTCATCTTACGATAACCTAGAACCTATATGCTTATACTATTCTCTTCTCCCCATACCTAGCGTGACGATTCCAGCCTACGAATCAACAAGAGCGAAGTCCATGCTTGACTCCTTCGCACGGGTTTGGTAGGTTCAGCGAGCTTTAACCAAGAACGTCAAGGTAAAAGGATAAGTTAATTCCCCAAAAAAGAAAAAGGAAAGGTAATTAACACAAGGGTTGCAAACACACCTCGATTAGATCCTTGGGGAACTAATCTGCCAGTTGTCATTCACACATTGGCACACGAATAACGAAGTCTGGTTCGATAGGGAGGAAACAGTTCAACACAAAACTCAAGGATTCAAAAGGAAAGGAGACCTTGGAGTAACACTAAGCAAGCGACTTATCCCTAATCGCAATGAAAAACACCAAAGGGTTATGTTCTTGATGAAGAACACCCAAAACAAGGATTGGAGATTGAAGAATGCTCAAAGGGTTCAATAGGGTGTTGTTACACATCACCTTCTTGAGTTAGGAAAAGTCCATATCTCTTAGGTTTTTTATATGATCTGTTTGACATACGCGGTTCTTGTGTTACTTAAACCAATGGTTGAATCACAACATATTGTGGAACCAGTTCTTGTTCCATTGCAGGCGGGTAAGTACTCTGTGGTGTTTGGGTTTCTCCAAGTTTTTACATTCCTCCCACTGTCTCCCTTGGAGATGTGTTCCTTCTTAAGGAACACTCCAGTTATAGTGACAAATATTTTGTCCTCAGATGTGTTGTATAAATAGTATCTGTTTGTTTCCTTAGGACACCCCACAAAGATACATTTGTCAGACTTGGGTCAAAATTTATCTGAGACGAAATGCTTCAATAAACTTGCCACCCCAAATCTTAATGAAAGGCATACTTGGTGGCATACCAATTCATATCTCATATGGTGTCTTTCAGCTGTTGTAACACCCCGTTTTTTTTTTTTTTTTTTAAAAAACTTTCTAATATTAATTAAACAGTATTTACGTGTTTGTATTTTATTAGAGGGTCTAGAGAGTGAAATAAAATAAACTGAGGGCGTAGTCAAGCTCTACGCTATCGTAGGAAGCTACGGTTAAATTTTGGGTCAAAAACTTAGATGGAACCCGGTCTGCGTTTTCCACTGACAGTTGTGTTTTACTACTATAATGACCTAATTTTGACCTGTGAACGAGGCAGTTAGTCTTATAACCACGTTT
This sequence comes from Ammopiptanthus mongolicus, assembly GCA_039655645.1. Classification (NCBI taxonomy): domain Eukaryota; kingdom Viridiplantae; phylum Streptophyta; class Magnoliopsida; order Fabales; family Fabaceae; genus Ammopiptanthus; species Ammopiptanthus mongolicus. Next base: position 14,255,278 of record CM077350.1, on the reverse strand, counting down.
CCTACATTTTTGCTAAAATTGGTTTTTGACCTTCAAAAGTGAAAATAATATAAACTATTCGGACGAATACTTGAACCGGGAGACAAACGAAGCTGTGTATGGATTTACCGGGACCCGCTAACGGATAAACACGAAGTCACATCAAGTCAAATCACCTGGGAATGCGTGCCGGAGTCATGATTACTTTTTGAAAATATCTGGACGCGAAAAGACCAAAATGCCCCTGGTTTTCTTCAAAATTACCATTTTACCCTTGTGTGAAAAGATCAAAATACCCCTAAGTGGATTTTTTTTACCCCTCTCCTTTCTCTTTTCTTCGGCCCCTTTCTCTCTTTCTTCCTCCTCCATTTCTTTCTTCTTTGTCTCCTCCATTTCTTCACTTTTCCTCCATAACTTTCTTCATTTTTTATTAAGTTTTCCTTAAGGATTTTCAAGACACTTTGAGAAGCAAAGTTGATCACCTCATCCATCTTCATCATCTAGGAGGTATAGACTTCACTCTTGAGCTCTCAATCTTCATCTTACTCCATTAAATTCTATGGTTTCAAGTTTAAGATCCAAACTTCAAAAATCTCTAAAAAATTGTAGAAAAATCCTTTTAATGCCAAACCAAATTCTATGATCTAGTTTCATCCTCTTCTATCACTATCTAAGAGCATGAAATCAAATAATCTTCCTAGCCTAATTATTTTGGAGGAACCAATGCAAGGAAAAATTTGGGGAAAATGAGTTTTGTTTCAATTTTTGTGAAATGATTCTTGATTTCACATATTTCATTCCATGATCATGTAAGCCAAGTGATTAGAAAACCAAATCAAACTCTCACCTATCTTTAATGGTGATGGCCGAAACCCTAGCTTGTTGATTGAAGCGGTTTTGGTTTAAATCTTTGACAATTAAGCTTTGGATTATGTCTTAGTCATGCTTAAGGATCATTGATCCAAGAGTTGGCAGACTTTCAACCTCTCTAGCTTATTTAATTAAATATGGCCAGCAGCCTTAGTCATAAGGATTAGGCAATTTTTGGTTGAACTGTACTGATTTCTGGTTGTGTTCTGTTGTAAAGGATCAGACAGTGTTCGAACGTTCGACAGTGCACCTGATTGACAGTTGCCGAACCGCAGTCGGAGCTGCACCAGGAACATTACTATGGTGGGGAGAAAGAATTGATATCGTTGGGAAGGCAAGCTTAGTATAGAATATATAAGTGTGTAGGGGAACCTTAAACCCTACCAGAGGTTGAGCTCTGGATAAAGTGCCTGGTGTAACATCCCGGTTTTTCAGTGAACTCTGATCAGGTTGGTTAATCTCGATGGGAGCTTTAGATGATTGTGTGAATTGTTGTGTTTTAGTTTTAGACCTAGTTTGAAGCTTGGGAATAGGCTTGAACAAGATTGGAGGTGCCTAAGATGTTAAACGAGTAATTGTGGAAGCTAGAAGTTCTTCTCTCGCTGAGCTGACGCTCAAGCGTCGGAGAATTCAACGCTCAAGCGTTACGACGCTTAAGCGTGGGAGGAGACGGAGTGGATAAGGTCCCACGCTCAAGCGTGGAGAGAACTCAACGCTAGAGCGTGGCAACGCTCAAGCGTGCAAATTGATGAACGCTTAAGCGTGGACAGCAGAACCGATAAGTGGAGCTTCCACTTTCATATTCTCATTTGCATGAAATCTCCTAAGTTTTCTACAACTAATGAGAGAAGCTCTGAGTTTCTAGAGTGAGAAAGCTCGAGGTTGAAGGTGATCGAAGTACCAGAACGCGATTCCGACTATACCATTGTGATCGCGGCTGAGTTATCTACAACTCTGACGGATTGGTTTTTCGATTCGCCACAGGTAAACTCGGATCCCTAACACGTGCTCTTCGTGTTCTTGGTGTCCTTCGAGTCTTTACCTTTTCTTTGATCTTTTGGGCTTGCCCTGGGGCTAACACTATTGTATATGTGTTGTGCTCGTTATTAGGGCAAAGTGCGTGCTCGTGATTTCCCGCAAATTGGGGACTAAGACCGCGGCTACCAAGGAGATTGGGGCTGTTCCTGGAGCTGCCATTGAAGGTGCGCTGTGAGCTTGAGAGAGTAATGCCATTGCCATCGGGAAGGCAAAAGTAATGTATTTGTGATTTATGCTATGCGTAGGGAAGCCCTATGAGACGACCCGCCGTCCCATCAGTAGAACCTAATATATTAACTAATCTTAATCGCATAATAAACGTTAGCGCGCCTTATTAAAACGAAGCGAAGCGAAAAATTTAGCGCGGAAGCAGACAAATACACGGCACACAACGCTTCAGAGTACACAGCTTAAAATATAAAGAAATATATCACATACAGTATTGCCCCATCAGTAGGGCTACAGTAATACAGTAATACATACGAGTATACTCCTACAAACCAAAATAAGACCAAAATAAAAGTATGAAAGGTAGGCCGAGAGATAGCACTCCGACTAATCACGATCATTGCCCAACCTCTCGAGGCTAGGGTCCGCGGCACGTCCTCCAGCGTCAGGCTCGTAAGGAATGCCGTCCAGCTCTTCAGCAACTGGTTCCTCCTCGGGGTCTTCCCATAAAATAAGAGCAACACATACAGAAAAATAGCGGGAGATAAGAAACATATATCATCAATATGGGAGAGGGGCATCAGTACAGCATATATATATACATCACACAACACAGATAACATATATAGCACAACTTCATCCATCTCTTAAGTCACCAATCTCAATCATCTCAAATATCATTCTCTCGAATAAGCCTATAGGAGGGATACTAGTCCCTATGTATATGCTGTCTTCCCTATATGCATGTCGGCCGATACATCACGTCCCCAATTGGACATCCCCGTCGGGATCACATCACATCACATCACATCATATCCCGCCTCGGGATTTTACGTAACGTCCCCAATTGGACATCCCCCTTTGGGACCAAATGCTGTGGTATAAAATGTTATGAAAATGCAACAAACATCCATCGCAGGTTGATATCGGAACCTCACGCCTAAACACTCGTCCACGACCACGACACATCGCATCACATCAACGTCAACATCAATCATCAACATCAACATCACATCATCATCAACATCGCATCAGCATCAGCATCACGACGCCTTGCGTCTACGAGCCACAGCTCCACGGTCGGGACCACAACGATATCAACCCGAACAACATCAACGCTCACCATACTCTCATCAACACTCAATCAATCAAATGACATTATCATCACAACAGTAATTCTACCAGTACAGCTATCATTATAAAGTCAAACAATAATTCATCATGTAGGCAGTTCAACAAATAAAACCAACAAATAATCAAATAACCAATTCAACACATCAACCTCAATAAACTACAATAGTCATATCATCAACTTAGTGGTGATAGCCCAAAAGTACCTACACCCAGGGTCCAGGCACTTTTCCAGGGCTCAAACTCTAGTAGGGTTTTAGGGTTTCCCTACACAGATATATATATTCTATACTAGCTTGCCTTCCCGACGATATGAGTTCTTTCTCCCCACCTTAGTGATTTCCTCGAGCAGCTCCGGCTACGACTCCGCAGCTGTCAGTCGGGTGCGCTGTCGGATGTTCGAATCATGTCCGAGTCTATACAACAAAACACAACCAGAAATTAAAATAAGGAAACCATAATCTATCTAATCTCTAGGATTAGCTACTGCCCTTAATTAATTGAGTAGGCTAGGGATATTGAAATTCTACCAACTCTTGGATCAATGACCCTTAAGCATACCTAATGCATAATCAATGATCAATTATCAAAGATTTGAACCAAAACCCCTTAAACCATCAAAGTAGGGTTTCGGCCCTCACCATGAAAAATAGGTGAGAGTGTGACTTGGCCTCCTAATCACTTGGATTACATGATTAAGGGATGACACATGAGGAATCAAGAACAAAGAACAAAACCCATTTTCTTCCCCAAAAACCCACCCATTCGGACCCTAAAAGATAAATAGGCTAGAGATTTTATTTCATCACAAGCTCTTGGATTATGGTAGTAGGGGATGATACTAGCTCATAGGAATTGGTTTGGTCTCAAAATGATTTTTCTACAATTTTCTAGAGATTTTTGAAGTTTAGATCTAGAAATTGAAATTCATGAAAATAAATGGTGAAAATAAAGATTGAGAGCTCAAGGATGAAATCTATACCTTCTAGGTGATAGAGGATGATGAGAGGATCAACTTTGCTTCACAAACTTGCTTGAAAATCCTTGTGGAAGCTTGAGAAAAATGGAGGTGAAAATGGAGGAAGAAGAAGAAAGAAGGAAGAAGAAGAAGTTGGAGGTGATAAGGAGAGAGAGAGCTCGAAATTATGGAGAGAGAAGGTGAGGGTGATCATGAAATTTAGATATTTTCTTAAGTTTTCTTAAGAGTTAAGAAAGGTAATTAGTAAAAATAACCAAGGGCAATTTGGTCATTTCACGTCCCGACATTTTGAAAATCCTCACGACACTTGTAGGAGTCCCCAAATGATTTATCATAGCTCTAGTATGAAAATCATTGGCTCAAGGTTCTGGAAAACCCTAAGATAGCTCGAATCGTCTCCTGGAACGATTATCGGCCTGAATATAATAATATTATTTTCATTTTCGAACGTCAGGACGAACTTTTTCGAAAATATAGGAAACGTGATTCTAAGACTAACCGTCTCGTTCACGGGTCCAAATTAGGTCTCGATAGCAGTAAAGCACTACTGTCAAGCAAAAACGCAGACTGGGCTCCGTCTGAGTTTTCGACCCAAAACTTAACCATAGCTTCCTACGATAGCGTAGAGCGTGACTATGGCCTCGGAATAATTTATTAAAGTTTCTAGACCCTCAAATAAAATACAATTAATTAATTACTGATTAATTAAAAGATTAAGAAAATCGGGGTGTTACATTACTACCCCCCTTAAAAAGAATTTCGTCCTCGAAATTCGACGTACCTTAGAATAGATGTGGATACCGCTGCTGCATATCCTCTTCACGTTCCCAGGTGGCATCTCCTGTTGTAGCATCCCATATGACCTTGACTAAGGGAATCTGCTTTCCGCGGAGTTCCTTCACCCTCGTGTCTTCAATCCGTACAGGCAATGCTTCGTATTCTAAGTTATCCCCTACCTGGATTGATTCGGGCTCTATCACGTGTGATGGATCGGGATGATATTTTCTGAGTTGGGATACATGGAATACATTGTGAATATTGGATAGGTTGGGAGGTAAGGCAATTTGGTAGGCAACTAGACCAATTCGGCGAAGAATTTGAAATGGTCCAATGAATCTAGGTGTAAGCTTTTTGGATTTGATTGCCCTGCCGATTCCAGTTCTTGGAGTGACTCTCATAAAGACATGGTCGCCTTCCTGGAACTCCAAAGGTCTCCTCCTCTTGTCACTGTAGCTCTTCTTCCGATCCCGTGCGACTTTCATCTTTTCCCGAATTTTCTTAACTTGCTCCGTCGTTCGCTGTACCATCTCGGGTCCTATCAACTGATTTTCCCCGGTTTCATACCAATAGAGTGGTGTTCGACACTTCCGTCCATACAGTGCCTCGTATGGTGCCATGCCAATACTCGAGTGGAAACTATTATTATATGTGAATTCAATCAATGGAAGGAATTCGTCCCAACTTCCCGTGTTTTCCAAAACACATGCTCTTAAAAGATCCTCCAACGATTGAATCGTCCTTTCAAACTGACCATCCGTTTGTGGATGATAAGCTGAACTCATCCTGAGCTTCGTCCCCAATGCACCATTTAGACTCTGCCAAAACCTAGAAGTAAACCTCGGATCCCTGTCCGAAATTATACTCGAAGGTACCCCGTGTAATCTTACCACTTCTCTGATGTAAATCTGGGTTAATCTTTCCAAAGAATACCTTTGGTTGATCGGCAAGAAATGAGCACATTTCGTAAGCCTGTCAACGATTACCCAAACTGCATCGCATCTCTTCTGCGTTCTTGGTAGTCCGGAAACAAAATCCATTGCAATGCTATCCCATTTCCATTCTGGGACGTCTAGTGATTGTAATAACCCTGCTGGTTTCTGGTGTTCAATCTTTGCCTTTTGACACACCAAACAGGATTGGACATATTCTGCTACTTCCTTCTTCATCCCAGGCCACCAAAACATTCCCTTTAGGTCCTGATACATCTTTGTAGATCCGGGATGAAAACTCAGTTTGCTCTTATGTGCTTCTTCCAAGATCATGCTCCTAACTTCACTATCCTTCGGCACACATATCCTGTCTCCAAACTTCAGGATTCCATTAGTACCCTTCTTGAACTCTGAAGTCCTTCCTTCTTCTACCAACTGGTTCTTTTCCTGTAGGTACTGATCTTCTCCTTGCTTTTTCCAGATCAAGTTCAGAAAATCACTAGTGATAGTGATCATTCCTAAACTTATCTTATCTCTGGATAACTCCACGTCCAGGTTCAGATTCCTGAACTGTTCCAGCAGTTCCAGTTCTTTCACCATCATAGCGGACATATGCAAAGATTTCCGACTCAAAGCGTCTGCCACCACGTTGGCCTTTCCTGGGTGGTACTGTAGATCAAATTCATAATCCTTTATGAATTCCATCCATCTCCTCTGCCGCATGTTCAACTCCTTTTGGTCGAACAAATACTTTAAACTTTTATGGTCGCTAAACACGCTGAATTTAGCGCCATAAAGATAGTGTCTCCAAATCTTCAATGAAAACACTATTGCGGCCAACTCTAGGTCATGGGTTGGGTAATTCCGTTCGTGCACTTTTAGCTGTCTGGAAGCATAGGCTACCACTTTCCTTTCTTGCATAAGCACACAACCCAAACCTTGGTACAATGCGTCACAGTACACATCGAACGACATTGATGGATTTGGCAAGACTAGTACCGGAGATGTAGTTAGCCTCCCTTTCAGCTCTTGGAAACTAGTCTCACACTCTTCTGTCCATTCGTACGCTTTTCCTTTCCTCGTTAATTGCGTCCGAGGTAACGCAACCTTCGAGAATCCCTCGATGAACCTTCTGTAGCATCCTGCTAGTCCGAGAAAACTTCGGATCTCGGTTACCGTCTTAGGACTTTCCCATTTGACCATAGCTTCTACTTTTGTAGGATCCACTGCAATACCATCCTTGTCGATCACATGTCCAAGGAATTGTACCTCCTCCAGCCAGAACTCGCACTTCGACAACTTGGCATAGAGTTGTCTGTCCTTAAGAACTTGAAGTACAATCCTCAAATGCCCTTGATGTTTTTCCTTGTCCAAGGAGTAGATAAGGATGTCATCGATAAAAACAACGACAAACTTATCGAGGTACGGTCTGAAGATCCTATTCATGTAGTCCATGAACACTGCAGGAGCATTAGTCACACCAAAAGGCATAACTAGATACTCGTAGTGTCCGTACCGACTCCTGAAAGCTGTCTTTGGTATATCATCTTCTTTCACCCTTATTTGATGATAACCGGACCTCAAATCAATCTTAGAAAATACCGTTGCCCCCCTTAATTGGTCCATAAGATCGTCGATCCTTGGCAACGGGTACTTATTCTTGATTGTCACCTTGTTGAGTTGTCTATAGTCCACACACAACCTTGAACTGCCGTCCTTCTTCTTGTCGAACAGCTTAGGTGCTCCCCATGGTGAAACACTCGGTCTGATAAACTGCTTTTGCAGCATGTCGTCCAATTGCTTCTTCAGCTCTGCCAACTCTGTTAAGGACATTCGATAGGGTGCTATCGAAATCGGTCCGACTCCGGATGTAAGGTCGATTGCGAACTCCACCTCTCTCTTGGGTGGCAATCCTGGCACATCATCTGGGAATACATCCGGAAACTCACGCACCACTAGCAAGGCATCAAGACTTGGAGTCTCTTCGGCTTCCAAAGAAAACAGCACCATGCACTCTCCTGATTGTACACCTCCCGATACACCATCACTGGCAGGCAATGATCCAGATTGCTTGGAAAAGCAGAGGGTTTTATTTGAATAGTCCAGTACTACATGGTTGGCCGAAAGCCAATCCATGCCTAGGATAATATCGATCTGCTGCATAGGCAGACAGACTAGGTCCACAAGAAAAGATCGGTTTTCTAACATAACCGGGCATTTTAAACAGACAAATAGAGTTGTCAGGGAATCACCCGTAGGTGTAGAAACAGTCAAGTTATATGGTAAGGATGAAATAGGTAAATTCAAATGATCCACACACGCTAAAGAAATAAAGGAATGTGTAGCCCCCGAATCAAATAAAACAGATAAGAGTCCCCCCGCAACTAAGCACTTACCTTGTATCAGATTGGGACATTGAGAGGCTTCAGACCCTCTCACGGCGAACACTCTTCCCGTTGTCTGCGGCCTGTTGTGCTGGCCCACCATTTGTTGTCCAGTCCCAACACTCTGAGCCCTCCCGGCTTGCTGTTGAACTTGGCCCTTACCGGCGTCCCCTGTTCGACATTCGTTGGCATAGTGGCCCCACGTGCCACAACGGAAGCAAGTGACATTCGGTGCCTGAGCACAATCTTTCACTGGATGCGGCCTGCCACATCGAAAGCACTTGGAGAATCCCGGTTGCCCTTGACTGGCATTTCCTCTTCCATAATTTGCTGGTTGCTGATTCGGGCGACTGTAAGGCTTCGCCCTCGGTTGGAACTTTCCTCCTCGGCCTTTCTGACCAAAGCTCCTGGTTGGTCCACCACTTGTTACTGGAGTTTGTGTAATTCGCTCTTGATCATGTCCTTCCAGTATGGTACATTTTTCCACTAGCTCGGGAAATGATCGGATACTTAACGGCAGCATGGCTCTCTTCAGCTCGGACCTTAGTCCGTCTTCAAACCTTCGGCACACCCAGTCTTCATCCGGGTACACTTGGTAAAATTGGGAGAATTTCAGCAGCGCCTCGAACCTCATGGCGTATTCTCCAACCGACTTCTGGTCCTACTTCAGGCTTAGGAATTCTTTTTCTTTCTCTTGACGAACACTCCTTGGAAAATATTTCTCCAAGAAGCTCTCACGAAATACCTCCCAAGTCAGTAATCTTCCTCCAGCCTCTAGCAGTCTCTATTTGTTTTTCCACCATGCTTCAGCTGCTCCGACTAGCATGAAAGCAGCGTAAGTAACCTTCCTATCCTCTCTGCACTGGATAGCCACAAAAACTTTCTCGGTTTCTTGCAGCCATAACTCAGCAGCCTCCGGATTGTAGTCCCCATGGAATTGGGGAGGATTCCCCTTCATGAAAGCATTCAGTCCAGTGTTTACAACTTCACCTACTCCGACCGGATTCTGTTGTTGTCTAGCATCCCTCTCTTCCTGTCGCTGCATGAACTGGGCATTCTGTTGTGTTTGTTGCAGCATTGCAGCGGCCAAATCCCTCATGGCCCTCATCGCTTCATTCTGATCTCCGCTACCTCCAACTCCCGAGGTATCCCCACTACTGTCGGGGCCCCCGGTTCCAACTAGTGCTCCTCTTCCTCTACCACGTCCTCTAGCCATTCTTTCCTGGTAAAAGAAGCGTTAGTTTCAATTCAAAATTCATAAGTCATCTCTAGTTTGTTAGTTAGGAAAGAAAATGAAGAGAAGAAAACAAGAGAAAAGGCAAGAGAAGAAGGCTCTCGCCCAGCGACACTATGCTCGCCACGCGAGCCAGAAAGCCCTTCGGATTCGCGACGCGAAACGATGATCGCCTCGCGATCCAGAAGGTCAGCAAAGAACAGCCACTCGGCCTCGCGACGCGAACCTCTACTCGCGACGCGTTCCAGAGACCTAGTCTGATCAGTGAGGAGCAACTCTTCGGCCTCGCGACGCGAACCCCGACTCGCAACGCGAGCCAGAAGGCCAGACGGATCAGTGAAGAACAGCCCCTCTGCCTCGCGACGCGAACATCTACTCGCCTCGCGAACCAGGAAGGCTAGCCTGATCATTATGGTTTAGTCATTCTGCCTCGCGACGCGAAACCTAGTCTTGCCTCGCGATCCAGACAGAAATCAGCCACCATATCAATCAACCGACATATATATTCTTTATGGACAATGAAGTTATCACACTTGACAATCTTGCGCATCGGACACACTACCCCTTTTTTAACACAGGTACCCAATGTGGATATAACTGTCAGTACTAGTGTACTTCCTAAACCTCACAGTCCGATATTAGAATCGAACTGCTCTGATACCAATAAATGAGACGACCCGCCGTCCCATCAGTAGAACCTAATATATTAACTAATCTTAATCGCATAATAAACGTTAGCGCGCCTTATTAAAACGAAGCAAAGCGGAAAATTTAGCGCGGAAGCAGACAAATACACGGCACGCAACGCTTCAGAGTACACAGCTTAAAATATAAAGAAATATATCACATACAGTATTGCCCCATCAGTAGGGCTACAGTAATACAGTAATACATACGAGTATACTCCTACAAACCAAAATAAGACCAAAATAAAAGTATGAAAGGTAGGCCGAGAGATAGCACTCCGACTAATCACGATCATTGCCCAACCTCTCGAGGCTAGGGTCCGCGGCACGTCCTCCAGCGTCAGGCTCGTAAGGAATGCCGTCCAGCTCTTCAGCAACTGGTTCCTCCTCGGGGTCTTCCCATAAAATAAGAGCAACACATACAGAAAAATAGCGGGAGATAAGAAACATATATCATCAATATGGGAGAGGGGCATCAGTACAGCATATATATATACATCACACAACACAGTTAACATATATAGCACAACTTCATCCATCTCTTAAGTCACCAATCACAATCATCTCAAATATCATTCTCTCGAATAAGCCTATAGGAGGGATACTAGTCCCTATGTATATGCTGTCTTCCCTATATGCATGTCGGCCGATACATCACGTCCCCAATTGGACATCCCCGTCGGGATCACATCACATCACATCACATCATATCCCGCCTCGGGATTTTACGTAACGTCCCCAATTGGACATCCCCCTTTGGGACCAAATGCTGTGGTATGAAATGTTATGAAAATGCAACAAACATCCATCGCAGGTTGATATCGGAACCTCACGCCTAAACACTCGTCCACGACCACGACACATCGCATCAGATCAACGTCAACATCAACATCACATCATCATCAACATCGCATCACGACGCCTTGCGTCTACGAGCCACAGCTCCACGGTCGGGACCACAACGATATCAACCCGAACAACATCAACGCTCACCATACTCTCATCAACACTCAATCAATCAAATCACATTATCATCACAACAGTAATTCTACCAGTACAGCTATCATTATAAAGTCAAACAATAATTCATCATGTAGGCAGTTCAACAAATAAAACCAACAAATAATCAAATAACCAATTCAACACATCAACCTCAATAAACTACAATAGTCATATCATCAACTTAGTGGTGATAGCCCAAAAGTACCTACACCCAGGGTCCAGGCACTTTTCCAGGGCTCAACCTCTAGTAGGGTTTTAGGGTTTCCCTACACAGATATATATATTCTATACTAGCTTGCCTTCCCGACGATATGAGTTCTTTCTCCCCACCTTAGTGATTTCCTCGAGCAGCTCCGGCTACGACTCCGCAGCTGTCAGTCGGGTGCGCTATCGGATGTTCGAATCCTGTCCGAGTCTATACAACAAAACACAACCAGAAATTAAAATAAGGAAACCATAATCTATCTAATCTCTAGGATTAGCTACTGCCCTTAATTAATTGAGTAGGCTAGGGATATTGAAATTCTACCAACTCTTGGATCAATGACCCTTAAGCATACCTAATGCATAATCAATGATCAATTATCAAAGATTTGAACCAAAACCCCTTAAACCATCAAAGTAGGGTTTCGGCCCTCACCATGAAAAATAGGTGAGAGTGTGACTTGGCCTCCTAATCACTTGGATTACATGATTAAGGGATGACACATGAGGAATCAAGAACAAAGAACAAAACCCATTTTCTTCCCCAAAAACCCACCCATTCGGACCCTAAAAGATAAATAGGCTAGAGATTTTATTTCATCACAAGCTCTTGGATTATGATAGTAGGGGATGATACTAGCTCATAGGAATTGGTTTGGTCTCAAAATGATTTTTCTACAATTTTCTAGAGATTTTTGAAGTTTAGATCTAGAAATTGAAATTCATGAAAATAAATGGTGAAAATAAAGATTGAGAGCTCAAGGATGAAATCTATACCTTCTAGGTGATAGAGGATGATGAGAGGATCAACTTTGCTTCACAAACTTGCTTGAAAATCCTTGTGGAAGCTTGAGAAAAATGGAGGTGAAAATGGAGGAAGAAGAAGAAAGAAGGAAGAAGAAGAAGTTGGAGGTGATAAGGAGAGAGAGAGAGCTCGAAATTATGGAGAGAGAAGGTGAGGGTGATCATGAAATTTAGATATTTTCTTAAGTTTTCTTAAGAGTTAAGAAAGGTAATTAGTAAAAATAACCAAGGGCAATTTGATCATTTCACGTCCCGACATTTTGAAAATCCTCACGACACTTGTAGGAGTCCCCAAATGATTTATCATAGCTCTAGTATGAAAATCATTGGCTCAAGGTTCTCGAAAACCCTAAGATAGCTCGAATCGTCTCCTGGAACGATTATCGGCCTGAATATAATAATATTATTTTTATTTTCGAACGTCAGGACGAACTTTTTCGAAAATATAGGAAACGTGATTCTAAGACTAATCGTCTCGTTCACGGGTCCAAATTAGGTCTCGATAGCAGTAAAGCACTACTGTCAAGCAAAAACGCAGACCGGGCTCCGTCTGAGTTTTCGACCCAAAACTTAACCATAGCTTCCTACGATAGCGTAGAGCGTGACTATGGCCTCGGAATAATTTATTAAAGTTTCTAGACCCTCAAATAAAATACAATTAATTAATTACTGATTAATTAAAAGATTAAGAAAATCGGGGTGTTACACCCTAACCCTACTAGTGGTTGAGCCCTAATAAAGTATCTAAACCCTAGGTTTAGCTTACTTTGGGCTATCGCTGTTAAGTTTGGAAACCCTAGGTTAGAGAACTGCTAATTGAGGATGTTTGCTGATGCATGACTGTATGCTGTTGGCTGTTGTTGCTATCTGTCTGCTTATATGCTACTTGGTATGTGTGATATGCTGCTTATATGATGCTGTTGATATTACTACTATCATGTTGATGTTATTGCTGCTGTTATTGTGCTGTATACGGTAATATTGAGAGTTGTGGCGGAATGCCGTAGAATAAGTTTGGCTGTGTGCCGTATTGTTGTCCGGTTGATACCGTGGATGGTGCCGTTGCTGTTGTACTGACTTCTTGAGGCTGTGACCATGTTGCTTGAGCTGTAGCTCGTGGGCGCATGGCATCGAGGTTGTGGCCGTGTGGATGCAGTGGCATCGTGTTGTTTTTGATTGAGAGCCTAGGCGTGAGATCCGGTATCAAACCCGTTGACGATGTTTGCTGCATATCATTTTCAGCTGCCAAGTGGCGAGGCCGTGTGACAGGTATTATGGGCTGTCAGCGTCATACGAGGTTAGCGGTACCTGAGTGCGGGTACGGAAAGTAGATGGGGCGGTCAAGTGAGTGGCCTTGGGGATGTTGCCGGTCTCAGGAATAGTTTACAGTGACGAATGAGGTAGCTTCTATCCTGTCGTGACGCCCGATCCAGTCCGGTTTGCCCGACTAATCCCAGAGCTTTCCAGTTGTTCCAGGCTAACGTTCCGAGACAACCGAGATACCCCGGTTCCGGTATAGAAGGGGGATGCACTCTTATTGGTCACGGTGAGCGGTTCGATTTCCTGGATAGGCTAACTCCGTTCTGACACAGAACCTGTTCCGGTGTGGACTTATTCGGGTGTGGAACCGTTCTAGTTGGGAACCTGCATAAGTCCGTTTTTCGGCCGACATGCTGCATGGGATTAGTATCCCGGTCTAGAGGTTTGATCTGAGTGTGAGTCTCATGGGATGGATGCTTGTTGCAGATGCTGTCTTGGGAGATGCGTGTTGGAATGTAGTAGATGTTATATTTGCTATATCTGCTATGTGTTATCTGCTATACTTGTTTACTGCTATGGGTCAGGTTAGCTCAGGACATCCTCACCACTCATGGTGAGAGCCTGCCAGTGCGTCTTAGGGAGTGAGCTGAGCGCTTTTTCATGTATTTTGAGAGGGACGGGGGTTGCTGGTGAGCTCCGAGTGTTTTCTTTTGGCTCTTGATGTATTTTTGGTTTCTACCCGACCGTATGTATATGTATGTACAGTGCCCTACTGATGGGACTAACTTATGCATATTATTACACAGTTATATATATATATATATATATATATATATATATATATATATATATATATACACACACATATATTGCGCTTTATACTCTGATCATCGTTTGCTATGCTTGCCGTTCCTGTTTACGATGTTTTGTCTTCCGCAACACTGTTTGTATACCACGCTATCGCTTTATATACGGCTAGGCATAGTTAATAATAATAATAATAATAATAATAATAATAATAATAATAATAATAATAATAATAAGAGGTTGGGACTAACGGGAAGGCTTCATACGTATGGGGTCATCTCATTTTGGTGGTATCGGAGCGTCGAGGACGTTCTGCAGCCAATGGGATTATTCTCCTAAGATAGGAGGGTCGTCTCATTATTATGGTATCAGAGCGGTTCGATTCTAAATCGGACTGTGAAGGTTAAGTGTACTGGCTCTGACGGTTGATAACCGAGTTGTATCAACTGTGTCAGGTTTTGGGTAGAGTGTCTGGTGCGCTAGTTATCGAAATGTGATAACTATTTTCATTCATAGGGCAAGTGGTGGACCTGTTCGGAGCAGCCAAAGTTGCAGAAGCGGCAAGTTCCAAAGGAGAATAGGGCCGTATGATTGTCGGACTTGATTCAATGTCAACCATGGAGTGAGCAGCTCCAGTCAGACACAGCAAGTGATCAAGACTTGTTTCCGGTGCGGAGGACCGCATATGGTCAAGAACTGTCCGAGGACCCAACACGTCAGGTGTTTTAATTGCAATCAGATGGGTCATTATGCGTCAGACTGCAAGCCCGAAATGAGCAGAAGGGCTCAGTTTCAGTAGCAGAGTGGTAGGACTCAGAGTGGTGAAGCGAGATCAGTCGTGGCAAGTCAGCAGAGCAAGCCACAGACGACCGGAAGGGTGTTTGCCATGCGAGGTTCTGAAGTCTCCCAAAGTCCTGATCTGATCCAAGGTAAGTGCTTAGTTTCTGGTAAGCTTTTGTCGGTTCTGTTTGATTCGGGGGCTATGCGTTCTTTCATATCGGTAGAGTGTATGGATCATATAGGGTTGCCTGTTTCTACTTTGCCATATGAATTAACTGTTTCAACACCTACTAGTGATTCTTTAACAACCCTATCTGTATGCCGTAAATGTCCCGTTACGGTAGAAAACCGTCATTTTCTTGTTGACCTTATCTGTTTGCCTATGCAACAGATAGATATAATCCTAGGCATGGATTGGCTTTCGGCCAACCATGTAATGTTAGACTGTTCAAATAAAACTCTCGGTTTTTCCGAGCAATCTGGATTGATGCCTGCCAACGAGAGTACTCCGACGGGTGAACGATCGGACGAGTATATAGTGCTGTTCTCTTTGGAAGTGAAGGAGACTCCTAGTGTTGAAGCTTTGCCTATCGTGCGAGAATTTCCGAATGTGTTTCCCGATGACGTTCCTGGATTACCACTAGAGAGGGAGGTGGAGTTTGCCATAGACCTGGTACCGGGATCTGGACTTATATCGATAGCACCGTATAGGATGTCTCCAGTGGAGCTGATGGAGTTAAAGAAGCAGTTGGACGAGATGCTAGGCAAGGAATTTATCAGACCTAGTGCATCTCCGTGGGGAGCTCCGGTGTTGTTTGTGAAGAAGAAAGACGGGAGCTCAAGACTGCGAGTAGACTATTGTCAGCTGAACAAAGTGACGATAAAGAACAAGTATCTGTTACCACGGATAGATGATTTGATAGATCAGCTGAAAGGGGCAGCTGTGTTTTCTAAGATTGACCTGCGATCTGGATACCATCAAATTCGGGTTAAGAAGGAGGATGTGCCAAAGACTGCTTTTCGGAGTCGGTATGGTCACTACGAGTATTTGGTTATACCGTTTGGTGTGACTAATGCTCCAGCCGTGTTCATGGATTATATGAATAGGATCTTCCGACCGTTCCTTGACAAGTTTGTTGTTGTGTTTATCGACGTCATCCTTGTATACTCTTCGAGTAAAAAGGAACACCAAGAGCATTTGAGGGCGGTGTTGCAAGTGCTAAAGGATTGGCAGTTGTATGATAAACTGTCGAAGTTTGAGTTTTGGTTATAGGAAGTTCAGTTTCTAGGCCACGTGATCAGTAAGGATGGAATCGCAGTGGATCCTGCGAAAGTTGAGGCCGTAGTGAGTTGGGAAAGCCCTAAGTCTGTAAACGAGGTGAGAAGTTTTCTTGGTTTAGCGGGCTATTATCGGAGGTTTATAGAAGGATTCTAAGATTGCGTTACCTATGGCGCAGTTGACGAGAAAAGGGAAGGCGTTTGAGTGGTCAGAGGCTTGCGAGCAGAGTTTTCAGGAGTTGAAAAGGAGACCGGCCACGTCACTTGTGCTGGTATTACCAGATCCTTTAGGACGATTCGATGTATACTGTGATGCATCTTATCAAGGCTTGGGATGTGTGCTCATGCAAGACAGGAAAGTGGTGGCGTATGCCTCAAGGCAGTTAAGAGTACATAAGCGGAACTACCCAACGCATTTTCTGGAATTGGCTGCGATAGTGTTTGCATTGAAGATATGGAGACACTATCTTTATGGTGCTAAACTCAGTGTGTTTAGCGACCATAAGAGCCTAAAGTATCTGTTCGACCAGAAGGAGTTGAACATGCGGCAACCAAGATGGATGGAATTCATAAAGGACTATGAATTCGACCTGCAATACCATCCAGGTAAGGCGAATGTTGTAGCGGATGCGCTCAGTAGGAAGTCCCTACACGTATCTGCTATGATGGTAATGGAGCTAGAGCTTTTAGAGGCATTTAGAGATCTGAACTTAGAAGCAGAAATCGTCGAGGATAAGTTGAATTTGGGGTTGGTTAGAGTAACTAGCGATTTCCTGAACCTGTTGTGGCAGAAGCAAGCTGGGGATCAGTACCTCGAAAGCGTGAACCGGATGATAGAAGAAGGTAAGACTTCAGAATTCAAAAGAGGTACAGATGGTCTGCTTAGGTATGGCGACCAGGTTTGTATGCCAGCGGATAGAGAAGTTAGGAATATGATCTTTGAGGAAGCACACAAAAGCAAGATGAGTTTCCATCTGGGGGCTACCAAGATGTATCATGATCTGAAGAAGCTGTTCTGGTGGCCGGGGATGAAGAAAGACATAGCAGCTTATGTCCTAACCTGCTTGGTGTGTCAGAAAGCGAAGATTGAACACCAGAAGTCAGCAGGGTTATTGCAATCGTTAGACGTCCCAGAATGGAAATGGGATAGTATTGCTATGGACTTTGTTTCTGGGTTGCCGAGAACTCAGAAAAGGTGTGATGCAGTCTGGGTAATCATCGACCGATTGACGAAGTGTGCTCATTTCTTACCAATCAACCAGAGTTACTCTCTGGAGCGATTGACTCAGATTTACCTCAAGGAAGTTGTAAGGCTGCATGGGGTACCTTCATGTATAGTTTCGGACCGCGATCCAAGGTTTATCTCAAGGTTTTGGAGGAGCTTACACAGTGCAACAGGAACTAAGTTAAGTATGAGTTCTGCTTATCATCCTCAAACGAATGGTCAGTCGGAACGAACAATTCAATCATTGGAGGATCTCTTAAGAGCGTACGTGTTGGAAAACATGGGAAGTTGGGACGAGACTCTTCCATTGATCGAGTTTACTTACAACAACAGTTTCCATTCTAGTATTGGGATGGCGCCGTACGAAGCACTGTATAGACGTAAGTGTAGGACACCATTGTGCTGGTTTGAGACGGGAGAAAGTTAGCTGTTAGGACCAGAGTTGGTACAGGAGACGACGGAACAAGTCCGTAAAATACGGGAAAAGATGAAGGTTGCAAGGGACAGGCAGAAGAGCTACACTGACAAGAAGAGGAGGCCTTTGGAATTCCAAGAGGGCGACCATGTTTTCATGAAAGTTACCCCAAGAGCTGTGGTGGGCAGGGCAATTAGATCCAGAAAGCTAACACCTAAATTCATAGGACCGTTTCAGATTCTTCGACGAATAGGCCCTGTAGCCTATCAGATAGCTTTGCTACCAAATCTTTCAAATCTCCATGACGTCTTTCACATCTCTCAGCTCAGAAAATACTATCTCGATCCATCACATGTGTTAGAGCCCGAATCAATTCAACTGAAAGAGAATCTGGAGTACGAAGCTTCACCTGTTCGGATCTTGGATAAAAGGATCAAGGAACTACGCGGTAAGTGCATTCCGTTAGTAAGAGTGGAATGGAACCCAGTGACTAGTGATTCAATGTGGGAACGCAAAGCTGAGATGCGCCAGAGTCATCCTTACTTGTTCACAGGTATACGACGGAAATTTCGGGGACGAAATTTTCTGTAAGGGGGTGGTAATGTAACATCCCGATTTTTCTGTGAACTCTGATCGAGTTGGTTAATCTCGATGGGAGATTTAGATGATTGTGTGAATTGTTGTGTTTTAGTTTTAGACCTAGCTTGAAGCTTAGGAATAGGCTTGAACAAAGTTGGAGGTGCCTAAGACGTTAAACGAGTAACTGTGGAAGCTAGAAGTTCTTCCCTCGCTGAGCTGACACTCAAGCGTGGGAGAATTCAACGCTCAAGCGTGGGAGGAGACGGTGCTCCAGCGTGCTGAGTGCGATATGCATCTATTTTGCGTTTGGACGCGTGTGAGACACGTGTCAGGCCAGGGAGCTGGCGAAGTGGACAAGGTCCCATGCTGAAGCGTGGAGAGAACCCAACGCTAGAGCGTGGCAACGCTCAAGCGTGCAAATTGATGAACGCTTAAGCATGGACAGCAGAACCCATAAGTGGAGCTTCCACTTTCATGTTCTCATTTGCACGAAATCTCCCAAGTTTTCTGCAACTAGTGAGAGAAGCTCTGAGTTTCTTGAGTGAGAAAGCTCGAGGTTGAAGGCGATCAAAGTACCGGAACGCGATTCCGACTATACCTTTGTGATCGCGGCTGAGTTATCTACAACTTTGACGGATTGGTTTTTCGATTCGCCGTAGGTAAACTCAGACCCTAACACGTGTTCTCTGTGTTCTTGGTGTCCTTTGAGTTTTTACCTTTTCTTTGATCTTTTGGGCTTGCTCTGGGGCTAACACTATTGTATATGTGTTGTGCTCGTCATTAGGGCAAAGTGCGTGCTCGTGATTTCCCGCAAATTGGGGACTAAGGCCGCAGCTGCCAAGGAGATTGGGGCTTTTCCTTGAGCTGCCATTGAAGGTGGGCTGCGAGCTTGAGAGAGAGGAAGCAAGCCGTTGATCGCGTGGATTTGCGTGCCGACAGTTCAGGTGGGGAGAAAGAGTATTGCTGCCGTTGGGAAGGCAAGAGTAATGTAGTTGTGATTTCTGCTATGCGTAGGGAAGCCCTAACCCTACTAGTGGTTGAGCCCTAATAAAGTATCTAAACCCAAGGTTTAGCTTACTTTGGGCTATCGCCGTTAAGTTTGGATACCCTAGGTTAGAGAACTGCTAATTGAGGATGTTTGCTGATGTATGACTGTATGCAGTTGTCTGTTGTTACTATCTGTCTGCCTATATGCTACTTGGTATATGTGATATGCTGCTTATATGATGTTGTTGATATTACTGCTATCATGTTGATGTTATTGCTGCTGTTATTGTGCTGTATGCGGTAATATTGAGAGTTGTGGCGGAATGCCGTGGAATAAGTTTGGTTGTGTGCCGTGTTGTTGTCCAGTTGATACCGTGGATGGTGCCGTTGCTGTTGTACTGACTTCTTGAGGCTGTGGCCGTGTTGCTTGAGCTGTGGCTCGTGGGCACATGGCGTCGAGGCTGTGGCCGTGTACAGTGGCATCATGTTGTTTCTAATTGAGAGCTTAGGCGTGAGATCCGGTATCAATCCCGTTGAGGATGTTTGCTGCATATCATTTTCAGCTGCCAAGTGGCAAAGCCGTGTGACAAGTATTATGGGCTGCCAGCGTCATTCGAGGTTAGCGGTACCTGAGTGCGGGTACGAAAAGTAGATGGGGCGGTCAAGTGAGTGGCCTTGGGGATGTTGCCGGTCTCGGGAATAGTTTACAGTGACGGATGAGGTAGCTCCTATCCTGTCGTGACGCCCGATCCAGTCCGGTTTGCCGACTAATCCCAGAGCTTTCTAGTTATTCTAGGCTAACGTTCCGAGGCAACCAAGATACCCCGGTTCCGGTATAGAAGGGGGATGCACTCTTACTGGTCACGGCGAGTGGTTCGGTTTCTTGGACAGGCTAACTCCGTTCCGACACAGAACCTGTTCCGGTGTGGACTTGTTCGGTCGTGGAACCGTTCTAGTTGGGAACCTGAATAAGTGCATTTTTCGGCCGACATGCAGCATGGGATTAGTATCCCGGTCTAGAGGTTTGATCTGAATGTGAGTCTCATAGGATGGATGCTTGTTGCATATGCTGTCTTGGGAGATGCGTGTTGGAATGCAGTAGATGCTATATTTGCTATAGCTGCTATGTGTTATCTGCTATACTTGTTTACTGCATTATCGTTATTTTCCGACCTTATAAGGCGCTGTATTTCTTATCTCCCTTCCATTTTTCCTTGTTGTCCGGTATGGATTCACTTGAAGACGACGAGCCAGCTGAGGCGTATCATGGACCCGAGACTTCACCCATTAATCACGGGGGCACCGCGGATGCTGGTGCTAGGAGACATTGAGATCATATACCATGATGAGAGGGGATTGAGGGTAGACCCCTCTACCTTTTTGGTGGTCTATACAGGGCCAGTCAGCCTGATGTTTCGGAGCGGTGCACCTCTACATGTAGATATTATCGGTCCTTATCGTGTCTACAAGTTCCTTCCCTTTCCGAGGATGTGGCGCCCTCCGAGGCAGAGGGAGCAGGACTACACTTGGGCAACACTCCAGTCATCGATCGTGACCAGCAGGAGAGGTTACGTCTACCAAGGCCAGCGTAGGAGGACCGAGCAGTACTTAAGGACTTACCACATGCATAGGATCGTGGTGTCCAGTTCTTCGCCAGAGTATGAGCCGATTGTGCGGTACCGGGGTACTCATGGCGAGGGTCAGGATAGCTCAGGACATCCTCACCACTGATGGTGAGAGCCTGCCAGTGCGTCCTAGGGAGTGAGTTAAGCGCTTTTTCATGTATTTTGAGAGGGGACGGGGGTTGCTGGTGAGCTCCGAGTGTTTTCTTTTGGCTCTTGATGTATTTTTGGTTTCTACCCGACCGTATGTATATGTATGTACAGTGCCCTACTGATGGGACTAACTTATGCATGTTATTGCACAGTTATGTATATATATTTTGCTCTTTATACTCTGATCATCGTTTGCTATGCTTGCCATTCTTGTTTACGATGTATTGTCTTTCGCAACGCTGTTTGTATACCATGCTATCACTTTATATATGGCTAGGCATAGTTAATAATAATAATAAGAGGTTGGGACTAATAGGAAGGCTTCATACATATGGGGTCGTCTCATTTTGGTGGTATCAGAGCGTCGAGGACGTATTACAGCCAATGGGATTATTCTCCTAAGAGAGGAGGGTTGTCTCACCTGGACCCTAGGTGTAGGTACTTTTGGGCTATCACCACTAAGATGATAATTTAAGTGATTTGATTGATTGAGGTTGATGTTTTGAATTATTTAATTGATTATCTGTGATCTGTTCTGTTGAACTGTTTGTATAATTAAATGTTTGTCTGGCATTGTGATGATATCTGTATTGGAATAAATTCTGTTGCGATATTTTATTGTGATTGGCTGGCTGGGTGCTGATGAGAGTATGATGAGTGTTGATGTTGTTCGGGTTGATACCGTAGTGGTCCCGACCATGGAGCTGTGGCTCGTAGACGCAGGGCGTCGTGATACTGATGTTGATGTTGTTGTTGATGTGGATGCAGTGCATCATGGTCATGGCCGAGTGCTTAGGTGTGGGGTCCCGGTATCAACCTGTGATGAATGTTTGTTGCATATCATAGCATTTCATATCACAACATATTTGTCCCAAAGGGGGATGTCCAATTGGGGACGTGATGTTTTTAATCCCAAGGCGGGATGTCCAATGGAAGACGTGATGTATTTTTAATCCTTTAGGTGTGAGGTCCCAGTGTCAACCTGTGATGGATGTTTGTTGCATATCATAGCATTTCATATCACAGCATATTTGTCCCAAAGGGGGATGTGCAATTGGGGAAGTGATGTTTTTAATCCCGAGGCGGGATGTCCAATGGGGGACGTGATGTATTTTTAATCCTTACGAGGATGTCCAATTGGGGACGTGATGTTATCCCGACGGGGATGTCCAACTGGGGACATGATGTATCGGCCGACATGCATATAGGGAAGTCAACATATACATAGGGACTAGTATCCCTCTTATAGATTTATCTGAAAGAATGACTTTTGAGATGGTTGTGCTGTATGACTTAAGAGATGGGTGTCATCGTGTTGTATCCTTTCTATGTGTTGTGTGCTACATGTATATATCTGATGTGAATCTAGAATGGACACCCTTGACAAGAATTATGAAGCCCGAAATGAAAAAGGAAGAACAAAATTGCTATTTGCAAAAATTCTTATATTAATTGAAAATTACTTGTCTGTCTTGTTTTGGATGAATCAGGAGCTACAGAAGTCCAAATGATGTGTTTCTTGATGTGTTAGAAAGATAACAAAATTTTCTACAACTTATATTTCACGCTTCTTAACCAAATTCGGCATCTATCATGGTGGAAAATGGGCTGGAAGTTGAAGACGAAATTCTGGACGGATTTGGTTTTGATTTTTACTAGTCTTTTGGTTTCCATAAGTTACATGAGTTTGTTAGCTTCCTTAGTGGAGGAATATTTTGGCTTGCATGCCAAAAGTAACTCCTTGTAGTTATGACTCATCTTTATTGGTTGGTTTTTATTAGAATGGTTATGTTTTTAGGCAGCCACTTATTGTTGTCATCATTTCATCAATTAGTGGCATATTCATGATAGTTATTAGGGGGGTTATGGAATCTTATGATGACTTGTGTAAGCCAACTCTTGGCAGCCCCAATTCTTATATGTATGAGCCTAATATGATGATGAATAAGAGAACTTTGATGTTGAATTTGGATTAATTCCATTTGTGAGAATATTGTTCTCCTAGGTTCTTGGTTGAACCAAACTTAGTTCTTATCAAGAATCCAAGGTTCTTGTAGCGAACATCACTTGGCTTATCAAACCTTCTTGGTTTGTGGCGCCTACACCATCTCTTTCTTCACCATTTACTTATTTTCTTCATTTTTATGTTGTTACAATCTTGTTCCTTAAGAAGAGCATGAAATTGATATGCTTAGAATTCAACCATAAGATCGTCAAAAGGCAACCACACCATTAGGTTGTCATCAAGTGGTATCAAAGCTTAGGCTTTGGTTGAATTTGTTTTTGTGTCTCCAACATGGAAGTCAAAAAAATGAAGGATCTTTTCTCTACAAAATGTTATGTGAATGATGAGATATGTAGCTTGAACATTGACAGGAAAAGTTACATCAACATGGCCAGCACAACCTTGGTTGAGAAGTTGTAACTTCATGTTCTGAAGCATCCGCAACCATATTCACTCAATAGTCTCGAGGATCCAGAATTTAGTGATATGGGTAGGTTGATTGTGAACAAGCAAGTACTAGTTTCATTCAAGGTTGATGGATATGACGATGTGGTGCTTTGTGATGTAGTGCCTACAAAAACAAGACACTTGTCACTTGGATGTCCATGAAAGATTCAACGGAAAGCAAAGCATGACAGCAGCACCAACAAGTACTCTTTTATGCACCAAAACCGAAAGGTCACTCTTGCTCCTTTGCCTCCAAGAGAAGTTAGTGAGGATCAACCTAAGATGAGAGAAAAAGAGAAAGCCTTGAGTGAAAAGGAGAAATTGAAAGAAAAGATTGAAGAGAGTGAGGTCCATGTTGAGAGAAGACTAGAAAATGAGGTGAGTGAAAAAGAGAGTAGTGCAAGAGAGGGAGAGGGAGAGGGAAAAGAGATATTGGTGAAGGAAGTCATCATGGATACTTGTTCTAATCCTAACATTTTTCCATCTTTTGTTGATTCTATTGTGAAGGAGGTTGAGGATAAAATTTCAAAGGATGATTGCATAACAACCATTGTACTTCAAGACGCAATGACCAATTCCATAGAATCACTAGAGAAGTCATGGCCTACAACTACTCTAATCCCTTCTTCTAAGTTGACTTGTGGATTCAAGTGTTGGGATTTTTCTTATTTTGTTTCTTTGTCTAACATTTCTTCCTTAGGTCATGAAGAGAAGAAAGAGAATCAAGGAGAATCTCCTCAAGAAGTGATTACCTTTTGTGACTTTGGTAAAGATAATTATGCCTTGGCAACCAAAAGAAAAGAGGAGCAAGCAAATCCTTCCAACAAACTTCAAAATTTGTCTAATGTGGAAGTAACATGTAATGAGTTCTTTATACTTATTTTCGACCCTGGAGGTATTGGAGCTAGAAATTCGAGGTCGAATTCTCTTCAAGAGGGAGGGAATGATGTGAATCTAGAATAGACACCCTTGACAAGAATTATGAAACCCGAAATGAAAAAGGAAGAACAAAATTGCTATTTGCAAAAATTCTTATATTAATTGAAAATTACTTGTCTGTCTTGTTTTGGATGAATCAGGAGCTACAGAAGTCCAAATGATGTGTTTCTTGATGTGTTAGAAAGATAACAAAATGTTCTACAACTTATATTTCACGCTTCTTAACCAAATTCGGCATCTATCATGGTGGAAAATGGGCTGGAAGTTGAAGATGAAATTCTGGACGGATTTGGTTTTGATTTTTATTAGTCTTTTGGTTTCCATAAGTTACATGAGTTTGTTAGCTTCCTTAGTGGAGGAATCTTTTGGCTTGCATGCCAAAAGTAACTCCTTCTAGTTATGACTCATCTTTATTGGTTGATTTTTATTAGAATGGTTATGTTTTAGGCAGCTATTTATTGTTGTCATCATTTCATCAATTAGTGGCATATTCATGATAGTTATTAGGGGGGTTATGGAATCTTATGATGACTTGTATAAGCCAACTCTTGGCAGCCCCAATTCCTATATGTATGAGCCTAATATGATGATGAATAAGAGAACTTTGATGTTGAATTTGGATTAATTCCATTTGTGAGAATATTGTTCTCCTAGGTTCTTGGTTGAACCAAACTTAGTTCTTATCAAGAATCCAAGGTTCTTGTGGCGAACATCACTTGGCTTATCAAACCTTCTTGGTTTGTGGCGCCTACACCATCTCTTTCTTCACCATTTTCTTATTTTCTTCATTTTTATGTTGTTACAATCTTGTTCCTTAAGAAGAGCACGAAATTGATATGCTTAGAATTCAACCATAAGATCGTCAAAAGGCAACCACACCATTAGGTTGTCATCAATATCTGATATACTGATGCCCTTCTCCCATATTTGATGATGCATGTTTCTTATCTCCCTGCATTTTTCTCTGTGTTATTTTATTTTATGGGAAGACCCCATGGAGGAACCACTTGCTGAGGAACTGGATGTGTATGAGCCTGATGCCGGTGGACGAGCCCAAGATCCTAGCCTCGAGGGGTTGGGAAGTGATCGTGGTTAGCCAGAGAGTTGTCTCTTGGCCTACTTACATATTTTTTATTATCGTCTGTATTAACGCCCTTTGTACGTATACACTATTACTATAGCCCTATTGATGGGGCAACCGATGTATGTGATATATTTCTCTATATTTTAGAGCTGTGTACTCTGAGGAGATGCATGCCTTAATTTCGTTTCGCTTCCACGTTTAAATTCCCGCTTCGCTTCGTATTAATAAGGCACGCTACGATTATAAAACGATTAAGGTTAGTTAAATACCTTAGGTTCTTCAATGGGACGGCGGGTCATCTCGGCTGCCTTAGATGAAACACGGTTAGGTGTGAAAGCTGTTGTATGTAAAGCATATCCCTAGAAAGAGTCAGAGAAGTCTGATTGACTTATCATAAATCGTACCATGTCTAACAAGGTTCGATTTTCCCTCTCGGACTCACCATTCCACTATGGTGTTCCAGGAAGAGTGAGTTGAGATATAATCCCGCACTCCTTCAGATAGTCTTCAAAAAGTTGGTTTAAGTACTTACCAACACGATCTAATCGTATGGCCTTAATACCCTTCAAAATTAGTTCTCCACTTCATTCTTGAATTGTTTGAACCCTTAAAAGATTTCTAACTTGTGTCATACACAAATCCATATTTACTTAAGTTATCTATAAATGAGACGAAGTACGAAAACTTGTCTTTTAGCAAGCTTGTTTAGAGGTCCTCATACATCAAATGTATCATGCCAAAAGATTACTAGCCCTTTCACCTTACTGGTAAATGGAGTTTTAGTCATCTTTCCAAATAAGTAAGATTCTCAAACCTCAAACAATTCAGAATTGGATGGGTACAAGAGTCCATCTTAGTGGAGTTTGGAAATATGCTTCTTACTTATGTGATCTAAAATATATTACTAAAGGTATAGAATGTCTAAATCACTTGGTTTGACCCTATTCGCATTAATATTATAGATGGGCATATCGAGATCAAGGTCACAAAGTCCATATCTCATATGAATACTAGTATAGAATACATCAGTTGAATAAATGGAACAATAGTTGTCCTTTTATAACAACTCAAAATCCTTTCTTGTCTATACAAGATATAGAAATGATGTTTCTATTATCAGCTGGCACAAAATAACAATTATTTAGTTCCATCAAGATCCATAAAGGTAAATTTAAATTCCTATAGTCAACAACAACTTTTGCTCCATTTCTACTCATAGGGTAGACCTTTACCTAATGGTAAATTTAAACTCCTATAGTCAGCAGCAACTTTTGCTCCATTTCTACTCCTGGGGTAGACTTTACCTAATGGTAAATTAAAACTCCTATAGTCAATGTAGCAACTTTTGCTCCGTTTCCACTCATAGAGTAGACCTTTAACTTTAGTCAATGTCCTACTCCCTTTGATCCTTTACATTAATGTGAGATCCATATGCGGTATCCAATGCCCATAATATTGGAGTAGATATGTTGATTTTTATAACAAATATGCCTGAACAGGAAGTCATACTTCTTTTCGTGTCTTTATACTCTTTCTAGTACCTCTTATGTCTTGCTAGCTCTTGTTAGAGTATCATAAGATGCATGATCATATCATACGCCTCTATGATTGCAAGCATAAGATATTGTACACCAATGGCATCGACTTGATGCTTCTATTAAGCATCCCTTTCGATCCTTGCTTGGGAATTAGTTGCTCGAGAACATACAATTTCTTTTGTGAGAGAGAGTCAAAGGTTTTCCTAATTTAAACCAAACAGAAATTAATGGATATTGTATAGAGTTCACAAAATTGCGAAGATATGCTTGAAAATGTCAGAAAATTTTGGAAAAAGATTAGAAAAATGATAAAGGAAAGGGAGAGAAACAAATTACCTGGTATGAGAGAGAGGCGAAACGAAGAAGAAGAAAAAGGGTGCTTCCGCACTTTCTTCCACTCAAAATAAGTATGATGATTCTCTCACCCACATATTGTTCTCCTTTTGTGCCTTAGATCCTCCAGATGAGAGGCACCGAGGTTCTCACTCTCTGCTTTTCAAAAAAATAATTATCCAAAGTGCAAGAAAACGGGTACCCCAACTGCATAGAAACAAAATTGTGAGAAGCATAAAGGAGAGAGGAGAAGCAGTAAGATGTGGACGGTTTATAAAATAATAATGTAGTAATGGAGAAGGAAACAATGATGGGGAGGGTGAGTTGGCTGGTTACATCTTTGAGTGTAAACTGTTGTCTAATTTAAAATCTTTTTACATATATTTTAAATTAGTCCTTGATAAAAAAATATAGTAGCATTTTGATAACTTAAAAATAAAAAATATCAATTTGATCATCAACAATGTAAAATATAGATCAAAATGGTCCCTGACAAAGACTAAAATGTCCGTAAAAATTATCATAAAAAGGATCAATTTGATTCATATTTTACATTCTTGAAAACCAAGTTGGTATTTTCATTACTTCGAGAACAAAATGTCACCGTGTTTTTTTGTTTAGGACCAATTTGGGTCTTTACTCTATATTTTAATTTAAATGAATAATGTTAAATTTTAAATATTAAAATTTTAAATATATTGACCAAACCGCCGGTGAAAGACCAAAAACCCTTCTTTATCTACTAGTAGATGCAGTTATTAGGGTCAATTTAGTCAATATAAAAATGGAAACCAAATTCAAACATCCCCATCCCCTTTATATATTAGTATAGATATGTTTAAATAATTTTAAACCGATTGAATCAAAATCAATCAAATTCGAAATCTATAAATCACATGCAAAAACTTTTGCAATATAAAATACTTTCAAAGAAAAAAAAAATTTGAAAGCAATTCAAATCCAATTGAATAATTAATATGTGATATATGATTTGAACAGGAGGCAATTTACATTTTGCCTTGAATAACTTTACACCAATTGAAAATAATTTGGCTTAATTTCATTTTTGGTCCCTCAGGTATTATGATTATGTAATTTTAGTCCCTAAGGCTTTAATTACGCCAATTGGGTCCCCCAAGTATCACGATTGTGCAATTTTGGTCCCCCAGGTTTCAATCGTGCCAATTGGGTCCCCCATATATCATGATTGTGCAATTTTGATCTCCCAAGTATCACAATAATGTAATTTTTAACGCCAGTAACCTACGTGGCCAGCGTTGGACTAATTTGGCACTTAGTGAGGTCAATTTGATAGCTTATAGGGCATTCTCATGTGTCATCATTAACATCTCACACACTTTAATAATCAAATGTATATCACTATGTGCCATATAGAAATGACACATAAGCTGCCAAACTGGCCTTACCAAGTGCCAAATCAGTCTCACATGTGCTTCATAGGCTATTGATGTTAAAAATTGCACAATCGTGTTACTTTGGGAACCAAAATTGCACAATCGTGATACTTGAGGGACCAAAATTGCACAATCGTGATACCTGAGGGACCCAATTGGCTCAATTGATACTTAAGGGACCAAAATTGCACAATCGTGATACTTGGAGGATCCAATTGGCGCAATTAGAACCTGAAAAACTAAAATTGCACAATCATGATACCTGGGAGACCGAAAATGCAATTAAGCCAAACAATTTCAAATATAACTGCTTTTGTTCGGTTCAAGCAATTCACGGATCTATACGTACAGCTCCTATTCCCTACGCACATATCATTGGACGAAGTATATATATATATATATATATATATATATATATATATATATATATGTATCTCGCATTGTAAACATATATATTACAAGATGCTCACAAAAATAGGAAATCATGTTATCAAATAAGGCAAACATCCTAGGATATATGATAAACTACGACTATTGCTCTGATATCACTGTTGGGGAATCAAGAGGTAAAAATTTTAAATCTATTTTCAAAAACCTCTTGAGTAGGAAAAAAAAAACTTTTACATAAGGATCTCGCATTGCACATGAATCACAAGAATTAACATTTACCTCTTGAAGTGTAGCTTTACCACAAACACTGTGAGCATGTCAGCAGCACTGGTTAAACCCGAATACTACTACGGAGAGAGTAGCAACTTGATCAACACAGCTACAGTGCAGCAGATATGATGAACATTGCTGCTGCAACCACAAAAGAAGAGGCTCTTCTATCACCAGTATTGCAAGGTAGCATTACCTCTACTTAGTCCACGCGAGCAAACCACCGTCAGAGATAGCGTAGTGCTAGCTATTAGGATTAGGAGAGGCGCAACACACAAAGATAGAAAAGGAGGCGCGACAATCTGGGGTGTATAGCGGCCATTATGAGTGCTCTATGTTGTATCTCTCTTAAGTGACGTATATAACTTACTTATAGCTGTCACCCACTTAATCTATCTCTATTGGGTTACTGTATGCCACAGGTCCAATGTTTAATTATTAATTAAATCATATTTAATTAATAAATTAAACCGATCCCATTTAATTATTAATTAAATCATAATTAATTAATCAATTAAATTAATTTTCTGAACATTTGCTTTATGCGTGTGACCCTGTAGGTTCTCAATTAATGGACAATAATATTAATTATTATTAATCATATTAATAATTAATTAATATTATAAACAATGAGGCGGCATCTTGCAATATATCATTGCTACCCAATTAATGAGAATATTGGTGATACAATTAAAATCATATTGTAACCATATTTAATGTAAAGTCAACGTCCTTTCGTCTCAGTGTCTTAATTGGACACAAGGCATAAATTTGTCATCCTTGTTAAGTCCAATTATTTATTTCTTGATCTAGTAATTGACGTACGATCATGTGGACTCAATAGCTCATATTGTCTCACCTTAGCATCACTATGCATTTCTACGTCGCATATCATCAAGAGGCCTATAGACATTACTCTTGTTATGTAGGAGGGACGAATCTTATCTACATTACTCACATTCCTCAAGATCTTTAATTGAAGGCTCAATAACTATCTTTATAGTTATCTTGTTACAGACAACGTTTAATAGTATTAAAACCTACAACTATATATGTTAGGAATCGTAATGACTTCAGGTCGAAGGACCACTTCACTATGGTCATCATGAGAATCGCTTATGAAACTTACATAACTATTTATACAGCGTTCTTATAGCGGGTCACTCCAGTATAAACATTCAACTAATATTTATACCTATGTGAAGACTTAATATCTTATATCTATGACTCATGAGATGTGGTCATCAGTATACTCATATAAT
Source organism: Ammopiptanthus mongolicus (assembly GCA_039655645.1). Taxonomy (NCBI): domain Eukaryota; kingdom Viridiplantae; phylum Streptophyta; class Magnoliopsida; order Fabales; family Fabaceae; genus Ammopiptanthus; species Ammopiptanthus mongolicus. The sequence continues at coordinate 14,224,301 of CM077350.1, read as the reverse complement.
AATCTCGATGTATTATTATTATCCTTATTAATAATAATACTTGATTATGAATAATTTAATATTCTATTATTTAATGGTGTCTCACAATCAAGTCATACTTGACGTTCCATTAAATGAACTACCTATTTTAAGGACTTTATTATGGTATAAATATGATCATAAAATATAACACAATAAATAAATGTTGTATACATATATCAAATATATGATCAAAGTCATGATACAAATGATTATCTATTCAAAATAGATTGGCTACTAGGGTTTACACCAACAATAACGAACAGAGGCAAAGTTCTGTAGCAAATTCAGCAGCTTCGGATAGCTCTGAACAACTAGGGCAGCAGAGTCATCCCCAAACCAATTTTCTTATGGGAATTAAACTGGGATATGGCATGCCGCAAGTTTAGGCAAGACATCAACAAGTAGTCCATTCCAATTTTGTGAAGCAGGTACCACAACCCTTTACTACTTATTCTAATACCATGTTATCTGCCGTTAACCCCACAGGACAATCTGTGGTTTATACTGACCCTTAGGCTATGTTTGGGAGGATGGAGTGGGGTGGCTAGTAATGGAGTGGGATGGTTAAAAGAACTAAACTCATTGTTTGGAAGTTTAATAAGTAATGGAATGGGATGGTTTAGGATGGTAACCCAAACCACTCCATCCCACCCCAAACCCCCAATTTTTATACCTTCCAAATTGGGGGGGTTTAGGATTCCCTCATTAAACTTCCAAACAATGGAGCGATATACTTCTACCACTCCACTCCACTCCATAACTAACCACTCCACTTTATCTCCTTCAAAACTCCCAAACATAGGTTTAGTCTACCTTACAACAGGGCATGTTTCTATGGCTGGGAGGCCTTCAGGTACAAATGGACAGTTGGGCCTGCCGTGTCTGGTGCGAAATGTTTCGGCTAACGATTCCAACATACAGGCAGCCTCATTGGGTCAACGTGTCTACCCCAATATAGGCTACGGAGTCGTGCAGACAAAGCCATCTGGGAGCTATGGTGGGGAGTTTCAATGGGGCATGATCCCATCAGTCTCAATTGGTTTACCATTTTGTCATTCTGCACCCGAACAGCCGATTTTCAGGCAAGCGGGTTCAATTCCTCGAAGAGGAATTTTGTGTAGGGTACCAGGGGATCATTATGGGGAAAATCCATAGGGTTTTCCTCCACCTTACCCAGGTAATCAACCGATTGTCCAAAGGACACAATACAAGGCTCTTGGAGAATGTGATCAAGTTGGAAACTTCTGTATTCCTGAGCCGAATTACCAAGCCCAATACCAGAGGCACTAATGCCTAACAGGCTGCCAACCGTGACACTTGCTGCAGTCTATGCTCATGGGATGGCAGCCGATGGTAGGTATCTTGATCTTCTGCTTATCGAACCCAACATAATAGCTAAGACGATTAGAAGGTACTTTGGTGTGCAGTTGAAGCCATTGGATCGGCCAGTCTATAAGAAGCTATATCCCAAATGGGCGGAAAAGATGATGCCTTTGTCGAGGGGTTTCAAAACGCCAGATTTTGAAACTTTCTCAGACGATGATGGCATGTCCACTATGGAGCATGTTGGCCAATTCATGGCTCAATGTCAAGAAACAGATCAAAATGAGTATCATAAGCTGCATTTGTTCCCTTTATCTTTGACTGGCACAACTTTTACCTGGTATTCCTATCTACCTCCAAATTCAATTCAGAGATGGACAGATATGGAGAGATGTTTTCACGATAGATTCTATAGGCCTCAGTCTGAGGTAACTGTGGCTGATATGATGAACTTGAAACAAAAAGTGGATGAGCCTGTGGCTGAGTTCATCGAGAGGTTCAGGAAGTTGGGAAGCAGATGCAACGTACCGATCCCTAAAGCCGAGCATGCGACAATGACCATTAAAAATATGCATCCACAGCTAAGGGAGAGATTGTTAGCTCAAGAATGTACTGATTTAAGCCAGCTAGCTTCTAGAGCCTCGAGGATTGAGCAATTCATCGTGCAAAGAGAAGAAAAGAGGGTTAACAAAGGACGAGATCCGCATTTGGTGTCTATTGTAGGCACTGTAGAATTGGATGAAATCAGTGATGCTATAGCCGATTCCACGGCTAACATCATGACAGCCGAGATTCTCAGGGGGAAGCCATATTGTTGCCCTGCTCTAAGACCTGCCAAAGGGAAAGACATTGACACACCTGAGAAGAGAATGGAATACTCGTTTGATGTCGTTTGACATCTCAAAGGCCGATCAGATAGTTGATTATCTGCTCAAAGATCAGCAGATTCGGCTAGCAGAGGGACATAAGATACCTTCGGTTGAAGAATTAAAGAATAAGAAATACTACAAATGGCATAATTCATATAGCCATGCCACAGTAAATTGTGTTGTTTACTGGAAAGTCATCCAGAAAGCGGTAAAGGATGGAAGATTGAAATTAGTGGATAAAGTTGTGGCTGAAATGGGGGTAGTATCGATCCTTTTCCAACCATTACAATAGGTATGGTATCTTTCTCTGGAGAATATGGCTTGCCATATAAAAAATGGAAATAGTCAATTCACTAGCAATGGAGGAAGAAGGATACTCCAGCAGATCATAGTGGAGAAAAGAAGTTTTCAACCAAAGTGAATGAAAAGAAAGAAGGGGTAAAGAGTCCTACAGGATTTGAACGATTAGGGACTCCCAATCACTAGTACAGAAAGCACTTTTTACATCGGTTAAAAAACACTTTTAACATCGGTTATAGTGACGACGTTAATTAAAGGGATGTTAAAAGTGTAACTTTTAACATCGGTTTTAAACCGATGTTAAAAGTTTAATTTTAACATCGGTTAATAAAAAACCGGATGTTAAAAGTAAACTTTAAACATCGATTATATAACAACCGATGTTAAAAGTGTGGTCTCAATCAGAGTTGTGCTCTGTTCAGTACACTTTTAACATCCATTGTATCTGAAACCGATGTTAAAAGTACTTATAACATCGGTTTTAGGAACACACGATGTTAAAAGTTTACTTTTAACATCGGTTATTAGAACAACCGATGTTAAAAGTAAATTTTTTTTTATATGGTTGTTTCATTTATAGTTCTTTCCCACCCTGCATATCCATCAGTATATCATCCACAATTCAGTACACAACATAATGCCAGAAACATATTCAAACATGTAATTAACTCATATAGCTAGATTGCTGTTCCGGAATTACAATATATATTACAGTACTAGTTACACAAGTCCAGAATAATTAAACTATACTATAATGACATTACATATATACAGTGTTATAAGTGCAATAACCTAAAGTCCAAACTGTGTCACATGCAATACATACAAGTGCAAAAATCATATACAATCTACATTATGCTGCCTAGTATACTCATAAAAGAAATTAGCAAAATGTTCCCTCAGGTCTTTCATCTCTTCTTTATCAAGTGGAGTTTGATCGTCAAAAGCCTGCACAAGTTTAAATAAACTCAACATTAAATCTTCAACCAAAACAAAATATAATTTAACTTGTGCAAAACTTTATATTTATTACCTGTTGCCATCCGTCAATAATAGTGGCGGAGACCACGTTCAACATATGTTTCATCACGCAGTATCCACACTCCCAGCCGCCAGCTTGTCTACGAGACTACAAGACAATATGAAATTGAATATCAAGTACAGTACTAATATAATAATAATTACTGTTGTAATTTTTTTGTAAGAAATAATAAACTACTTACGAGTGGGATAATCCATTCAGGCTTTCTTTTTGACTTGGATGGCCTACTTTTGCCATCTGCACAAGCCATGCTACTTGCAACCATAGCTCTATGATTAAAAATAATAATGTCAATTATGTTCATGTCATAAAGCAAAAGCAATTTGAATTACAAATTAAATTAAAGTTTATATGTCAATCGCGTCCTTCAATTCAGATGTCGGACTATAGTGCAACAAGCATAAGAAGACGACACGATGCTGGCTAGGATGAAGTATGAGCAACTGCCAATGACCACTCCTAAGTATTGGTGCTAGATAAATATCTTTCTTTGTTTGACCAAGTAGCTTCAGGATGTATGTCTTCATCGCATCCCCATTAGTGCAGTAATTTCCCTGAATTACGCTTGGGTCTAAGAATCCATACGTATTCTGGTTGCCTCTTTCCATACATAAGCGATGAAGATACCTAAGATATTAGAATAAAATAATGTTAAATACCTAAGACATTGAAATAAATTATAGAATTAAAATACCTAAGATGCATGTCAACAGTGTACTTACGTGCACCACATACTCAGAACGGTATTGGCTAGCCAATTACCCGGCAGACATATGTCACCTATATCCTTCCCAGAGAAAAAAAAGGCTGGCAAGTCGCAAGCGCCTTTGTGTTCCAAGGGAATAGCACACTCTTTATCCGGCGCATCCGCAGCAAATGCCGCCAAATGAGCTACATTCGATCTTAGCTTTTTATCAATGTTCTAAGCAACAAAGATAAGGCATTAGTTAAGTAATGTCATTTGTAAATAAATAAGACATAAGTAATTAAATGATTAATATGAAATTAATATGCATACCTGGGATAAAGGCATCTCAACTGGCTTATGTGCATCCTCACAGCTCCCAACGGTGCTCACATGCTAAGAAGGTTGACTCATTGGGCTTGGTTGGGAAATTGTAACCCCCTAGATGACATCTCCTTTATGAATGATTCCATAAGCTCCGGAAACAACTCTCTTTTAAGCTCCTCCTTAACGCTTTCCCGCTCGTGGCTGCTGATTCGGCTTCCAACATGGACTCGTCGTCCGTGATATTGCCGAATGCCCACTAGCCCTCCAACACCCTTTACAAAGCCAGGGTGGTCATCTTTACCTAGGGCAGTGCTCAGGATATCCCTACGTCCATGTTGGACGAATGATCCTTGCGAGCTTTGTTCCACCAGCGATGTCTACAAGGGGGAAATTCACAAAATATGTGTAAGATAGTGTTTACTTAACTGTATTAATTACAAGTAGAAGTAATCTACTAATTACTTACAATCTTTTCAGCGACAATGCGTGTGGGCTCGGCTTTAAAAGCTCCCGATTTTGTCTTTCGGGCTTCCATCCATGTTTCATGGCGTTCGGGTGGAGATGGAGGATTAACAACTATTTCTCCATCGGCTTCGGCTTCTTCATCAGCTCCACCTTCTTCTTGCTTCTTTTTGGCCTCTTCTTGCTTCTTTTTCATCTTCTCATTCATAATTTTCTGCCGAACCATACGATAGCCACCACGAGACATATGGTGTGGGTGTACATTGTTTTTCTGGATTTCCTTGGCCTTTTTCCTTTTCTCCTGTTACAAATAACACGTACTCAATTCAATTAAATAAATAAATAAATTAGATAGGCCTATTATAAAAAATATAACGGGAAACTAATCAGAAAGGCAGGGTCTTGTCGGCTCACAACAAACCTATCCCACGTCTCCTTATCAATGAAAGAGTATGTGTCAAGTGGAGATTTGTCGTCTTTCTTCTCAAAAATATATCTCTTTCCCAAATAGGTCTTGAACCCCGTCCACCGCTTCGCGGCAAAAGAAAGCCATTTCTTCTTACATTCAGGAGTATTCGGGACATCAAAAGTCAACTATAGTACAAAACAAAATGGAGGAAATATATTAGAGTATGATAATAATATAAGTAAATACAATTTAGATACAAATGGAGAGGATAAAAGTAAAATACCAAGATTGAAGACCAAATTTGATCCTTCACCATACTCGGTACCTGAGCCCATTCCTCAATAAGAATGCTAACCCTGTTTCGAGCTTCCAGGGCCACAAAACCGGTGAATTTGTCAGCATTCGGCCCTATGGCCCCCCCATATGTATCAAACTCAACCGGAAGCCTCTGATCACCGCAGCCACTCAGGGCCAACGATCATAACTTTGTGGCTGCTCTACCCCTTTTTTTGGGGCGTGCACCACCTGACCCGCTATGCGAAGGAGAAGGAGGAATGCCTGATGGATCAGTCATGTGTGCCTATTTAGACAAAAAGTAATAAATTAGGTCAGTATATAAGAATGGATAAATAAAGAAAAGTCTACTATAACATGGATAAAAAAGCCTACTTTAACATGGATAAATAAAAATAAGTCTAACTTAACATGGATAAATAAAAATAAGTCTACTTTAACATGGATAAATAAAAAAAGAATACTTTAATTTAAACATAACTTACACTATGGTCAAGTTTAGATCAATATCCCTTCGTGATGATCATCACGAGTGGCAAGTACATCGTCCACTACATTTTCCTCGACGAAAATAGGCATCTGTGTTGAGAAAGAAGGAGTTTCTGGAATATCAAGAGTTGAATCTTGATTTTCATGGATACCATTATGCATGCTTTTTCCTTGGAGAACAACTGACCACCTTTTGTTACAAGGATCATTGATATAAAACACTTGTTTTGCTTGTGAAGCCATGATGAAAGGCTCTTCCGTGTGACCTACTTTGTCAAGGTCTACCAATGTAAATCCTAATTCTTCAGTTTGTACACCACTGTTACTGTCAGCCCACATACACTTAAAAACAGGCACTTGAAATTTAGTGTAATCGACCTCCCAAATCTCTTCAATGACTCCAAAGTAAGATTTCGATGCCATAATGGGATTTGTATCTTTTGAACTAGAGAAGTGCATCGACTCAGATACGATCATAACCCCACTGTTTTGCATGGTACTCTTGTCATCTTGGGACTTTGTATAGAAGGAAAACATATTGATATCATATCCACTCCAACATATGACTTCAAGACGTGGCCCCTGTGCTAGCCATTGTAATGTATCGGAAGCAGTATGATCATTTGTAATTTTTTTCTTTAAACCATGCTACGAAAGTCTTGTTATGATGGTTCAACAACCATTTTTCGTTCCTTCTAGGGTTTTCTTCCTTGACCTCTTGTTTGTGAGAACATAAGTAAGGTGCAACCTCATCAGTGTTATTCAAAATGTGCAAATGGGCTTGAAACACTTCCTCCCGAGCCTTGCTATTAACCTTTATACCTCGTGTACCCTTACCGGCACATCTTCCCTCATGACGAGGCTTAGGAATCCCTATAGCCTCCACTTTTGAAAGGTAGTCTTGAGAAAACTCAATAGCTTCTTCTGCAACGTATCTTTGAACAATAGATGTTTCAGGACGGTGTGGATTCTTCACATACCCTTTCAAGATCTTCATGGATCGCTCAACTGGGTACATCCACCTTAAATAAACAGGGCCACATAATTTAATCTCCCTCACTAGATGAACAATTAAGTGAACCATGATGTCGAAAAATGAAGGAGGAAAATACATCTCCAATTGGCATAAGATTATAGCAGCCTCATCTTCCAACTCATCCAACTTCTGGGGGTCAATGACTTTGCTACATATAGCATTGAAGAATGAGCACAACCTAGTTACGACATGTCTAACATTTTTAGGAGCAATACCACGAATAGCCACTGGTAGTAGTTGTTGCATCAAGACGTGGCAATCATGAGACTTTAAGCCAACCAATTTTAGATCATTTGAGACAAGTCTCTTGACATTTGAAGAGTAACCCTGTGGCACTTTGACGCCCCGTAGACACACACAAAAACTTGTTCTCTCTTTTTTTGACAAGGTATGAGATGCTGGAGGCAAATATGTCCGCTTACCATCCTTTGGTTGTGGAGCTAACTGCTCTCGTATACCCATCGCAACCAGATCTAGACGAGCATTCACACCGTCCTTTGTCTTACCTTGAATGTTGAGAAGCGTTCCAATTAGACTATCACATACATTTTTCTCCACATGCATGACATCAATACAATGTCTGACATCAAGTTTGCACCAGTATGGAATATCAAAGAAGATCGACCTCTTCTTCCATATGTTTTTCTCAATAGCCTTCTTTTGAGCCTTTCCGAACATAACATTAATGTCCTTCACCTTTTGATAAACTTTCTCTCCATTAAAGGCCGTCGGAGCAATTCCATTCTCTTGGAATCCATTGAAAGCTTTTTTCAGTCTACGATATGGGTGATCACGTCTGAGAAATCTCCGATGCCCAAGGTAAACTGTCTTCCTTCCATGTTGCAATTGTGTGAAACATGTGCCTTCTTCACATATTGGGCATGCTTTATGCCCCTTAACACTATACCCGGACAAGTTCCCGTATGCTGGAAAGTCATTGATGGTGCAAAATAACATGGCACGCATCTTGAAAGTCTCTTTGTAATGGCCATCAAACACATCAACGCCTTCCACCCACAGCTTTCTCAAGTCTTCAATCAAGGGACTTAGATAAACATCTAAGTCATTTCCTGGCTGTTTTGGGCCCGAAATCATCATTCCATCCGTAGCAAGTCCAAGCCTAAGGTTTCTTGGCTCATTTCCGAAATTCGGAAACAAACTATCAATTCTCTCCCATTGCACAGAATCAGCCGGATGGCGAAGCATTCCATCACGTTTCCTCTCATCTGCATGCCATCTAATGTTCTTTGCGTCATTTACATTAGCGAACAATCGCTTGAACCTTGGAATTATTGGAAGATACCACAACACCTTTGCAGGAGGACCCTTTGTGATCACATCACAACTAGAATCACCATCCTTCACTTTGTACCGCGATACCCCACACTTGGGGCAGTCGTGCATCCCTTCATACACACCCCTGTATAGTATGCAATCATTAGGACATGCATGTATCTTCTTATACTCCATACCCATCGGACAGAGTATCTTCTTTGCCTCATAGTTACGATCTGGCAGTGTGTTGCCTTCTAGAAGCATGTTGTTCAACAACTCAAGCAATTCGGTGAAGCTTTTATCACTCCACCCATTTCTCGCCTTCACACTGAACAATTTTAAGACCGCCGACAACCTTGTCTAAGTAGTGCACCCCGGATACAAAGGCGTATCCGCATCACTGCACAAAGTATCATACACACGTGCTCGCTGAAATGACTCTTGTCCAATATCACGGATCATGTCCTCTAGTCGATCGTCCTCCATATCTACATCAACTTCTTCACTTTGGGACACACTTGGCATGTTTAACAAGTCTTCACCATGCCATATCCATCTTGTATAACTCTTGCAAATCCCTTCACAAATAAGATGATCACGTATTTGCTTAACTTCACATTTCCTCATATTCAAACATCTAACACAAGGACAATTAAATCTTCCATTACTATCAGGAAGATTTCTTTGAGCAAATTCTAGAAACTCTTCCACTCCCTCCCGATACTCATCACTTGTGCGTTTACTAACCATCCAACTACGGTCCATATCCATGTTCTGTAGATTTACACATATCTATACAATATGAGCACAAGAGGGGAGACTCTCAAAGAGCAGTATTTGAAATTATAGGCCTAAACTTTAAGTCCTATAATAGAAACTAAACCCCTCGACTATTGATCAAACCAATCCAGATGACCTAACTTTTTAACTAAACCCAAACCCCTTGACTATTGAGATTATAAGCAAAGCCTAAAAGTCTATGCTTAATATTATGTAACATCAAAGTGTTTAAGTATAAAAAAAACTCAAAATGCATTTCATTATTTCATGAAATATTCAAATCATTAAAACAGAGACAATGCTAAACAGTAACTAACAGAGAAGGATTACCAAGCAGAAGGGGAGTTGGGGCGGTTCAAATGCGGTGGTCAGTTGTAGAAGAGAGAGAGTTGGGGTGGTTCAGTTGCGATGGTTCAGTTGTAAATGGTTCTGAGCAAATATTAGCAAAAATGATATTTAGCAAATGAGGGTTTGAGCAAATAAAAATAGGGAAGAGAGAGTTACGTACCTTTGCGAAGAGGAAGTTATGGTGGTGGTTCTACGGTGGCTCACGAACGGAGGAGAAGGAGGTCAGTGAAGAGAAGAGAAAAGTAGGCCACGGGAGTGAGAACACTGTAACGTTGAAATGTAGGGCGCGAGACAGAGAAGGTTTGAGAAAGTTAACGTTATAAATTTTAATAACTTTTAACATCGATTGTTAGAAAAAACCGATGTTAAAATTTATTTTAACATCGATTATATAACAAACCGATGTTAAAAAGTTACTTTTAACATCCGTTAAAAAAGAACCGATGTTAAAAAGTTATTTGGAATGGAGGGAAGAAACTTTTAACATCGGTTTTACCAGAAACGGATGTTAAAAGTACATTTTAACATCCGGTTCCTTATAACCGATGTTAAAAGTCTGCTCCATACGCGATTTATTTACAAGTTTGCCACCGCGTCTATTTTTAACATCTGTTTTTCGTTAACAGATGTTAAAAGCCTGACGTGAAAAGTCTATTTTCCACTAGTGAATGTCATGGCAGTTCAGAAACCATCGGCTCATCAGTCGCATATGGGGAACCAACCTCGGAAGCCTAGTATCTTTGACAGAGTGGAGCAATCGAATAGCTCATCGAATAGTTTTTTAGACTTGAGGTGGGTTAAAGGTTCATATATTAGACATACTCCATCACACATTATTCCAAAGTCCGCCGTGTTTGACAAGTTAGGAAGATCCATCCACACCATGGGACAACAATGTGTGCCAGCTAGTTACTATTTGGCTAAGACTCCTCTTTGCTCATTTGACCCTAAGGACCATGGAACTCTTGATGATGTTTCTAGAAACCTCTAAGAAGCAATAAAAAAGGTTATAGAAAGGAAATAGAACCAGCAAATAAAGAATCTGATAGTGTCTCAAACGACCAATGAAGGGAGGATGCCCATGTTGGATAATTCGCCTATACCTGAGGGTAAGAAAAGAGTGGCTAAATTTGATGTTGAAAAGAAGATGACTACTCTCAAAATCACTATTAGGATCAATGAAAATATCAGACCTCAGAGGATGGTCAAGCCTTCAGCTAAATCCGAAGAGGGTCATTGGTTTTTGAAAAAATATTCCAGGGGCAAGAAACCAATACAGCCTTTAGAGACTCAGCTGACTAGAACTCAGAAAAGGAGAAAACAAAGAATGAAGTCAGTCCAGAAGATGAAATAGACTTTGCAAATGCTGGAAGGGGCTAAGAATGTAGTTAGGGAATAATTGAAATCTCCAAAAATGGCAGATGCTCTGGAGGTTGCTTTTGGTTCTGCCAAAGCCAAAGAAGAGGTTCACATAGAAGCAGAAAGTCCCCAGCGCAGGATAAGATGAAAGATCACGAGATGGACCAAGTAATGGGATCATTGGAATCATAAGAGTTGGATAATGTAGTACATGATATAGTTATTGATTTGAAGGATGAAGTTCTTGAGGTAAACGGTAAGGATGGAGATATGTTAGTCGAGGAAGAAGTTGACATGTTATATTTGGAAGAATCCTCGCTGGATACTTCGCTAGAAGAAGAAGAGTTACCTATGACTGATGTAGACATTTTGGGGATTTTGCCAAGTGAATTTTGGGTTGATGAGGAGCAGCCGAATGCACTGGCAGGAGATGTATGCGCTAAAGAGATAGAATGGGCTATTTTGTCTAATGAGGTAGCTACTGGCCCCAAGGGGATGGTCTTTGAAAAACCTACAGTCGAAATGACAAAGCATCTGAAGCCTTTGTACATTGAAGCCCAACTAAACGACAAGACCACTAGCCGAGTGTTCGTTGATGGAGGGGCGGTTCTGGATTTTATGCCCGTAAGCACAATCAAGAAATTGAGGAAAACCAAAGAAGACCTGGTGCCAACCAACATGGAAATGACTAATTTCACAGGAGATGCTATGGCTGCTATAGGAGTTTTTGTAGCTGATGTGACTGTGGGAACAATGACCACCAGTTATGCTTTCTTTGTGGTTGATGCAAAGACTACTTACACAATTCTTTTGGACAGAGATTAGATTCATTCGAATAAGTGCGTACTTTATATATTGCATCAGATGTTAATAATATGGGACGAAGATGAGGTAGAAACTGTTCTAGCAAATAGGAATCCATTCACAACTGAAGTACGAGCGGTTGAAGCCATGTATTACTCTCCTCATATGGAACCTATCCTAGTAGATGAAGATTACGAAGAAGGCACATGAGAATCTTGTGATATAACATCCAAAGGGTTCGCAGTTAAAATGCAAGCCGATTCACGGCCTTAAGGGAACATTTTTAATAATCAGTAAGCCTCAAATGATGAGGATATCATTCAAAGGCTTACTTGGTTCACAACAGAGAACCGAATATTTGAAGCAGGATTATTCGAAGAAGACTCGAAGGGAAGACCAGGTCATAGACTTGTGGGGCAAGGCCCTAAGAAAGAAGATTTGTAGATTCATGTTCCCAAGAAAGCGCCTACGTTTGAGGTACATGATCCCTTGGTGGAGGTAAATCTAGGTTCGTAAAACAAACCCAGAATGACCAAGGCCACAAGTTTGTTAGCCGAATCGGATAGGATTAGGTTAGTCGAACTCATAAGACAGTAAATAGACTGTTTTGTTTGGGATTACCATGACATGTCTGGTTTGTCTAGGCAACTAGTGGATGTTGGTTGCAAACGTGTTAATGTGCAAGTGTACATAGCCGTGACAAGTAATAAAATGATAAGAGAGATCGTTCTCACAAGGATTTAATGGTATTTAATTTACAAGATTAAACCAATCGTTCAAAGTAGTTAAGATTTCAAAAAGGGTAATAAGCAATTGTTGTGTGTGTGCTCCAGCAACAAGATTAAAGGCAACAATAAAGCAATTAAATGATGTTGGTGAACAGAGATGGTAAAACAGCTATAGGTATGACTCTTTTGTAACTTCAAACTAGTATCAGTTATGCTTCGGGATATGCTGCCGCATATGGCTCCAGGAAATTAAAGCTATGTTTTCCAGCACAAATAAGATAAGGTTCATTAAATGCTCATATTCCTATGCTCATATTAATTACACCCTCTTCGAATTAAGAATATTCCAGCTAGCCTAAGGACTTGAAGATTATTCCTAATTCATTCAACATTACTAACTTTCCAATTAGCAACTTAATCCTTATCTTTTAATCAAGTCCACTTGCATTACCTTTCCAAGTTTCAGCAAGCTCAAGTTCTAAATAAGCTGATCAAACTTAAAGAGAACACATACAAAACAGCTTAAAATAAAACGCATCAGCATATCTTCAACATAACTTCAAGTAGAAATTCATTACAAATTTATCATACTCACAGCTACAACAAGTTTAGCTCATGATGAGCTTACAAACACTAAGAGAAAAATGTAAAATGGAGAATGAGTTCATTACAAAAGAAGATGATAAAATTGGAGACAAAAATGGAGGAGGTGCAGCTGTTGTCTTCTTGCAATAAAGTTGTTTGATCATCAAGATAAGGGAATGTTCCTTTTTTAGGGCAAAATTCTCTTTCCTCTCTCCTCCACTTTTGGGCTAACAAGGTTAGTACACTTTTATCCTGGCCCAAATCCTTCGTACAGCAGTGGTAGAGTCCAAAGCCACGTGTAAGCTCGCTGCCAGTCCTCTTAGGACATGTCATCAAGAGAGAGACAATTGTAAGTTCATGTCCTTCAAGGGGAACCCTCTAACTAAGAATGCTGCAACATATTCCGGAGCATTATTTCCATTTTGGCACTCAGTAAGCCAGAATCTATTGTACACCAGAAACACACTTTTAAGCTCCAAAACTAATCAAAATAAAAACTTTATCCTAATGACATATAAAACTCTAAACTACTCAAAAACACATAAAACCTAAACACAAAACACTCAAAGACAACCAAAATTCAAGCTAGGAAAGCATAGATAACTCTCATTTCTAAGAGTTATCAGTGGAACATCAGCTACCGATCAAGGAAGGATTTAAACCATACAAGCAACCTCCTAGGATATTTAACCCAGAGTTGTTGCCAAAGATTAAAGCAGATATCGAAAGGTTGCTAAAGGCTAGGTTTATCAGAATAGTGAGCTATGTAGAGTGGTTATCCAATTTTGTCCTAATGTTCAAGAAAAATGGGAAACTCTGGATTTGTATTGACCACAGAAACCTAAATTTGGCAACCCCTAAAGATGAGTATGTGATGCATATAGCCGACATGTTAGTCGATGTTGTGGCTAGCAATGGAATTCTCACAGTTATGGATCGACATTCGGGTTACAACCAAATATATATTGTTGAGGAAGATGTTGACAAAACAGCTTTTAGATGTCTTGGGGCTACTGGAATATTTGAATGGGTGGTAGTGTCATTTGGGTTGAAGAATGCTGGGGCTACTTATCAGAGGGCTATGAATGCCATTTTTCACGAATTGATTGGAAAAAGTATGAAGGTATATCTTGATGACGTGGTAGTCAAGTATAAGAACTTTGAGTAACATTTGATAGATTTGGCGTTGGCCCTTTAGAGAATGAGGTTCCATAATTTGAAAATGAATCCAGAGAAATGTGTATTCGGAGTCCCGGCTGGAAATTTTCTAGGTTTCTTGGTTCATCAGCATGGTATTGATACAGATAGGAACAAAGCTAAGCGAGTATTGGAAGCAAGATCCCCTCGGAATAAAAAAAGAACTGCAAAGTTGGATAGGCAAGATCAACTTTTAAAGGAGATTTATTGCTAATTCGGCTGGAAAAATGAAGGTATTCTCTCTTTTGCTCAAGTTGAAAGAAGAAGAAGAATTGATATGGGGGCAAAAGCAACAACAAGCATTTGATCAGATTAAGCTGGCGTTGGTGAGCCTTCCTGTCTTAGTACCTCCAGTGATAGGAAGACCTTTGAAGTTGTATATTTCAGCTGCAAAAGAATCAATTGGCTACTTACTTGCACATGAAGCTGATGGTGGAACAAAGAGAGCAATTTACTATCTTAGCCGTTTATTGAACGATGCTGACTCTAGATTGAAGGAACTTGTTGGACACACAAGAAGGCGGTTGAATTGTGTTTCTTAATTTTTTGACAACCTTTTTCGAAAGCAGATAGCTTTACGCAAACGATTAGATGCAAAAGCAAGAAACGGACGCAAGGCGTGAAAAAAAAAAAAGGCACTTTGGACGCATGCTAAAAACGTTCTCTTGAAAGACGCTCGTTAAGAAAACAATTTCAATCCCAATTGTTAGTTATAAAAAACTAAATCAGAGATAAGAGAAAGAGAAAATAACATAGAGATATTATCCTGGTTTACTCTTAACCGAAGAGCTACGTCTAATCCCCTCTATGTGAGAGCTTTATCCACTATAACAAAAACTGTTACAAGTATTTAACACCTCATCAGGCACAAGTATTCTACAATCTCTTCAGATACAAGTATTCTACAACCTATTCAGGTAAAACACCAAGTATTCTTTTTCAGACAAGCCTTTCCAGGCTCAACTACAAGTATTCTTTTTCAGACAAGCCTCTCTAGACTCAACCAGGTTTTAATATAACTCACTATGTGTGAGGATATGAAACTAAAGAACAAAATCTGAAAAACAACTTAACGCTAAGAGTGATATGAAAGTTTAGATCAGAGATAGCTTGAGAGCTTTTTGTTTGCTTTGAGCTTTTTGATTTCTTGCAAGCTTAGATGGATTTGGTTCTTGTAACTTTGCTTCTTCAAGGTTGAGGGTGTTTATAGCCTTGAAGTCTTAAGCAATCTTGATTCTTCAACGGTTGACAAGAGAGCCATTCTAATGTAGCATTAAATGCATAAACCCGTTGAGTCTGATAACTTGTGAGGGGCTTCTGAAAAGCAGAGTAGGTTATCAGAGAGAGAGCTGAAAGTAGCACTGCCAAATTTTTATTCTACCCGAAAGTTGCCTTTTGTCTTTTATTCTTGAGTAGAGTCAACTGCTTGTGTCAGGAGCAGACAGGCCATTTAAGCGTTTGAGGGTACTATGTTTACAGAGAATGTTTGTTCAAGGGATATTGCCCTTTTACACGAAAGACAATAATTTGAAACTATTGCTTATTACATTTGTGCGCTTGAACATAGTCCATTGAAAAGAATATATAAAGTATTACATTGGACTTTGAATTAAAAACAATTATACTTTACGTTGTTCGAGTCTTTGGACTCACACTTACTTTTGATAAGGAGATCATAGTCCAATAAGGACTTAGTTTGTTACTCGTTTTCAGCAAAATGATAGACTGTATGATTGTGCGTCTGATAAGTCTTTGGACTCAGGATATTTGCACACTTAAGGTGGAAACGTTAGACCATAACAGATCTTTATTAACCTAATTTAGTCCTTTGTTAACATCAAAATTTTAAGGAGTTATGGACCATAACCACTTTGGTTGCAACAATCGACCCTTTTTTATGATGACAAAACATACTAAATTTGATTGAACTAAGTTTTTCTAAAGATCCAGAAGGCTCCCCCTAAGAAAAAGCTTATATCAGTGTCTAGGCATTGGACTTAGGAAAATAAAAACTTAAGCTGATATAACATATCAAGCATATGTAAAAACATAAGACTTATAAGAATGAAATGCATCAATATATATATATAATCATAATTTCCTATTCTTTCTCATCTTAAATGGCTTTCAATCACAATTCTGTTTCTTTCTCCCCTTTTTTCTCATCAGACAAAAGATGAAGTTAGAACATCATAGTCAGAAAAAAAATGATTTGAAGGACTAAAAAAATTTAAGAAGATGAACGAGGAGGGGGAGGAGGTCGAAAGAAGCTCTGCATCATGGCTTTCATCTATGCAAGCATTTCTTGTTAAGAAGCTTGAATCGCAGTGGAAATAAACTGTGAAACTAACTCTTGAAACTCAGGCGGAATAACAGACTAATAGCTTTCAACAGTTGCCCTTGTAGCTTCAACATTCTCACGTCCTAGAATGATACTTAGAGCAAGAGAAGGAGAAGGACCAGCAGGATGTATAACAAAGATGGGATGACGCTGAGAGCTTGGACTATTGGATTAGTCTTATTCAGAGTCTCCTATCTGCTCTTGGGCCAACTCTTCTTAAAGAGGCACTGGAGCACTAGATTCATCCCAATTGGGATCGAAGGCATCCTGAATCATTGTGCTGTAGAGAGGTACCCCAAAGATGTCGTCCAGTATCATGAATACAACATCTTATATTCTAAATTGTCCTTGGATGGTGGGGGGTCTCAACCTTTTCTTCATTACTCAAAACAGACGAAGATGCTTCAGCTTGGCATCGCCAGATATGGCTTTCATAATAAGTTCTACCTTATTCATCACCAAGTTCTCCAGATTGTTTTGCTCTCATAGCTGGGAAAACTGCATCGTCATCGCTAGACATAGTCAAGAAATTTCGATTGAAGGAAATAGGACAAGGCTTTACTGTTGAGTCTCCAAAATGTCTGATGTGCATTTACCTTAGTTTTGATGAGATTAAAACAGTTATTCAATGATTTAATTGAACTCGTCTGTGGTGTTTAACTCATTTACTCAGTGTGCAGATTAAAACATTAAGTGTCTATATGAACTGAGCTTTAGCCTGTTATCACCCTCTGGACCCAAGGCAAAAGTTCACTCGTTTGAACAATGGAAAGTTCACTCGTCTAAACAATGGAAAGTTCACTCGTCTAAACAATAGAAAGTTCACACGTCTGAACTAGGAGAAAGTTCACTCGTCTGAACTATTAAAAGTTCACCCGTCTAATAAAGTCTTCACCAGTCTGTTGACCAGCGTTGAAGAAATCCCTTTAACCCGTCTAATGAAGAAATCAACCGTCTGATCAAAGGAAGACTCACCGGTCTGAAAGACTATGCAACTGACGTCATTCTCTTTATTAAGATTCAACCCATCTAATGAAGTTACTCACCCGTCTGGTGACTAACGTTGAAGAATATATTGGATGAAAGCTGTCTCGTCTCTAAAAAGGAATTTCAACAAAGTGCTTTACCTGAACACAACTGCATCTTACACCAAAAGGGAAAGTCTTCCCTCTGATGGCAAAAAGCAAGTATAAAGACCTGCTAAGACCAAAGGTGTATCAGAAGTCTTCACCATTTTGATGAGAGAGAACACGCGAAGTTCTTAAGGCTTTAATGGCTTATCAGAACGACTCTTTTGCATTTATTGAAGATCTGCAAAACTTTCAAACATTGTGTCTAACGGCTTTAAAACCTTGAAGCCTATTTAATGAAGAAGACTTTGAAGATTCAAGCAGAGAAGACAACGAACAAAGCAATCAAAGAGCATTTACTCTGCGCATTTATATCTTCATTCTTTAATTATTTATTCTTCAATCATTTGAAGTTATTACGCAGTCTTTTAGAATTTCACATTTAATACACTCGTCTGAGTGCTTGTGAAAGACCTGCAAATTGTAATTTATTTTACAACTTCTCTTAAACAAACCCGTCTAAGCCTGGAAAGGCTAGGTATGCAAACAATACTCGTCTGAGCCTGAAGAGGCTAGGTGTGCAAACAATACTTGTCTGGAGCCTGAAGAGGCTAGGTGTGAAAATAATACTTGTCTGTCCTGTAACCTAAATCAGTTATAGTGAGAAAACTTGGTGCTGCCAAGGACTGGACGTAGCCTCATTGTTAAGGGGTGAACCAGGATAAAACCTGCTGAGTGATCTCTCTCTTTCCCTTAACTCTTTAGTTTGATTATTTATCTTCACTATCATCTAACTAAAGGGGTTTTTAATTGTGTTTACCAAACTATTTTCATCTTGCATGATTGTGTGTTTTCTGTGAAAACCTTCCGACGAAATTAGTCTGATTGACCTGTCTTAGCTTACTCATCTATTCTCACCCGTCTGTGCTTGCGAAAAGGTTTCTTAATTCCGCATAAAATTGTCAAACACCATTCAACCCCCTTCTAGTGTTTGGATCTGTCTATTTCATTTACATCTCGGTCCAACCTCTTTCGAGCGTCCTTGTCCTTATTCATATCAAGCATTGGGATTCTAGGACACGCTCTTGGAGGTACCATACCCGATTTGGTATTTCTGTTTGTCTTCCACCAGCCTCTTGGAAGATGATGCTCAATCTTTACTTCACGTGGCATCTCAAGCTCCACCTTGCAGACATAATATGGCAGAAAATCCATAGAGTCAACATATTCTTCAAAGGCATAAGGATGAGCAGGAATGAACTTGAGGTCACGAGGCAAGATGAACTCCCTTAGTCCGAAGGTTCTTGACCTTCTCTCAGCAATTGTTGACCGTCCAGTCTTCTGCTCATAGCGTGGAATGATGTGGTGAGCCACACTGTAATGGCACCATTGGAAGGCTTTATCCTTAATGAGATTGGAATAAATCTTCTTTGGTGGGAACCTCTTCTGCTCTAGATAGACTAGCAAAGGTCCAAGGGCAGTGACGTGTTGGCTTGGAAGGGGCTCACTAGAAGATTCATAGGGGTGAGTGATATGACTGAGAGGTTTGGGAGGAGATAGGGGTTCATATTCATACTCAGGTGGAGGTATTGAACCCTTGGGTTTTTTTGTGAGAGTGGGAGGTGAGTGTTTGAAGAAAAGAATGGGAAGGTTTTTTGTGGGTAGCAAGGGGAGGTATATGGGGCTCCAAATGCTCGGAAGGGTTTGTTACCCCATGGTGTGAACCAGTTTTGGGGGGTTCGAGTGGAGGTGATGATGTTGGGGAGGATGTGTTTAGATGTTGTTCTGGAGAGAAAAAGGTTATGGGTTCACGAGGAGAGGGTGGTTGCGTTTGAGGTGGTGAAGAGGGTGAGGTGTCCAGAGAGCGTGTAATGTCTGCAGCAACTCTTTCAACCACATTGGATTGCTCAACAACAGGTACAATACTATGAACAGACTGAAGGAGTTGTTTAGTATTACCTACAGGAATGGATACAATGCCCTTGGACCTTGAAGACCTTGGCTTCTTGGTGACTGGCTTTGGTCTTGATGTTTCAGCAAGTGTTTGTTGTTTCTGAGCCTTGATCACCTTTGAGATAGGCTGATCATCATCTTGATCTTGCTCTTCTACTGATGGAAGGATCATTTTCCTCAGTCTCTTCCATTTCTGTTGAGCTAGAGGAAGGGTTGAACGAACAGCAGCTTGAGCAATTGTTGGACTCACCAGCACAGAAGTGCTTCCAGCTATCAATGGACGAGCAGCGGTTTGAGCTTTCGTCTGACTCATTCTAGCTTGAGCAACGGATGCTTGCGTCTTAGCTCCTTATTTCTTGGACTTATTTTCTTTACTCTTGACTACAGAGTCCAATTTCATTTTCATGAGATTCTTCTTACCAAACATCAGCTGCATAAGACGTTCAATTCCATGAACTCCCATGTAACTTTTCTTCTTATCTTCATTCAAACTGATGAAGGTGGAGAAGATCTCATGCTTTTCAAACACCTTTGACAATAGAGCAGAAAAAGGAATTTTAGTGCTCTTTCCTTCCCCTTGAATGGTGGCCTTAAAGATTGTGAGCAGCAAGTGAGGTAGATTCACCTTCCTGTCTAATAGTAAATGGACCAAGAAGAATTGATGTACCTTGGACACAAAGTCCTTCAAACTAGGCTTGTGAATGATGGCTTTGTTCGGGATTTGATGCAAGGCTCCGGCTTTATCCGTCATCTTTGAAGCAATGAGCTTATCACTGAGATCATTTAGTAGACACTCTTTGATGACATCAGTACCACCTAGATCTTTTTCCCAAGAATCGTCAACAGCAGCCCCAGTCTGACGATATCTAGTAGCATTAGCAATGGTTGCCTCTGACACTATTACTTCCGTATCCAGAACAAAGCTTCTGATTTCAATGGCAAACACTTTAGCCTTTTTCCATAATTCGCTTATCAGAGCAGGGTAGATGATTGGGGAGCCCTTGAAGAAATTTTCCCAACCAACGCTTCTGATGTGAGAAGAAATATCAACTCCATGTTCAGCAAAGAAGTTGAGGTCAAACTTAAACTCCACGAGAATCTTAGCATTCTCGATATCCAAATTCTTTCATATGTCTTTGGACGAACAGGTAGCGACCATTTTGACATAAAAAAAGGGTATAAAATTTTCGCAAATATTTTCAGAGAGAATAGAGGTTGAAGATGAAAGAAGTTGTAAAGGTTGAAACTTTAAAAGAGGAACCTCTTTTTAAAACCAAAGACGATTCATTTTTCTTTTTGAAATTAAAATTAAAAAGAAAAGAAAAGAAGGTGAGAGAGAGGTGAGCCGACTTGCACATTAAATGTCTGACACACATTTAGTTTTGAAAACCGTAAAAAGCGGTTTGGAATGATGAAGAGAGAAACTGACTCAGTTAGGGAATGTGAAATAAATTTGTCTTCGACAAAGATTTAGTTCATTAAATGTAATGTCATTACACTATGCAATGGACGAATAAACATAAACATACAAAGCATACATGATGGATGTAACACCCCCTTCGGGTGCTACGTACTCGAACTCTAAATGCAGAAAAACATCAAGAAAATAAATCGCTGGTTGATTTCAGAAAATACTGTAATTAATTAGCTATGTTCAAAAACGTGGTTCTAAAAATTTTCTACATGCATAAGTAGTTCAAACTCAAGACAAAGGAATAAACCTTATAACACATACATCGATATTCAATGTTCATAAAAACATAATCATAACATAAGTTCAGGTCTGGTATATGTATATATTACAGACTTAAAGACATATAGTCAACATACATGCAGCAAATAAAATATAACTGCCTCAAAAATAAGACTCCTATGCTGGTCGGGCTAAAAGTAGCCACTGGGATACAACCCCAAAGTCAGCTCCGATTCCCAGAGGAATTCGGAGGGATCGTCTTTGCAGCTCCTTCAAAAGTCTCCGTCATCTGAGTCCTCATATATCCGCGGGGACCTATGATCAACATCTGTACATGTATTCCAAAACACAACAGGGTGTCCAACATGTACAGGCAAAGGTGAGATACTAATTTTATAAGTTTATCACGATAGCCGCACAAGCGATAAACAACAGATACAATCACACATACATACAGTTATAATAACAGTTATTCATATACACAATATCTCAAACACTATCATAAGATATAATAATGCATGAGACTCCAATATCATCTTTCAAATTCATATACTCCGGAGATTCCTACTTCCCTTCATCGAGCGATAGGCCGCAAATACACCCGTAACACAATTATTCTCATGAGTCGGCCTCTCAATTTAGGTCCGAACTCCAATTGTTCTGGGGTCTGAATAGTTCAGTCTCTGATTGAGTTCATTCGTGTTGGACAACCGATTTACCACGGCACGGGGTCACGATGCCTCTAGCCACTTGTGGAGTTTCGAACACAGAATGCTTATTTACTAAAAAAATCACCGCATTCGGGGGTTATGTTCATTGTGAAGATCGATAAAAATCAATTTTTGTAGCTATAGAACAAGAGAACGAGGGGTATAAAAGAGAAGAATTCTATAAATCTATATACAAGTCATCCACACCCTCTTTTTTTATTTCATTAATTGAATTTCGTTTGTTGATTAGGGGAAAGTTCCATAAAAACACTTGCCTTTTTTGAAATATCATGAACAGTTCTTGTAGGTTGAGCTCCCTGTTCAAGGAAATATAGAATAACAGGAATATTTAAATAGGTTTGATTCTTTATTGGATCATAAAAACCCACTTTCCGAAGATCTCTTTCCTCTCTTCGGGATCGAACATCAATTGCAACGATTCGATAAACGGCTCATTGGGATAGATATAGATAAACAATACCCCCTAGAAACGTATAAGAAGTTTTCTCCTCGTACGGCTCGAGAAAATTCAAAAGAAATAATGTCTATGTATAAAAGTATAAAATTATATGATGTTAAATAGATCAATAAAATCATCAAATCAATTAGACTATGATTTAAGTATTTTTTTTTTCTTATTCTTTTTCTTTTTGAAAAAAAAAAAAAAAGAACTCCTCGTATTCGTAACCTCATAACTCAAATTGAATAACTTTCAAATAACTCAAAAGAAAACAAAACCCTTAGCTTAGGTATTTTATTTATTGAGCGGTCTCTACCCCCCCTTTTTTTTTCTTGCATGTCTTCTTTAGAATCTATAGAATATATTTTTTTCTTCATTCTAATCGAATTGTTAAGACAATTTGAAAATGGTATTTACTTGTTCCAGGATCCTTTAGCTTTTCCTTGAATCACTGGGTTTAGACATTACTTCGGGGATCTTTAATCGTTTCAAAAATGGCAGCAACATGCCATTTTATTTCTTTTTCTCAAAGAATCATACAAATAGAAGATTGATTCCCGCGGATACACTTTTGATCGAACTAGTTTTACCAATTCCAACAAATTTGACTTTTTTAACATAACCTTAGATACTTGCCCCTGATAAATGAATCAACTTGAGCTCCATCATGTACTATTTACATCATCAATCCCTCTCCCGTCCCCCAAACAACGAGCTCTAGTGGAACAGAACAAACGATGTTGAGCCAGGAGCATCCCGATTTCTATATACTAGAAAAAATAGCGGATGTAAGAATCCACAACTAATCTAATCATGTCTTTCAAGTCGCTCATTGATTTTTACCACATCGTTTTAAACAAAGTTTTACCATAACATTCCTTTAGTTTGGATCCGCGGCATGTAATTGATTCAATTATCAATTATGAAATCGGGAATAGTCATTGATTCAATCGATACATAATAATCTATCCTTTTTACTTCTTTCTAGGTTTTCCTTCTATTTTCCTTCTATATGAATGGACAATTTATAAGTGAAGGAAAGAGTCTAAAAAAAAAATTCAAATTAGTTCGATATTGTTTGAATAGATTTTCTATTCTATTTGGATAGTTTATAAAATAATAAAAAGAAATTGATTCAAAACGATACAAAAAACTATTAGAAAAAAAATAGAAATATGAAATAATAATAAGAAATCTATTTTTTATATTATGCAATTATCCACAGTGATTACCATAAAAACAAAAAAAGGGTTAATGTTTATTCTGATATACAATTTGTATTCAAACAAATAGAATATCCATCATGACTGGATATTCTACTCTGGGATGGAAGGATTCGAACCTCCGAATAGCGGGACCAAAACCCGTTGCCTTACCGCTTGGCCACGTCCCATTTTCGATTCGACACTAATAAACACTATTATTAGTATTGGTTGTTCGTCAATTCCAGTTCAAAAATATCTATAGAAATGGAATAAAAAATTGTTGCTAGGATTTTAATATGCATAGATGTAGAATTAAAATGAGGCTGAAATTATTGATCATTACATAGAATTCAATTAAGATATTGGATGAAAGTATGATTTGATTTCTTCTATTTTTTTTTTTTCGGAATGAAAAGATTTTGAACTTATCCAGTTCAAATCAAAGAAGGATTGGAGGGGAGTCTGGCCTTATTTGTTTCATTTTTTTTAGTATTGCTAATTTATTAATATTAATTAATATCTATAATAAAATATAAAAAATTATTTCGAATATTATTACATATTAGATATATTCGAAATAATTTTTTATATTTAGAATTTTTAGAATATAGAATTGATTAAAAATTATAATAAAAATAAAATTATACATATCTAATACAAATAAAAAAGCAAAAATACAATTAATTTTCTTAAAGAACAAAATGTTTGTTATGCTTAATATCTTTAGTTTGGTCTGTATTTGTATTCACTCTACCTTTTATTCAAGTAGTTTTTTCTTGGCAAAATTACTCGAAGCCTACGCTTTTTTAAATCCAATTGTAGATATTATGCCAGTAATACATGTACTCTTTTTTCTCTTAGCTTTTGTTTGGCAAGCTGCTATAAGTTTTTGATGAGATCTTTAATTTGAATAATGTCCTTTACTTTAAAAATTCAGAATTTAATTTTTATTCGAAAACTAGAATTTGAACATTTTAACAATTTATAAGATCCGATAAGTCTTACAGTGTGAATCCTTGATTCAAATACTGAAATTTTTGGATAGACAAGAAAAGTCTAGGCCATCTCATCATTTCCTGATTCTTACATTTTTTTTTCCATAGAGAAATACCAATCCTATTAACTATTATTAGATTTGAGTCCACCACCAATACCTAGATTGTTGATATGAAAGAACATTTTGGGTAATAGTAATAAAGGGATCGACGCTTACTACAAATAAACTTCGTATCGAAAGAAACATAATGTGTAATATAAGAGAATCTATTCTCTTTCTCTGTCGTTCTTAATTTTTTTAATTTCATTATCTTGGCGATTTTGTAATGCTTATTCTAAAACTATTTGTTTATACGGTCGTTATATTCTTTGTTTCTCTTTTCATCTTCGGATTCCTATCTAACGATCCAGGACGTGAAGAATAAAAAAAATATTTTTGGTTTTATGTGTTTTTCTTGCTTGGGCTGGATTTTGAAATATTTTTAGGATTTTATCTATTTGACATACTTAACTAATAAATAAAATAGAGGAAGTAAAAAAACAAATCAGACAAGGAAAACAAACAAAAGGACCTAGTGGTCTTAACTGGCTCATATTCTCAATTACTTGAGTTGTAACTCGTTTTCAAGTGGCACGTCTGCCGTTTCATGCATGTACACAGAAAATTATGTTTTCCTTTTCGTTCATTCTTTCCTGTCGAGGCATATAGCCCACGACTCGTTTTAAAGGACATTAGACCCGTTCATTCAAAACACAAGACACGAAGTCCGAGTGCTCAATCCACAAAATGCTAGTCTCGGTCACTAGGTTTGCATTCATCTCAAAAGATTCATCGTCTTTCATTTTGTCTTATTTTTACAAAACAACTTTGGAAAACAAAACGCACTTTTATTGTTCTGAACTAAGGCATCTTTTTCCAAGAAAAAACATTTTTCGGGAAAACTCTTTTTCGTAAACAAAACCGTTTTCTAAAGGTTTCACCTCTTTTTAAAACGTTTTTCTGGAAAAAAAAACTCAATTTGCATTAACTTTCTTCAAACCACTTTTTCCTTTTCAAAAGGACCTAACTTGTCAAAAAGGAAAAGTTACTTTTCTTGATAAAGCAACACGTTTCCCAAGAATTCCTTTTGGATTTCAAAATCCGATTTTCAAAACTTTGATTTCGGTGTTAGAGTATTTTAATTTTCTTTCTCAAGTCATAGCCAGTCCTATGCTCTTAACCAGTCCAGGATATATATATATATATATATATATATATATATATATATATATATATATATATATATATATCAATATCAATTTAACAATAACACATCATTCAATTAAAATACCATGAGACTATCAAACCCATTATGATGTAACCCCTTTCACCTCTCTAAGTTCCTAATCAATTCCCGAACGGTTCTCGGCTCTGATTCCAGTTTCGTCCGCGTCGCCTAAAACAATCAAACACAATTCAATTCTCAACAACAATCAATACAAATTAACAACATCAAAACATAAATTTTTACCCCCCCCCCAAAAGTGGTCTAAGTTTCGGCCAAAAATGGTAAAAAGGGCTAGGGGTTTCATTTGGTTCCAATCTCTTGGATGGTTGGTTCTTAAGCATGGTTAACACTAAATCAAGTCCTATTACTCAAAAATTTGAAACAAAACTCATGGTTCTATACACTCTAGGTTTCAGCCAAGAAGGAAAAAAATGGGCTAGGAATTGATTTGATCTTCCAATCACTTGGATTCTAGGAAAATAGGAAAGGTAAGGATGGAATCAAGAGTTCAAGAACAAAAATTGAACAAAACCACTATTTCCCTAATTCTTAGGGTTTCGGCCCTCTCAAATAAATTAGGCTAGGATGAGATTTTGATTATAAACTCTTGCATAGAGGTAGAAGGTGATGAAGCTAGCTCAAAAAATTGGTTTCCCATTAAAAGGATTTTTCTACAATTTTCTATGAATTTTTGAAATTTGGATCATAAACTTGAAATTTATGAAATCAAGATTTCAAACTTGAGATAGGAAGAGATTCATGATGCTTAGAGATCATAGAAGTGATCTTACCTATAGAATGATGAAGATTGATCAAGAATCAAGCTTTTCTCTCAAAGATTCAAGCTTTTTCTCTAAGTGAAAATGGAAGAGTTTTCAAGGAAGAAGATGAAGTGAATGAGAGAAATGGGTGAAGTTCTCTTGATTCTGGTTTGGTGCCTGGGGATGGGGCTGAAATGGGCCAAAGATTGGGCCACTTAAGGGCATTTTGGTCATTTCCTTCAAGGACCAAAATGTCATTCAAGAAAACGTTAGGGGTAGTTTGTTCATTTCGCGTCCAGATATTTTCGAACGTCATGATGACTATGGCACGCTTTCCCATGTGATGTGACTTGATATGACATCAAGATTATCAGTTAGCGGGTCCCGGTAAATCCATATGCAGCTCCGTTCTTCACTCGGTTGAAGATTTCGCTCGAACGAAGGTCAGGAAGTGATTTTTTTAAAATTTATCGAAGAAATAGGAAATTAAATTCTAAGCCTTACTGTCTCGTTCACTGGTCAAACTGAGGTCTCCTGAGCATTAAAATCTTAGTGTCAATGTAAAAACGCAGACCGGGCTTCGTTTGAGTTTTCAGCTCAAATTTTAATCGTAGCTTCGTACGATAGCGTTGAGCATGAATATGGTCTCGGTTTATTTGACTTCATTTTCTAAGACCTCGAATAAAATATAAACATTAATTATTCTCTTATTGATATTTACAAGCAGTGAAAAAAATCGGGGTGTTACAATGGATTAACATACATTGGACTCACATATATATTGGACTCAGAGTCAATCAATAAAATGCATGTTTAGATGCTTTCTTATGAATGCAAATCTATCTTCAGCTAGAGGTTTGGTGAAGATATCTCCCCATTGATGGTCAGTATCAACAAATTGTATATCAATTATTGCCTTTTGCACATAATCTCTAATGAAGTGACAAGAATAAGAGAAGGGACAAGACGATTACCTTAACAACTGATTTTGGCTTTGAGTTCTCTTTTGTCTTGACCTTGAAGGAGGAGATTTGCCGGGTATAATTTTCTTGGCTTTCTGAAAAAAAAGAGAAAAAGGGAAGTTTAGTTGAGGAATATTAAAGAAATGGATTGAAAACTTTGTGAAATAAAGACAATACCTTAGCCCAACTTTCTGATATAATCTTTTTGGATTTTGGTGTGGGAGCTGTAAAAGTAGGTTCTTCTATAACCATGCCTGTTTGCCTTGTTCTTTTTCTTACAACAGATATAGGAGTTGAGTCCATAAGGGCATCCGCATCTATGAGAGATTTACCTGTACCAAGGTAGCCAATATTTACATATAAGAAAGATAAAACAGTCGAATAATGGCATACCTTTGAGTCTCGATGAAATTATGGATGATGGAGTTTCTAGTTGTCTGACTGACAAGAATGATGCTGGGATGGTGTCTTTGTGATCAGATTCACCTGATCTTTCATCTATCAGCCAAGTAAGGTATAAAGATGAAGTGTCAGAAAAAACTTTGGCTGACACAGACGACCACCAATTGAGAAATGGTGATGTTTTTCCTGGTAGACGGCTAAAAGAGGTATAGGTGAAAGCCAACAACTTCTGGACATTGGTGGAAGCTAATTCAGCTACACCTTCAGCCGAGGCAGCGGGCCCGTCAGAAGGCGTAAGTTTAGATTCATATGCAGCTGGAACATTTTGGATCTACCCGAATTGTCTGGCAAAACACTAGGGCTTGTAGGGCTCAGGTAGGCTTCACACCATAGAGTAGGTCTCTAGATGTTAAAAGACTACTGTAACACCCACCTTGGGCATTACATAATGAACCCGTGCGGAAATAATTTTAAAAGAGAATTACTGGTTGCTTTCAGAAAAAGGATAATTTACTTTAAGTCAAAAAGCTCGGGTGTAAAAATTTTCAGCATAATACTTCGGAAAAGTGATACAAACATCACAATAATAAAATCACATTACATTTGACGACACACATAAACTAGGCTTATTCACAAACCCTAGACCATCACATATAAGCTTTCCTGAAATTGTTTTTCATTCTGAAATTTGAAACTGTACAAAGGTTGTTAAAAACACCTATACCGACTTTCTCAACTTAAACATTAAAATCCTAAGAGCTGGTTTGAAAAAAGAACTCTAAGGACAAAAGAGCCTACTACCTAGCATACATCATGTAACGCCTGAGGCTGACGAGGGCGGGGAGTGATCGCCGGTGCATGAGGCATGGACAAGAAGCGGCTCCTGGCAGGCTTCTAGGCAAATGATACATGAATGAACTGAATTCACATCGGAATGAGAGGGATCCTAAGGCTGTGCAAGTATGGGACTGTACAGTTGAAGGAAGGCTTATAAGAATTGATTGGTACTACCTATACCAACAAGATGCATCTTCTTTCCAGGAGCTCAGAACATAAGAAGTCCATAGTTAAGCGTGCTTGACTTGGAGCATTTGTGGGATGGGAGACCTTCTGGGACGTTTCCCAGAAAGTGTGAGTGAGGACAAAGCACGCTGAAAAGACCCGTGTTGATTTGTGGGGGATAGTCGGTAATCCTGAAAGCAGTCCGGGACGTTACAAATGGTATCAGAGCGGACCTCTCCCAGTACGATGTGGTTTGGGGACGAACCAGGTTGAAGCTGGTGTGCATGTAACGCCTGAGGCTGACGAGGGCGGGGAGTGATCGCCGGTGCATGAGCCATGGACAAGGAGCGGCTCCTGGCAGACTTCTAGGCAAAGGGATACATGAATGAACTGAATTCAAATCGGAATGAGAGGGATCCTGAGGCTGTGCAGGTATGGGACTATACAGTTGAAGGAAGGCTTATAAGAATTTATTGGTACTACCTATACCAACAAGATGCATCTTCTTTTCCGGAGCCTAGAACATAAGAACTCCATAGTTAAGCGTGCTTGATTTGGAGCATTTGTGGGATGAGCGACCTTCTGGGAAGTTTCCCAGAAAGTGTGTGAGTGAGGACAAAGCATGCTGAAAAGACCCGTGTTGATTTGTGAGGACAGTCGGCAATCGTGAAAGCAGTCCGGGACGTTACACATCATACCAATGAGACTAGGCCTCATTGTCAACAGTTCACATATCTTGTCATCGACATCAAGAAATGCTAGCTATAGGGTCCCAAAGTGACCCAAATGACCGTTGAGAAGCATCTATACACGTATCCAAAAACACAACAAGGTGTCCAACATGTACAGGCAAGGGTGAATAACCAATATATGGATTTTAAACACGATAACTACATGCACGACACAGAAAACAGCATATGAACATATGTAGTATCAACACAGCACAATAGCAGAAGTAGCACAGTACAACACACCAGGCAATAACATGTCCAACATGCATACCATAAATCGTAATATATCATATTAATCAATTAGAAGCATAAGTTATCCTCGAAAGTAGAATAGTGATGTACAATAAGTAAATGTAATCATCAACAGCCATGCAATGCAATGCGATGTACATGACTCAATGCCGTATGCTACAAGGGTAAAACTCTGACCCCTACTCCATGGAGTTAACAAATACGTCGAAGAGAGTGAGTGTGAGGACATGTTCCGTGTATTGCCAGCCATGGGCAAGATGCTACAACAAATGTAACGTGCACGTATTGCTAGTAATGGTGGTGACTCACCCTCTGACTCATCGCACTCAGGTGACTTGTTTTGTCTCTGCATGACCGTTCAACTTCCCGATTTAGGTTTTTCACCCGACTAACGTATAACGACTTATTTATTTTGAAAATTTTCAAAATAACCAATATCGTTGAAAATAAAATATAAAACCTAACTGTTTCGTTCATGAGTCAAAATTAGGTTTTCTGATCAGTAAAATCTTACTGTTAGTGAAAATGCAGACTGGGCTCAGCCTGAACTTTCAGCCCAAAATTTAACCGTAACTCTCTACGATAATGTAGAGTATGAATATGATTTTGGTTTATCCAAAATCATTTTCTAAATCTCGGATAAAAATATAAAAGATATATATTTTTACCGTTATTAGAAAACAACGAAAATTGGGGTGTTACATTCCTACCCCACTTAAAAAAATTTTGTTCTCGAAATTTCGTGACTTAAAACTAAACAGGATTTCTTAATCCCTATGTTGCACATCGTACTCTCCGTATGTAATTCTCCCTTAAATAACATTGGTAACCTAATAACAAATTTCATACTTATGCTCCGTTCGATTTACCGCTAAACATCAAATCGTTTATCCTCAATCCATACTCCTTCTCCTTAATACCTTACCTTAATTTCTTCACATGTGAGAGATATAATTAAAACTTAACACCTCTTCCTTCAATACTAATCCATTCAGGAAAAATCTTCCTCCGACATCTTTAACTCTTAGTGTTAACACCAAGATTTAAACTACGATACACATTCCTTTTACAATACATCCATCAGTTTCGATCCAAGGTATCCAATCTTAGTCTTAGTTTCTTTTGAACCTAGTCCATCTCTCTAATCTACACCGTACTCACGCATCACAACCTTAAGAACATGATTGCACCTCTTAATATAGCTACAACCAAAAAGAAATCGCATCGGGTAGAATTATCCAAATTCATAAATCTTTCTAACAACTTAGTTTTACTTCAGAACTCCTTTTCTATGCTTATATTTAGCTTAGGTAAAACTGCTACGGACACTTTCTTATAAATCTTCAAACTCATAAAATCCATCTTAACCTCATACATTGATCATTACCCTAGGTCTCCCAACTACTATTCTGCCTTGATCAATACTTGACTTATAGTAATTGTTTCACTTACTGAGATTGATCTTAAAGATTCACATCTTATCAATCACAACTATACCTCAACAAAACTCCCATCACTTCTTGTCTATCCTGCTTAAAGGATGATTGTAGCTAGATACTACATTTACTCCTAACCAACCTTCCAAAGATCAAATCGTTTTCCTTGCTCATCCAGTGGAGTTAAGGATGATCAGTTGAACTCGGTCTTTACTCGGTCCTTGAAGATTAAGGTAAGAAATTTTCAACAAAGGAAAATTTTCCTAGTCTTATTCTTATAAGAAAGTATATAGAAGAATCTTGTTTTTACCACTCTGAAAAGAATGCAAGAATATCCAGTATGTAAAAAGATTCTTCAATAGGTTCGTGAATGTAAAAATGCATAGCTAATACATGTTTACAACCATGACTCTAATAAAGTTCCTTCTTTCATAATAATCGTCCCGCGGATTAGGGAATCAAAATATGAACAGTTCCGAACCCCAAGAGGATTCATTTTTAATACAAAGAATTTACAAAACGACAATTTCAAAAGTAGGATAGTCTGGCCAAATATTAGACTGGATCACATTTACCAAATGTAAAAGTGATTAGACTAAGTTTCATCAAGAAACTTCCAGTATCAAGAAGTCGTTTCTGTTAAAACTCAAGAAATAGTCATAACAAATCTTTCAATGAATTAATATGAAAAATGTCCAGACCAATGGACACTATTAAACCAATCCACTCAAATGTCTAATACACTGAGGATTATGTAGGAGTGTGAACACAAATGCTCCCTTGGGATCAGGCAACACTAACACAGGTGAAGTAGTCAACCTTCTCTTTAACCCTGGAAAACTTTTCTCGCATGCTTATGTCCAAGTCCTCGAAAATTGAAAGTATCGAAAAAAAGAGTCAACAATATCTTAAGATAGTTGTTGTTGCAAGCGAGTCCAAACTTATTTGTCTTACTTATCTACACCGGTCACTGTCTTAAGTTCTCTTAACTAGACACTATTCCTATCTCTGTAAGATCCATCGTAATTCTTTCCCCTACGGATACCAGTCCTAAGGACATCCATTCTATCTCCAAAATTCATATTTCCATTTTTGTTCACTTAGTCTTTGATAATTCGTAATCTTCGGGAAAAGTTGTACTTAGGCATTATACGTACTCTTCACCATCATCAGCTTGGATTACAAGTCTACCCATAACGTGTAACTCTCAATCTGTCCTAGTGGAAACAAATGCCTTATCCATCAAATCGACAAACAGCGGAGGTTCTAATCATTTCTTAAAAATACAATCATAAGAAACTTCACGTGATTACCACACTTCGAGGGAAATCATCGTTGAACTATTATCAACTCCTAAGCTTTTTCTCAACATTATAGGATTATCTATCCTTTCAAACAAAGATCCTCATCGGGTGTAACTAACTCTAGAAAGTCCAATAATATCGGCCTATTCCAAGTCATTACAGCTCCTTCTACTGTCAACAAGCTATTGGGTGGTTAGTATGACAACTTATCATCGAGTATTCGGAAAACTATCACTATTGTATAAGCTAACTTAAATCATATGGTTAAACCAACATCAAATCATCACAACACAATTATAAAAATTCTCATTTTTTTTCCGAATCATCAAGTCTTCATTCTCCTATTCTATCCCCATGACTTAAGCGGTCGTCTAAAAATACGAGGAACTTAGTAATTTCTTACTTAGTGGTTTTTCTAACAGATTTTTGCGTCTGAGAATGCTCGAGCTCATAATCACTATCATATCTTTTCTCGAGGTCCACTAAAGTCTTACTACACTTCCATTGCTCTACCTAGATTCTATTCCAGTCTCTCAACTCTATTAGTGAGTATGTCGTTATCCTGTCATTCCTTTAGTCGCTTACTAGCTACCTATGCCTCTACTTTAAAAGCTTTTGGTATTCTTCTATCTGTCTAAGGCACACTTGTTCAAATGTCTGACATAATCCCAAAAGGATAAACGACGTGTCAACATGAAAACAAGTATTATTTACGAAACATGAGTTCTTACAAGGCCTCAATCCGATTAGAACCCATCAAAACACATATACTTGTGTGTCAACACACATTGTTTGACAAGAAAACAATTCAACAAGGTCCAACCAGAGATCGTACAACAAAACATAACATACCTATTCCCCAAGGTTCCCGAAAGACTGGACCAGCTCTTATACCAACTAATGTAACACCCCACTTGGGTATTACATCATGAACATGTGCGGAAATAATTTTAAAAGAGAATTGCGGGTTGCTTTCGGAAAAAGGATAATTTACTTTAAGTCAGAAAGCTCGGGTGTAAAAATTTTCGGCATAATACTTTGGAAAAGTGATGCATACATCACAATAATAAAATCACATTACATTCGACGACACACATAAACTAGGTTTATTCACAAACCCTAAACCATCACATATAAGCTTTCCTGAAATTGTTTTTCATTATGAAATTCCAAACTGTACAAAGGTTGTCAAAAACACTTATACCGACTTTCTCAACTTAAACATTAAAATCCTAAGAGCTGGTTTGATAAAAGAACTCCAAGGACAAAAGAACCTACTACCTAGCATACATCGTACCAATGAGACTAGGCCTCGTCGTTAACAATTCACACATCTTCGTCATCGACATCAAGAAACTCAAGCTACAGGGTCCCGAGGTGACCCAAATGACCGTTGAGAAGCATCTGTACACGTATCCAAAAACACAACAGGGTGTCCAACATGTACAAGCAAGGGTGAGTAACCAATATGTGGATTTTAAACATGATAAATACATGCACGACACACAAAACATCATATGAACATATGTAGTATCAACACAGCACAATAGCAGAAGTAACACAGGACAACGCACTAGGTAACAACATGTCCAACATGCATACCATAAATTGCAATATATCATATTAATCAATTAGCAGTATAAGTCATCTTCGAAAGCAGAATAGTGATGTATAATAAGTAAATTTAATCATCAACAGCTATGCAATGCAATGCGATGTACGTGACTCAATGCCATATGCCACAAGGGTAAAACTCTAACCCCTACTCCATGAAGCTAACAAATACGTCGAAGAGAGTGAATGGGAGGACATGTTCCGTGTATTCCCTGCCATGGGCAAGATGATGCAACAAATGTAACATGGGCGAATCTGGCTTTACGGAAATACTCTCGACCAAACATGAAAAGTACGGCATCTAGTAGAGGATATCAGTGTATTGCTCGGATTCGCCACGACACAGAAGAGCTATTAACTGGTCACATGTCAGCCTTTCCAACCCGGATATCTCCAAAGACCATTTAAGATTGTCACCATAAGATTCGCACCAGCATCTAGGTGTAAGCTTAACTCCAAGGCTCACGGCCTTAGAAACTCATGCAATGAAATGCCAATGCTGACACAAAGCAGATGCGATAAAGCAATGTCTATCCATTGGATAAACCTTAAGGTTCGCTAAGGTTCTCTTCCTTAGGAACTATACATGTCTTCGTATTATAAACTTTTATCCACCGGATAAATGTCGTCATTCCACAGGAATGTTGCCGTTACAAGACTTACATAGATATCAAGTGTTTATATTTATTCACGGAATACACCTCAGGATTCCTTAGAAATCTTCTCATTAAGAGTTCTTACATGATTTTAAGTGTATTAACATCTTTTATCCATCGGATAAATCTCGTGATCCCTCCGGGATCGAGTCATCACAAGACTGAAACAATTGAACGAACTTTCTTGGATCCGGACGACCGGTCCGCTATCGAACTACTATTTCAAAACCAAAACGTTTCATATTTGTGTTTGTGTTTGTTTTTATGAATTATGTCTCAAGTCCTAAGTGTTATGAAGAAGGATTGAGAATCCTCTTAGATAAGTCTTTGATCCTTTCTAAGATATTAATTCCTTGAGTTTCAAATAATGAAAAGAGTATTGATTCACTTAAGGCTTATGAAGTCATTGATGAACCAAGTCATCAATGGTAGAGTGCATGGTCTTGTTCCACCGTATACTATACTTAATTATCCCTTTTCTTTTTCTCTAAGTTAATTACTTAACTTAGGTTTCCATGCGTAAAACTTTACGACTTGAGTTGAGGACTCTCAGTTTAAAACTTTGTAAACCAAAACTTTTCTATTTGAAAAACTCATTTGATTTAAAAGAACTTGGTTACTTGCTTAAAGTAAAGTACCTTAACCAATTTGAAAAGTGTTTTTCCTTACTAACTTAGTGTAAAACCGTGATCTAAGTTAGTAGAAAAGAAAATGGAATTTCATTAGTTTTTCGAACTATGATTCATTTAAATCTAAACTTTAGGACAAAGTCCTCTTTATACTTTGAAGATTGAATGTAAACTTGGTTTTTAGAAAGAATGTGACATCCTACTAAACCTAAGGTAACTTCATATTGAGTTTTTCTTTCATGAAATCACTTTATCCTTTTATCTTGAAAACACTTATTTAATTGAACAAACTTTGACTAAATTAAAACACGTTTTCACCTTAGTTAAAAACACTTGAGGGCCTAACCCTTAGTTGAACTTTGGATCAAAATCACTTCTTGTTTGTTTTTGAAATACAAGTTACTAAAACACTTATTTGCTTTCAAAAACATTGAAGTTCAAGAACAAACTCATGTTCTTCCTTTTCTAACCATTATGGCCGAATGCTATACCATGTGGGATGTGAAGATTTTGCTTCACTAACTTGTCAAGTAATATCTCAAAATAACCACAATATTACGATGAACAATAATCATACATCATTCAACCATAGACATACATAAAAATCCTTATTTGATCTAGAGATCAAAGTATGGTTTT
Organism: Ammopiptanthus mongolicus; assembly: GCA_039655645.1. Lineage (NCBI taxonomy): Eukaryota > Viridiplantae > Streptophyta > Magnoliopsida > Fabales > Fabaceae > Ammopiptanthus > Ammopiptanthus mongolicus. The sequence continues at coordinate 14,187,884 of CM077350.1, read as the reverse complement.
TAGCATACATGAAAACACTTTTCTATCCAAGAATACATCATCACAGACATATACTAAGCATAGAACATTAGTAAAACCACATGAAGCTTAAACAGAACTATACAGACCAATCACGGATAACATATAGTTATCGGAAAAATCCCTCAGGCAAACTCCCCTTACCTCTTGAAGTCAAGTAAGGTTCTTTCGCTTCGATTTTTCAACACTTCCCTCTACACCACAAATCACCAACCACATCAAATCAAGTGAAGCTACCAAGTAGTGTTCACGGTCTTTGGTCTGAAACGATCCTCCTAAGCTCATCATATTTCACGAATCACCTAACTACAATTACTCAACAAATCCTTCACCAAACAACATGGTACAAGTTAACCTTTGAAAAGAAACTTGCTAATCCACTATGATGTAGGTTCGGCCTTCATTAAATAATTAGGCTAAGGATGTTGAAATTTAGTAACTCTTGGATTAATGATCCTTAAGTGTGATGAAGACATAATCACTAATCATTTATCAAAGATTTGAATCAAAACTCACCCAACCAAAAAGGTTAGGGTTTCGGCCATTCATTAAGGAATAGGGAGGAAATTTTTAGTTTGATTCATGCTCTTGACTGATGAACATAGAGGTCTTGATGAGTTCATAGAAATTGGTTTCATGATCATAGGATTTTTCTATGATTTTCTAGAGATTTTTGAAGAAAGTTTCATGAAAGTGGATGATGATGATTCATTGCATAATCTTACCAAATGAATGAAGAAGAGATCCTGATTGATCATAGGGAGAAGAGATTACCTCTTGAATGATGAAAAATTACAAGGAATCAAGCAAGTGGTGCTTAACAACTTTGCTTATGGATCACTTGAGAAAATAAAACACATAGATGTCCAGACAATGAAGCAAGGAACAAGTTTACTAACTTGAGTCAAGAGAGTTTACCTCTTGGTTGGTGGGAAAATTGAGAGAAAGTAAAGAACAACTCAAGAATACCAAGAACAAAGGAGAGAAACTAAAAACTCTAACTTTGATCTTCAAAACCATAAAGTAAGCAAGACTTTGTGTTTGTGAGAAAGTGAAGAAAATGGAGTGTTAGGGAGGCTTTAGGGGCGTGAGGAGGAAGGGATAAGAAGGTCCAAACTTTGTTCATTTGGGGACAAAAGGGTAATTTCACTTAGGGACAAAATTGTCATTTTAACAAAAGGCTAAGGATGTAAACGTCAAAACGCCCAAAAATACCTAGATATTTTTAGAAAGGTAATGATGACGGCGGTATGTCACAGGGCCAGAAATGTAATTTCAGAAATTCCCAAGGACAAAATGGTCTTTTCTTGCCCTAAATATCTTGGATATTTTAGAAATCCAGAAAATATCTTAGATATTTTCTTAGGAGATAAGGATGACTCATGGTGAGTCATGGTGGTGACTCACCCTTTGACTCACCGCACTCAGGTGACCTGTTTTGTCACTGCACGACCGTTCTCGACTCCATCGACTTCCCGATTTAGGTTTCTCACCCGACTAATGTATAACGACTTATTTATTTTGAAAATTTTCAAAATAACCAATATCGTTGGAAATAAAATATAAAACCTAATTGTTTCGTTCACGAGTCAAAATTAGGTTTTCTAGTCAGTAAAATCTTACTGTCAGTGAAAACACAGACTGGACTCCGCTTGAACTTTCAACCCAAAATTTAACCGTAACTCTCTACGATAATTTAGAGTATGAATATGATTTTGGTTTATCCATAATCATTTTCTAAATCTCGGATAAAAATATAAAAGATATATATTTTTACTGTTATTAGAAAAAACAGTGAAAACCGAGGTATTACAACTACTCCAGCCGTTAGTGATTTCTTGAACAAAGGCAGTGGAATGAGCCATCTCTGGATTAGGAAAAACCTAGTTGGGGCTTATTCTTTTAGGCAAAATAGGGCAGAATTTAGACGAATGGCAAGAAGCAGTAGTGATCAGGATACTTGCCACTTCAAATACTGACTGCTTGGAAGAGGGAATTTGTTGAAGATGTTGTCCTAAGATTGCAGGATTTAAGGGAAGTGTGGTCATATTGAATCTAAAAGAAACGAATTCAGGGAAATATTGGAGAATCCAGAGTTGAAGAAATCATAGAGGACCAGGGTTATTGTCTGTGTTCTCATTCTTATTCAGTCATTCCATAAAAGAAAAGAGGCCTTTGTATAATGGAGATAGAAAGAGTGGACCTAAGCCTAGCGGTGTTCCAGAAGTGATAAGAGAGATGTGGTATGAGTATTTAGCAACAACTTGAATTGAATTGGTGCAGACGAAATACATAGCTAGTATAGCAGAAAGGCTCTGTATTCGACAGCCGATACACTTCGATCGACCTTTGTATGAGTCTAATCAAACTAGCATATCCGAAGTGTTGTATGTTGAATTTAAATCCCAAATTAGCCTTAGTCAAAGCATAAAGAGAAGGAAGCTCGTGTCCATATGACTCACGAGTTGTGTTGTGTGGCGTGCGAGCAGCGTCGACGGCGGTGCTATGCTGTGAGCGGCGTTGCAGTGCTATGCAGTTCGACGGGCGGAGGGTGCTTTCTGTGAGACAGTGATTCAGTGAAGCTAGAGGTAGTTTCGTGTGAGCGAGGTGGAGGTGGTTTCGTGAGAGAGAGGGACGAGGGTGTTGTCGTGTGTATACCTAGTGGCATGGGTGTGCAAATTTTCCTACTATTGGGGGTAAAAAAACCAAATATAAGATAGTTATAATTTTTTTTTTAAAAATGAGGGTGTGCATATGCACACCCTGAGCACCACGTGTGTCCACCTCAGTGCGTAGTATGTAATTTGCTTTGATGTGATTATGGAACTATGTATGTGTATGTGCATTGACGCGATGTTTATGTGAAAGTACTTGGTGGAATAGATTGCCAAAGTATGAATTTATGAATCTTTTATGTTTACCTCATGACAAATGTTGCATGGATTTGATAAAGTAAGAGGGCGATTCTTACATCCTCCAACTCCCCCGTCGAGTTTGCATCCTCCTTTTTTTCTATAGGTAATAGGCAGTCTTGACTGGACTAGAAACCAATTTGCATATCTTTTAGCCTAAATATCCAAAACACTTGGAACTTAATTAAATTTGAAAGATAATACCTTAAATTTACTCTATAAGTTTTTTTAGAATTTTTGGATCATTTATTCATTATCAATATAAGCTTGAAAATGAACTCTAACCTACTGCATAACACTTCTTCTAAAAGCAGATTTTGATTTTCTTCTTTTGTGAACAACTTACCATAAGGTTGATTGTTGTCAAGGTTAGATCAATGCATCCTTCTTGGAAATTGACTATGACTTTTAAGTAATTAGGCAACTAAGCAAAAGTCTATGTCTTAGCCAAACTCAAGGGAACATAAAAAAAAACTAATTTGTTGCACTTCATAATAGAACTGAAACCTTTTTTTTTTTTTTTTTTGCATAATGACTCTTTTCGAATTCAAGCTATTTTCCTTAGCAGTTAATGGTAAGTTTTTATACCAAATGGGCTAACTTATGTTTATTGATGTATGAAACATATCAAAAAGATAATATAAAAAAATACAAAGTGGGCTTTTTTTCTAAAGAAAAAATTGTTTTTTTGAGAGGCCTAAAGCAAGGGCTTGGGCAGCTTTATGCTTGGGCCGGCCCTGTTCCTTAGATAGTAAAACTTCTATTAAAACCTTCGTCTAATTCTCTTCAAAACAGTTTGAACCTTCTCTAGTTGGTCTTCAGTTTTTTTTACATGACACAACATGATTATTTTGGTGAAAGAGCCTTAACAAGCTAAATAAGTCATGAAAGCTTTGTTCAACTCTCTCGCAGAACGTATTGCTACAGTTACTTTGTGTTTAAGTTGCTACACATTAGAAGCTGGAAAAAATTATATCTGAACACCCCACTTCTGCATGATGTACGCTATGTTTAATGTTCTATGGATTGATGTGTTTTTTTTATGATGATGTTTTCGATGTGTTATGATTGTTTCTTGAAAAACTGCAAGTGAGCCTATTTAGTTTTGTCCCGCTAATGCATGTCTCTAATTAAAAGCCATCTTGTTGGATGTTGTTGTTAGCTTGAGAATTTGGGATGAATTTTTTAAAGGGGATATACTGTGAAACCCGTCTCTTTTGTGTAGGGTTGTAGAAATTTGGCGTCTTTCCCCAGGTAAATTAAAAATTTAAATATATCGAAGGAATAAATATTATTTTCCCGGTGCAATAAACAAAAGTTTAGGTAATTGAAATGCAAGAGGGGAGTAGTCTCCCCTTGCATTTCCATCATGAACCAAAGAGGGAGGAGAAGAGAGAAGCGGGTGCTAGGATTTTTGGAGATTGAGAGGAAATTGATAAGTCCTGTCCTTCATGTTTCTCTCCTTCCCTATTGAAAAGTCAGGAATCTCATATTCTTTCTCTCTATTCTTATTTAGAAGAAGGAAGAGCTAGAGGAGCAACTTTGAGGATCTCTCTTCCACCTCAAGGATTTCTAGGTTTTGAACAACCTCTCAAGGTAAGGGTCCTAATCCCTAACTTTTTGGTTAGTTTCTTGAATATTTGAGTTGCATATATTAACTTTTCTTCCTTTTTGGGTTCATATGAGAGTCATGACATTAGTGCAAATTATGGATTCTAAAACATGTTTTTACATCGGTTATATTTTAACCCATTTAAAAGGTGATGATATTTTTGTAAATATATAACGTTGTTTTTAACTTTCTACCTCGGTTGCTATAGAATCGATATAACTCATATAAAAAGTGTAGTTTCTATATCGGTTCTATAGCAATCGATACGTGCATGTTTGGTTTATTGTTGGAAAATTTGAAACGAACGTTTGAGATAAGGTATTTATAGGGTTCCTTTGGGATAAACGTAAGTTTTGGACCCAAACGTATTTTTGCAAATGTGAACCAAATGGGAATGAATCCCCTCATGTTATTTTTTCTTATGTGAATCTCAACCCCTCATCTAATATATTAACAAAGAGAAAAAATGTGTTTAAAATAAGGAATATGATGATTGAATGATAAAGATTAAAAGAAGATGGGAGCATCGGGTTTTTTACCATAAAAGTGTAATTTGGTTGGAAAAATACGAAAATAATGTAAATTTTAGCAATATTACGTGATTAGGGTAAGTCGTATGTGAGATCTACGACTTACAAACCAAAGTCGTTCATTCCACGCACGACTTTACTTTATGTTGGTTAAATTAAAAAAAAATCTAATTAAGCTGAAGTCGTATAGAAAGCATACGACTTTTGTTTTTGCAATTTTTTTTTTTAAATAAAACCCAAAGTCGTGGATACAACCCACGACTCACTCACTTTTTTAGTCCAAATTGCACAAGTCGTAGGCCTCACCTACGACTCCCTCTTTTCGCATGGAATTCGTACTCATAACATACGACTTCTTTTAATTGTGAGTTTTGACCCCGAAACCCTAACCGTCATGACTCACTGCTATATATATACACACACACGCCATTGAGAGGTGCAGCTCTGAAAGTCTAGTAGGAATTGGATATTCGGATACTTGAATTTAGTGAGATATATAAAAGGTAATAACTTTATTTTTGTGCTAATATTACATATGTTTTATTTTGTTCCAAATAGATAGTTAATCATTGTGTTTGAATTTTTTGTAGATGAATCTTGGTTCCTGGATTTCTGATGATCCAATAGTTAGGGATAATGTTAGTGAATTCAGTGAGGAGGAAGAAGATCACGAGATACATGAAGATGGTGGTAGAGGAAGTGTTGAAGGTGTTGGACAATCAAGTATTGAAATGCATGTTACACCGTCACCATTTTTTACTAACTTCAATAGTCAAGCAACTGAAGATCCTAAATTTTCAGATGGTTGTGGACCTGAAAGAGGAGGTAGCAGTGCATTCTTCAACGATTAACGCGATTAAACAATTCCATTTTGAACATTCATTTGACTATATTGTCGAAGAGTCAAGGCCAGATAGATATGTTGGCAAGTGTATAAAATTCGGTTATGGCTGCCAATGGAGAATTAGGGCATCATTTAGTAAGAGGCGCAATAGGTGGGAGATAAAGAAAATGAATGGTGTTCATACTTGTAAAACTTCAGTAATCTCCCAAGATCATCATAAATTAGACTCATCTATAATTGCTGATTGTGTACTTACTTTAGTAAGTGCAGAGCCTCGCATACCAATAAAAGCACTGATTGAAGAGGTACGAAACCATTTTGGTTACATTGTAACTTATAGAAAGGGTTGGATAGTGAACAGAAAGCCATGGAAAAGGTATTTGGTGGCTGGGAAGAATCATACAGTGTGCTGTCCAGATGGATGGATGCTGTCCAGAAAGTCATACCAGGTACAATTGTATAATACCGAACATCACCTTACATTGTTGACGGTATAGAAGATCCTGAAAGTGTGATACTTGATCGTGTGTTCTGGGCATTTAAGCCATGCATTGAGGGCTTTCCATTTTGCAAACCAATTGTTCAAGTGGATGGGACATTTATGACTGGAAAATATGGTGGCACACTCTTGATTGCCGTTGCACAAGATGGAAATCGTCACATCCTTCCAATTGCGTTTGCAATTGTCGAAGGAGAGACAAAAGAAGCTTGGTCATGGTATGGTTCTTGTATAATTTACGGACATTTGTGACACCGCAACCAAATTTATGCATTATATCAGACAGGGGGAAAGGTTTGCTGGCGACTTTGCGATCCCAACGAGTTGGGTGGGTTTAGCCCACTGCACACTCAGTGTATTGTATTCGACATATTGTAAGCAATTTCAATAAAAAATTTCAAAATGTTGATTTAAAGAAAGAAGTCATCAAGATGGGTGAGGAATTAAATATTTAAATGATTAATGAGTGTTGATGACTTGCTAACTAATTTTTTTTAAATTATTAATTTTTTCAGGATATGAGTTGAGGCGACCACAATTTGAGGCAAGCTTCTTATGATGAGATCAGAGTTTTGACAGGCTGCTGAGTGGCTAGATAATATCCCAAGGGAAAAATGGAGTCAAGCTTATGACAACGGAAAAAGATATGGGCATATGACTACCAATCTTGCTGAATGCTTGAATTCAAATTTAAAAGGAGCTCGGGCATTGCCTATAACATCGTTGGTGAAGATTGCATTTTATAGGTTGAATGAACAATTTGTAGAAAGAGGGACAAAAGCAGTTGCCATGATGAGAGCGGGACATGTGTATTGTGAAGAGTTATCCACAGCATTGGGGGCTAACCGCCGACTAGCAAGCTCTCACTATGTTCGCAAATATACTAGGGAGTCGGAAGAGTTTGAGGTTGTAGAGATGGCAAATCCGCAAGTCGGCCGACGTGCAATGATATGCACTGTAAATTTGAACAACTGGTGGTGCGATTGTGGAGAATTTCAAGCACTTAGATATCCATGCTCACATGTCATCGCATCGTGTGCCTATAGCAATGTAGAGATTAGTGGATATATTGACCCAGTGTACACATTGGATTATATCTTCAAAGTCTATCAACACGAGTTTCATCCTCTTGGAAACGAAGATTATTGGGCACCCTATTCAAGTCCTATGTTTAAGCCCGATCCTGACATGCGAAGAGATACCCTAGGGAGACCGAAGACTTCTTGTATACATAACAAGATGGATGCAACTATTCCAAATAAGCCAAAAAAATGTAGTTATTGTCGAACTAAGGGACATAATGGTAGTATTTGTCCTTATAAGGGAAACAACACTCTTAATTATATATGTAACTCTATGTAGTTTTTTTTGTTGGTTGTTTTTGCTTCATGCGGGAAAAAAATATGTAACTCGGGTCCTTGCAATGTAGTAATTATAATTAAAACTTCTGATTAATTTTAGATTGTTAGTTTAATTATTTGGTGATTGTTAATTTTTCACGGACTAAAAGTGAATCCCTGAAACATTGATTTGGGCCTTCACTCTATATTTTAAGAAGATATTTTCCATTTTACATCAAACCAAATTCATCAGGTAACAATGTAACAAATTGTATCAAGTGTTTAAAAACTTTAACAGAGTGTTTCAAGTTAAACCATTTTGAGTAAAGACCCAAATTAGCCCTCGACAAAAAATCACGTTGATATTTTGATCCTTGAGAAATGAAAAATATCAATTTGGTACTCAAGAATGTAAAACGCAGGTCAAAATAGTCCCTGACAAGGACTCAAATGTCCCTAAAAATTACCCTAAAATGTCACCATGAAGCACATGCATTTTTAAAGGTATAGAAGGAATCATTTGCTTTTTGCTTTCCCTGTTCTCCCTCGTGCTCTAGCTGCCACCTTTCACATGCACACTCTTTGGCAAATGAAGCGCATGCACATGACCAAACACATGAAGACAAATGAAGCATGACAAAAATGGTATTGAATCCTTGTTCTCCCTCGTGCTCTAGCTACCATCTTTCACCCGATAGCTCTTTGGCAGTGTGCCATGACATCGTGCTCCAGCTAGGGCATCCCTCGTGCTTAAGGAATCAGATTCCTCAATGCAGAGAGACGCTGTTGAACAACGAAGAGGAAAGGAAAAGCCCAGCATGCGTTCCCTGTTCCCCCAGCATGCGTGAACTATGTGGCAGTGTGCCATATTCTCACGTCTCCCTATTCTCCCTTGTGCTCCAGTTAGGGCATCAAAGATGTGTCCTTCAGCAGATGCAAGAATCTTGCAGATGAGTCAGTGCAACGCGTCTCTCTTGTTCTCAGCAGATGCAAGAATCTTGCATAATGACCCTGACCCAGCATGCATGAACGTGAACTCACATCATGTCTCTCTTGTTCTCCCTCGTGCTCCATCGTGTCTCTATGTTCTCCCTTGTGATCCAGATGCAAGAATCTTGCATAGTGACCCTAACCCAGCATTCTGCAGATGCCCATATCAGAGGGGTGCTCAGTTCTCGCGTGGCTCGTGAAGATTCTTTCCCTAGGTGTGGCTCGTGAAAGCTTCGGTTGCAGTATGCTTGAGAAGTGAAGATTATTTCTCCAGCATGGATGTGTTCCTCACGTGCTATAGCTGTCCACCCTTCTATATATTTCTCCCTCATGCTACAGCTGTCCACCCCTCTATATATAATCATCTCATTGTTCTCTTTGATCAGCATCATATCAACTTTATAAAGCTAGTGTAAGTCTTTTTTTGTTATTTCTTTGTTATTATTAATATTTTTTATATTATATAATTTATTGCTAGTGTTATTTGTTAGTCTTTTATTTTTCTTTAGTTGTCTGATGAAGTAATTTTATTCTCAGGTATTTGCATTAACAAAAAATTATGGCACATTTTGAACCCGGCCCAAGTGATCGATCATTATTACGGAAACAAAATACACATATTTCAGCAAATATATGGAATGGAGAAGAGAGATTGATTCGATCAAGACATCATTATATTTGGGGTCCCTATTAGATAGACGTGTAGAAAATGTAATAATTGAAGCGGGTTTTGGACATGCCTTAGCACTCGGACAAGTGGCCATCAACCACCATCTAATCACTGCATTGGTTGAACGGTGGAGACCTGAAACACACTTTTCATTTTCCACATGGAGAGTGCACGATAACTCTACAGGATGTCTTCCTCCAACTTAGGCTTCCTATTGATGGTGACGTTGTCACTGGCACAACTACTACTGATTGGGACCCCATTTGTTTGCAATTATTGGGGGTCATCCCACCTACAAATTGTCTGAAGGGATCCAGTGTTAAGTTAATTTGGTTCGAATCTCAGTTCCAAGAACTCCCTCATAATCCAACTAATGATGTTATTGCGCAGTATGCCAGGGCATATATCATGAGGATGATTGGAGTTCTTCTTCTGCCAGACACATCAGGCTCTCACGTTCATTTAATGTATCTACTTTTTATTAGGAGATTTGTCAGCCGCAAGGAATTACAGTTGGGGTGCGGCTGTTTTGGCATGCTTATTTCGAGGTTTAGACCGGGCAACTAAACCTGATCAAGTTGAGATTGGAGGGTGCTTGTTACTCCTACAATCATGGGCATGGGATCAGATTCCATGCATTGCACCGCATATACATTACATATCGGACGAAGAGGTGCAACAAGGACTTAGATTTTCGCTTGCTCGTAGGTATGGCCACTGAATATGTGTTTTTTAAAAATAAATCGCTAATATTATATGTGTCATAAACATACTCAGAACAAGTTAAATTTATCAGGTGGTCTCGTCCCATGCAAACGACCAACATCCCTGGCCATGCAACTAATATCATACGTTACATGTTTGATCGTCCATTTCTTTACTATTTAATATATTTAAGTATACTTTAAAATTCCAAATTAATTCTATATACTTACAACTACAATTGTGATGCAGTTCATATGGACGCCTTATGATCGACAAGAATTAAGGCGGTTCATTAATGTTGATGTCTCTGTGGTGGCCGTTGCGATGGTGCCCTTAATATGTTTTGCCATTGTTGAGTGACATCCAGTAGATAGGGTCATGCGTCAGTTTGGATTGCATCAGCCCATTCCGCGTGTCCCACCTAACTTGGACAAACTTCATGAAGTCGATATGCGGGGAAAAACTGATGTTTATTGGCCCCATCATCACCGCAAGTGGATTGACATGTGGAATGACCGACACAATCAACTACTTCAAGGCGATCATTACAACGGTCTTCTCCATGAAAACTCTGCATATATGCAGTGGTATATACCTCGGACACGAAGGTATATTTCGCGCGAGGGATCATTACCCGGTGGTGCGGTAAGTTCACTATATTATTATTACAATTATTATTATGTTACTTTCGTGTTATTCTCATACTAATTAATTTTTTTGTTTACAGTATTCATTTATACATTTGATAAAGAATTATACTCTCTCACCCACCGCTACCAATAACCCATTCCATACTATACATTGTATTAATTCTGCCTGTAATAGTATGTTGAGTGCTTTAGACGAGATCTATCCATCAGCTTTCTCGGCTGATTATCAGGAAGCTGCACCGACTCAACAATTTACGGTCCCGGATGAGTCTTCTCCACCACGGACACAACATGTTTCACCTGCATTGCAATCACTAGGCTTCGTTGGATATGTGCCCCAAACTTCTTTCCAGTATCCTTCGAGTTCAAACATTTTTGAATCAACCTCGTCAATGTTTGCTGCCAATTTTGCTACACCTCCGTCAGCGTACCATCAAAATCCGATGGAGGATTATCGTCCTATACTACCTCAACAAATAACAGAGCCGAATGACGATGAGGAGGACAACAACGATAGTGCTAGTGACGATGATGATGGTAACAGAGATTATATTAATGAAGAACCTACACCCTTACCACAAAGATGTCCCAGAAGAAAAGGTGAGCAAACACAACAGGTGGAACAACCTCGAAGAATTCAACCACAACGTCATAGAAGAAGACCTCATTGCAAGACATCATCCCACCACTAGTTTAAATCTTGCTGTCATTTTCTATAAATTATATGTAAATTTTTCAATTGTTAATTTAAATATTCGTGAAAAGAACTGTGTCAAATTTTTGGATTTTTTTGGATTAAAATTACTTGAGATTGCACGTCACTATTCTACTGGATATAATTAATTATTCATTTCTATTCTACTATATATCTCACTAAATTCAAGTATCCAATTAGGGTTTGGGACAAGTCGTACACACCAGCTACGACTTGCCCATATTTTTAAAAACTCACAATTAAAAGAAGTCGTATGTTAAGAGTATGACTTCCATGTGAAAAGAGGGAGTCGTAGATGAGGCTTACGACTTGTGCAATTTGTTTGGACTAAAAAAGTGAGTGAGTCGTGGGTTGTATCCACGACTTTGGGTTGTATTTAAAAAAGAAAAATTGCAAAAACAAAAGTCGTATGCTTTCTATACGACTTCAGCTTAATTAGATTTTTTTTTTTTTTTAATTTAACCAATATAAAGTAAAGTCGTTCGTGAAATGAACGACTTTATTGTGTAAGTCATAGTTCTCACATACGACTTACTCTAATCATGTAATATTTCTAAAATTTACATTATTTTCGTATTTTTTCATTCAAATTACACTATTATGGTAAAAAAGCGTGGGAGCATCCACTCCCGAACCAATCATGCACGTACAAAGTTACGAATTTTCATTTTATTTACTTACGCGCTTCGTCACTTGTCCAACGTCTCTCGAACCCTTCTTCACTCCTCAAGCACTCCTGCCATTGAAGAACCTCACTACCCCAATTTGCAGGACGGCGGGTTTGTTCTTCCTCATCCGCCGCGACTTACCTGTCTGCCTCCTCCACCGCGAGTTGAATTTTCATTTTTGCTTACGTGCTTCAGATCTCCATTCTGTCACCGTCGTCCCCATTCTGCCACCATCGTCTCCGGCAATCTTCGGAAGCCAGCCATTGAAGAACCTCCGTGTGAGTGATTCGGTTCAGGGCCGTTCGGTTCAGAACCTCGTACAATTTGCACAATCGTAAAGGTGAACCGCATTCCCCCTTCCCTTTTGTTCTTCTCTTTCATTTTTACTTTTCTGAAAACTCTGTTTAGGCTCTTATTGTTTAGGCTTTGAATTTCGCTCTTCTTTTCCTCCTCTGCCAGAAAGCTCTTCACCAGAAACCCCAACGTCGCGCCTCAGAAAAGTCGGTTGTCAAGACTGCTCAGCAAACCCCAACGTCCCTGCTCAGTCACAAGGAAAAGGACCAACGTCCCTGCTCAGCAAACTCCAACTTCTGTTTCGTAAACTCAAGGTAAGGGAGGAAAAGACTTGATGTTTAATGTTTGACTTGATGCGCATATTAACGTTGTGTTCACAAATTTGCTTGGTTCTGTATGTGTAGCTAATGAAACGATGGTACCTATCTCCTTCCGTAACATGTTCTATTTCGATCTAGTTACTTCAGGACTGATTCACTATGAGTTTAAATGTTCTAAATTTCTTTTGTTTCTTAGAATGAAAAAATTGTGCATATACTGATTCACAAATTTAGGTGCATGTTGTTCTTTCAAATTGGTGTTATTGTGTAATGAGTTATGTGTTTTGGTAGATTAACCACGAACAAGCTAGAAGTCATTCTCTTTGAAAATACCAAATTTAGTTTGAGTAAATCCCCAATTTGGTCCCTGAAATTGTAATGTCGTATCAATCTGGTCCTTGTGTCAATTTGGTCCCTGAAATTATAAGGTTCGTATCAACTTGATCCCTAACGGAGCGACTAGATTGATTAATATTTGACAACTTCAGGGATGTTTCTGGAATTTCGGAAATGTTAGGGACCAAGTTGATACGACCTTAGAATTTCAGGGACCAAATTAGGGATTTACTCAATTTAGTTTAGCTGTCACATTGCATTTTAGTTATTAGTTTAGCCAGGAATTTGCTGGACACGTTCTAACTTCTGATTGTGGTTGTGTGTGCCTTGCTTGTGGAATGCAGACTTGAATTTTGATATATTCTTTTTTTCTTTCCACTGATGTTTTTGAAAGTAAAGAATCTGCCTGAGAGCTGGATTCCTTTGTCACGTATTGCATGTAATTGATACTTCATGAGTCAGTTTTTGAAAATCAACAAGACATTCAGTTGGTAAATGTGGATTGATTATGCAACTTTGTAGAGATGATGATAGTGAAAATTAGAATTGCATATGCCGATGACATGTAAAAATTGATCATGGTTGACAATGTTTGTCACTGTATTGAGTAACACTTTTTTTTTCCGTTTCTTAGTTGATTGGAGAATGGGAACTATCTTATTATTCTGCATTGGTTTTTAAAAACATGGGTTTTAGATGTGTTGATGTGGCCATTTCATCTTGATTTTCTTTCACACAGTGCCACTTTGTGTGTATCGTTTTTACATCCACTCACATCAGCCCAGTTTTCTATTAAAAATCCACTACAAGTACACTTTATCTATCCATATGAAGCAATCCTACTTCAAGTCATAAAGTGAATACTTAGTGTAACCATGATGGTTGATAGTTTGGTTTGGTTGATGTCCCTGCAGATACACTTGTAACCATTCATATAATGATTGATTAAGGGATACTCTAACCGATATATAAGAACAAGGGGAAAGGCCAAAAGTAAAATAAAAACTAGATTTATACAAAAGAGACTAGTTTTATTTTTTACACTAGCCAAAACCCCAAAAAGACCACCCACATAAAATAAAACCTTCCTATCAGTAGCCCACATCCAAAATTCCAAGGATGGCATATGCCTACAAGGGACACAACAAAATAGAGTGAACTCCGCATTGGACCTTGTCCCTATGTAATATACTTCACAAATTATTGAACTCCATATACATCTCCATCGGCCAAAGGACGCAGAACCAGTACCCACATAGATGGTATCCTGTCTTTCTGTTTTTCGAAGTAAATGCGCCAGTCCATCGTAGTTTCACCTCCAGCAAGTAGATCTCATGTTACTGATAATAGCTAGATTGTTATTTGCCAACTCCACAACTCTTGCACACCCACTTCGCCTATACTATTACAGAAGAGAAAAAAAAACCACAAGCAAATAACAGTGAACAAAACTCAGAAGAAAGGACAAAAACCAACAAACAGACTGCGAATGGTTTTTTTACTAGAAACCGAAGATGCAAGTCTAAAAAACTATATTCTCTCTAGTATTTTTTTTGTGTTAGATATTCTCTCTAGTTTCCTGTCTACATATAAGGTCCTTTCTCAACTTCTCAATTTTTTTTTTAAAGTTGGGTCCTAAACTATACTAATTTATCAAGTCTATCTATTTATCTACCTAATAAAATTGAATTCAGATAAATAAATAGTAGGCTAAATTACTTTTTTGATTCATCATTTATTTTAATTTATTCAATTTGGTCCCTCTATTTTAAAAATATCCAAGTTCGTCAATTTGGTCCTTTTTGTTAAGTTTCATTGTTAAGTTTTGGCTAAATTACTCTTTTGGACCCTCATTTGTTTTTATTTATTCAACTTGATCCCTCTATTTTAAAATTGTTCAAGTTGAATCAATCATAAATTAAGTAAAAGATGGATCAAGTTGAATAAATTAAAACAAATGATAGACCAAAAAAGTGATTTAGTCAAAACTTAACTGTGAAACTTAACGAAAATGTCCAAATTGCTTAAAGTTAAGCAAGTAAGGGACCAACTTGAATATTTTAAAATAAAAGGACCCAATTGAATAAATTAAAACAAATGAGGGACCAAGAAAATAATTTAGCCTAAATAATATGGTGCCTTCTAACATGAGGGAACAAGCAAGTCCCTTATCATGAGGGAGCAAAAATAAGCCCGTGGATTTATTATTAAAATAATTGGATGGCTCAGATTGTTTACTTGAACCTGGTAATACAGGTTTCCTTTATAATTCCTTAATAGTCCTTGATATTTAATTTAATGAAATTATAAATTGCAACTTAATCGATCCTCATCAGTCACCAGATACAAATCCCAGTCACTCAACTTTCTTTCTCCCTTCAATCTCTGTTTTTTTTGTATTGGTTATAATGGGGTTTGCATCATCGTCACAGTAGCATGGTCACTTGAAGTTTGATGGCGAACCGAAGTCGTCGATCTGGTAGCAGAAGGCTATAACACTAACCTTGGCCGCTCTTTCCCCCAAAACACAGCCCCACAATTGTGTCTTTAAATTTATCAAATTTATTTTGATTTTATGGTTCCTCCACAAGTTGAAAGATTCGGGCGAGATATGTTTGTATATGGATATGGATTTGAAAATGGAAATGTTACTGCCATGGAAGTTGCGCAACCACCTCGACATTATCTGAAGAACCTTAGGCAAGGATGAGTGACTTTTAGATAATGATGTGCCTGACAAAAATTATAAATGTTTAAGTATATATAAAAGACGATAATATTCATAACTTTAATGTTAGCCTAATGGTCGGCACTTATGCACCACATCGGTAGGTAGCTGGTCTGACACCCAGTTCTCCTATTTTCTTTTTATTCTCAAACACATTTTTGTAAAAAAATAAAAATCGAACTCGTAGATGTGAGAATCGAACCTGTGGCACAAGAGATATCATAACTACAGAACGAGGCTGCCAACCATTGTGCCACTCAGTGAAACTGGTAATATTTTACACGTATTTTATTTCTAAGTTAAAACGGTATCGTTTACCTATCATCTTTTATCTCCGGCGGGTTAAAAAGACCCGTTTTGGAAAAAATGAAGTTCACTTAGGGAACACAATCAGCGACCAAGGGAAGCCCATGATTTAGCACCTACGGTCGTAAAGCTTGGACCTTTTTGGTCCACATATTTTGGGTGCCCATTTCGTTCCTTCACGATGGCGACAGTGGAGAGTACTGGAAGATACTTGGAGCTTTAGGAGAAAGTGTGTGGGGTAAGAGGAATAGGAACTTTGCTGCAAATAACAACTTAAAAAGTCAACCTATATAAAATTTAAATTTATAAATATACCACCGAAATGACATACTATAAGAAGTCATTTTTGCTCCCTCACAGTGAGGGACTTCCTTCCTCCCTCATGTTAGAAGACACCAAATAATATTAGCAATTCTTTAAACTTAAGATTTAAATTTTTTATTTTAGATATTTAAAATTTAAATTAGACTTGAGAAACTTAAGATTTTAGGCTAAATGATTTTTTTAAATGATTGAATAATTTGCACTGAGCAGATCTTCTATTTATATACACTCTTAGGAATAAATATAACTACAATTTACATTTACAAGGAGATTAATAATAATGCTACTTCGTAGGTGCATGTATGATATTCTCTAGATACATGACTAATTAGGTACATGAATCTGAATATAATTGCTACAACTCCCAATACTAATTGTTACTAATTCCAACACTCCCCCTCAAGCTAGAGCATATAAGTCAAATGATCCAAGCTTGAAACAAATATATGAATTCTCGACCCCCTTAGGGATTTTGTGAAGACGTCTGCCAATTGATCATTAGAGGTAACAAATTTAATGATAACTTTTTTAGAAAGAACTTTGTCACGGACAAAATGACAATCAATCTCAATATTTTTAGTTCTCTCATGGAATATCGGATAGGAAGCTATATGCAGAGCTGTCTGATTATCACACTATAGTTTCGTTTGTTGAGTATCCCCAAACTTCAACTCCTGAAGAAGTTGTTTAATCCAAATGAGCTCACAAGTGGCTGTAGCCATAGTTCTATATTCAGCCTCTGCACTAGACCTTGCAACAACATTTTGTTTTTTACTCTTCCAAGAGACAAGATTTTCAACAACAGAAACACAATACCCTGAAGTGGAACGTCTGTCAATAGGCGAACCTACCCAATCCGCATCACAAAAACCAACTATTTGAGTGTCTTCTTTGTCTTCATAGAGTAGTCCTTGTCCCGGTGTCTTTTTAATATATCTCATAATTCGAATCACCGCATCCCAATGACCGTTATGAGGAGATTGCATGAATTGGCTTACTACCTCAACTACAAAATAAATATCTGGTCTTGTAATAGTGAGATAGATTAGTTTTCCAACCAACCTCCGATATCTCTCAGGTTCAGAATAAGGCCCCCCTAGCTAGGTAGTAATTTTATATTCGGATCCATGAGACTGTCAACTGGTTTATAGTCAAACATACCGGTTTCTTTAAGTATGTCTAATGCATACTTCCTTTGTGAAATGATAATCCCATTCTTTGATTGGGCAACTTCAATTCCAAGAAAATACTTTAGCTTCCCCAAGTCCTTGGAGAGGTGTGACAATAGAATACTGAATGCTCTACTTCACTATATTTCATTCCCAAAGCCTGAACAATTGAACTTAATTTTCCAAACCAAGCTCGTGGGGACTGTTTAAGCTCATAGAGAGATCGTCGTAGCCTGCAAACCAAGCTAGACTCCCCCTGAGAAACAAATCCAGGCGGTTGCTCCATATATATCTCCTCTTCTAATTCTCCAAGAAGAAAAGCATTTTTAATATCAAACTGATATAATAGCCAATGACGAATGGTAGCCATGGCAAGAAATAATCGATCAGAAGTGATTTTGGCCACAGGGGAGAAAGTATTTACATAATCACTACCATAAATCTGGGAATAACCTTTGGCTACTAGTCGGGCTTGGAGACGATCAATCTGTCTATTAGGCCCAACTTTAATAGCATATACCCATCGACAACCAACAGATTTCTTTCCCGGAGGAAGTGGAACTAAATCTCAAGTACCATTATGCTTCAGAGCTTACATTTCATCAATTATGGCCTGTCGCCATCCTGGATGATTAAGTGCCTCACAAATATTTATAGGTGAGACAACCCCATATCCATGAAGTCATCCCATTAGCCTCAGAACATTCTTTGAGACAACCCCTTTCTTGGAGGTTCCATTGGTAACCCGAACTCAAATTCTTAACGTTGCAGTGCAGCGTGGTAATATAAAAATGCGGAAATATTAAAACAATCCATACACTGATATCATAATAATTTATACAGACATAAGAGTACTGGCTCCATCAGTAGAGCCTACAACGATCAGCATTAAAAAGTCTCAAAGTACGCAACTAGTAAATAAAATGAAAGCATGGTAGCAAAATAAAATACATGCAACTGCCTCTCATGGCCCCAAAAATACATTTCGCTCAAACCCATGTACAGGCCATAACAACTAAGACTACTAATCCCATACGACTATGACAAGGGTAGTGAAAACCTCCAAGCTCTACAGTCATCCAGTGCTAGGATCCGGGGTTCTCCCGCCAGCATCCGGTTCAACAGGTATGCCATCGATCTCCTCTGGCAACTCCTCAGCAGGATCTTCTCATGCGATTGAGAATAAATAAAATAAGACATAGAGAAAATATAGGGGATAAGAAACAGCAACTCATCATAAATGGGAAAACAACTATATAATAATTTATATAGATAGCAACACTCAACAACACAGCAGTGTCAATCAATCAACTCCCAAATCGTTCTCTCTTAACTACTGTCTTTTACACTCATGCAACTAACGACTATATGGACGCGATCATGACGCGACATCCCCAACAGATCAAGGTGTCTAGTTCATCTCTATGCCACCCCCGTAATGCAAGGTTCGGCCAATAGCCCGTAGGCTCAACTCGTCTCATGGATACGACATATTCCTCCGCCCGCAGGCCAGGTCGGAATATTTGCCCATCAACAACACAACTTATGATAACGACATATCCCACCGCCCACAGGCCAGGTCGGGACATTCGCCCGTTCAAAACTAATGGGTAGGATCATCTCCCTGCAGGCAAGATCGATCACCCGTACGCCAACATAGTGATGAACAACAACTATGCAACATGAACCTCACCGACTCATCTCGGATCAACACTTAGTGTCTCAACCACGACTTATAACAACCACGACCAACTTTCTTTGGCTTAACTGGGTATCTACTTTAAATCACAACGCAAACAGATCAACTGTATCTTTAGGTTGAGCATTATAACATATATATATTCTCGACTTTCTCACCACATATTCATCTCCCAACTTATTAGAATTTACTACCTATCTTTATTCAGACATCAACAGTCACAACATCACATCATAAAGCAATCAGAAATAGGTTCAATAATAAAATCAACTCACAGATAAATAGTAAGGTAACCATAAACATATAGTAGACACAACATATATATCACATATATTATATTAAACATCCCATCACAGAACATACATCCTCAATATACGATAAAATCAACCTATTGGTCAAACGACCTCTAGTAGGGTTTAGGTCGTCCGACGCATATATATATATATATATATATATATATATATATATATATATATAATTTTAAATCTTGACTCCCCGACGATATTGTGGTTCTTTTCCCCATCTGAACAATGTTCCCGTGCAACTCCGACTGTGGCTCCGTAACTGTCAATCGTACGCGCTTTCGAACGATCGAATGTCGTCTGATCCTTCACAACACATCACAACCAGAAATTAATACAGTTAAATCAAAACTTCCTTAATCCTTATGACTAGGATTCTGCCCCTATTTATTTAAATAGGCTAGAGGTGTTGAAATTCTACCAACTCTTGGATCAATGATCCTTAAGCATGATTAAGACATAATCTAAGATTAATTGTCAAAGATTTGAACCAAAATCCTTCAACCAACAAGTTAGGGTTTCGGCCTTCATGGGTAAAGTTAGGTAAGAGTTTGATTTGATTTTCTAATCACTTGGATTACATGATCATAGAATGAAAGAGGTGAAACCAGCAATCATTTCACAAAATTGAACCAAAAACCCATTTCCCCGAAAATAGCTAGGTTCGGCCTCTCCATACCCATATGGGTTAGAGAGCTCTTTTGGTTACAAGCTCTTGGATTGGGAGAGAAGAGGATGAAACTAGATCATAGAAATTGGTTTGACATTAAAAGGATTTTTCTACAATTTTCTAGAGATTTTTGAAGTTCAAAGCTCAAGTTAAGAAAAGCTTGAAAATGCAAGAATCAGTGGGGGAATCATGAAGTTTAAGAGCTCAAGGATGAAGTTCATACCTCTTTAGTGATGAGGATGAGGAGAGGATCAACTTTGTTTTCACAAAAGCTTGAAGACTTAGAAGAAAAATGGAGAGAAATGATGGAGGCAACTTAGAGAAATGAAGAACAAGTGTGAGGAAGGGAGAAGAAGAAGAGTGGTCGATGACCTAAGTGTGGGACAAGGATGTCCACTTAATTTTTCGTTAATGGCATTTTGTATATTTCACACAAGGACCAAATGGTTATTTTCTTAAAAGTCCAAGGGCATTTCGGTCATTTCGCGTCCAGATATTTTGAAAATCATCATGACACTTGGCACGCATTCCTAGGTGACTTGACCTGATATGATTTCAAGATTATCCGTTAGCTGGTCCCGGTAACTCCATATCTAGCTCTGTTCGTCACTCGGTTTGAGAATTCGCCCGAATAGTTTATTATTATTCCGATTTTTAAGGCGCGAAACCAGTTTTTGAAAAGTTGTAGAGAATTCGATTCTGAGATGTCTCGTTCACAAGTCAAAATTAGGTCTTTATAGTAGTAAAATACTACTGTCAGTGAAAAACGCAGATCGGGCTTCGTCTGAGTTTTCGACCCAAAATTTAACCGTAGCTTCCTATGATAGCGTAAAATGTGACTATGGTCTTAGTTTATTTTAATTCATTTTCTAAATCTAGATAAAAATATAAAATCAATTATATGATTTGCTGATATTAGAAAGCATGAAAATCGGGGTGTTACATTCTAAATGCACCGATACCATAATAACGAGACTACCTCGTATACATGAAGTCATGTCATTAGCATTAGAACATTCTCAATGCTCTGATACCACCAAATGAGACGTCCCCTTGCCTCATTAAAGAACCTAGTTAACTATTCCTGATTACGCTATTCGCCGTTAACGCATTTAACACACATACGAGGTTATTTTAAAACTTTAACATACAAGCATACCGTATGTATATACTGTACATATAGATATAAACATCAGAGTGCAGAAACTAACATATGAAAGCATGATATAAAGGAATATAGACGACTTCCTTTTCGTGTCCAAAATACATCAAAGACAAGACTCACCGGCCATACTTACTTATTACACTTACACACTCTGCTTTAGCCTGGATGACGAATACTCTCCACTCACACTCATTGTACAGCCACTCAGAACCTCTCGAGATTGGGGTTTGTGTCTCTTCCACCAGCATCGGCCTCGTACGGGGTGCTGTCCATCTCTCTGTCTGCTGGCTCCACTATTTGGTCTTCTCACCATTATAAGAAAACATACAGTATACAGAAAAATAGGGGGATAAGAACTACATCTCATCATAAAGTAGGGATAGCAGTAAAGCAGCTAACATTGATAGCATAACCATACACAATCATCGCAACAACCATCCTTAGGGGTCGTTGGACTTAACTACTGGTCTCACACTCTCAATGCGTAGACCTTACATGAAGACGCGACCACATTCCTACGTCACAAAGTATCCCCTACCAAGCAGGATACTCATCCCTACTAAGCAGGATCGGTGTTATCGATGGTGGATGGCGGTCCATGGCGGAAAGCCAAAAATCCGCCATACAAAGGGCGGATGGTGATGCGGCCATATGGCGGATACCATGGCGGACAACATAAAAAATATTATAAATATATATATACATAACAAAAAAATGTTGAAAAAATATAAAATGCAAAACAAGCCACAACATATGTCAAGAACCATAACTAATTTTATAGAAAATATCATGTAAGTGTCATATTCATCTATGAAGCTTGGTCTGAAGCCATGGTGGTCGGAGAAGAAAGAAAAACAGAGATGCTGGATAGAGATGGTCGCCGGTTGTTGGTCGCTTGACAGAGAAGAGTTTGAGAGATGGGAGAAGAGAGGGATCGAAGGATAAGAGAAGAAAGGGATGGAGGGAAGAGGATATCCAAAAGTTTTAGGGTTTCTAACCCAAATGGGCCTCGAATCGGGTTAGGTCGCCCAGACCCGCGAAAAACCTAAAAAAAAAGGCCAACTCCACCGCCTTTCCACCATTACTGTTTTTGCGCCACGGATCGCCACTGCTATTCGGCTGCCATGGACCGCCATACGAAAACTGCCACGCCACGCCTTCCCTGTGGCGGTTTGTCCAGTTTTCACCATCGAAATCCGCCATGGCGTCGCCATAACCGCTATTTGATAACACTGAGCAGGATGAAAGTCAAACGTCATCCGAGCAGCAGATTCCGTTACACTCACGAGTACATTACATCCCCTACCAAGCAGGGTGACACTATTCCCCATTCTCGATAGGAATAGTTGTCCCGGTGTCGTTCTGTGCATCAGAGATCTCGGAATCTCACAGTAGACCTACCAAACATCTATCTATATTTCCGGTTTGACGTCGCGTAATCCCAGATCTGCGCGGCTGTGACATCATCACACGATGCTATCTAGCATGAATCCTCACGACTCATTCCGATCAATAGTTTAGTAACTCAACCTCTTCACTTGACACACTGAACACTGACACTCCCTACCAAGCAGAGTGTTCGCGACTATTCGTAGTTCTCAATCATCTCATTAGGTTGAGTACAATAGCTTATTACCACCAAATGATCTTGTCTCACACATCACCCAATTCACAAAGATCATCGCTTAGTTCTAAGCATACTAGCAATCATATATCCATTATCATATTATCACCCAGCATGTCATCATCATATCATCCGATGAGGCTATAAAGCACATTATCATAATCGTGATAAAACACATCCACAATCACATCATAGAAAGCATATGAGCATGTTAAACATACGACCTCAATCAAAATAGTATCATCCTACAGTGATAAACCTACAATGCCTAACCCTACATTGGTACCACTTTTACGGTAATTGCCAATGTGGACTTAGGTATTGTCGGTTACTAAACCACTAGTAGGGTTTAGGATCCCCTACGCGTATCAATGCATTCTACTCTGCTCTTGCCTCTCCGACGAGTGTGATTCTTTCCCCCACCTTAGAGCGATTGATGCAACGATCACGAACTCAACCATGATCACACCAACACCACAACCACCACCATGCAGCTGCCAGCACCAATATCCAGTCGTAGCCTCCTCTTCCAAAGCTAGCTCCAACACAACCACGAATTTTGCCCTAATTTCGGGAACAACGTGTAAACAACATTGTTAACCCTAGGGCAATACGAAAACCAAGAAAGATTTAATGGAGAAGCTCGAAGAAAACGAAGAATACTAAGGTCGACTTGTTAGAGATTCGAGCTTACCTTCGAGAAATTGAGAAATCAACCGGTGAAACTCGTAGTACTCGAAGCCCTGATCACAATGGTGTAGTCAAAATCACGTTCCGATGCCTCGATCAACCTCAAACCTCTCTTTCTCTCTCTAGAACCTCTGTCTCTACAATTCTGAAACTTAGCCAAGTTAAAATGGTTTTCGTGCTAAGTTAAAAGAGAAGAGAAAGTATGATTGATGCTGCCAGACTGTCCATGCTTGAGTGTGGGAAAACTCCACGCTTGAGCGTGGGCATGCTCTGACGTGGGATTTTTCCATGCTTGAGCGTGGCCACTGATCGCCATGTCTGTGCCACGCGTCGCGTGCACGCTCACACGTGCACCTCCACGCGTACCCCCTTCCACGCTTTGACGTGCACCTACCCACGCTCTGACGTCAACGGTCAACGTTTAAGCATGGGGTTTCTCCACGTCTAAACGTTAGACACAGATCAGACCTGTTCTTTAATGTTTTTTTAACTTTCTGGACTCGTTCCAAGGCCAAATTGTCCCAAATTTGAACCACGGCTTCCTCAACACATAAGGAACATAATTAAGCCCTCAAACTTACTTGATTAATGTCCCACACACTAATCAAGAAAACGGGGTGTTACATTAAGAATGGAAACAGAAGATATAGATGACACAAGGATGTGAAGATTGAAAAGTAACAGCATAAGAAAAATATTCTTTGGCGTTGTCACTTCTAAAAACCTTTAATTTCTTGCCAAATTGAGTTTTAATTTCATTATTAAAGGATGTGAAGATTGAAAAGATTTCAGAACGCTCTTTCATTAAGAATACCTAAGTGCATCGGGAGAATTCGTCAATAAAAGTAAAGAAATATCGAAAACTAAAAGAAGACACACAACTTGGTCCCCATATATCTGAATGGATAACTGAAAAGGGAGCATCAGCTCAGCTTTCAACTTTGCTGGGAAAGGAAGATCGAACATACTTGCCTAGTTGACACGACTCACAGTTCAGAGATGACATTTTTGCAAGATTCGGAACCATTTGCTTCAATTTTGACAAACTTGGATGATGCAATTGTTCATGAAGAAGATTTGGAGACTCAACAGCAGTACAGGTTACAAAAGGAGATGATTGGAGGTAATAAAGACAATGTGATTCATGTCCTATGCCAATCATCCGACCCGTACCACGTTCCTGTATAACAAAAGAATCAACATCAAAGGTTATTGAGCAGTTTAAAGAGCGAGTAAGTTGACTATGGGAGATCAAATTAAAAGGACAACTGGGTATAAACAAACAGATTTTGAAGTTATAGAAGGAGTTACTGAAACATGACCGATAGCGATGACCTTAGAACCATCCACAAGAGTTATGAAGTGAGGTAATTTTGGAGAGGAAATTTTGGAGAGGATATGAAGGAGGGTAAAGAACGATTACCGACAATATGATCAGAGGCACTTGAATCAATTATCCAAAGATTTTGATTGTTATCAGATTGAGATATGAAGGTTGTGGAGTCATGAACACCAATGGCAGTGGACCCGTGAGATTGATGGTCAACTTTCAATCGAAGATACTCTTGGTAATCAGCTTGGGAAATTTTTTCTTAGACATTTCATCATTGGAGATATTTGTTGATTTTTCGGGAAATCCATGAGGAGAGTACCAAGTCTTTTGAGTGTGACCCATTCTCTTGCAATATGTGCACTGAGGACGACCCATTCTCTTGGTTTGTTCAGAAGCCATTCTGGTTGCAGCAGGTTAGACGAACATGATGGAAAAGGTACAAGGAGAAGATGTTGTACCCAAATAGAGAAGATTCGAAGAGCTGACCACCAAAACAGACAAAGGAGAGGTCGATGACCAGATCTGGGTGGTCGGCGTGGTTTTCCGATGTCAGGAAAGTGGCCCGTGAGCTACATGCGCCGACGAGGAGACGTGTGAGTGGCAGCATGTGGTGAAGATTACGGCGACGTGATTTTGGGTTATGGCCGGTTGGTGTGTTCTGGTGTGTTCTCCGGTGATGACAGCTAGTGGGTGTTCCGGCAACAGTGACTTTCGGATTTGATGTGACTGTTTGGGCATGAACGTAGGACGAGCTTTGATAAATAGGGTATACGATTCAGAAGTTGCTGCTGACCAGATGCAGTTACCTCTAATGGATAGAGCAGAAGCGGGACAAACCTGCTCTAATACCAACTTGAGAATCTTAGGATTTTAGGCTAAATGATTTTGTGAAATGCTTGAATGATTTGCACTCAGCTGATCTTCTATTTATATACACTCTTCGGAATAAATACAATTTACATTTACAAGGAGATTAATAATAAAGCTGCTTCATAGGTGTATGTATGATATTCCCTAGATACATGACTAACTAGGTACATGAATCGGAATGTAATTGCTACAACTCCCAATACTAATTGCTACTAATTCCAACAAAATTTTTCATCTCTTCATGATTTTAAGATTAGATACATTACACATTGACTTTATACTTATAAAATTTAGTGTGGCCCCCGATGAGTTATGTTGAGACTGTACTTTTTAGATTGCCCACCATTGACTGTCACCCTGTAAATTACTCCAAAGGACCCCCTTATAAAAAAATGATAAAAGGGAACCTAACTAATATGTTTTTTCCCCTTGTTTTGGATTAGGCTTTGAATATCGCTTGTAATCTGTTGCTGTTTGGGGTTGTTTTGAGGAGTTACAGGAGTTACTACTTAATCACACACATAGGCAACTCTTGATTGAAAAGTTACTTGAGTTACTACTTAATCTCATTCTCACTCTTTGTTGCTAAAACTGGTTTCAGATTTCACTCTTACTCTCAATCCCTAAAATCCCGAAGTGCTTGTCTCTCCATCGCGTCTCTCTCACCAGGTAAGCACCATTCCCTTTCTTTATTTTTCTGTTAATTTTTTGGTGCTGCAATATTGAGGTTTGTGTGACAAGTGGCGGTGGGTGCTTGTATGATTCAAATGATTGAAATGGTTGTTTTAGTACTTTGGTGTTTACTATTTTTTTTAGTTGGACTGAGTTGTTCCAGTTGCTAGCTACCCCTTGCCGCTTCTCATTTTTTTCATTTTTCAGCAAGGTACCACCCTTTCTGCTTTTGTTCGTGTTTTTTTTTTTGTTGTTAAAAACTCAGAATGTTTTCTGTTTTTAGTGTTAATAAATTAGCAAAGCCTTAGTTTCTTGTTTGAGATTCAATATTAATGAGCATGTTTGTTTTTTTAAGGTATCACTCATTGTATTGAATCTTGAATTGTTCAAGTTGGATGGTTTGGGAAAAAACTTTTTCTTCATTTAGTTAATAGTTATTCCTTAATTCTGATGTTATACTTGATGAAATTTCGGTTTGATGCATTTTCTTTCGTTCTCCGGATGCATACTTTATCACGGTGGATGTTACCGCGTTCAAGTCGTGTATGTCAGAGACCAACGAGAAATGCTGCCGAAATTTCATCAAGTATGGGCATGAAAGTTAAGGACTAATTATTAACTAAGTGTTGAAAAAGTTTCTTGTCGAATGGGATAGGGTCATACCCTGTCATAAGAAGGAGTTGTAGATCTTGGACTAAGTATTGTTGTTGTAGTTATGAATCGTAGTTGGATTGATAGTAGACGCATAAGTGATGAGTATGGGAATGAAGTGGAAAAGTTTCTACAATTTACTAAAATAAATCTTCCTGATAGTAGTAATGGAAAGTTTTATTGTTCTTGTATTAATTGTTTGAATGAGAGACGACTAGAAGTTGAGGAAATATAGGAGCATCTTATTTGTGATGAGATTTGCAAGAGTTATGCAAGATGGATGTGGCATAGTGAATTGTTAGACAATGCCAAATGCGTCTCAAAGAGAGGAAGTTGACGTAGATATGGACGATCAACTAGAGGATGTGATCTGTGATATGAGACAAAAGTCTTTTCAGCGAGCGCATGTGTATAATACTTTGTACAGTGATGCAGATAAGCCTTTGTATTCGGGTGCACTAATTTCACACGATTGTCAGCAGTGTTAAGATTTGTCAATGTGAAGGCGAGAAATTGGTGAGGTGATAAAAGCTTCACTGAATTGTTTGAGTTGTTGAAAGACATGCTTCCAGAAGGTAACACATTGCTGAATCGTAACTATGAGGCGAATAAGATATTGTGTTCGATGGGTATGGAGTATAAGAAAATACACGCATGTCCTAATGATTGCATATTGTACAGGCATGAATTTGAAGCGGAGTATGATGCCCCAAGTGTGGGGTATCACGCTACAAAGTGAAGGATGATGATTCTAGTGGTGATGCGATCACAAAGGATCCTCCTGCGAAGGTGTTATGGTATCTTCCAATAATTCTAAGTGTAAAAACAGTATATCTGAATGTTGTGTGTTGTATGTCCACACTTGTATGTTATTTATAATCACATAAGAGAATCAGTCATAAATACAAAAGAATAAAATCAAATTCCTAATTAGTAACTCCATCCCTAATTCTTAGCACTTCCTATTTACATATTAAGCATGTGTTAAATATGCTTTCTAACACTCCCCCTCAAGCTTGGAGCATATACGTCATACAAGCCAAGCTTGTTACAAATGTAGTCAACACGAGAGCCTCTGAGGGACTTAGTGAACATGTCAGCCAACTAGTCACTAGAGTAGACAAAATCAGTTGTGATTTGCCCTGAAAGCATTTTCTCTCTTACAAAGTGATAATCTATTTCTATGTGTTTGGTTTGTTCATGGAAGATCAGATTTGATGCAATGTGAAGTGCAGCCTGATTGTCACAGATAAGTTTCGTATCTTGGATATCTCCCAATTTTAGCTGTTGGAGTAGTTGCCTAAGCCATGTAAGCTCACATACAGCTCCTGCCATAGCATGGTATTCAGCTTCTGCATTGGATCTGGCAACTATGTTTTGCTTCTTGCTCCTCCATGAAATCATATTTCCTCCAATAAGAAAGCAATATCCAGAAGTGCACCTCCTATCTGATGGTGATCCTGCCCAGACAGCATCAGAGTAACAAGTGATTTTGGCATTGCTTTTATCTTCATATAATAGTCCTCGGCCTGGTGCATTTTTGATGTACCGAAGAATACGTATGACAGCATCCCAATGGCTATCTCAAGGGGCATTCAGGAGCTGGCTTACCACACTAACTGCAAAGGTGATATCAGGTCTGGTGACTGTGAGTTAGTTGAGTCTGCCCACAAGACGTCGATATCTTCCCGGGTCTTTCAATGGCTCCCCCTGACCCGAAAGAAGCTTGACATTGGGATCCATTGGAGTATTAATAGGACGACAATCAAGCATACCGATCTCAGTAAGAAATTTCAGAGCATACTTCCGTTGGTTAATTGAAATTCCTATAATGGATTGGGCAACCTCAATCCCTAAAATATATTTGAGAGGACCCAAGTCTTTTGTCTGAAATTGTTTGAAGAGGTGTGCTTTGAACCATTGGATACCACATGTGTCATCACCAGTAATGACAATGTCATCGACATAGACAACAAGATAGATGCTTTGACCAGAAGGAGAATGGATAGAGAAAACAGAGTGGTCAGCCTCACACCGGGTCATGCTAAACTGTATTAAGACAGAGCTAAAACGTCCAAACCAGGCACGAGGAGATTGCTTCAATTCATAAAGAGGCCGGCGAAGCCGACAAACAAGGTGAGAGTCACCAGAAACAATAAAACCTAGGGGCTGGTCCACATAAACTTCTTCCTGCAACTCACCATGCAAGAAGGCATTTTTGATATCCAGCTGGTGAAGAGGCCAATGATTAATGGCAGCCATGGCTAAAAAAAGATGAACATTAGTTATTTTGGCCATAGGGGAAATGTATCCCCGTAATCCAGACCAAAACTCTGTGTATAACCTTTAGCCACCAAACGAGCTTTGAAACGATCAATTTGACCATCCGGTCCAATTTTCACCGTATAGACCCTATAACAGCCCACAATGGTCTTGTCAGGAGGCAAGGGAACAATCTCACAAGTGCCATTGGCATGCAACGCTGTCATCTCTTCCAACATTGCCTTGCTCCAATTGGGATCAGCCATGCCTTCACATGTAGACTTAGGAATAGACACAGAATCCAAAGTAGAAACAAAAGAAACATAGGAAGGAGATAAACGGTCATAGTTTAAAGTACAAGCATAGATAGGATTAGGATTGCGAGAGGACCGAATACCTTTTCGTAATGCAATGGGAAGTTCAGGTGCAAGAGGCGTAGATGGAGGGGTGGCTGGAGCAGGAGATGACGCTGGGGGATCACTGGAAGGAGGCATCGCTGGAACCTGTGTCCGCCGCTGGTAGGTAAACAAAGGAGGTGGAGTGGGAACAGCAATAGGTGCCGAAACAACTGGTGGAACATCTGGAAGGTCCTTAGTGAAGTTGACGTCAAGTACGGCGGAAGTGGAGAAGAATGGGATAGTCTCAAAAAAGGTGACATCAGCAGAGACAAGATATCGTTGAAGTTGAGGACAAAATCAACGATAGCCCTTTTGCAAATGTGAGTAACCCAGAAAAATACATTTGAGAGATTTGGATGAGTTTGTCTTTACCTGGAGTGAGATCATGGACAAAACAGGTGCAACCAAAGACACGTAGAGGAATAGGATAGAGTTCTTATTGTGGATACAAGAGAGAGTAGGGAACCTGATTGTGAAGGACAGAGGAAGGTATGCGGTTGATAAGATAGTAAGCCACGAGAAGCGCATCATCCCAGAAGCGAAGAGGAACATTATGGTGGAGGAGAAGGGTACGAGCTATTTCAACCAAGTGCCTATTTTTTCTTTAGGCAACACCGATCTGTTCTGGTGTGAACACATGATGTTTGATAAATAATTCCCTGTGAAGTCAAAAAGGTTAGAAACTGGCACGAGCATTATCAGTGCGCAAAATTTTAATTGAAGAACCAAATTGATTTTGAACTTCAGCGCAAAAACCTTGAAAGATATTAAAAACATCAGAACGATTTTTCATTAAAAATAACCAAGTATACCGGGAAAAATCATCAATGAAAGTGACAGGTGAACCAAAGCAAAAAGTGACGCAACACTTTTATTGACTCGCTGACTATAATTATGACGAGTATGTTTTCCTAACTGACACGTCTGACATTCAAAAAATGAAACTTTAGCAAAACCTGGAACCATGAGACACATTTTATTAAGATTAGGGTGACCTAAGCGTTTATGTTCAAGGGTTTGAGAAGCAGCGGAGACACAAGCAACCGACAGCAAAAGTTGATATAATCCTTGAGACTCATGTCCTGCTCCAATCGTTCGTCCTGTACGCCGATCCTGGACATAAACAGAGTTATTAACAAAAAGAACAGAGTAATCAAGAGTGCGAGTGAGTTTGCTAATTGACACTAGATTAAAAAGACAACCGGGAGCATAAAGCACATAATCTAAGGTTAGGAAGGCGATGTGTTTGACCAATGCCTTTAACTTTTATTTGAGAGCCATCAGCTAAGGTCACACTGGGCAAAGAGTCCAAGTAAGACAATTTAGAGAAAAAGGATTTGTTACCAGTCATATGATCGGAAGCACCTGAGTCAAGTATCCAAGGTCCAAGAGAGGAGGACTGAGAGACAAAAGCTATAGGATTACTAGACTGAGCAAAGGCGATGGCAGGTGAGATGGGCTATTGGGGTGCCTTGAATTGGAGAAAGTCATTGTAATCAGCAGCAGAAATAGTAACTTCCTCAGCAATGTTTGGGCCTTGACCTTGAAACCACAACTGGACCGTAGCAGCCCAGGTGTTGTAGTTGGCAGTCCCCGTAAATTTTTCACACGGGATGAGTGGAACATTGGTAAATGTCACTGCAGCACTTGAATCAGAAAAGGAATCGTTGGAGGCCATGAGAAGAAAAAAAACTGAAACAGGGTTGGAGAGGGTCGTCGAAGTGAGGTAAAGGTGGCAGAGGGGTCGCCGGAGAGTGGGTCACGTCAGAAAGCAGCCAAAAAACGGATCTGTTGACGACGCGTGAGACGCATACGCCAGAGAGAAGCCGCACTTGGAGGCGCGTGCGGCGGCGGGTTGGGGTGGGCTTTCGGCGCGGTGGTCGTCGGAGGATGCTGGAGTAGGTGGTGTAGGCACACCAGAGTAAAAGAGCGCGGTGGCATGAGAAAAGAAGCACACAGTGGTGCGGGTACTGTTCACTGGAGGAGGAGAACCACCGAGGATGGAAAAAAAGACCTAAACTACTGATACCATGTAAAAACAGTATATCTGAATATTGTGTGTTGTATGTCCACACATGTATGTTATTTATAATAATGTAAGAGAATCAGTCAGAAATATAAAAGAATAAAATCAAATCCCTAATTAGTAACTGTATCCTTAATTCTTAGCACTTGCTATTTACATATTAAGCATGTGTTAAATATGCTTTCTAACACTAAGGTTCAAACGATTGTTCGGTAATGTAAATGACGCAAAAAACATTAGATGACGTGCAAATGATAGGAATGTGTTATGGGTCCCATATTGAGTAAATATGGAAGCTCATTGTGGTACTTAAGCCATGAGGCTCTCCCACCTAATGGACTAGTCTTTTGGGATGGGCTCTTCCTTTGGGCTTATGCTCATAACATTGGTGCTTTCATTGAGAGTTGGGCTACGGAAAGGACTACCTATCGGCTGGATTAAGGTACAATACCGAATACTGATAAATGAGTGAAGCCGCCAAAGGGGAAAGGACTACCATCAGGTCAGTGCTGATAGAGTGAAGCCGCCGTGGACGTCGGCTCTTAAAGGGGGTTGCAATGTTATGAGTCCCACATTGAGTAAATATGGAAGCTCAATGTGGTACTTAAGCCATGAGGCTCTCCCACATAATGGACTAGTTGATTCTTTGCAATGGAAGAGAATTAATAATTTGTTTCCGGATTTCGGTAATGAGCCAAGAAACCTTTGACTTAGACTTTCTACGGATGGAATGAATCTGTATGGTAACTTAAGTAGTATTCATAATTCATGACCCGTTCTCCTGGTAATTTACAACCGACCTCCTTGGTTGTGCATGAAGCACAAATACAGTATGTTATCTATGATGATTTCGGGCCCAAAACAGCCAGGAAATGACGTAGATGTTTGTCTAAGTCCCTTGATTGAAGACTTGAGAAAGTTGTGAGAGGAAGGCGTCGATGTGTTTGATGGGTATTGCCACGAGACTTTCAAGATGCGTGCCATGTTATTTTGCACCATCAATGACTTTCCAGCATACAAGAACTTGTGCGGGTATAGTGTTAAGGGGCTTAAAGCATGCTCTATATGTGAAGAAGGCACATGCTACCATCAACTGCAACATTGGAAGAAGACTGTTTACCATCGGAAATTTCTCGGACCTAATCACCCATATCGTAGATTGAGAAAAGCTTTTAATGGATGTCAGGAGAATGAAATTGCTCCCACAACCTTCACTGGAGAGCAAGTTTATCAACGGGTGAAAAACATCAATGTTATCTTTGGAAAGACCCGAAAGCAGGCTATTGAGAAAAACATATGGAAGAAGAGGTCGACCTTCTTTGATCTTTCATACTGATGCAAACTTGATGTAAGACATTGTATTGATGTGATGCATGTGGATAAAAATGTGTGATAGTGTAATCGGAACGCTT
Source organism: Ammopiptanthus mongolicus (assembly GCA_039655645.1). Lineage (NCBI taxonomy): Eukaryota > Viridiplantae > Streptophyta > Magnoliopsida > Fabales > Fabaceae > Ammopiptanthus > Ammopiptanthus mongolicus. The sequence continues at coordinate 14,154,480 of CM077350.1, read as the reverse complement.
CTCAACATTTAGGGCAAGACAATGGATGGTGTGAATGCTTGTCTCGATCTGGTTGTGATGGGTATACCAGAGCAGTTAGCTCCATAGTCAGTGTAGGTAAGCTGACATATTCTCCAAGGAAAAAACATGCATAATGGTACTGAGGAAAGTCAAGATTCATCTCTTGATATTTCTGAGACTCCTTTCTCAACACGGATGCCTACTTTCATTGAGGAAAGTTAAGTGGACGGTGTACATGCCACTCGTGAGGATCATCATGAAGGGATATGAGATTACATTCCTACTTGACCATAGTGTAAGTTATGTTTAAAGTAGGCTTAATTTTATTTATCCATGTTTAAGTTATGTTTATCTTGATATTTATAAGTTAGGTTAATATGTTTTTTATTTATCTATGTTTAAGTTATGCTTATTTTGATATTTATAAGTTATGTTTGTTATTTATCCATTCTTACTGACATAATTTATTATTTTTTGTCTAAACAGGCATAAATGATTGACTCATCGGACATCCCTCATTCACAGAGCGGGTCGGATGAGTCTACACGTAAAAAGGGTAGATGTGCCACACAGTTAAAACAGTTGACCGCCAACCATAGTGGTAATCAGAGGATTGTGATTGAGTTTGATCAAATCACTGGTAGACCTATAGGGCCAAAAAAGGAAAAGTTCGTTAGTTATGTGGCCCTCCTTGGTCGAAGCAAGGCTAGCATTCTATGTGAGGATTGGGATCATGTATCGAAGAGCGTGAAAGATCAGATTTGGGATAGTATCATGGTATTTTACTTTTACACTCTTTGTTTGTATCTATTGTATTTAATCATATTATTATCATACACTAATTTCTCTATTTTGTTATGTAATGTAGCTCACCTTTGATGTACCAAATACTGAAAATGTGAGGAAGAGATGGATTTCTTATGCGGGTGAGCGTTGGAGGGCATTCAAGACACATCTCAGTACCACATACATATTTGGGGAGGAGACAGTCAAATCTCCTCTTGAGATGTACACGTTCCTTGATGAAGAGACGTGGGAGAGATTTGTTCGGAGCCGACGAGACCCTGCCTTTCAGGTTAGTTGGAGTTATAGTTTTTTACTTGGCCAATAAAATTTATTTATTTTTTACTGAACTCAGTGGTGTGTTATTTATTACAGGAGAAAAGAAAAAAGGCGCAGGAAATCCAAAGTAAGAATGTCCACCCCCACATATTGTCTCGTGGGGGATATGCGAAACTTGAGATGAAGATAATAGAAGAGAAGAAGAAACAACTTCAGGAAGAAACATCCCAATCTAATCCTACGGTTGATCCTCCAGAAGTTGTTGATTCACCTCCACCCCCACGCCATCACAAATGGAAGAGAGCCCGACAAAGACTATCAGGACAATATACATCTGAGCCCACACGCCTTGTTGCTGAGAAGATTGTAAGTAAATATTCAATTCTAATTGTAATTGTAACAAGCTTACACACAATCTTACACGTTTGTCAATTATATGTTGTAGGATTCCCTAGAAGAACAGAGCTTGCAAGGAACGTTTGTTCCTACTGGACGTCAAGATATCTTGGCCACTGCGATTGGGAAACCTGACCACCCTGGCCGTGTCCTTGGTGTTGGAGGGTTTGTGGGAATTCGTCAATACCACGGACCACTTTCACATTATGGCCCCACCACAGGAGGTGTCACCAAGGAACATATGAAGGAGCTCATCAAGGCAGAGATTAGACGGGAGGTTTTTCCGCAGATTATTGAGGAGGTTAGATGGGAGGTGTTTCCGCGGCTTATGGAGTTGGTTCGAGAGCAGAAGTCATCTATGAGTTATTCCCAACAAAACCCAAGTGTCCAACCTTCTACCCATGTGAGCACAAATGAGAGTTGTGATCATGCATATATGTCGGCTGAGGCGTTGGAGGATGATATTTTTGAGGAGAAGGAGGATCTGCATGAGCTGTATGTTGATGATCATTGTATCCGATTAGTGGCATTGGGGAAGGTACACAATTTGGGGAAAACCGTGCACCACAGGACATTAGAGCATGATATGGTGAGGGTGACGGTTGAACGGGTTCTAGATGCTTTTGCTCGAGTACCTGTGCCCTCCGATGAGGTTGAAACAGTAGGCCAGGCTCTCAACCACTTCATTCAATGGCCGACAAGACTTGTAAAGTTTTTTTCAGCAAAGGTATCCATAATCATTCTATTACTTATGTCTTTCTCTATTTACAATTGAAATAACTTAATCGTGTTTATTAATGTTTTATCTATATTGTTTAGGATACTGACAAAGTTTTTCCATCGAAAAGGTCGGAGCAGAGAAGACATTGGAAGTCTGTTTCACTGAAGGTATTCATAATCATTAATTCAATCACTTATGTCTTTCTCTATTTACAATTGAAATAACTTAACCGTGTTTACTAATGTTTTTATCTTTGTTGTTTAGGATATTGACAAAGATGGTCCATATCAACTTGATCCGTTATTACGTTTGGCTAAATTGGCTATGCAGATTGGGATTAAAGACTTAAGTCTGCCTTTGGAACACGATGGCAGCAAGGACGTAGCTGCTATATTTTCAATCTCTGGGAGGGATCTTATGGATGTATGCTCTCCCGGTGCTTGGACATGCTTGACAGTTCTACAAATATGGTGCACGTAAGTACATTTTTGTTGTAAATCAGTTAACTAATTAATTAGTATCAAACTATTATAATTAACATTAATTTATTTCAATATCTTAGGTATCTGCATCGCCTTAGTGTCTTAAAGGGCACCCTTGAATTGTATGGATACTTAGACCCCAACCTCATTGAGGGTAAGTTTTGTGATCCATCTACGGTCAAGGCATACATCCAGAAGACGCTTGATGAAAGCAAAAGAGAGTGTTATCTAGCACCTTACCTCAATCAGGATCATTGGCAATTGCTGATCCTTTGTCCTCGCCAGAATGTCGTCGTTTTCTTGTGTTCGTTGCATAAGGAGCCGCCTACAATATTCAGGGACATAATTGATATGTAGGTATTTAATTAGTAATACATTTGCTTAGTGATGATATCTATGTATTATTACTCTATTCAACATAACTTACATGAATATTTTTTTATCATAGAGCTATGCAGGCATATAATATGATGGAGGGTAAAAGTAGGGCCAAGTCAAATAAAAAAAGGTCTCAATGGATTTGCTCCCGTGTAAGTAGTTATTTAGAACCCGAGATTCAATTGTAGGTTATATATAATAGTTATTATTATATATGTTTACTCATTATATTCAAATTCATATTCATTTGTAGTCTCATCGGCAACGTGATGTCTGGGAGTGTGGATATTATGTAATGAGACATATGTTGAACATTGTCTCAGCGAGTATTACCGATCAATGAAAGGAGGTAATTAATAGAATTTTTAACAAGTTAGTTAAATTATGTTTTGTTTTACTACTTGATGAGCTAATGTTACGTTATTTGAACTTGCAGACTTTCGACAATCCGGCTCCACTCTCTACAGAGGAAATTCAGGACATGAAAGAGCGTTGGGCAAACTTCTTTTTTGAGTTTAGTAAAGATTATTTAGATTAAATAGTTCATATTTATACTAATTATTGTGTCTGCTTGAGAAAGACTGTTTATAAGTTTAATGTGTGTATCATCATGTCTTTCATATTTTGGATAAATGTGTAAGTTAATATTTTGCATCACTTGCCTATATGGCTATATCACTCAATGAAATTTGGGCAGTCCTTCATTTTGTGGGAGGGAAGGCTTTTTAAGTCGTATAAATTGAGTTCATATAAATTGAGTTTATATTAGATGTTATTTATATAAATTGAGTTTATTGATTGTTGGATTGATTTGGATTCTGATGTATATTGAGTATCGAATGAAATTATAGGGAGGGAAGAAATGAATTAAAACCAAGTTTTTAATAAAAAAAACAACACATTTTATATCAACCCATGTAAAAAGTAAACTTTCTACATTTTCTACATCGGTTGATATACTTATGGTGTCATCAAGTTTATTTTTCGGGGTATTGTACAACAACATTTGCGATGGCGTTTTGCGTCCCTTGTACACATTTAATTGCTAGAATGGAAATTTGTGTGGAAGTTTTTTTTTATATGGATATTATATTGTTTGCAAGCATTCTGGGTAGCTTTTCTTTTGTCAAATTCTCGAAAATGGCTTTTGTGCCATTGTTTGGCAATTCACGAAATTGATTTGGTGAAATGGTGGTGTGAGGTCCTGACACATGGTGTTTTATATATATATATATATATATATATATATATATATATATATATAGGAGTTGTAAAATGGAACTAAAGTGTATTTATTAGATATAATATAAAGTATATATGATGCTCCAAATTGGGATGAATATATGATGTATAAATATAAAGATGGAAATCTATGATAAATATTGGGCATGCTTATATTGACATAGTGCATTTTATTGCTTTGAAATATTGATGATGGAGTTATACATGACGATATTGATGTTAGCGGGTATCCGGTGATCATTCTCAAGATTAGACTGGTATCTACACAAAACGCCAACTATGAAAGCAATATCAGGCCTCGTGCACACCTGAGCTTGCATAAGGCTGCCTCAAGCACTCCCAAAGGGCCTATCTTTCATCTCTGCTTTCTCAACCACATTCTTAGGACATTGATCTTTATTGAATCTATCACCTTTAGTGACTAGAACATCACCAAGTTTACAATTCTTCATATTAAATCTCTCCAACACTCTGTCAATATAAGCCTTTTGGGATAACCTAAGCATACCATGTGATCTATCTCTCTGGATCTCATTTCCCAACACAAAAAAGAAGCCTCACCAAGATCCTTCATGTCAAAGAATCTAGTCAACATCAAATTTATTTTTCCATCACCAAAGGCAAAACTAAAACCAGGTCTATCTAGACAAGAGACAAAAATCAAATTCCTCCTAAAGGAAGGTACATAGAAAGTATCCTTTAAAATAAGTTCAAATCCTGATCCTAAAACTAAGCTGACGTCTCCCACTGACTCCACAATGACTTCGAGATCATTTCCTACCCTGAGCTTGCTTTCACTCGAATTTGGTTTCCTTAGATTTTATGAACCCACGTAAAGACAAAACGATATGGGTCGTAGAACCCCTATCAAGCCACCAATAATCTATAAGGACATCAACTAAATTAGACTCAAAACAAACAAGAGCTAAAGAAAATTCCTCTCTTCTTCTGGATTCAGCGTTATCAGATGTTTGGTACCTCTCTGTTACAGCGGTAAGAAATTCCTTAGCACTTCCTTCTTCAGGCAATCAAATATTTATCATAGATTTCCATCTTTATAGCAATCAAACTCAACCGATCAGATCTCTCACACTTAGCTAAAAGTTATTCTGTTCAGGTGTGCTTTGCGCATTGATTTCAGGCTTTCTTTCACGTAAAGCAAAATCAAGATCAACAATTCCTAAAGAGAAATCCAAGTCTTGCTTCCATTTGTTGTAGTTTGATCCGGTCAAAATTTCAATTGAAGCAGAAGAATTGTTCATAGAAAAAGTCACTGCTAGGTCAAAACCTGAATGTATTAGAACAAATAATAGGGCTAGATATAACTAAAAATAAAAAAATAAAAAAGCTATCACAATAAGGCCAATATAATAGTACATTCCCCTTTAGGAAGAATGCACAAATCAAGGTCTTAAAGTGAAATAAACTCAGTAAACACAAGAAGGGGGTTGAATGGTCTTTACTTAAAACTTTTTCAAAACGTTTAAACATAAGATGCTGTTGGAACGAAGTATGCGTCTGAAGAAGTGAAAACGAAGTATGTTAAAACAAATAAGTTTGTTTTTAAAGATCAAAACACTTTCACCCCAGGTTAGATATAATCAATAATCACAACAATAATAATAAGGAGTTGAAGGAGAGAAAGAATCATACTCAGCGATTTAATACTGGTTCACTCCAACTTAGAGTTATGTCTAGTCCTTGGCTTAACCATGTGTTTCAATATAACTGATCAGATTAAAGACAAGTATTCTTTGCACACCTAGCCTCTCTAGGCTCAACAAGTAATTTTCAGTAAGCCTCTCCTGACCTTATCGAAACAAATGAATTGTTTTGAAGCAGCGGCTTCAGCTTAAATGAGCAAGTCAACCTAATTACACTCATAGAGTGAATATGAAGTATATAGGGTATGACTGCGCAATAACTTCTCTTACGATTTACAAATGATTGAGAAGTAAATGAAGGAATGAAGGAACTAGATATAACCTAGGCCTGGTTTGGCTTTGCTAGGGTTTGCATGGTTTCCTTCTTGTGATCAGCCATGGCCGTACCTAATCCTAAATGACCATGGCCATTCCTTGCTCCACTAACTCCTCCTCCACCACCTCCGTCTTCTCATCCTACTCCTCCTCAACAATGTTCTTTTGTGCAAGCTTTAACAAATTCTTGTGATATCCCTATTAGCCAGTTACCACGTCCTTGTTACAAAGGAGAATCTCTCTCGATTAAAATCTTTGAGGATGAGTACAAGAAGGTTATTGATGCATGTAAAAATAACCTGCATGGCCGTTTGGTGTTAGTTAAGGGTGATAAACCCATGAAATTTGTTGACTTGCAAGCCAAGTTATCGAAACTTTTGAGTCCTATTGGTAACTGGAAGATGATTCCTTTGGGCAAGGGGTTCTATGAATGTAGTTTCTCCTCCCCAGAGGATTTGCGTGGTATGTGGACTTTTGGTTCTTGGTCCCTAGAGCTAGGGTTTTTGAGATTATATCAACGGTCCCCGGATTTTAGGCCTAGTAATAAGGGCATGCGTACCCTGTCGCAGAAGTAATATAGGACGGAAGTTCAGATATCATATCTAAGAGATTAATTGTGATATGAAAGTGATTAAGTAAGTACTGGAATAGAGAAATCCTTATGCTATTTAGACTAATGTAGTACTAATAATAATAAGATAATGATGTAGCAGCAGTAAAAGATAGCAAAAGAGAAATAAAACGAGTTGAGAATTCAAGAGTAAAAGAGCTTAGAGTCGTGGTTTCACTTGTACTTTCGATACACTCCAAATCCTAGTTCTATTCAATTTCACAGTTGCTTTTCGAATGTCAACCCCTCTACGAATACTATTAGTTGTTTGTCAGGCAATCAATAATCTTTTCCCCAGATGAACCCAATGTTTGTCAGGCAAAGAGTTTAAATGATTAGAAAGCATAAAGGACAAAGAGGTTGAATGACTGAAAGGAGTAAATCACGTTTGGTCATGCTATAATTTAAACCCCGATTATCCTATAGATCTACTAATTTAGTTGGGCTTGATAGCCAAAATATCAATCAATTGATTATGAGCATACAAAGGGGCGCAATCTTACTATGGGATGAAGAACAATAGAATAATATTATTCAATTCGCAACTTTGAAACCACATAGAATTCGAATTAAAGCTAAGACATAGCAAAAAGGTTTTCTACTAAGACAAGATCCACCACAACTCTAGTGGTGAATTTAGCTACCCATAATAATAGATAAAACCAAAGTCAACAAAAGGAAACACATCCTGAAGAGTTAGAAGAAGAAATGTCTCCAACTTAATCTCTAGGTGCAAATCCTACTCTAGAAATCTAAACCAAAAATAAAACAAACTACTAAAAACTTCTAAACTAAGTCTACAACTGATAATTGATGATGAGAGTGGTACAGAGGCCTCTATTTAAAGGAAAAATAAGAGAAAAACCTTAAAATTTGCTGTCGAGGCCGCAAGCACGGTCGTGCCCCCTTTCCGTAAAACAGCGTCATTGTAACATCCCGATTTTCTATAACTCTAATTGAGTTGGTTAATCTCAATTAGGGCTTTGATTGATTGTATGAATTGTTTTGTGTTAGTTTAAGGCATAGTTGGAAGCTTAGGAATAGTCTTGAATACTGTTGGACGTGCCTAAGGTGTAACACGAGCAACTGGGGAAGTTAGGAGTTTGGAAGACACTTCCCAGTTGAGCAGTACGCTCAAGCGTGGGAAGGGAGCACGCCTTAGCTTGCCAACGCTCAAGCGTTGGCATGCTGCACGCTCAAGCGTGCTGAGTGCGCTGGCCAATTGTTCTGAGTCTTGACGCGTGTAGAACGTATGTAGGACACATGTCAGGCTAGGGAGAGGACGGAATGGACGAGGCTCCATGCTTAAGCGTGGAAGAAACCCCATGCTCAAGCGTGGCATTTCTGCACGCTAAAGCGATCTCAGCACGATGCCCAAAGTGAAGTTTTCACTTTCACTCTCACTTGGGCCATTTCCACCTTCTTCAAGCTCGAGTGCAGAGAGTTAGAGAGAGAGAAAGTTGAAGATTTTAGAGAGAGAAGGCTTAGTTTCAAGGACTTCGGAGCTTCGGATCGAGATTTCAACTATACCGTTGTGATAGTGATGAGGTTTTCTATAACTTTGACGGATTCATTTCTCGATTCGCCAAAGGTAATTTCGAATCCTTAACATGTGTTCTTTGTGTTCTTCGAGTTTCTACCGTTCCTCCTTTGTTCTGGAATTTCCTTAGGGCTAATACTATTGTATATGTGTTGTGCTCCTGATTAGGGCAAATTTCGCGCTCTTGATTGTCCGCGACTTGGAGCTTGAGGCCACGAATTGGAGGAGTTGGTGGCTGTTCTTCGCGTTCGTGGCAGCGTGAGAGGATTTGTTGGTATTCATGTTGGTTTTCGCGTCGAGTTTTCAGGTGGGGAGAAAGAGTAATATTGTCATCAGGAAGGCAAAAGTTGCGTAGTTATGTTTTCTTCTATGTGTAGGGAAGCCATAACCCTACTAGAGGTTTAGCCCCAATAAAGTACCTAAACCCTAGGTTTAGCTTACTTCGGGCTATCACCGCTAAGTTTGTATGACTGTTGTGATGATGTGTTGTGATAGTTACTATCTGTATACGTGCCTATATGCTTACTTGGTATATGATATGCTATGCCTGTATGCTGTATTGCTGTTGCATTGGCTGCTATACTGTTATGGCGGTGTGCCTAAGTTAGTTATTGAGTGGCTGTGAGCCATGTATGCGCGAGTTGATACCGTGGACGGTTGTGCTGTTGTAAAGTGATGTGTTGTGTAAGCTGGCGCTGTGGCTTGTGAGGATGCATGGCATCTATTGTTGATCTACTGTTGAGCGCTTAGATGTTAGGGTCTGATATCATCTCGCTGAGGATGTTTGCTGCATATCATCAGTTGCCAAGTGGCGAGGCCGTATGACAGGTAGTATGCGCTGTCAATGTCATTCGAGGTTAGTTGTACCTGAGTGTGGGTACGGAGAGCGGAAGGGGCGGCCAAGTGAGTGGCCTTGGGGATGTTGCCGGTCTCAGGAATAGTCTACACTGACAAATGAGGTAGCTCCTATCGTGTCGTGACGCCCAATGCAGTCCGGTTTGCCCGACTAATCCCTGAGCTTTCCACGTTCCATGCTAATGTTCCGAGGCGACCAAGACACCCCGGTTCCGGGTTTCGGAAGGGGGATGTACTGTTATTAGTCACGGCGAGCGGTTCGGTTTCTTGGACAAGCTAACTCCTATTTCGGGAACTCTGTGTTGTGAGATCCGGCCGACATGTTGCATAGGATTAATGTCCCGGTCTAGAGGATTGATCTGAGTGTGAGAATTATGGAGATGGATGTTGGTTGCATATGTTGACTCGAAGAATGTTTGGTTGTGTGAAATATCTACTAAATGTGCCATACATGCCACTTGATGTATCTGTTTACTATGTTACTATTATTGTTCCGGCTTATATGCACTGTATTCTTATCTCCCTACTATTTTCTTATTGGTTGTCTGTTCTTTGTTCGTGTGAAAACGAGTAACCATCAGCTGCAGACGATGGACCTGAGGGCGCACCCTTTTATCACATCAGCACCGAGGATGCTAGTGCTGGGACTGATCAACATCATCTATCACGATGATAGAGGGTGGCGTGTGGACCCTTCTACTTTCCTGAAGGTCTACACAGGACCGGTGATCATACTGCTCAAAGGAGGAGAGTCACACAGAGAGGATCTTTTTGGGCCGTACAGAGTCGTGCAGTTTCAACCCTTCACACAGATGTGGCAGCCACCGAGACGCCATGAGCGAGACTACACCTGGGCTGAGCCAGCGACATCACATGCTTCTAGTCGAAGAGGCTTAATTTTACGAGGACAGCGAAGGAGGATGAAGCAATACTTGAGGACCTACCGGAGGCGTAGGGTTGTGGTGTCCAGCTCGTCATTTGAGTATGAGCCTTTGGTAACTTATAGGCGTACTCATGGCGAGGGTCATGGTAGTTTAGGACATCCGCACTACTGATGGTGGGAGCCTGCCAGTGCGTCTAGGTTGTGAGCTGAGCGCTTTATATGTACTTTTGAGTGATGGGTGGGCAGTGTTGGCGAGTTGGGAGAGCTCTTTTTCTCTCTTTTGGATGTACTAGTTTTATCTTTACAAATTTTATGTACAGATGCTTGTATATGTGAGTAGGTATAGAATCCAAGAGATGAGAAATTTTGGAGCTCCCTAGCCATATTCCCTAGCACATGGGCAAACCCCAATTTGGGGGAAAATATGAGATTTTGGTTCAAGTTTCAAAATTGAGACTTGATTTGGTGTTAAGGTTACTTAAGGATCCTCACTCCACGGGAAGGAAGAAGGAAAAGAAGATGAAAGGGACTCGACGAATGACTCTCTCTGCTAGGGCTTGTATGTTTCCTTAGGTTTTTTTCATGCATGTCCAATGGCGGCTGCTACTTCCTCCACCTCCGTTTGTCCATGGCCTTTCATGGTACCACTCTTTGATACATCTTCTACATCTCTCATCACCCCTCAACCTGCTTCTCTACCGTCCTCACAAAGGAAAACCTTTGCACAAGCTCTCAAAAATGCTTGTGATATTCCCTACATTGATCTTCCTAAACCCTGCATTAAAGGTGATGAAATCTCGGTCAAGATTCCAGAAGACGAGTATAAGGCTGGTCTTGAAAGTTGTAAGCACCATTTACACGGACGTTTGATTCTTGCGAAGGGGGTTGCCCCCTTAAAATATCAAGACTTGCAGTCCAAGTTATCGTTATTATGGAAACCCTTATCTAAATGGGGGATGGTTTCTTTGGGGAAGGGTTACTATGAGTTCTCCTTCTCTTCAATTGAAGACATTCGTGGAGTGCATTCCTTAAGTTCATGGAACATGAAGCCTGGTATCTTGAGGCTCTTTGCGTGGACGGCAGATTTTAATCCTAGTCTCCCTAGGCAAACCAATGTTCAGTGTTGGGTCAGGCTTGATAGTTTGCCTCAAGAATATTGGCGTTCTAAAATCTTGTTTTGCATTGCTGGTAGTTTAGGTGTTCCAGTTTGCCTTGATGCTGCTACGAACAAGTGCATGGAAGATAGAACTTATGGTCATTATGCCCGTGTTCTTGTTGAGATAGATATGAATGGGAAATTTTTTAACCAAATTCTTGTGGAAAGAGAGGGTAACGGTTTTTTTGCTGGTGTTACTTATGAGGATTTGCTAGAATTTTGCTCTTTATGTCAAAACATTGGTCATTTATTGGTGGATTGTCGAAGGAAATCTTCTCCTGCATCTGTTTTACACAAAGATCCCAATGTTATTAGCACTCATAAAATTATAAAGACTGTCCAGAAATTTGTCCCCAAAAGGAAAGAAAAGCCTTTGGAAGACATAATTGAAGATTCTTTTAAAGCGAATCCTGAAGTCTCTATTCCTTTTAATGAAGGTACGAGTTCTGGTAATGATGGCAATGTTGCAGTAGTTCCTATTCTGTCTTAGCAAGTGGAAAATCAAACAATGAGCAAGGATGCCTCTCACGAAGCCTCCAAGGAAAAAGTTCTTGATCCTGTTGTCTCGGGTCTTGATACCTCTGATAAGGAAAATCATGAGGGTCATACTCCTGCAATTAATGATGCTTCTTTATTGCGTGAGTCCATTAATGATGATGATTGTCATGATGGCAATGATTCTGAAGACAGAGAACAAGTTGTTGGCAATTGTGGACCTTTCTTGTCCAGCGAGGTTCCTTATGTGTTGGAAGAAATTGATAACCTGCCAGATGGTTCTCCAGTTGATGGAATTGGTATTGAAGTTAATGGGAAAGGATCTCAATATGGTTCTCCTCTAGAGTCTGGTGATGTGTGGACTATTTCCTCTGGTCTTGAAACTCCTGCAGTTCATCCAAATTCTGTTGTCAATAGAAACCTTCATGCAATAAAAGGTAGATTGTGGGCTGAAGAAGTGGATCAAGATAATGATCAATGTCATCTGGCAGAAGATGCTGCTGTTGTAGGTAATGATTAGAATTCTGGCCTTACAACGGTTACCTCTAAGTCTTAGAAAAAAAAAGCAAAAGAAAAGAGACAAACAAGCTGCTGAGGCTGCTAATTTGAATGATAATGATGGTGGCAGGATTACTAGGTCTCGAGCAGGACCACCACAATCTCATCAATGAAGGTAATTTATTGGAATATCAGAGGAATAGGCAACCTTGACTCAAGGTTAGTCCTAAAGAAATTTGTTCATTTGCATGAACCTGATTTTGTTTTTATTGCTGAGCCTTGGATTGCTTCAGCTGCTCTTCCAAAATCCTTTTTAAGTAGTTTAAATCTAAAGTTATTTGTTGAGAATAGTAGGCCTAACTTGATGCCTGACCTCTGGTGCCTATGTGCTGATCATTTGTCTCCTTCACTCATTGCCTCTTCGAAGCAGTCTGTTTCATTGGCTCTTAATATGGGTGGTCAAGATATTTTTATTTCTGCAATCTATGCTTCTACTGATTATATTGTGAGAAGGCAGTTATGGTTGGAGTTGCATCATCTACAGCAGGATAATCAAGGGCCTTGGTGTTTTATAGGTGATTTTAACAGTGTTTTGGGAGCTCATGAGCATAGGGGTAAATGTCTGCCTCATAAGCAGTCTTGTGAAGATTTTCAAACCTGGACTGATTTGAATCAATTGATTCACATTGACACTAGGGGCAATAAGTTTACTTGGGCTAATGGTTGAAAAAGACAGCATTTTACTGAAAAGCAGCTTGATAGATCTGTTTGTAATGAGGATTGGCTCACTTACTGGTCTTCTGTTGCTTGTTGCACCTTGACAAGAAGCAAGTCGGATCACTCTCCTCTGTTGCTTAATTGTCAGAAAGAGGTTAGACAGTATGGTTCTTCTTTTAAATTTATGAAAATGTGGACTAGACATCCCGATTGCAGCAAAATTGTTTCTAAAGTTTGGCAGGATAGTGTTCTGGGAAATCCTCCTTTTGTTCTTTCTCAGATGCTCAAACTCCTAAAGGCTAAGCTTAAGGACTGAAATTGGAATGTTTTTGGGGATGTCCATCTTAAAGTCAAGCAGGCATTGGCTACTGTTGATTCTGTTCAAACTGCTATCAGCAATATGGGAGGATCTGATGAACTATTACAGAAGGAAAAAGATGCTCAAGTTCTTCTTCAACATGCTTTACTTTCTGAAGACTATTTCTTGCTGGAAAGATCCAGATTGAATTGGCATCTCCATGGAGATAGAAATACTGCATTTTTCCACAAGGTGGCCAAGATTAAATCCAAAACTCAATCAATTGCTTTTCTTAAAAATGGTGATCAGTTTATTGATAAAGCCGCGGATATTGAAGGTCATATTCTCCAATACTATCAGAACTTGTTTGCTTCTGACAATAATTGTATAGATTCTGCTCTTATTGATGCTGTGATCCCTTCTTTAGTATCCAATTCTGACACCAGCATGCTTACAAATCTGCCTTCACAAGAAGAAGTTGGAAATGCTGTTTTTTCCCTTAATGCTAATAGTGCTCCTGGTCCAGATGGCTTTGGGGGTTTCTTTTATCATACTTATTGGCATATCATTGCTGAGGATGTTTTTAATGCAGTCCTTCATTTCTTTCAGCATAGTTGGTTGCCTCCTAATCTTAATTCCAATATTTTGGTGTTAATTCCTAAGACTAAAGAGGCAAACTCAATTGATCAGTACAGGCCTATTGCTATGGCCAATTTCCTGTTCAAGATTATATCCAAAGTCCTTGTAGACAGGTTAGCAATGGTCGCTCCTAAAATCATTTCTGAGAATCAAAGAGGATTTATAAAGGGTAGGAATATCTCTGACTGCATCTGTTTAGCCTCTGAATCTGTTAACTTGCTCCACAAGAGAGCTTTTGGTGGTCATTTGGCAATGAAACTTGATATCAAAAAAGCTTTTGATACCATGGATTGGAATTTTTTACTGAAAGTTCTAGTTGCTTTTGGCTTTGCTTCCAAATTTAGAGACTGGATCAAAATCATCCTTCATTCTGCAAAATTATCTATTTCTGTTAATGGTCATGCTGTTGGCTACTTCAACTGCAAGAGAGGAGTTAGGCAAGGAGACCCCTTGTCTCCACTTCTTTTTTGTCTTGCTGAGGAGGTTCTGAGTCGAGGTATTTCCAAACTTGTTCAAGATGGTAAGCTTCAATTAATGTCAGGTCCTAGAGGCGTTGTTATGCCAAGTCACATCTTGTATGCCGATGATGTAATGCTTTTCTGTAGGGCCTCTACCCGAAGTATGCAGAATCTTGTGAACCTTTTTGAAGCTTATGAGTAGGCTTCTGGTCAGGTTATTAGTAAAGACAAATCGAAATTCTATGTTGGCTCCATTTCAGCAGCCAGGATAGCTCGTATAGCCAATTTGCTTGGTTTTTCTGAGGGTAGGCTCCCTTTTGTCTATTTAGGTGTGCCTATCTTTAAAGGTAAACCTAAAGCACTTCATCTTATGCCTATTGCTGACAAGATTAAGTTGAAATTGTCTTCTTGGAAAGGTTCCCTGTTATCTATAATGGGCAGAACTTAGCTGGTGCAGTCTATCATTTATGGAATGCTTATTTACAGCTTTAGAATTTATGCTTGGCCTATCTCTCTTCTAAATAACCTTTATAAGTGGATTAGGAATTTTATTTGGTCTGGTGATGTCACTACTCATAAGGTTGCTACTATCTCTTAGCATAAGGTTTGTAAACCTAAGCCCGAAGGTGGTCTTGGTTTAAGGTCTATCAAGGATATTAATAAAGCTGGTATGCTTAAGTTAACCTGGGAGTTTATCACTTCCTCCAACCAGTGCTGTACTCTTTTAAGAAGTAGAGTTCTTAAATGGACAAAGCCTATCTCTTATCATGTGGTTTCATCTATTTGGCATGGTATAAAAGGATGTGTGTCCATGGTGATGAATAATTCAACTTGGAATGTGGCCAATGGGACTAGCATTAACTTCTGGACTGATAAATAGTTGTCTAAAACTGTAGCTGATTTTTTGTCAATTCCTGAGGATCTATATGATAGTTTGGATGCAGAAGTTAGTGATTTCATTGTGGATGGTTGTTGGTCCATTCCTACTGCTCTTCTGGCTCACTGTCCTGCCTTGCAGACTGAAATTGATTCCATAATCATCACTGACAGTATTTCTGAGGATCAGCTGAATTGGACTTCTAGCAGTGATAGTCTGCTCTCTTTTAAGACTGCTTATCTGCATCATGCTCCTCTTGGGCCTGCTGTTTACTGGTCTAAGCTTCTTTGGAGACAATGCATTCCACCTTATAAATCTTTTGTTGTTTGGAGAATCCTACATAACTCTATGCCAACTGATGACATATTATGGAGGACAAGTTGCATAATGGTCTCTATGTGCAGCCTGTGTGGATGTGCGGCAGAAACTACTTCACACTTGTTCTTGGAATGTTCCTTTGCTAAACAAATTTGGCAATGGTTGGGCTCTTGCATTGGCTGCAGTTTGGATACTAATGACTTTCATAGTCCGCTATCTGTCTGCAAAAGAGCTTGGAGTCCTCAACTTTTGGATGTTATTATTGCTTGCATTGTTCACTCGATATGCATGATAGGATCTTGTAGGAATAAGTTAAGGTTTGAAGATAAGGGTTGCAGTCTCCATGTAGCTATCTCCTAAATCTCTTCCTTTGTTTCTCTTTCAGGCACTTATACTACTAATTGCATGACTAATTCAGTCCACGATTTGTTGATTTTTAAGAATCTTAAGGTTGTCCCTCATCCTCCTTCTGCTCCTGTCATCAAGAAGGTTAAATGGCATCCTCCTCTTTGTAACACTGTCAAATGCAACACAGATGGAGCTGCAAGAGGATGTCCTGGTCTTGCTGCTTGTGGAGGCTTATTCCGAGATAGTAAAGCTGCTCTTATGGGATGTTTTGCTGAAAATCTTGGGGTGTCTACTGCTTTTCAAGCAGAACTTATTGCTGCTATGCTAGCCATTGAGTTGGCTTTTAAAAAGGGTTGGCTAAGGTTATGGCTTGAATGTGATTCTCAGTTGGTGGTTTCTGCTTTAAAAAACTCTAGCTTGGTTCCTTGGAGGCTAAGTAACCGATGGCTCAATTGTTTAGCTTTAACTAGGAGATTTCACTGGTTTGGGGTGTCTCACATTTATAGAGAGGGCAATGCTTGTGCTGATAAGCTTGCTAATTTGGGCTTCTCAATTTTTGGTTTTGGGTGGTGGGAGAATTTTCCTTTTTCCAATACCAGTGATCTTTTTAGGAATTGGTTAGGTCTCCCTACCTATAGGTTTAAATAATTTTTTCTTTCTTTGCATGAGTTTTGGTCTTATGTCCCCTCATGCTTTCCTTGTATCTATTTTTATCTTTTTAATAAAATTGAGGTAGCATTAGGGGTACTCTTTCCTTTTTGGTGCTTTTATCCCTAAGGTGGGTTTTGCATCATAAGGTTTTAATGAGGCCTCTAGTGTGTCTTTTGAGTAAAAAAAAAAAAAAAAAAGATGCTTGTATATGTACAGTATTCCAGCGCCTTACTGATGGGGCCACTTATGTGCATAGTTCATTTATATAGTTATGTTTTTATCCGCGCTTTACATTGATGTCTGTTTTATGCCTTTTCCGTATGCGCTGTATGTTTGATTTTCTTACTTCCGCTACGTTTCTTGAATAACGCGCTAACGTTATAATACAGTTAAGGTATAGTTAATATTGTAAGTTTGGGACTAATGGGATTATCCTTCTGCGAAAGGAGGGTCATCTCATTTTGGTGGTATCAGAGTGTTGAGAACGCTCTGCGGCTAATGGGATGACTTAATGTATGTGGGGTAGTCTCATTATTATGATATCAGAGTAGTTTGGTTCTATAGTTGACTGTGGAAGTCTGGAACCATATATGCAAATCGAAGTGTACTGGCTTCAATGGTTGATGCCTGCGTTGTATCACCTATGCCTAGTTTTGGGTAGAGTGTCCGATGCGCAAGTTATCGAAGTGTGATAAATGTTTTGATTCATAAGGCATATGATATGTTTAACTGTTAAGTGCTATTGTATGTCTTATGAATCGAAACTAATAGCTCCTTTTGACAGGAAGCTAAATGGCCCGTGGTCGAGGTGCGAAAGGAGGTAGACCGGCTACGACCAAAGACAACAACAACAACAACGGTGACCACTCCGGAACTGGAAGTGGTGGCGAGACGTCTGAGGCGATGAGAGCCATGTAGGACTTGGCTATAACAATGATGCAACAAACTCAACAGACTGCCCAGTATATGCAGAGGCAGGAAGAGAGAGAAGCCAGGCAGAATAAGTTACGTGTTGTGAGGGGAGATGAGACTGTGGATATAGGTCTCAACGCTTTTATGAATGGAAACCCTCCATAATTCCACTGAGAATACAACCCTGAAACCGCCGAGATGTGGCTACAAGAGATAGAAAAGGTGTTTATGGCTATCCACTGCAGAGAAGATAGGAAGGTGACATATGTTGCGTTCATGCTGGTAGGCGCAGCAGAAGCTTGGTAGAAGAACAAGCTCAGTTTGTTGAAGACAAAAGGCAGAATCATCACTTGGAACCTACTCAGGGAATGCTTTCTGGAGAAGTACTTCCCTAGGAGTGTGAGGCGGGAAAAAGAGAAGGAGTTCCTCAGTCTGAAGCAGGAACAACTGTCAGTTGGTGAATATGCGATGCGGTTTGAGGCATTGCTCAAGTTTTCTCAGTTCTACCAGGTCCATCGAGATGAGGAATGGGTCTGCAAGAGGTTCGAGGACGGGTGGAGGCTCAATTTCAGGCGAACGATGCTACCCTTCGGCATTAGGTCATTCCCGGAACTTGTGGAAAAGTGTACAGTGGTAGAGGGACATGACAAGACTGGGATAATTCAGCCACAAGTTAAGAGTGGTGGACCGATTTGCAGCAGTGGCCAGAGAGGCAGAAGTGGAAGGTTTCAGCAGAGGGCGAGACCGTATGATCGCACAGCTCAACACAACGTTATCCATGGAGGAAGTAGCTCCAGTTAGGGATAACAAGAGATCCGAACGTGTTTCCGATGCGAGGGACCGCATTTGGTAAAGAACTGCCCAAGGACCCAACATATTAGGTGTTTCAACTGCAAACAGATGGTCATTATGCATCAGACTGCAAGCCCGGAGTCATTAGAAGGACTCAGTTTCAACAGCCGAGTAGAAGAGCTCAAAGTGGTTGTGCAAGATCACATAGTGCAAGCCAGCAGAGTCGGCCACAAACCACCAGACTAGTGTTTGCCATTAGGGGATCTGAAGCCTCCCGATGCCCTAATTTGATACAAGGTAAATGTGTAGTCTCTGGTAAGCTTTTATCCATTTTATTTGATTCGGGGCTACACATTTTTTTATATCAATAGAGTGTATGGATCATCCAGGGTTACCTATTTCTTCATTACCGCACGACCTTACCGTTTCTACACCTACGGGTGAATCCTTAACCATCGTGTTCGTGTGTCTGAAATGCCCTATTATAATCGAGAACCGAATTTTCTTTGTCGACCTTGTCTGTTTGCCTATGAAATAGATAGATGTTTTCCTAGGCATGGACTGGCTTTCGACCAACCATATTGTGCTAGATTGATTAAACAAAACCCTTCGTTTCTCAGAGCGTTTTGGATTGATACTTGCTAACGAGAGTATTCCGATGGGTGGAAAATCGGACGGATGCGTGGCGCTGTTCTCTTTGGGAGCTATGGAAACTCCTAGTTTGGGGACTTTGCCTGTTGTGCGAGAGTTTCCTGAAGTGTTTCTCGATGATGTTCCTGGACTGCCACTGGAGAGAAAGGTGGAGTTTGCTATGGATTTTGTACCGGGGACTGGGCCTATATCAATAGCGCCGTATCGGATGTCTCCAGTGGAGTTGGCGGAGCTCAAGAAATAGTTGGATGAGATGCTAGGCAAAGAGTTAATCAAACCTAATGCATCTCCGTGGGGAGCGGCAGTGCTGTTTGTGAAGAAGAAAGATGGGAGCTCGAGGATTTGCGTGGACTATCGTCAGCTGAACAAAGTGACGATAAAGAACAAGTACTCATTACCGAGGATAGACGATTTGTTGGACAAGTTAAAAGGAGCAGTTGTGTTTTCTAATATCGATATGCAATCTGGATACCATCAAATCCGAGTTAAGAAGGAGGGTGTTCCGAAGACTGCTTTTCGGAGTCAGTATGGCCTTTACGAGTACTTAGTTATGCCTTTTGGTGTGACTAATGCTCCAGTTGTGTTCATGGATTATATGAACAGGATCTTCCAACCGTTCCTAGACAAATTTGTCGTCGTGTTCATCGATGAAATTCTTATTTACTCTTCGAGTAAAGAGGAACACTAAGAGCATCTTCGTGTAGTGCTACAAGTGTTGTAGGACCGGCAGTTGTATGCTAAACTGTCGAAGTGCGAATTCTTGTTAGTGAGAGTGCAGTTTCTAGGACATGTGATTAGCAAGGATGGAATCGCAGTAGATCTTGCGAAGGTCGAGGCTGTAGTGAGTTGGGAAAGCCCTAAGTCTGTAATCGAGGTGAGAAGCTTTCTTGGTTTAGAGGACTACTGTCGGAGGTTCATAGAAGGATTCTAAAGATTGCATTACCTATGACATAGTTGACGAGAAAGGGGAAGGCGTTCGAGTGGTCAGAAGCCTATGAGCAGAGTTTTCAGGAGCTGAAGAGAAGGTTGACCATTTTGCCAGTGTTGGTTTTACCAGATCCTTTAGAACGATTTGATGTATACTGTGATGCATCTTATCAAGGCTTGGGATGTGTGCTCATGCAAGAAGGGAAAGTGGTGGCGTATGCCTCCAGGCGTTGAGAACACATAAGCGAAACTACCCAACGCATGATTTGGAATTGGCTGCGACAATGTTTGCATTGAAGATATGGAGACACTATCTGTATGGTGCTAAATTCAGTATATTTAGAGACCATAAGAGCTTGAAGTATCGACCAGAGAGAGTTGAACATAAGACAACGTAGATGGATGGAATTAATAAAGGACTATGAATTCGACCCGCAATACTATCCAGGAAAGGCGAATGTTGTAGCGGATGCGCTTTGTAGTAAATCACTACGCGTATTTGCGATGATGGTAAAAGAGCTAGAAATGTTAGAGGCGTTTACGATTTTGAATGTTGATGTGGAAATCGTCGAAGATAGGTTGAATTTGGGGATGATCAAAGTGACTAGCGATTTTCTGGATCTTTTATGGAAGAAGCAAACTAAGGATAAGTACCTTGAGAGTATAAACTGGTTAATAGAAGAAGGTAAGACTTCAGAATTCAAGAGAGGTATTGATGGTCTGCTTAGGTTTGGTGAAAGGGTTTGTGTGCCAGTGAATAGCGAGGTTAAGAAAGTGATCTTGGAGGATGCACACAAGAGAACTAGTTTGACAGTTTTTTGTACTAGTGACAGGCATACATCGACTGCTGAGAACTGGTTTGAATCTTTTTCCATAGTTGCACTGGATTTGGTGTGCAAATGGGTATGTACGACCGTGCTAAGTGGCAGCATGGTCGTGCTTCGAGCTCTAGTCTTCAAAATCTCCTCTTTATAGCACAAAATCTCCCAAAATCCTTTAATTGTCCATCAAGCAGCCTTAAACGTCAATTTTGTAAAAACTTAGGCAAAATGGTGAAATACAATAATAATCATCATTAAATAAATCAAAATTCAACCTAATTACCCCCTATAAAATGTACAAAATTGAGGTTTATTAGTAGTTTGTCCTTTAAAAGGGCATATTAGTTTCTAAATTTTGCTAACCAGTCTTGGGGTCATCCTATTTGGAAGAGTTGCATTCCTCCTTAAAAATCCTTCTTTTTCTGGAGGCTTTTACATAATAGAATACCAACTGATGAAAATCTTAGGCAGAGGGGTTGTTTTGTGGTCTCCATGTGCAACCTTTGTCATGAGCAGGTTGAAACTTCTTGTCATCTATTTCTGGATTGTAGCTTTGCTTGTAAGTAATGGAATTGGCTAAATTCTGTTCTCCATAAATTTATTGATTCGTCTTCCTATGCTGTTATGCTTTCTATTTTGGAGCATCCTTGGGGTGATCAGGTTAAAGATTTGGTTTTAGCTGCAATAATTAATGCTGTATGGATCATTTGGTATTGCAGGAATCAGCTAAGATTTCACGATTTTCCTATTTGAGTTTTTTTTTGCAATCAACATGGTTATATCTGTTGTTTCTCTTTCTGCTAATCATTCTTCAGGTCACATGTATTCTTCAATTGAGGAGCTTTCTATATTGAAAGCTTTTCATGCAGATTGTCATGCAAGTAAAACTCCTCAGATTAAGTAGGTGAATTGGTTTCCACCAATTTGTTCTTGGATTAAGTGTAACTCAGATGGAGTTGCTAGGGGAAATCCAGGGTTGGCAGCTTGTGGTGGTATCTTCCGAGATAGTAATGCAGCCATTCTTGGTTGCTTTCCTTCTTTTATTGGTGTTTCATCTTCCTTGTGTGCAGAGTTGATGGCTGCTATGGAAGTAATTGAAATTGCTAAGGCTAGGGGCTGGAGGAAGCTTTGGCTAGAATGTGACTCCTTGCTTGTGGTGCAAGCCTTTTCTAATCTCTCTTTGGTTCCTTGGAAGCTTCTTAATAGGTGGAGGAATTGTCTCCTAATATGTAATGATTTTCAGTTTTGTGTTTCTCATGTTTATAGAGAAGGGAATCATTGTGCGGATAAGCTAGCTAACTATGGTATTGTTCATAGAGGTTTTACTTGGTGGGATTTACCACCTTCTTTTATTAGGGCGAACTTTCACCCTGATAGGATTGGTCTCCCTAATTATAGGTTTCTTTGATCTTTTTCTCACATGGGTTTTGGTTGATGTCCCCCATGTTTTTGTATTCTTTCATTTTTTTTAATAATATTTTGGTGTGCAGTAGATGATTGATAGGGGTTGTAGTACCAACCTAGTTGGGATTACTTCCTCTATAGTGATGCCTCTGCATGCCAATAGCTTCATACAAAAAAAAATGAAGGAATGAAGATTTAAAAGCTATACAATAAATGAGAGTCTGTTCATCTTGCTTGATGTATTCTTCTTCTTCAAAACTTCAGAGTCTTCTATTTATAGACTTCTCATCAATAAATCTGTTGTGAGACATTCTGTCTTCGATGCTTTTTTTATCTCAAGTCTTTAGAGAAACCATTAATGCAATAGAGTCGTTCTGATGAAATATTAAATGTGTTGCAAGACGTTGAGGATATTCTTGTAATGAAGTACAATATTTTATCGTAGAGCAGAGCAGATCATCAGGATTTTTGTAGTGTAGATTTTCTTCTTTCGTGTACACACTTAGATTTATCAGTTGTAAAGTGACCTTGTTGCGTACTAAGAGTAAAGATGTCAGGTACGATACTTAGAGGATGTAGCTTTATTCCGATTGAATTTACGAGTGAAGAGTCCTTGAGAAGCTTTTTAAATATATTCCCAACATAATTCAAAAAGATTCGTATATGTTTCTTGAGGAACAGAGTAAAGACGCGTTAGACAACGCTAGAAGACTCGTCTATCTCTTTGAGACTCTTGGATCTTATTCTTCAGTAATATCTGGCTCAGAAGCTTGATATGCAGATAACGGAAGATAGCGATAGCTCAGATTAAGACGTTGTAAACAAGCAGACGCTTTGAATATAACTTTGAGTCTTGTCTTATTTGACGATACGTCTATACACTTGAATAAGATGATTAGAAGATAACATATGGTTTATTTAAATCATTCTATAAATGTTTGGGTTCATCAAAACTTTAAGGATCAAAGCAGTATCAGACGCTTGGAGGCTCAACAATCTCCCCCTTTTTTATGATGACAAACATTTTGTGATTTTAATAAACCTTGTAAAAAGGATAACAAATAGTCATAAAATATTAAATAAAACATTGTGTGCTAGCATGTCTGTTTTTACATAGAGATACTTTTCCTTAACATTCTCTTCCTTTTGGCATCACAAAAAAGGAATGCATAAGAGATGAAGTAATAAGAGATGCATAACAAGAGAAACAGCGAAAAGAGAACATAAATATCATTACAGAAAAAATTGTTTACATATGAGGCAGCGTAATGAATGTACAAATACAATATTTTGAAGATCACTGACATCATTGTAGTGTCGAAAAATGATTCATAAAATCTAAAACAATAGCCTGAAAACTACGAAACTCTGTAAGCAGCTGTGTGAGCAGCCTTCGTGCTTCGTGGTCCTCAAACTGAATCTGTTCGATTGGAGGATCGTGAGGAGGAAAGGGAGGTGGAGAAGGTACAACAGGGTACCAGGGTAAGGCTAAATCAGTTTGGGTAGAAAACAAAGAAGAAATGGAGATGATGATAAGAAAGTTTTCAAAAGAAAGAAGGGAAAAGAAGAAAATTGAAGATTATGAAATCTAGGTGTAGCAAATAGAGGCTGAGAAGGTTCAAAAGTATTGAAGGTAAAAGCAAATGAAACAAGTTTTTTCTAAAATAGAAGGTTATAAATGAGTAAGGAAAGGAAGTTGGCAAATTTTTGCAGCAAATAAATCTAAAAACCATTGAAAACAAAAACGAGTAATAGGAGTATATTCTAAGAAAGGAAAAACTTTAAATGGTAAAAAAAAAAAAATTAAGAAAAGATGAGCAAATAAAGATTGGGTAAAAGGGGTACAACTGATGAGTTTTCTTCCTGGTGGTTCTATCAGGATATCCTATCCATGGAATTTGATAGAAGCTAACTCTTCGACCTAGAACAGGCGTCTGAAGCTTGTCTTTAACAGATAGACCAGAGCAGTAGTTGATTCTTCTGACAGACCATGTGGTAGGAGGTTTAAGCCATGTAGAAGTAGTCCACTTTGGAAGCTTCAATTTCTTGTCAGCAGTGTCAATGAGACAATCTTTTGATTCGGCAAAGATTGAGACACTCTTCTTCCGAGGCTTTGGTTCCAACCGGTCTGGCTTGAGATAGATCCTGGTCTCAGGTTTCATTTCAATGCTAGAATTAGTCATCCAATGAATGGTGTGCTTGACCGCAACATTTTGTCTTGACAAGTATTGCTCAGACTCCAGAAAGCCAATCTTCATAAAATCCACTCAATCAGTGGTGAATGGATCAAGAAGTTCTTTCGGTATGGGGTCAAAGGATCGAGGTTTATATGGCAGAAGGTCAGATTTGGGAAAGTCAGCATATGGTTTCCTGAGAAACTCTGCAGAGACCTTCCAATTCCAAGTTTTGAGAGGAGGGGCTATATCATAGGAAGGAACAGTGGGTTCAGCTTCCTGTGGTGATGGTGGAGGTGATGGTATTTGTGGTGAAGTTAATCTGGGTGATTATGGGTGTGAGGATGAATGTGCAGGGGAATGAAGAGACTGTAGTTGTATCATGAGATTGGGAGTTGATAGAGGATTTGATCCTTCCTGATCGTCTAAGAGGAGGCTCTTCAACTTCAGAAGGCTTCCTCTTGAGCGTTTTATTTTGTACCCTAGGGATAGTCTCTGACAGACTGGGCTCCCTATGAAGAGATACTTCTGTTCTCAACCGCTTTGAAGCAGGTTCTTCATCCACATCAGAGATCACCAGTTTGCATCTGATCAGCAGTTTAGACGCTTTTAAGCTCGTTGAGGTGTCAACTGATACTTCCAATTCAGAAATAGGCAAAAAGATTGGTCCTTGATTTAGGGGTTCTTGAGCCTCTTCTTCTTGTCCTTCAAAAAGTGTCTCCCTATCTAGTTTCTTAAGCCCCATCTGAGACAAAGTCTTAACATTAATGGGGGTTCCCATGGTGACCCCACCAACAGACAAATCAAAGCCTAGATTTGTAAAGATCTTTGTCAGCAGCATGCCATATACAAAAGTCTTCTTTTGTTCACTAGCCTTGGCATTCTTCACTATATATTTTCAAAATCAAATCATTTAAATCCACCTTGATCCTGTGAATTAAATGATAAAGAGCAAACTTGTCCATCTTGTTCACATGATCTCGTGCTCCATGTCTTGCATTACAGAGGTGATAAGGAGAACATGCAAAAATCTACCCTTTGGAATCAGTTTGGAAGACTTGAGGGAAGGAGGATTAGGGTTTCCATACAAAGCGATGTTGACTGTTCCAGAGCCAACAATATCTTCCCAATTTTTAGAAAAGGCAGCGCCTTCACAAGCACAATCAGTTGCTCTACCAATCTTCGTTAATTGAATCGAGAGAAGACAGTTCATGACAATTCCTTTAAGTTCCACATCCATGTTGTCCTCTTTTACCGAAGCAGTTTCCCAAAACATAGACAAAGGTCTGGGAAAAACTTGTTCGTTGAGATAGAAGAACTTCATCCATCCAACATTGCTTAGTTCTTCAGAGACGTCCATACCTGCTTTTCTGATCTTTTCCAACTCAACCACTTGTCCAGGAAAAATCTTGAGAATATGAGATTCTTCCATATTCAGCCACTTAGCCATCCTAACCACAAACATAGAGGGTGCTCGGGGAGCGCCTTGGGTGCCATGAGGAGTTGGTTTATGATTTGAGAGAAAAAAAAGAGAGAAGGTTTTTCTAGAAAGGAAACTTTTTGAGAGAGAAAAAGTTTGAAGTAATTTGAAAAAGCGAGAGAGAGATATAAACGAAGGGTTTCCCCCTTTTGAAAATGAAAAAAAAACTTCATCGTTTCAGAAAACAGCAGCACCATTTTGAAATAAAAAGATAAAATGCAGCACTTGATGTCTCAGTTACGTGTCATTGCCTTAAGACGCATGATAAGTTCAGACGGGTGCAAGTATATGAATATAGATTTTAAGATAATCTAACGCTTCATTCAGCAATAAAATGCATGTTGATATTATTTCTGATATAATTAAATCTATCTTCGGGTAAAGGTTTTGTGAAGATATCAACCCATTGATTTTCAATCTTGACAAACTTTAACTCAAAAACTCCTTTTTGAGCGTAATCTCGTATGAAATGATGTTTGATTTCAATATTCTTTGCTTATTTTGGAATGTTGTATGGGATTTTTAGATAGTCTAATAGCACTTTGATTATCACACTAAACAGGAATATTATGTTCAAAGATAGCGTAGTCCTCAAGTTGATGTTTTACCTATAACAGTTGTGAACAACAACAGGTAGCAGAGATACATTTTACTTCAGTAGTTGTGAGTGCAATTGTTCCTTGCCTTTTACTTGACCAAGAGACCATGTTTGCTCCAATGAAGTGACATCCTCCACTGGTGCTTTTTCCTTCAACTCTATCTCCAGTAAAGTCAGCATCACAGTAACCAGCTAACCTGAAATCGTTAGTTCTCATATACAGCAAACCAAGATTAGTGGTTCCAATAAGATATATGAATATCCTTTTAACAACTTTAAGATGTGATTCTCTAGGGTCAGATTACGGGAAGTTAAGTACAGAAGTGATCCCACCATACCTCTGTAGACCGTTTGATCTTCTTTGTTACCTTTCACATCTTTGCTGAGGATAATAGTTGGATGCATAAGTGTTTTCATTGATTTTGATCAATCCATCCTATATTTCTGAAGAAGTTCCTTGGTGTACTTTTGTTGATGAATTTAAATACCTTTATCAGTTTGCTTTATTTGTAGGCCAAGAAAGAACTTCAATTCTCCCATTAAGCTAATTTCGAACTCATTCTGCATTATTTTAGAGAACTCTTTACAAAGCTTTTCATTAGTAGCACCAAAGATAATATCAACATATATTTTAACTACTATGAACTTATCTTTAGATCTGTTTTGAATAGATTAGCGTCTACCTTTCCTCTTATGAAATCATTTTCCATTAAGAAAGAGCTAAGTTTGTCATACCAAGCTCGAGGAGCTTGTTTTAGACCATACAGAGCCTTTTGAGTTTGAAAACATGATTTGGTTTATCAGAATATTCAAAACCAGGTGCTTGCTTAACAAAAACTTCTTTTTCTATAATACCACTAAGAAATTCACTTTTGACATTCATTTGAAAGAGAGTTATGTTATGTTGTGCAGCATATGACATGAGAATGCAAGTAGCTTCTAATCTTGCAATATGAAACAGCCCCTCCTCGGAGGTCCCAATTAGTAACCCAAACTCATATTCTTAACGTTACAGCATAGCGTGATTAAATAAAAATGCGGAAATATTAAAGCAACCAACACTGATACCATGACCATATATAACATACATATAAAAGTATTGGCTCCATCAGTAGAGCCTACAATAACTGATATCGACTACAAACCCTCAGAGTACGCAACACATATAAACTGAAAACATGGCTACAAAACAAAATACATAAGACTTCCTCTACTGGCCATAACAATACTAAGACTGTCTACCCAACCACGACTCTAACGAGGGTAACGAGAGCTCCCAACCGAAACTCTAACGTATACGGTGGGTCTACAGCGCCTCATACAACAACTCAAATTATCCCATCATTGGGATGCGGGGCTCTCCCGCCAGCATCAGGCTCAACAAGTGTGCCATCAATCTCTTCGGGCAACTCCTCAACAGGATCTTCTCGTGCAATCGAGAATAAATAAAATACTACATAGAGAAATACGGAAGATAAGAAACAACAATACATCATAAATAGGGAAACAACTATAAAATAAGCTATATAGATAGCAACGTACAACAACACAACAGTGTCGAACAACCATCTCCCAAGTACTTCCCTTTTAGCTACTGTCTCTCACACTCATGTAACTAATGACTATACGGATCACGACACGACATCCCCAACAGATCAAGATGTCCCGTTCATCACCATGCCACCCCCGTAATGCAGGGTTCGACCAACAGCCCTCAGGCTCAACTCATGGGTACGACATATTCCCCCTCCCGCAGGCCAGGTGGGAGAATTCGCCCGTGGGTAACGACATATCCCCCCGCCCGCAGGCCAGGTCGGGACATTCGCCCGTTAACAATTCAACTTTTGGGTACAATCATCTCCTCGCAGGCAAGATCGATCGACCAGACGCCAACGTAGTGATGAACAACAACGATGCAACATGAACCTCACCGACTCATCTTGGGATCAACAACTTAGTGTCTAAACCACAACTTGTGCACAACTACGACTAACTTTGTCCGGCTTAACCGGGTCTCAACTTTATGTCTCGATATAATTATATTAACGAAGCACTGCAGCATATATATCCTCAAATTCCACACCACATGTTCATCACCTAACTTATCAGAAATTACTGCCTATCTCTACTCATACAACAGTAATCACAACATCATATCATAAGCAACCATAATCATGTTTAGTAATCATGTTCATCATACTAAATACTCATGTAAGCATCTCAACTCATCAACTCATAGGTAAGTATTCAAGTAACCCTGCGCATGTTAGTAGGGACAACATACATATCAACATCTATCATGTTAAGCATACTAACACACTCGATCACTAGTAGGGTTTAGGTCGCCTTATGCATATCAATATAAATTATTTTATTCTTGCCTCCCCGATGATATTATGGTTCTTTCCCCCACCTAAACAGTTTTCCCGCGTGCTTCCCCGTGCAACTCTGACTGCGGCTCCGCGACTGGCAACCGTACACGCTTTAGAATAATCAAACACCGTCTGATCCTTCACAACAAATCATAACCAGAAATTAATACAATCCAACAAAACCCATCTAGTTCATATGAACTATGGTTCGGCCCTTCACTAAGTAATTAGGGTAGGGATGTTAAAATTTTACTAACTCTTGGATTAATGATCCTTAAGCATGATAAAAACATAATCATCATTCACTTGTCAAAGATTTGAACCAAAACCCATTCAACCAACAAGGTTAGGATTCGTCCCTCTTGAGGAAAATAGGCTAGAGATGTCTAAAACTTTCTAACTCTTGGATGAATGATCCTTAAGCATACACAACACTAAATCAAGTTCCATTATCCAAAAACTTGAAGCAAAAATCTTAACTTTCCAAAAGCTAGGTTTCGGCCCCCATTAGAAACAAGTAGCTAGACATGTTATTTGATTACATGTTCCTGGATAGTGATAGAGGGTGATGAGACTAGATCATAGAAATTGATTTCACATTAAAAGAATTTTTCTATTATTTTCTAGAGATTTTTGAAGATTGGACGTAGAAGTTGAAACATAGTTGATCATAGTTTTAAAACAAGAATTGAGTGAAGAACATGAAGCTCAAAGGATCAAAGAGAGTAATCATACCTCTTGAGTGATGAAAATGGGCAAATATTCAACACTTTCTTCCCCAAATTTTGTTAAGTTTCACTATGAGAAAATGAGAGAAAGTTGAAGAGAAAGGATGAAGTTATAAGAAAATGGGTAATTGGCCTCATGGATGGTGAATCTAGGCGTGGAGGAAGGAGGGACCAAAGGGTCCAAAAATTGTTCACTTAAGGTCAAAATAGTCATTTTAGTTAGGGGCAAAATTGGAATTAAGACAAAAGGTTAAGGACATAATGGTCTTTTCACCTCTAAAGTCACCAAAATATCTAGATATTTTGTTGGATGTCATGATGACGATGATGAGTCACATGGCACGAGCGTAGTTCCAACAGTTCCTAGGGGCAAAATGATCTTTTCTCAGTGTGAACGCATTTAAGATATTTTCGTTTTCATCATGACTTGGGTGAGTCACTGGCATGTCTTCCTAGGTGAGTTGACCTGCTGTGACTTCAAGTTTATCCGTTAGCGGGTCCCGATAAATTCGTATTCAGCTCCGTTAATTACCCGATTTAAGATTTAGCCCGAATAAAGTGTAAGAACTTATTTTTTTTGAAATTTTTTGAAATTGCCAACATTGTTGGAAACTTGATTTAAAACTAACTGTCTCGTTCCCGAGTCTAAATTAGGTTTTTTGATTATTAAAATCTTACTGTCAGTGAAAACGCAAAGCGGGTTCCGTCTAAATTTTCAACCCAAAATTTAATCGTAGCTCTCTACAATAATGTAGAGTATAACTATGGTGTTGTTTTATTTAAGTTCGTTTTCTAAAACCTCGGATAAAATATAAATTCATTGATATAAATTACCGATATTAAAACAGTGAAAATCGGGGTGTTACATTACTACCCCCTTAAAAGAATTTCGTCCTCGAAATGCAACGTACCTTTTAGAACAGACTCGGGTACTACCGTTGCATGTCCTCTTCTCTTTCCCAGGTAGCATCTTCGGTCACTTCATCCCATATGACTTTAATTAACGGAATGTTTTTACCTCGGAGTACCTTAATCCTTCTATCCGCAATCCTTACAAGTAAAGCCTCATACTCAAGGTTCTATCTCAATTGTATTGACTCTGATTCTAAGATGTGTGATGGATCGGGGTAATATTTTCTCAACTGAGAAACATGAAAGACATCATGAAGATTGGATAGCTTTAGTGCTAAAGCAACATGATAGGCTACAGGACCAATTCGGCGAAGAATTTGAAATGGTCCAATGAATCTAGGAGTAAGCTTTCTAGATTTGATTGCTCTGACGATTCTAGTTCTTGGAGTCACTCTCAGAAAAACATGATCTCCCTCTTGGAATTCTGAAGGTCTGCTCCTTTTATCGCTGTAACTCTTTTGTCTATCCTGTGCGACTTTCATCTTTTCCCTTATCCCCTTAATCTGTTCCGTCATTTGTTGTACTACCTCCGATCCTAGCACTTCACTTTCTCCTGTCTCATACCAACACAACGGTGTTCTACACTTTCTGTCGTACAACGCTTCGTAAGCTGCCGTACCTATACTTGAATGGAAACTATTGTTATAGGTGAACTCAATCAACGGTAAGAACTCATCCCAACTTCCTGTGTGTTCCAAAACACAAGTTCTCAAGAGATATTCCAATGATTGAATCGTTCGCTCCGACTGACCATCCCTCTGAGGATGATAAGCAGAACTCAACCTCAACTTAGTTCCCAAAGCCTTATGTAACTGCTTCCAAAATTTAGATGCGAATCTAGGATCTCTGTCGGAAACATTACTAGAAGGCACTCCGTGCAACCTTACCACTTTCTTGACGTAGATTTGGGTTAACCTCTCCAACGTATAACTCTGGTCGATAGGTAAGAAGTGAGCACACTTCGTCAACCTATCAACAATTACCCAAATTGCATTATGCCACTTCGTAGTTCTTGGCAACCCAACCACGAAATCCATAGATATATCATCCCACTTCCATTCTGGGATATCTAAAGATTGTAACAACCATGTTGGCTTCTGATGTTCTATCTTCGCCTTCTGACAAACCAAGCAAGCCTACACATACTCGGCTACCTCCTTCTTCATTCCGAGCCACATAAACATCTTCTTCAAGTCTTGATACATCTTGGTAGCTCCTGGATGAAAACTTAGCCTACTCTTGTGCGCTTCTTCCAAGATCATCCTTCTTAGTTTTATATCCATCGGCACACAGTTCCTATCACCATACCTCAAGACTCCATCTTGATTCATCCTAAACTCAGATGTTCTGCCTTCCGTTACTTATTCCTTCACCTTCTGAAGATACTGATCAACTTCTTGCTTCTCCTAGATCGTCTTCAAAAAGTCACTCGTTATTGTGACCATTCCTAGGTGTATCTTATCTCTAGATAATCCTATACCTAGATCCAGATCTTTGAATTGTTCAATCAGTTCCAACTCTTTTCAATCATAGCAGACACGTGCAAGGATTTCCTACTTAACGCATCCGCTACTACATTGCTTTTCCTGGATGGTATTGTAGATCAAATTCATAATCCTTTATGAATTCCATCCACCTCATTTGTCTCATGTATAATTCTTTCTGATCAAATAGGTACCTTCAACTCTTATGATCACATACACAGTAAACTTAGCTCCATAGAGGTAGTGTCACCATATCTTTCAAGCAAACACTATAGCTGCTAATTCCAAATCATGAGTCGGATAATTCCTCTCATGAACTCTTAGCTATCACGAAGCATACGCCACTACTTTCCATTCTTGCGTCAGGACACAACCTAAACCTCCGTATGACGCATCACAGTACACGTCAAACTGTCCTAAAGAGTCTGGTAACGTCAACACTGGAGATGCAGTCAACCTCTTCTTCAGCTCGTGAAAAATTTTCTCGCACTCTTCCACCCATACAAAGGATGTTCCCTTCCTTGTTAGTTGCATCATCGGTAACGCGATCTTCGAGAATCCTTCGATGAACCTTCGATAATAACCAGCTACGCCTAGAAAGCTTCATACTTCACTTACCGACTTAGGACTTTCCCAATGTACCATAGCTTCAACCTTTGCTGGATCTACAGCTATCCCATCTCAATTAATCACATGACCTAAGAATTGCACTTCTTCCAACCAAAACTTACACTTGGACAACTTTGCATAAAGTTGTCAGTCCTTTAACACTTGAAGCACAATCCTAAGATGTTCTTAATATTCTTACCAATTAAGGGAATAAATAAGAATGTCGTCAATAAACACAACTACAAACTTATCCAAGAACAGTCAAAAAATCCGGTTAATGTAATCCATAAACATCGCTGGAGTATTAGTCACACCAAAGGGCGTAACTAGGTACTTGTGGTGTCCATACCGACTCCTAAACGCCGTCTTCGGTACATCCTCCTTCTTGACTCGAATCTGATGATAACCAGATCGTAAGTCAATCTTCGAAAACACTACCCCTCCTTTCAACTGGTCCATCAAGTCGTCAATCCATGGGTAATGGATACTTATTCTTGATCATCACCTTGTTCAACTGCCGATAATCCACGCACAGCCTCAAACTTCCATCCTTTTTCTTGACGAACAACACTTGCGCTCCCCAAGGTGAAGCGCTTGGTCTTATAAAATCTTTACCCAACATGCCATCCAACTGCTTCTTCAATTCTGCCAACTCTGCTGGAGACATTCGATAAGGTGCTATCAAAATCGGTCCAGTTCCTGGTACGAGATCTATAGCGAATTCTATCTCTCTCCTCACCAATCTTGGGAAATATTTCTCCAGAAAACATTCCCTAACTAGTCCCCAATTGATAACTCTTCCTTCTACTTCAAGCATTCTCTGCTTGCCTTTCCACCATAGCTCTGCACCTCCCATCAGCATGAAGGATGCATAAGTGACCTTTCGGTCCTCATGACAGTGAATTGCCGCGGAGATTTTCTCCTGCTTTTGTATATCCAGAGTTCTGCTCCCTCTGGAATGAAGTCACCATTAAACTGTGGCGGCTTCCTTTTCAGAAAATTACTCAATCCAGCATCTTCCGTCTCTACTTCACCTCTCTGATTCTGTTTTTGCTGCTGCGGCATAGTCACTTGCAACAGTTGAGGGTTTTGCGTCTGCTGCAGCATTGCCGTTGCCAGCTCCCTAACTATCCTTAGGGTTTCAATTGACTCTATCCCTCCCCCAACGAGGGAATTCTCTCCATTGCCATTCCTAGGTTCAGCTACACCCTCAGTGGCTCTTCCGCCACGTGCTCTACCTCATCCACGAGCCATTTAATTTCCCGTAGAAGAAATTATGAGCTCACATTTGCAAGACATACAACACTATATTATCATATACATGCATTATATGCCTTACAAACACTCGAAACAGTTACCTCTTACGATAACTCGCACATCGGATACTTTACCCAACTTCTAAGCATAGTCAATACCCAATGCAGGTTTAACTAGACACGACCAAAAATCAAAACTTAACCCAAGCAGTCCTTGATTAAGAATCAAACGGCTCTGATACCATACAATGAGACAGCCCTTCCTTGGAGGTCCCATTTAGTAACCCGAACTCATATTCTTAACGTTACAGCGTAGCGTGATTAAATAAAAATGCGGAAATATTAAAACAACCAACACTGATACCATGACCATATATAACATACATATAAAAGTATTGGCTCTATCAGTACAGCCTACAATAACTGATATCAACTACAAACCCTCAGAGTACGCAACACCTAAAAACTGAAAACATGGCAAAAAAATAAAATACATAAGACTTCCTCTCCTGGCTCCAAAAATATATTTCGCTCAGACCCATGTACTGGCCATAACAATACTAAGTGTAACACCTCGACTTTTCACTGCTTTTAAATATCAATAGGTAGAATACTTAAGTTTATATTTTATTCGAGGTCTTAGAAAATGAAATAAATTAAATTGAGACCATATTCATGCTCAATGCTATCGTACGAAGCTACGATTAAATTTTGAGCTGAAAACTCAAACGGAGCCTGATCTGCGTTTTTACACTGACAATAAGATTTTACTACTTAGAAGACCTCAGTTTGACCCGTGAACGAGACAGTAAGTCTTAGAATTTAATTTCCCACGTTTTCGTTAAATTTGAAAAAAATCACTTCCTAACCTTCGTTCGAGCGAAAACCTAGAACAAAGCTGCATATGGATTTATCGGGACCCGTTAACGGATAATCTTGATGTTACATCAAGTCACATCACATGGGAAAGCGTGCCAGAGTCATCATGACGTTTGAAACTATCTGGACGTGAAAAGACCAAAATACCCCTAACCTTTTTCATTATTAACATTTAACCTTGAAGGAAATGACCAAAATGCCCTTAAGAGACCCAACTTTTGGCCCATTCAGCCCCATTTCCCACATCCTAAACCAGCATATGAGAGGCTTCTTCACTTCTCCTCAGCATTTCATCTTCTTCCTTTGCACCAAACCACCATTTTCTCTTAGAAAAAGCTTGAGTTTTTGGAGAAAAAAGCTTGATTCTTGATCAATCTTCCTCATTCATTAGGTAAGATCACTTCTATGATCTCTAAGCTCCATGAATCTCTTCCTATCCCATGTTTGAAATCTTGATTTATGATCCAAATTTCAAAAATTCATAGAAAATTGTAGAGAAATCCTTTTAATGGGAAACCAATTACTTTGAGCTAGATCATCACCTTCTACCTCTATCCAAGAGCATATGATCAAACTCTCATTCTAGCCTATTTTTCTAAGAGTGGCCGAAACCCTAAGAATTGGGCGAATAGTGGTTTTGTTCAATTTCTGTTCTTGAACTCTTGATTCCATCCTTACCTTTCTTATTGTCTTTGAATCCAAGTGATGGAAAACCAAACCAATTCCTAGCCCATTTTTCTCTTCATGACCGAAACCTATAAGTATGTGGAACCTTGAGTTTTGTTTCAAATTTTTGGGTAATAGGACTTGTATTAGTGTTAATCAAGCTTAAGGACCAACCATCCAAAAGATTGGAACCAAATGAAGCCCTTAGCCCTTTTTACCATTGTTGGCCGAACCTTAGACCACTTTTGGGGGAGTACATTTATGTCTTGATGTTGTTATTTGGTGTTGAGTATTGAACGGTGTTTGATTGTTTTAGGCGACGCGGACGAAATCGAAACCAGAGCCGAGAACCGTTCGGGAATTTGACTAAGAACTTAGAGAGGTAAAGGTAGGTATTTCATAATGAGTTTGGTAGCTTCATGGTGTTTGATTGTTATATGTGACGTGGTAGTTTTGATTGGTTATTGAAGATATGGTTTGAATGGAATATGAATTGTTTTACTTACAGAAGTTGTACTAGACCATTTGATTAAGATTTGTGGCATGGATGCCTTTGATGAGTTTTATGGAGATATTGGGCTGACTTGATGCGATATATATGTCTAAATATATATATGTATATATATATATATATATATATATATATATATATATATATATATATATATATATATATTTATATCCTAGACTGATTAAGAGCATAGGACTGGCTATGACTCAAGCAAGAAAATTAAAATACTAGAAACCGAAATCGAAGTTTTGGAAACCGGATTTTGAAATCAAAAAGGGATTTTGGGAAACGTGTTGCTTTATCAAGAAAAGTAGCTTTCCTTTTTGAAAAGTTAGTTTCTTTTTAAAAGAAAAAGCCTTTTAAGGAAAAGTCAATGCAAAGTGAATTTCCTTTTAGAAAAACGTTTTCAAGGAGACGGAACCTTTAGAAAAACGGATTTGTGAAGAAAAAGAGTTTTTCCCGGAAAAATATTTTCTTTGAAAAGAAATGTCTTAGGTCAAGAAAATTAAATTGAGTTTTGTTTTCCAAAGTGTTTTGAGAAAATAAGACCGAAAGAAAAACGATGAATCTTTTGAGATGAATGCAAACCTAGTGACGGAGACGTCGGGCTAGTGTTTTGTGGATTGAGCACTCGGACTTCGTGTCCTATGTTTTGAATGAATGGGCTTAATGTCCTTTAAAACGTTTCGTGAGCTATATGCCTCAACAAATGAAAGAATGAACGAAAAAGAAAAGAGAATTTTCTGTGTACATGCATGAAACGGCAGACGTGCCATTTGAACCGAGCTACGATCCAAGTGGTTGAGAATATGAGCCAGTTAAGACCACTATGTCTATAGGAGCATCCTGTGTTCGAAACTCCACAAGTGGCCGGAGGCCTCGCGATCCCGTGCCATGGTAAATCGATTGCTTAACACAGATGAACTCAATCAGAGAGTGGACTATTCAGGATATGGTTATGACGTGGTACCCCCGAACAATTGGAGCTCGGACCTAAATTGAGAGGGCGACTCATGAGAACAATTACGTTACAGGTGTATTTGCGGCCTATCGCTCGATGAAGGGAAGTAGGAATCTCCGGAGTACATGAATTAGAAACATGATATTGGAGTCTCATGCATTATTATAACTCATGATAGTGTTTGAGATATTGTGTTATAGGAATAACTATTATTATAACTGTATTTATATGTGATTGTATCTGTTGTTTGTCGCTTGTGCGGCTATCGTGATAAACTTATAAAATGAGTATCTCACATTTGCCTGTACATGTTGGACACCCTGTTGTGCTTTTGGAATACATGTACAGATGTTGATTATAGGTCCCCGCGGACACGTGAGGACTCAGATGATGGAGACTTTTGAAGGAGCTGAAAAGAGGATCCCTCCGAATTCCTCTGGGAATCGGAGTTGACTTTGGGGATGTATCCCAATGGCTACTTTTAGCCCGACCAGCACAAGAGTCTTACTTTTGAGGCAGTCATATTTTATCTTCTGTGTATGTTGAACGTATTTTTAAGTCTGTAAGATGATGTACTAGATCTGAACCTATTCTAGTAGTTAAACTATGTTTATAAGGAACTTATATGCTTCAGCATACTTATGTCATAATTATATTAGTACGAATCTTAAATATTGATGTGTGTGTTATAAAGTCTATTCCTTTGTCTTGAGTTTGGATTACTTGATGCATGTAGAAAATTTTTAGACCCGCGTTTTCGAACGTAGTTAATTAATTAAAGTATTTTCCGAAAGCAACCAGCGTTTTATTTTGTTTATGTTTTCCGGATTTTGAGTTCGAGTACGTAGCACCCGAGGGGGGTGTTACACTAAGACTATTTACCTAACGACGACTCTAACAAGGATAATGAGAGCTCCCAACCGAAACTCTAACGTATACGGTGGGTCTGCAACGCCTCGTATAGCAACTCAAAATCTCCCATCATTGGGATCCAAGGCTCTCTCGCTAGCATCAGGCTCAAGGTGTGCCATCAATCTCCTTGGGCAACTCCTCAACAATATCTTCTCATGCGATCGAGAATAAATAAAATACGACATAGAGAAATAAGGGAGATAAGAAACAACAATACATCATAAATAGGGAAACAACTATAAAATAAGCTATATAGATAGCAACATACAACAGCACAACAGTGTCGAACAACCATCTCCCAAGTCCTTCCCTCTTAGCTACCGTCTCTCACACTCATGCAACTAACTACTGTCTCTCCCAAGTCCTTATTTGATTACATGTTCTTGGATAGTGATAGAGGTTGATGAGATTAGATCATAGAAATTGATTTCACATTAAAAGGATTTTTCTATGATTTTCTAGAGATTTTTGAAGATTGAACTTAGAAGTTGAAACATAGTTGATCATAGTTTTAAAACAAGAATTGAGTGAAGAACATGAAGCTCAAAGGATCAAAGAGAGTAATCATACCTCTTGAGTGATGAAAATGGACAAATATTCAACACTTTCTTCACCAAATTTTGTTAAGTTTCACTATGAGAAAATGAGAGAAAGTTGAAGAGAAAGGATGAAGTTATAAGAAAATGGGTAATTGGCCTCATGGATGGTGATTATAGGCGTGGAGGAAGGAGGGACCAAAGGGTCCAAAAATTGTTCACTTAAGGACAAAATAGTCATTTCGCTTAGGGGCAAAATTGGAATTAAGACAAAAGGTTAAGGGCATAATGGTCTTTTCATCTCCAAAGTCACCAAAATATCTAGACATATGGGCACGAGCGTAGTTCCATCAGTTCCTAGGGGTAAAACAGTTTTTTCTCAGTGTGAACGTGTTTCAGATATTTTCGTTTTCATCATGACTTGGGTGAGTCACTGGTATGCCTTCCTAGGTGAGTTGATTTGATGTGACTTCAAGTTTATCCGTTAGTGGGTCCCGGTAAATCAGTATTCAGCTCCGTTAATTACCCGATTTAGATTTCGCCTGAATAAAGCGTAAGTACTTATTTTATTTTTTGAAATTACCGACATTGTTAGAAACTTGATTTAAAACCTAACTGTCTCGTTCACGAGTCAAAATTAGGTTTTCTGATCAGTAAAATCTTACTGTAAGTGAAAACGCAGACCGAGTTCCGTCTAATTTTTCAACCCAAAATTTAATCGTAGCTCTCTACGATAATGTAGAGTATAACTATGGTCTCGTTTTATTTAGATTCATTTTCTAAAACCTCGGATAAAATATAAACCCATTTATATAAATTACCGATATTAAAAACAGTGAAAATCGGGATGTTACACTATAGATGCAAAAGTTTCAGTAAAGTCAATACCTTCTTGTTGGTTATATAGCCTTGAGCTACTAACCTTGCTTTGTTTCTGACAACTTTGCGATCTTCATCTAGTTTGTTTCGAAAAACCCATCTTGTTCCAATTACAGACTTATCATCTGGTCTTGGTACAAGACACCATGCATAATTTTGTGTGAACTGATGTAGTTCTTCTTGCATAGCTAGAATCCAGCTTTCATCAATGAGAGCTTCCTTGATGTTCTTTGGCTCAATTTCAGATAGAAAGGCCATATTGTTACTTTCTTTGAAATTTGATCTGGATCTAATGCCTTGAGAAGGATTCCCAATGATTAGTTCTTCAAAAAGATGTACTTTGCATCTTCAGTCTCATCTTAGACTGTTGTTATCAGACGTCTGTGGATGTGTCTATTCAGAGGATTTTTCAGCCAATTTTGGATTTTCTAGTTTTGATTCGTCTGACTGCTTATCCATTTGATTGCTTATATCTAGTCATGCAAGATCATCATCTAGATTTGATAGTTTCCTATCAGTCTTTAATCCATCATTAAACTTAACATTTATGGATTCTTCTACCACGGCAGTTCGAGAGTTATAAACTCTGAATGCTTTTGAAGTTTTATAATATCCAATAAAGATAGCTTTATCTACCTTAGAGTCAAACTTTCCAAGATGTTCTCTATTATTCAATATGAAGCATTCACAACCAAAAGCATGAAAGTAAGATATGTTGGGTCTTCTACCTTTCCACAATTCATAGGGGGTTCTCATCAGAAATGGTCTCACTAGAATTTTGTTTTGTACATAATATGCAGTGTTAACTGCTTCTGTCCAGAAGTTCTTAGGAAGGTTATTTTCATTGAGCATTGTTCTTGCCATCTCTTGGAGAGATATGTTCTTTCTCACTACAGCTCCATTTTGTTGTGGAGTTCTTGGAGCAGAGAAGTTGTGCGAAAATCCATTCTCATCACCGAATATTTTAAATAGCTCATTATTGAATTCTCCTCCATGATCACTTCTAATGGCAGAGATACAAAAACCTTGCTCGTTTTGTACCCTTTTACAGAAAATTGAGAACATTCTGCAGGATTCATTCTTGTGGGTTAGGAAGATTACCCATGTAAATCTAGAATAGTCATCGACTATGACAAAACCATTTTTCTTTCCACCTAGGCTAGCAACACTAACTGGTCCAAACAGATCCATATGTAACATTTCCAAGGCTCTAGAGGAAAATGCCAGATTTTTAGATTTAAAACTAGATTTTACTTGTTTGCCCTTTTGACATGCATCACACAAGATATCCTTTTTAAAGGTGATATCAGGTAATCCTCTTACGAGGTTGTGCTTCTTTAGATTTGAAATAATTTTCATACTCACCTGTCCTAGTTTCTTATGCCATAGCCATCTTTCATCTTCCTTAGACATAAAGCATTTTACAATTTGATCTGAGAGTTCAGCAAGTTCAATTTTATAAAGATTTTGTTGCCTTTGAGTAGAAAAGAGACATTTGTCATTGTTGTCTTTGACTATGCTGGCATCTTTGGTAAAGGAAACAATAAATCCACTATCACATAACTGACTTATGCTAAGTAAATTATGTCTTAATCCTTCAACCAATAAAACATTAGATATAGAGGGTAGAGGAGGTTTACCACCAATTTTACCTACTCCGACCACTCTTCTCTTCTGGTTACCCAAAAAGGTAACGTGTCCGCCATCTTTATGTTGGAGGTCTTGGAACATAGACCTTTCTTTTATCATGTGTCATGAGAAGCCACTGTCCAGATACCATGACAGGTGTTTTCTTTGTCTTATTAAGGATATCTGCTACAGGAATGATTATTGCTTTAGGTACCCAAATCTTTCTAGGTCCTCTCTTTTTAGATTTACTCATCTGAGGATATTTCTAGGAACGAAAACATTTGGACGTGATATGTCCAACCTTTCCACAGAAGTTGCAAACAGGTTTATAATTAAAGAATGGTTTAACATTATGATATGAAGGTGTGAATTTCTGAGTTGAGACTTTAACATCCGCCTTATGATGCGTCTGTTCATCGAATCCTGTTCCTGACTTGTTTAGGAAGTGTCTTTGACAACCGAGAAGCTTTGTAAAATATTCTCTGCCATTAACAAACTTGGAAAGATCCAAAGTGAGTTCTTTTACTTTCTGTTGAAGCTTTAACACTTCTTCAGCTTGTAGTGTCTCAGTTGAGATCTTTGCCTCAGGTTTTTTAGCTTTCAGCTCTAGGTTTTCCTTAGCCAATTTTTCTACACTTGACTTTTATGTTCATGCTCTTTTTGGAGCTTAACATATTTTCTTTTTAGTGCTTTAAAGGCTTTGGTTAAGCTAGTCGATTCTTCTAAGCATAAGCATCTTGCGAGTCATCAAGTTCATTTGTTACCTCACTTTATGATTCTGAGCCTGTGTCTGCCACTAAGCAGAGATTTGCTTC
The DNA here is from genome assembly GCA_039655645.1 of Ammopiptanthus mongolicus. Lineage (NCBI taxonomy): Eukaryota > Viridiplantae > Streptophyta > Magnoliopsida > Fabales > Fabaceae > Ammopiptanthus > Ammopiptanthus mongolicus. Next base: position 14,112,969 of record CM077350.1, on the reverse strand, counting down.
TTCTTCTGCTTTAGCATCATTGTCAGTTGAGCTTCCATCTAGATCTTTCCACGTGGCTATCATTTCTTTCTTCTTCTTGAATAATTTCTTTTGAGGCTGGCCCTTCAGTTGTGGAAAGTTAGACTTCATGTAGCCTAGTTTCTTGTATTCATAGCATACAATGGAATTGCCTTCAGAAGATCCACTTTCGTTGTAATTTTTATCGTTGTGGAAGCGTGTGAATGGTCACTCCCTTCTGAAGCTCTTCTTTTTCCACAGTTTCTTCATCTTTCTGGTGAGGAGAGATATTTCTTCATCAACAGAATCTTAGTCTGAGTTATTTGAGTCGTTAGACGGTTCGTCAGCTTTCATAGCTTTAGTTGTTTCTTTGCTGACTCTTTTCTCAGCTTTTACAGCAATAGACTTCCCCTTTTTGATGGGATTGTCTTGATTTAGTTGTTTCTTGAGATTATTAATGACAGTTTGGAATCAACCAATCATTTGAAGAATAGATTCTTCTTCATCAATGGCAAAAAGTTTGCATTCCCTAACTTGGATACTTATTTTCGTTTCTTTCACATTGCTAGTTCCCTCATGGAGATTTGCTAAGGTGTCCCATATTTGCTTTGCTGAGTCACAGACATGAAATTTTTCAAATTCACTTTGGCTTAGAGCACACATAAGAGAATAACGAGCTTTGTGGTTTATGTCCCACTTAGTTCGTTCAACGTTACTCCAATCATCTTCTGGTTTGGGCTTACCATTATCAGAGAGTGGAATGTAAGGACCATTTTGTATAATGGACCAACATACAGAATTAGTATGCATGATGAACTAGTGGAATATCTCTTTCCAGTAAAGATAGTTTGTTCCATTAAAGAATGGAAGTCTGGTCATGCAGTTTCCTTCAGCTATGGGTGCATCTCCCATGTATCCAGCAGCTTGTCTGGTCATGATGTTTCTGTTCGTCCAAGAACGTTTTCCTCAACACTTGATAAAGTGCTCAACCAAGAGGCTGAGCTCTGATACCAACTGAAATAAACTCAGTAAACACAAGAATGGGGGTTGAATGGTGTTTACTTAAAACATTTTGATTAAACAGAAACTTTTTCAAAACGTTTAAACGTAAGACGCTGTTGGAACGAAGTATGTGTCTAAAGAAGTGAAAACGAAATATGATAAAACAAATAAGTTTGTTTTTAAACATCAAAACACTTTCACCCCAGGTTAGATGTAATCAATAATCACAACAGTCCTTGGCTTAACCAAGTGTTTCACTATAACTGATTAGATTATAGATAAATATTCTTTGCACACCTGACCTCTCCAGGCTCAAGTATTGTTTGCACACCTAGCCTCCCCCAGCTCGATCAACAAGTATTGTTTGCACACCAAGCCTTTCTAGGCTCAACAAGTATTTTTCATTAAGCCTCTCCAGGCCTTATCGAAACAAATGAATTGTTTTGAAGCAACAGCTCCAGCTTAAATGACCAAGTCAACCAGATTACACTCACATAGTGAATATGAAGTATGTAGGGTATAACTGTGCAATAACATCTCTGAAGATTTACAAATGATTGAGAAGTAAATGATGGAATGACGAATTAAAAGCTATGCAATAAATAAGAGTATGTTCAGCTTGCTTGATGTAATATTCTTCTTCAAAACTTCAGAGTCTTCTATTGGTAGTCTTCTCAGCAATAAATCCATTGTGAGACATTCTTTCTTTCATGCTTGCTTTATCTCAAGTCTTCAGAGAAACAATTAATGCAGAGTCGTTCTGGTGAAGCATTAAATGTGTTGCAAGGCTTTGAGGGTATCCTTATACAGAAGTATAACATTTTATCGTAGAGAAGAGCAGATCATCAGGATTTTTGCAGTGCAGATTTTCTTCTTTTGTGTACACGCTCAGAGTTTTCAGTTGTAAAGTGACTTTGTTGCATACTAAGAGGAAAGGTGTCAGGTACGATACTCAAGGGATGTAGCTTTATTTCGATTGACTTTGTGAGTGAATAGTACTTGAGAAACTTTTTAAATATGTTCCTAACATAATTAAAAACGATTCGTATATGTTTCTTGAGGAAAAAAGTAAAGACGTGTTAGACAACTCGAGAAGACTCGTCTGTCTCTTGGAGACTCTTGGATCTTATTCTTCAGTAATATCTGGCTCAGACGCTTGATATGCGAATAACGGACGATAGCGATAGATCATATTAAGACATTGTAAACAAGCAGACATTTTAAATATAACTTTGAGCCTTGTCTTATTTGACGATGCGTCGGTACACTTGAATAAGATGATTAGAAGATAACACATGGTTTGTTTAAATCATTCTATAAATGTTTGGGTTCATCAAAACTTTAAGGTTTAAAGCAGTATCAGACGCTTGGAGACTCAACATAAAGAAGGTCAGAACCTCATATGAGTTAATCCATGTGTTGGTGTAAGCCCTAGTGGCCAATATATATTTTGGATTTATATATATATATATATATATATATATATATATATATATATATATATATATATATATATTGTATCATGATTTTATTCTATATTTTATATATGAGGCATTTATTTATTATGTAGTATTTGATTATTATATTTATAGCATAATAAAGTCCTTAGAATAGGTAGTTCATTTAATGGAACGTCAAGTATGACTTGACCGTGAGATACCTTTGAATTATAGAACACTATTCTTAAATATCCATAGTCAAGTATTATTATTAATAAGGACAATAATAATACATTGAGACTATTATGTGAGTGTACTGATAACAACATTTCACGCGCCATAGATATAAGATATTAAGTATTCACATAGGTATAAATATTAGTGGAATATTTATACTGGAGTGACCCACAACACTGCATAATAGTTATGTAAGTGTCAAGCGATTCTCATGGTGACCATATTGAAGTAGTGATTCGACTTGAAGTCACTACGATTCCTAACATAAGTAGTTGTAGGCTTTAATACTATTAAACGTTGTTTGTAAAAGGATAGCTATAAAGATAGTTATTGGGCCTGCAATGAAACATGTTGAGGAATGTGAGTGATGTAGATTGCATTTGTTCCTCCTACATTGTAACACCCCGATTTTTTAAGCTTTCTAATGTTAATGAAACAGTATTTATGTGTTTGTATTTTATTGAAAGGTCTAGAGAGTGAAATAAAATAATCTGAGACCATAGTCACGCTTTACGCTATCGTAAGGAGTTACGATTAAATTTTGGGTTGAAAACTCAGACGGAGCCCGGTCTACGGTTTTCACTGATAGTAGTGTTTTACTACTATAAAGACCTAATTTTGACTCGTGAACGAGACAGTTAGTCTTTCAATTTAATTCCCTACAATTTTCCTAAAACTGGTTCTTGAAGTTAAAAATAGGAATAATAATAAACTATTCGGGCGAAAACTCGAACCAGGAGGCGATTGAAGCTGTAGATAGATTTAATGGGATCCGCTAACGGATAATCTTGATGTCATATCAAGTCAAATCACATTGGGGAGCGTCCCAAGTGTCATGATGATTTTCAAAATATCTGGACGCGAAAAGACCAAAACGCCTTTGGAATTTCGTGGTAATGATCATTTGGTCCTAGTGTGAAATGTCTAAATTGCCCTTAATAAGAAAATTTAAGAAACTTGCACCCCACACTTTGGCCCATTCGGCCATTCTCTTTCTTTCTTCCTTCTCCCACTTGTTCTTCATTTTCTTAAAGTTTCCTTCACTTTCTCTCATTTGTTCTTCAAGATCTTCACGTATTTTGGTGAAACAAAGTTGATTTCTCACTTAGCTACATCTTCTAGGAGGAATGAACTCTATTCTTCATCTCTTAATCTCTCTATTTCTCCATTCAAATTTCATGATTCATGGTAGTTTAAGTTTTGAAAATTTCAAAAATCCATGAAAAATTGTAGAAAAATCCTTTAATTTCAAACCAATTTCTTTGAGCTAGATTCAATGTCTTTTTTCATAATCCAAGAGCTTGAAAGCAAAGGCGCTCTCTAGCTCAAATGGGGAAAAAGGGTCGAAGCCTCCATGGTTGGGTGAATAGGGTTTTGGTTCAAGTTTTGGTGTAATAAGCTTTGATTTAGTCTTATCACACCTAGTAAGTATTCAATCCAAGAGATAGGAATTTTTGGACTTCCCTAGCTATTTTTCCTAGCTATGGCTGAACCCTAGGTGAAAAAGATTAGAGAAAATTTTGTGATTTAAAGTTAATGCCTTAATTGATTGTATGTGTGTAGTTATAGTCGAGTAATCAGACGGGAAATCGGGCGACTTTTGGCTAAACAGGAAACTCTAAGGTAAGGGGAGAATTGCCTGAGGGAATCTCTTGATAACTATGTATTGTCTATGTTGGTCTGTATATATTTATTTGAGCTTTGTGGTGCTTGGTTGATTTACATTCAGTGATTGTTTTATCTGTGGATAATTATATGTTGTTATGTGTTATAGTGTTTTAATACGTGTTTTAACTGTATTATCTACTATAACCATGTGGTATCAATATTGTGGATGTTGATTGTTGATTGAGAAGCCTGACAATAGTCAGTGCTCAATTAATTAACGGGGATAAAAGTCTTGAAAAAGCTTAGTAAGAAACACCATATAATTATTTGGGAAACGTTGGAAAGTTTTCAATGACGCGAGTTTTACAAAAAGAGATCCTAAAGTAAATTATAAAGTTAGTAGAAAAGGTGAGATTTTCAAGAATGGATTAATCATTAAGTGGAGAAATTAACTTAAGAGGAAAAATTCTAGATTTTAACTTAAGACGTTTTTACGCTAAACAATGTTTAAATCCGAAAAGATTTACGGAAAACATTTCGAAAAATAGTAATCCTGGTTTGGGGCAACGTTTTGGGTCTTAGTTGTTTCTTTTCAAAAACGTTTTTTTGGAAAGGGACTTTCAAGTAAAAGATAAGTTTTATCAGTAATTCAATGGTTTACAAATAAGTTTTCAAATAGAAAAGTTTTTCTGTAAACGAGTATTCCCAACGGTGTAAAATTTGACAATTTGGATGAGTTGCGGAGATTTCATTTTCGATTTGTGTTTCACAAAACGAAAAACGGTGAAAACGTTGAAGCGTGAACCTAGTATACGAGACGTCGGGATACTAGTGTTTTGTGAAATAGCATGTAGATTTGAGAATCCGTGTTACGGTGTTATGGACTGCGTGTCCTATGGACTGTGTATCCTCCTCTAGTTATGAGGAAACGTGATTTAAGGTGAATATTGTTTTCTATCACCATGGACCTTGGGCTGGTGCATCGGTCTAGGGCTCCACAATTGAGCACCCGGACGTTTCGTCCTGTGTTAACGATGAAAAGTTTTAAAACTATGTAAATTACGAATGGTCGGGAGCTGTTGAGCTACGACAAGGAAAGAAAGAACACAAAGAAAAGTGACAAGACATGAAACATTTTTACATGCATTAAATCGGCAGACATGCCAACGGTGTTTATCTGGATATCTTGGTGGTCAGGATATTCAAAGGGTGTATATATCATTGTGCCTTGATGGACAATGAAAACCATAAACGGTGATCACTTGTGCCTTGTGTTAGAAAGTGTGCAATGGTTTTAAAACCGGTGTGCCTTTTTGGCAATCGAGTTTGATCAACTCATTTTATATGGTGTTGGAATCTCAAGAGATGAAGTAAATAAATAGATTTGAACAATGAAGTGTCATGCACTTTTATAAATGATGATGACTGTCGGGTATGAAACCTTATGATAAACAAATTGTTTATTCAATAGAATTTTATACGTTATGATTATATATATGTTGTTGGTGTGCCGCACATGTAGTTACCGTGCTTGAATCCATATATTGGTATCTCACCCTTGCACCATCAGATGAGTTCCAAAATGCCACTAGAACATTCGAGGATCTGTTCCCTAATGACTGAATGCATGGAGATGATGGTAGATGAGAAGTCACAGGCACGTTAGATGTGGGACCAGCTATAGGATAAGTCCTTTTATTTTGGGTAGTGATTTCGATAGTCTGCCCTGGCTACTGAAAGCCATGAATTTTGGGAATGGCTTTCTGTATAAAGGCCTTATGTATGAACTTATAATGACGTAGTATGTATGAACTACTTGATGTATATATTGGAATACGTGTGATTACGTTGAATGTATGACAAGTTAAGAAAAAAATTTACCATCGATTTTCGAAATAAGTTGAAATACTTAGAAAATCTTATTTTTCGAAAGTAAGTTTTATTTTCCGTAACGGGTTACCATGTGATGCCCCAGAAGGGGGTGTCACATTAGTGGTATCAGAGCTGGTCGAGTCTTTCGGGAATCTTTGGGAACTAGGCCTGTTGTGTTAATGTTGTATATTCTCTGACAAAGACTTGTGTGAATTACTTCTTGGAAGTAATGTGTGTTAACAAGTGAGTGCACGCTCCATTTTTTGGTTGCCGTTTAACTGATTTTGTCTTGCAGGTCAGTTATGGAACCAGAGGGTGGACGTGGACGTGGTCGTGGCCGTGGACGCGATCGTGGTAGGGCTCGTCGAGGGGGTCCTGTCGATGACCATGATCATGCTGATGAGTACTATAAGGGTGCAATGGACTATACTGCACAAGCAATGGAGAATGTTGCAGCTGCTATTGCCCTACAGACAGCTGCTATGGCTGCTTAGAACCAGCAAGCTGCAGAAGGGAGAGGTCTGACTGCATTTCGACATCAGAATCCTCCAAAGTTTCGCGGGGATGCTGAACCTGAGAAAGCTGACCTGTGGATACAAGAACTGGAGCAGATCTTTGAGCTCATCTTGAGTCCAGAAGGAGTTAAGGTTCAATATGCCGCTTTCCTACTGATGGGATATGCGGAGTATTGGTGGAAAGGCACCAGGTAACTGTTAGAAGCTGACAATCAGAAGATTTCTTGGGATATGTTCCGAAACACATTTTTGTACAAGTACTTTCCTGAAAGTGCTAGAGTCGAGAAGGAACTAGAATTTCTCTGTCTTCTACAAAGGGATCTTTCTGTCAGGGAGTATGCAGCGAAGTTTGAATCGCTCGCCAAGTACTTCCGTTTCTTTCAGACTCAACCAAATGAAAACTGGAAATGTGAGAGATTTGAGGTGGGGTTAAGGTTCGAGATCAAAGAATCTGTGCTGCCCTTGCAGATTAGAAACTTCCAAGCTCTAGTCAAGATGTGCCGCAAGGTGGAGCAGATGAGGAAAGGAAGAGATAATAGAGGGAATGCTGGAGGACCCTCTCGATTCAAGGACCAATTTCAAGCTTAGAGTCAAAAGGGGAAGCAACATATGAGGAAACCGTATTTTTGACCTCAGGGGTGTAATTCGAGTCGACAACCATACCGTCCAAATGTTGCTGCATCAGGGAGTGGAGGCCAACAAAGCCAAAGCCAAGGCCAAGTAAGGAACTGTTACAGATGTGGGCATCCAAACCATATGGCTGACACCTATCCACTGAGGACAGTTAAGTGTTTCAACTGTAATCAAATAGGACACTTAGTGAACGACTGCAATGCGCCAAAATGTGGATCTGCTATCAACCACGCAAGGACCAATAAACCGACGACGACGGGAAGAGTTTACACTATGAGTGGTACTGAAGCTTCAAACTCTGATGATCTCATACAAGGTAGTTGCGACATAGCGGGTAATCTCTTGACTGTACTTTTCGATTCAGGTGCGACCCATTCCTTTATTTCGATGGATTGTGTGAAACTTCTGAAATTGCCTGTCTCTTCATTATCTTATGATCTAATTGTTTCAACCCCAACTGTTAAACCTGTTATTTCCAATTCTATATGCCTGAACTGTCCTAGTATTATTATTATTCAGGATAGACATTTTCTTGTTGATCTGATCTGCTTGCCTTTAATACAATTAGATGTAATTTTAGGCATGGATTGGTTATCTTCCAACCATATTCTCATAGACTGTGCTCACAAAACCTTAGTCTTTCCTAAGGATGGGATTTCCGGATTTTTATTTGCTAATCAAGTAGGGGCTTCTTTTAAAGAGGGAGCACAAGGATACATGTTATTGTTTTCCTTGGACGTAGAGAGTAAGTTAGATCTTCAGTCCATACCTGTCATCAATGAGTTTCCGGAAGTGTTTCCTGAAGATGTACCGGGGCTACCGCCTGTTCGGGACATTGAGTTCGCGATTGATGTGGTACCGGGCACCGGACCAATATCCATGGCACCATATCGTATGTCGCCATCAAAATTAGAGGATTTGAAGAAGCAATTGGTGGAATTGATGGAGAAGGAATTCATTAGACCTAGTGTATTACCGTGGGGAGCTCCAGTTTTACTGGTAAAGAAGAAAGACGGGACTTCTCGCTTGTGTGTGGATTACCGTCAGTTAAACAAAGTAACGATCAAGAACAAGTATCCGCTACCAAGAATCGAAGACTTGATGGACCAGCTACGTGGAGCGACCGTTTTCTCGAAGATAGATTTAATATCGGGTTATCATCAAATTCGTGTGATGGCGGAGGATATCCCGAAAACAGAGTTTCGGACACGCTATGGACATTATGAGTATCTTGTTATGCAGTTCGGAGTGACGAATGCTCCTGCTATATTCATGGACTACATGAATAGGATTTTTCGTCCTTATATAGATAAGTTTGTCGTTGTCTTTATAAACGACATTCTAATCTATTCTCCTGATAAAGAGAAATATGCTGAACATCTCAGTATGGTTCTTCAAATCTTAAAGGAGAAACAGTTATAAGCGAAACCCAAAAAGTGTGAATTTTGGTTAGACCAAGTTCAGTTTTTGGGACACGTCATATCGAACGAGGGGATCGCCGTGGATCCGTTGAAAGTTGAAGCTGTTTTGCTATGGGAGCAACCGTAAACGGTAACCGAGATCCGTATTTTCGTGGGTTTAACTGGATACTACAGGAGATTCATTGAGGGATTCTCCAAAATAGTAGGACCTCTTAACCAACTGACTTGGAAGGACCAAGTGTTTATCTGGACCGAAGCACGCAAGGAAAGTTTTCAAGAATTAAAGAGGAGGTTGACTACTTCGCCTGTGTTAGTATTGCCTGATCCCAAGGAACCTTTTGAGGTATACCGTGATGCTTCACATCAAGGGTTGGGTTGCGTATTAATGCAGAATCGGAAAGTAGTAGCTTATGCGTTTAGGCAATTGAAGATTCTTGAAAGGAATAACCCTACGCATGATTTGGAGTTAGCAACAGTAGTCTTTGCGTTGAAGATCTGGAGACATTATTTGTATGGAGCAACATTCAATGTCTTCAGTGACCACAAAAGCTTGAAATACCTGTTTGACCAAAAGGAGCTCAACATGCGACAAAGATTCTGGTTGGAATTTCTGAAGGATTACGACTTCCAATTACAGTATCACCTTGGAAAAGCAAATGTGGTAGCTGATGCCCTGAGTAGGAAATCAGTACATGCATCTGCAATGATGGTAAAGGACCAAGAATTGATAGAACAATTCCGAGATATGCGGTTGACAATTAAGACGTCACCGGGAAAACTTTGTTTAAATATGATTACTATTCCAATGAATTAATGGAACAAGTACGAGAGAAACAAGAAAGTGATTAGTACCTACAAGGAGAAAGGGAATTAGTGCGACGAGGAGCAATATTGGAATTCAAAGAGGGAACAGATGGAATCTTAAGATTCAGTGAAAGGATTTCTGCATCAGACAACTCCGAGCTTAGAAACCTAATTCTTGAGGAAGCTCATAAGAGTAAATTGAGTTTAAACCCAGGAGCCACAAAGATGTACCAAGATCTTAAAAAGTTATATTGGTGGTATAGGATGAAGAAAGACGTAATGGAATATGTCGCTTCATGTTTGGTTTGTCAAAAGGCTAAGATCGAACATCAAAGACCGGCAGGAATATTACACTCTTTGGACATCCTGGAATGGAAATGGGATGGTATCGCGATGGATTTCGTGACGAGTTTACCAAAGACTTAGGAGGGACATAACGCAATATAGGTAGTAATTGATCGACTGACTAAGTTGGTTCACTTTTTACCCATCAACATAAAGTATTCAATGGAGAGATTCACTCAGTTATACATTAGAGAAATTGTCAAATTACATGGTGTACCTTCAAGTATTATTTCAGATCGTGATCCAAGGTTTACGTCGAGATTCTGGCAAAGTTTACAAGAGTCCCTAGGAACAAATCTCAGATTGAGTTCAACGTATCATCCACAGACGGATGGACAGTCCGAGAGGACGATCCAGTTCCTTGAAGACTTGCTGAGAGCTTGCATGTCAGAACATCTTGGTAGTTGGGATGAATTTCTACCATTAATATAGAATTCACCTACAACAACAGTTTCCACTCAAGTATAGGGATGGCACCCTATGAAGCCTTATATGGCCGACGGTGTAGAACACCTTTATGTTGGTACCAGGGTGGTGGAAGCCTGCTGTTGGGACCAGCTATCGTGCAACAGATAACCGAGAAGGTGAAGATGATTTAGGAAAAGATGCGGACGACTCAGAGTCGACAGAAAAGTTATGCGAACAAGAGGAGACGACCTCTCGAGTTTGAGGAAGGCGATCATGTGTTTTTGAGAGTCACGCCTACAATTGGGGTTGGTCGGGTATTAAATCCAGAAAACTCATTCCTAAATTCATTGGACCTTACCAAATTCTTCATCGTGTGGGTCTAGTAGCCTATCAAATTGCTTTACCACCTTTTCTTTCAAATATCCATGATGTTTTCCATGTTTGACAACTGAGGAAGTATATTCCTGATCCATCACTTGTGATTGAGCCCGATGTAGTACAGTTAAAAAAGAACTTGTCTTATGAGACTTCACCCGTACAAATCCCGGATAAGATGACTAAGCAGCTCAGGGGTAAACAAATTTCCTTAGTCAAGGTTATTTGGGACGATACAATGGGAGAGGCAACTTGGGAAGCAGAAGACAAAATGAGGGTGCAATACCCCTATCTTTTCACAGGTACGTAATTTCGAGGACGAAATTCTTTTTAGTGGGGGTAGTAATGTAACACCCCGATTTTTCAAGCTTTCTGATGTTAATTAAACAGTATTTATGTGTTTGTATTTTATTGAAAGGTCTAGAGAGTGAAATAAAAAAATTTGAGACCATAGCCACGCTCTACGCTATCTTAAAAAGTTACGGTTAAATTTTGGGTCGAAAATTCAGATGGAGCCCGATCTACGGTTTTCATTGATAGTAGTGTTTTACTACTATAAAGACCTAATTTTGACTCGTGAACGAGACAGTTAGTCTTAGAATTTAACTCCCCACAATTTTGCTAAAATTGGTTCTTAACGTTAAAAATCGGAATAATAATGAACTATTTGGGCGAAAACTCAAACCAGGAGACGATTGGAGCTGTAGATGGATTTAACGGGACCTGCTAACGGATAATCTTGATGTCACATAAAGTCAAATCACATTGGGAAGCGTGCCAAGTGTCATGATGATTTTCAAAATATCTGGACGTGAAAAGACCAAAAAGCCCATGGAATTTCATGGAAATGACCATTTGGTCCTAGTGTGAAATGTCTAAATTGCCCTTAATGAGAAAATTTAAAAAACTTGCCCCCCCCACACTTTGGCCTATTCAGCCATTCTCTTTCTTTCTTCCTTCTCCCACTTGGTCTTCATTTTCTTAAAGTTTCCTTAACTTTCTCTCATTTGTTCTTCAAGATCTTCAAGTCTTTTGGTGAAACAAAGTTGATTTCTCACTTAGCTTCATCTTCTAGGAGTTATGAACTCCATTCTTCATCTCTTAATCTCTCTATTTCTCCATTCAAATTTCATAATTCATGGTAGTTTAGGTTTTGAAGCTTAAATTTCAAAAATCCATGAAAAATTGTAGAAAAATCCTATTAATGTCAAACCAATTTCTTTGAGCTAGATTTATTGTCTTCTTTCATAATCCAAGAGCTTGAAAGCAAAGGAGCTCTCTAGCTCAAATGGGGAAAAAGGGCCGAACCCTCCATGGTTGGGTGAATAGGGTTTTGGTTCAAGTTTTGGTGTAATAAGCTTTGATTTAGTCTTATCACACCTAGTAAGTATTGAATCCAAGAGATATGAATTTTTGGATTTCCCTAGCTATTTTTCCTAGCTATGGCCGAACCCTAGGTGAAAAAGATTAGGGAAAATTTTGTGATTTAAAGCTAATGCCTTGATTGATTGTATGTGTGTAGTTATCGTCGAGTAGTCGGACGGGAAATCGGGCGACTTTCAAATCGGTTGAGCGACTTTTCGCTAAACGGGAAACTCCAAGAGGTAAGGGGAGAATTGCATGAGGGAATCTCTCGATAACTATGTGTTGTCTATGTTGGTCTGTATATATTTATTTGACCTGTGTGGTGCTTGGTTGATTTACTTTCAGTGATTGTTTTACCTGTGGATAATTATATGTTGTTATGTGTTATAGTGTTTTAATACGTGTTTTAACTATATTATCTACTATAACCATGTGGTATCAATACTGTGGATGTTGATTGTTGATTGAGAAGTCTGACAGTGGTCAGTGCGCAATTAATTAAAAGGGATAAAAGTCTTGAAAAAACTTTGTAAGAAACACCATATAATTTTTTGGGAAACGTTGGAAAGTTTTCAATGACCCGAATTTTACAAAAAGAGATCCTAAAGTAAATTATAAAGTTAGTAGAAAAGGTGAGATTTTCAAGAATGGATTAATAATTAAGTGGAGAAATTAACTTAAGAGGAAAAAGTCTAGATTTTGACATAGGACGTTTTTACGCTAAACAATGTTTAATTCCGAAAAGATTTATGGAAACGTTTTCGAAAAATAGTAATCCTGGTTTGGGGCAACGCTTTGGGTCTTAGCTGTTTCTTTTCAAAAACGTTTTTTTGGAAAGGGACTTTCAAGTAAAAGATAAGTTTTATCAGTAATTCGATGGTTTACAAATAAGTTTTCAAACCGAAAAGTTTTTTCTGTAAACGAGTTTTTCCCAACGGTGTAAAATCCAACAACTTGGATGAGTTGCGGAGATTTCGTTTTCGATTTGTGTTTCACAGAACGAAAAACGGTGAAAATGTTGAAACGTGAACCTAGTATACGAGACGTCGGGATACTAGTGTTCTGTGAAATAGCACGTAGATTTGAGAATCCGTGTTACGGTGTTGTGGACTATGTGTCCTCCTCTCGTTATGAGGAAACGTGATTAAAGGTGAATATTGTTTTCTATCACCGTCAAACATAGGCTGGTGCATCGGTCTAGGGCTCCACGATTGAGGACTCGGACGTTTCGTCCTGCGTTAACGATAAAAAGTTTTAAAATGGTGTAAATTATGAATGGTCGAGAGCCGTTGAGCTACGACGAGGAAAGAAAGAATACAAAGAAAAGTGACAAGACATAAAACGTTTTTAAATGCATTAAATCAGCAGACGTGCCAATGGTATTTATCTGGATATCTTGGTGGTCAGGATATTCAAAGGGTGTATATATCATTGTGCCTTGATGGACAATGAAAACCATAAATGGTGATCCCCTATACCTTGTGTTGGACAGTGTGCAACGGTTTTAACGACTGTGTGCCTTTTTGGCAATCGAGTTTTATCAACTCATTTTATACGGTGTTGGGATCTCCGGAGATTAAGTAAATAAATAGACGTTGAACATTGAAGTGTCACGCATTTTTATAAATGACGACGACTGTCGGGTATGAAACCCTATGATAAATTAATTGTTTATTTAGTAGAATTTTATACGTTATGATTATATATATGTTGTCGGTGTGCTGCACATGTAATTATTGTGCTTGAATCCTTATATTGGTATCTCACCCTTGCACCATCAGATGAGTTCCAAGATGCCACTGTAACATTTGGGGATCAGGTCCCTAATGTCTGAATGCATGGAGATGATGGCAGATGAGAAGTCACAAACACGTTAGATGTGGGACCAGCTGTAGGATAAGTCCTTTTATTTTGGGTAGTGATTTCGTCAGTCTGCCCTAGCTATTGAAAGCCATGACTTTTGGGAATGGCCGTCTATATAAAGGCCTTATGTATGAACTTATAATGACGTAGTATGTATGATCTACTTGATGTATATATTGGGATATGTGTGATTACGTTGAATGTATGACAAGTTGAGAAAAAAATTTACCACCGATTTTCAAAATAAGTTTAAATACTTAGAAAATCTTATTTTCCGAAAGTAACAGGCATGGTTTAATGAAGTTTTATTTTCCGCAACGGGTTACCAGATAATGCCCTAGAAGGGGGTGTCACATACATAACAGTGGTAATGTCTATAGGCCTCTTGACGGTATGCGACGTATAAATGCATGGCCATGCTAAGGTGGACAATATGAGATATTGGACCCACATGATCGTAGGTCAATTACTAAATCAAGAAATAAATAATTTAACTTAACAAGGATGACACATTTATGCCTTGTGTTCAATTAAGACATTGAGACGGGCACATTGTATATGGTTGAAATATGGTTTTATTGTATCACCAATATTCTAATTAATTGGGTAGCAATCATGTATTGCTAGATGCCGATCATATTTTATAATATTAATTTATTATTAACATGATTAATAATAATTAATATTATTGTCAATTAATTGCGAACCTATAGGGTCACAAGGATAGAGTAAATGTTTAGGTAATTAACTTAATTGATTAATTAAATATGTTTTAATTAAATAATTAAAATGGGGTCAGTTTAGTTGATTAATTAAATAGGATTTAATTAATAATTAAACATTGGGCCTGTAGCGTACAGTAGCCCAACTGGGTTAGGTTAAGTGAGTGACAGCTATTAGTAAGTCGTGCACGTCACATAAGGTACACACATGGAGCACTCATAACCGTCGCTGTACACCCTTGACAGGCGCACCCTCTTCTCTCTCTCTCTTTGTGCCATGTCTCTCCCAATCCTGATAGCTAGCACTACACTGTCTCTAACATTGGTTTGCTCGTGTGGACTGAGTAGAGGTATTGCTACTTTGCAATACTGGTGATAGAGAAGAACCTCTCCCTTTGTGGTGATAGCAGCAGTGTTCCTCGAATCTGCTGCTCTGTAGCTGTGTAGATCAAGTTGCCATTCACACCGTAGTAGTGTTTGTGATTTAGCAGTGCTGCTGACGTGCTCACAGTGATCGTGGTAAAGCTATGCTTTCATGTACGATACGTGGTCCTTTAGTAAAGGGGTTTTTCCGCTCAAGAGGTTTTCATAAATTGTTTTTAAAAATTATCCCTCTTGAAACCGTAACACCATGAGCTTACATTGGGTTCAAAAAATTGTCCCTTTTGGGTGGATCAATCCCTTAGCGCAATGCATTCCCCAATAACTCCACCCCTAGTGAACTTTCAATCATAACGCACAATAACCCTCTTTGGGCTGGTAATTGCACACAATGAATAAAAGCATTCCTCAAATAACAATGAAATGTCCATCAACTGATATAAGTGGACCCACTTTGGCGGTAACAACCCATAGCAACTCATGAAAACTCTTGCACATGAATTGCATCTCTCTTGCCCAAACCATGGCACAATCAATAAGAAGGTACATCATCAAAAGACACCTATACTGGACATGTAACAACATTCCCAACATGTTGTGCACTTAAATAGTTTCAAAGACAACATATAGCTCAATAGATAAATATATTAAAGCATATATCAAAATTTAAGATCACATAATCTTATGAAAACAATTAGGGAGAGTGACCACTACCATAAAATCCAAAACATGGCAAATTACTTTTCTAGCATAATTTTCATTCACCCAGGAAAATAATTAGATAAACAATATAATATATAATATTTCATATAAAATATTTAAAGCAGTGGAAAAAATTATAAAACATATGGTAAATTAGAGCACAAAGAGTAGAGCACAACGCAAAAAACGGCATCGACAATGGACACCTGTAGAGCACATACTCGCTCTCACTGTCCTCAGCCTGCGAGTGGGCCACGCACGCGGGGAGGTCATTTTCAACCTCTAAACGGGTCGACCCGTGACCAGAAGTGAGTCAAGAATGGATTGACAAATTCGACCTCGATTCCTTCGGTGCCCCAATTTTAAACAACAAATTTCATACAATTTCAAGCATAAAATAGCGCAAGTCATATTAAACCTAACGCACTGTATTTTGTGAAATTCTTTCTCCATAGTGAACGAAAATACGTGACTCGTGTGTCAATGGATTCATAGAATCATGCTCTACTAAAGCCCTATGGGGTTTGGTCCCAATTTTTTCGAAAACAGGATTTCCGCAAAAACTACTTATATGGAAACCAAAATTAACCCAAAAACTAAAATAAAATATAGGAACTCGAAAAACAATTGTACAATAATCAGGTCCTAAATCATATAATCATGGCTCTGATACCAAATGTAAGGAAAAATTGATAATACGTACGTCATATTATATGAAATTAGAACATCGATCATGTACTTACTCGTTAAAGACATCGTTACCAAATATTTGAATTGCCTCGACAATCCCGGGTTCCTGAAATCGAAAAACTAAGCCTTCGCTTGTCTTTTCACGCACTCCTAAATCACAGCTCTTGACGAGGCAAGCCGTGGAGTGTTCGATAATAATAATAATATTTGTGACGGCTGATGAGTGTGATTTCACCTCATTTTTAGGTTGTTTAGCATGCATATTCATGGTAGTTTAGGCATTTTAGTTTGATATTTTGTTACTTTTTCCTTAGAATGGGTAATGCTTTGTTGTGGTGTGTTTTTGCAGGATTTAATGATAAAATTGCTTGGATTAGATCTTTGGGAAAACCATGAAGAAAGGAGGGGAAGAAAATGAGATTAAGCTTTAACAATGGAGATCATGACCTAGCCATGATAAACATCATGGCCGTGATGTGAAGATTGAAAGCAGAGAGAGGCCCTGAACAACCAGAAGATATCACGGCCAGGCCATGATAAGCATCACAACCGTGATAGGGAAGCTTGTAGAAGAGCATAAGAGTCAGAGAGCATCACGGCCTGGCCGTGACCTCTATCACAACCCGTGATATGAAGTTCCAGAAATAAGCTCACAAGACAGAAGAGATCACGACTTGGCCATGAAGTCTATCACGGCCGTGATTCATAAGTGAAGACCAAGACCCTGAAGATAGAACCTGTCACGGTCTAGCCATGATGCACATCACGACTGTAACGCGATAATTTTGGGATTTCTGTTTTGTTTTTTGATTAATTTGTATTTGATTAGGACTCAATAATGCCCCAATTTATAAATAAGGTGCTTAGGATCGAAATAGAAGAGGGTTGGGTAGCTGATAAACCTCAATTCTGTGCATTTTAGAGGGAGTAATTGGGTTGAATTTTGATACATTTGATAGTGATTATTATTGGATTTCATCATTTTACTTAAGTTTTTATACAATTGACGTTTAGAGGCAGCTTGATGAGAATTTGATGAAAGATGGAATTTTTTGAGCTAAAAAGAAGAAAATAATGAAGTTCTGAGCTCGAGCATGGCCGTGCGCAAGAAGAGCACGCCCGTGCAAGCCTGTCAGCTCAACCATCCAAACATGGCCTTACAGAAATGACTTAAAGCTAAACTTTGAAGATGAAGCATGACCGTGCCAGACACCAGCACAACCGTGACAAAGTGAAGCAAGGCCTGACTCATAGAAGCAAGGGCTGATTTATTCAAGCACTCCTTTACATAGAGGAAGCACACCCATGCAGAAGTCAAGCACGCCCATGCTGAAGCCTGTGCACTATGATGCTGATTCTACGAAGTCGGTACGCCCGTTCAGAACTGAGCATGTCCTGACATGAAGGAAGCATGGTTATGCTGAATAAAGAGCATGCCCGTGTTGGCGACACTGAAGACCTAATTTTGGGTCCTTTCTTATATTTTCCTATATATAGAGGCCCCTGTACAAGTATGAAGACATCTCTTTGAAGGAACATATTTGAAACACAAGAAGGGGAGTTGAATTGTGTTTCTTAAGATTTTAAAAACTTTTTCGCTAGCAGATATATCTTGGATGCAAACAAGAAGCAGATGCAGAGACCGTGAATAAAGCACTATTGAACGCTAGCTAAGATTGTTTACTTTTAAAGAAAAACAATTAAGAAAACAATTCAATCCCAAGAGTTAGTTATAAATAAACTAAAGACAGAGATCAGGGAAAGAAGAATAACACAGAGAATTTATCTTGGTCCACTCTTAACCCAAGAGCTACGTCCAGTCCCCTCTATGTGAGAGATTTTTCCACTATAACAACTTCTTGTTAAAGTATTCAACACCTCTTCAGGCAACTTTAAGTATTCTTTTACAATCAAGCCTCTCCAGGCTAAAGTATTCTTTTTTAGAGTAAACTTGTAAGCTTTAGATTGATTTTTGATAGCTTGATTGCTTGTATGAAAGATCATGAGTTCTTGTGTTACTTTGCTTCTTCGAAGATGAAGGTATTTATAGCCTTCAAGTAATGAGCACTCTTCAGTCTTCAACGGATGGCAAAAGAGCCATTCTGATGAGCATTAAATGCATTATCCCGTTGATTTTGATAACTTGTATGAGGGCTTCTGAAAAGCAAAGTAGACTATCAGGTTGATAGCTTAGAATGGCAATGACATCTTTTCCTTGTACCCGAAAGTTGCCTTTTGTCTTTCCTTATGGAGATAGTCAAATCTTTGTGTCAGGAACAGACTGGCTTCAGCACGTTTGATGGTACGAAATTTACAAAGAATGTTTGCCTGAGGGATATTTCCTTTATACACGATGAGTAAAGATTTAAACAATTGCTTTTACAGGTTCGTGCTAACTTATAGTCCAGTTTATTAAGTTCTGGTGGAATTTTACATTGAACTAAGAAGCAGAGAGCTTTTACTAGTAAGAGTCTTTGGACTCAGATAAGTAATTGAAAAGCACACATAGTCCAGCGAGAGCTTAGCGATCAGAGGGATTGGACGAGCGATAAGTCTTTGAACTTAGATAATCTTTGGAATTAAGGAGATCTGCACACTTAGATAAACACGTTAGTCCAAAACAAATCTTTGTTCATTAAATTTTAGTCTTTTGTTAACATCAAAACCTTAGGAGTTTATGAACCATAACTACTTTGGTTCCAACACTCTTCACATCTTGCAATAGCTTTCTATAGTTTATAGCTTTGGCAGTGTTTAGAATTCTATAGTAGGATTTCCAACACTCTCCGAGATACATCTTCCTTTGTTGAACTTGGTTTTATCTATTATTATGGGTAGCTAATTTCACCACTAGAGTTGTGGTGGATATTGTATTAGTAGAAACAGCTTTAATTCGAATTCTATTTGGTTTCAAGGTTGCGATTTGAATAGTGTTATTTTTTTGTTCTTCATCCCATGCTAGGATTGCGCACCCTTTACATGCTCTTAATCAATTGGTTGATCAGCGGCCATACTACAATTAATTGGTAGATCTATAGGATAACGGGGGTTTAAATTATTGCATAACCAAACTTGATTTACTCCTTTCAGTCATCCAACCTCTTTGCTCTTTATGCTTTCTAATCATTTAAACCCTTTGCCTGACAAACATTGGGTTCATCTGGGGAAAGAATATTGATTGCCCAACAAACAATTAATAGTTTTAGTAGAGGGATTGATATTCGAAAAGCAACTACGAAATTGAATAGAAGTAGGAATTGAGGGGCATCAAAAGTACAAGTGAAATCACGACTCTAGGCTCTTTTACTCTTGATTTCTCATCTCTTTATTTCTTTTGTTTATTTATTAATAATGCTTACATCATACTATCACTATTATTTCGGTTAGGATAAATAGCATAAGGATTTGTCTATTCCAGTACTCACTTAGTCACTTGCATATTGCATCATTAATCCCATGGGTAAGATATCTGGACTTCCGTCCTATATTACTTTTGCGATGGGGTTCACTGCCCTTAATTGTGTTCACAACGCAACAAGTTTTTGGCGTCGTTGCCAGGATTAATTTGTGACATTTTTTTATATTTGTGATATTGAAAAAAAAAAATTCTAGTTACTTTAGATAATTTTTATTTTATTTTATTTTTATCTCTCTTTGAATACTAATGTCTTCCCAAAAGTTTGTTTGTATTTTATCTTATTTTTCCGTTAGGGAATCAAGAAGAACCATGAGAGAGAGCATCGTGGTAATTTAACTTGGAGGCTATTCCAAATCCTTAGGCTAATTATGAGGAACAAAAACCAGATCTTGAGGGGACCTTGGCAGAGTTCATAGAGAAAACTGACAGCAACTTTCAAGCCTTGGACGCTCAATTAACTGCTCTTGCTACATTGGTGTCTCAAAAAGTCCAAGAATCACTGGCCTCTCAAGCTGAGCTTAAATAAGAGGATGAAGGCGTAGCAATAAGTGAGCACGACCGTAAATCAGTCCATATACGCCCGTCCATGCCAGACAGTGAATCAGAAAGGAGTAATTATGAGGAGAGCAAGCAAGTTGGATCCAAAAATTCTGATTTGGATAAATATATTGGGTGGCACGCATGTGTGGATACTCCAAACTTCGATCGAAAAGATAAGCTTCTTGTGCTTCATGATGATTTCACTCATGAAAAGGTTAAAATAGGAGATTCTCACCTTCCATCCGCTTAGAGGAATCAAACATACCTTCACATTCAAAGGGGTCACCTTGGTTCTTAAGGAATTCCTCCTATAATCGTCATGCTTTAAGCCATGGGATCCAGGAGAAAGCTCTAGTATGTTGAGAATCAGTTGGCTTTGCTTCTACAACCAATGGGATCCGAGAGGAAGATCTGATGTTTTAAGTACACCTTGGTCTTTCTACCACAAGCTATGAGATCCGGGTGGTCTCTAAACAGGTTGTCAGGCTCGTGATGTAAAACAAGCGCTGCGTAGGAGGCAACCTATGTTTTCTTTTTATCTTTTTTGTTCTTTGCATGTTGCGTAGTTGTTTTCCCTTTTTATTTTAAAAAGAAAAAAAATTAAAAACTAGAAATTGAAATAAGTGTGGGAAGGTTTGCATAAAAATAATAGTGGTGTTCCCTATTTTAATCTGAATTAAAAACTAAAAAAAAAAAGGAGAGCACGGCCGTGCTCCCCTATTAGCACGACCATGCTGCATGCATCAATTCAAAATAAAAAGAGGGGGAGTAGAGCACGGGATACCCTATTCCTTGCTCACCCTTTTCTTCCCGTTAAAAGGTCAAAATAGAAGATTCTCACCTTCCATCCGCTCTTGGAGGAATCAAACATACCTTCACATTCAAATGGGTCACCTTGGTTCTGAAGGAATTCCTCCTACAATCGTCATGCTTTAAGCCATGGGATCCAAGAGAAAGCTCTAGTATGTTTAGAAGCAGTTGGCTTTGCTTCTACAACCAATGGGATCCGGGAGGAAGATCTGATGTTTTAAGTACACCTTGGTCATTCTACCACAAGCTATAAGATCCGAGTGGTCTCTAAACAGGTCTTCAGGCTCGTGACATAAAACAAGCGCTGCGCAGAAGGCAACTTATGTTTTCTTTTTATCTTTTTTGTTCTTTGCATGTTGCGTAGTTGTTTTCCCTTTTTATTTTAAAAAGAAAAAAAATTAAAAACTAGAAATTGAAATAAGTGTAGGAAGGTTGGCATAAAAATAATAGTGGTGTTCCCTATTTTAATCTGAATTAAAAACTAAAAAAAAATAGGAGAGCATGGCCATGCTCCCTATTAGCACGGCCGTGTTGCGTGCGTCAGTTCAAAATTAAAAGAGGGGGAGAAGAGCACGGGATACCCTATTCCTTACTTACTTCTTGCTTCCCTAATCTGCGCCAAAACACAAAGATTCCATCCCCTTCCCCTCGTAATTACTCTTTTCTCAGGTATGTACTCTCTTACCTCTTCTCTATTTGCGTAGTTAGGTTTTTGCTAGGGTTCCTTTTATCTCTTCTTTCTTTGTTTATGATTTGTTGTTGTTTTGTAAGTTTAGAGTGTTAGTTTGTGTTACGAATTTCTAGTTAGAGTTGTTATTCAAGTCTATGCATGATTGAGCTGTGATTTTTGAGTTTTTAATGGATCATGCTTGTGGCACAGGCCGAAGCACGGCCGTGCTGTTCCAAGAATAGGCCGTGTTGCTCTTCCTTCTGAGTTTCTGATAGAGCACAAGCACAAGCACGGCCGTGCTCCACATAGAACAGGCTGTGTGTTGTGGAAAATAGTGATATGTGCAAGTGTACACAACCGTAACAAGTAATAAAGAGTGAGTAAAGATCGTTCCCACGAGGATTTAAATGTTTTGAATACAAATTTTAAATTTACTTTTTCTCTTTAGCTTAATAAAATAAAGATTGATTGACAACTTGTAAATAAATGGAGTGATGACGTATCATAACAGTAAGTAAGAAACGCAAGGAAGTAATAAAAGCAACAGTTGGATGTTTTAAAACAGAGATAAAAACAGCTAGGATTCTAATCCTTTGTAATCTTAACTTCAGGGTAATTTATGCTTCAGGATGTTACAACATTTAGTCCAGGAATTACGGTTTGCTTTCCAGCAGTAGAACTGAGTTCATTAAAAGCTTCTTATTCCTAAGTTCAAATTAATTTCCCTCAGCTATCAATTAAATACGTCCAGCTACTTAAAGATATGAAGGCTATTCCTAGCTCATTCAACACAATTAATTTTCCAATTAATAGCTCTATCTTTATCTTCTAATCAAGTCCACTAACTTGGTTTTTCCAAACTTAGTTAGCTAGTAAATCAGGTCAGTTGATCAGGCTAATCTGACATTAAACATAAAATCAGAATAGAAGAAATTGAATAACATTCATAACATTGAATTACCCTTCAGTATAATTACAAATTCATAGAATCCTAGCTAAAGGGAATTAGCTCATAATGAGCTTGAAGACAAAACAAGCTAAAGGAAGGGAAAAGAAAGGCATAAAGCGTAAAAAAAAAAAAAATGAAATTACAGAGGGGACAATAGAGATGACGGCTGGCTGCAATCGCACCAAGCTGTCCCAAAGGGTGCTGACCCCTCACTATTTATAGTAGTGCTCCCCAAATAGGTTTTCCTCCTTTCTCTCTCATGTACTTTTGGGCTTTTACAGAATTCAATAATAATAAAATAATCCTTGGCCCAATTCCCAAGTACATCCAGCTGAAGTCTGCATTTCTCTTTCTTCGTTTGGGTCAGCACTGCAGGTTCTTTGCTCTATAGTGATGGTGTGCTGAGCTGGCAACTCTTTAGTCTTGTAGTGATTCTGGTTTCAGAAGCTGCAACATTCCATAGCAATTCCTGGGCATTTGCTATTGCCGCCCCCATTTCTGATGACAAAGAGGGATATTCTCTGAAGTTGCTTTCTTGCCCCCATTTTTTTTTGTTTTTTTTTTTTTGAATTGTGATGAACTAACAACTTAGATTTCCACTGTTTCTTTGATGTATTTAATCCTTCCTCCATTTGTTGCATATGTACCCCCCCAAACTTGTATCACTGGGTGTCCTCAACCATGTATCATAGATTAGCTGGATAACAGTCCCCAAACTCCACCTAAAAAGGGATTACTTGGTTTTGAAAGGAAATAGGGCTTGTTATGTGGGGGAAGCCAACAAAAAGGGCTCAGGCTCAAAGGGGTGCACAAAAGGGAATAGGTCAGGGTTGGCCGTTTAAGCTGAGTAGTCAAAGCAACAAAAGTGCCTCAAGTCAATGTGTGTGCAGCAGTGATATAGGCAATCAATTACAGAATTAAGGCAAGCCTTGCAGAGGAAACACAGGAATGGAATATATAATGAATGAATCTTCTGAAGCCCAAAACCTCACAGGATTGATGTTGTAGAATGCTACAACATCGCATTTAATCGCACACACCTCCCCAAACTTAGGTTGAAATCTAATGTAGCTCTCACCCTCTATTTCATGGATAAGGATGCATGCCACCCAGTGCCCCAATTGACTGAGGACATTGGTTGAATTCCCGCTCGTGGATGGGGACATTGTGGTAGCAAAATATTGATGCAGGGTATCACAGTATTGGACATGCATGGTAAACACACAGAAATAACTGATCGTCATAAGATGCACATGGATAGGCAAACACAATTCAATCATGCAACCACCATTTCTTTCAAAAAGGCCCCCACTTTCAATCATAAAACCTGTGGAAAAATGGGGGTAGACAAGTGTGTTACCCACTACGCAGGCAAACAAACAAACAAAAACGAAAAACACTAAACTAAAGACTGAAAATTAAAAAGAAAGGTCCTGTTCAAAAGATGCTGCAACATGGCGCGGCAATTAGTGTGGGACTGCAGCTCAAGGCTGAGGCAGTCTGGCACTGCTTCTGGTCTTGCCTCCTTTTGTAAACTGCTGCATTGTTGGCCTGCCAGTTGTTGGAATGGCTTTGGTGATCTCCACCTCATCAGGGAGGTCTTGAGTGGCAGGCCCAGCATCCCCTCTTCTCTGTGCATGAGCTGTGGCCTTTAAACCTTCCATTTTGCTGCTCAGAGGGACATCATCCTCTGAGCTCTCTCTGGGGCTCTCTGCAGCCCTCTCTTCTCTAGTTTTTCTCTTTCGAGGGGGGCAGTGTGCTTGATCCTCCCTCTCTTTAGTGGTGGAGGGGCAAGGGGCTTAGTCTCAGCCAACTTCCTTTTGCCTTTGGCAATGGGCGATGGTTGTGCTGGTGCTAGGTCTCTGGGAGGCGCGGGAGGGGTCCATGCAGAACTGATGTCATTGTTATTCACTGAATGCTCACTAACAGTCGGTTGCGCCGGGGGATGGTCAGGATCAGTGGCAGGTACATCAGGGTTGGTAGTGGGGATGGCAGAGTCGTTCTCCGGTACAGGAGAGGTAGCAGGCGGATGCTCCCTTGCAGGCTCAGTGGGTATTTGGTTAGAGGGAGAGTACTTAAATGGTTCAAATAGGGCTTCAGGGAATTGGGGAGGAAAGCTGCCTTGTCTGAGCTTGTTAATGCCAAGGGATCGTTGGATCCACAAATGCTGCTCTTTTGAAAACTCCCAGAAGAGTTGTTGTTGCCTCAAATTATGCTGCAGCATTTGGTAGCAAAGATCCAATTTTGGGTTCACCTCAACTAGGTGATCCTGCTGCCCAGAAGGAGGAACCGACCCCTGTACCTTGGATGTGGATGCGCCGAATCGCTTGATAGCCAGCCAATCTGTGGTCCCTTTGTTGTCTCTGACTTCATCCTCTGGTAAGGCCTTCACTCCACATTTTTCGCACAAGGAAGTAATGAGGAAAGAGAAAAGCAGCAAACCCTTCTTTTTAAAGGCACAGGAAATGATTTCCCTCTTGACCAACTGGCCCACATCCACCCTCTTCTTTTTCAAAATACAGTATAAGAGGACTAACCTTTCCTTATTTACTGTTTCCATGTGAGCACTGGGTAGAATTTTGGTTCTGATAACATGGTACCAGACCTTGGCCAAGGGAGTAAGATCAAGTCTTGCTATTTTCCAGTTCTCATCATTTTGAATCCATTCCGCTCCCTCCACGGTTACCTCCCTCATCATATCATTCAGCTCGGCTTCTTTCGCATTCTTCAACAAGTCGAGGTATTCATCTTGACCATCCCGTAAACCCCACCTTCTGTTCAAGTTAGGTGCAGAGAAGGAGACTTTACAACTTCTCACTATCACATACTTCTGTTGGGGTGAAGTGAGATTCGCATAAAACTCTCTAACAAAAGGGAGGATGGGGTCTCTGGGATGAGCAAGGAACTTTTTCCAGTTGTGGTAGTCGATGAGCTCAGCGACCTCTTCGGTTAGCCCATAGTGTGGGGAGTCTAGGAGGAAGAAACCCTTTTCCAGATGAACATTCCGTCGCTTCACCTCTTTTTCATACTTCAGCCGGCCTTCCTCATCCACGAACCGTGTATCAGCCTCCTCACCAGAAGAGGAGGAGAGGGGGGTAACCGGCGGCTTGAACGATTCCGCTCGGGTTTTGCCCATGGTAGTGGATGTGACAAAAGAGGGTTGAGTAGATGGTGATAGATAGAGATGGTTGAGACAGACAGGGAGAGTTGGTTTTTTTTTTTTCGTGGGATTAGGGTGGAGGACAGTACTTTAATAAGCTGAGGAGGAAATGAAGGGCGAATGGGAGAGGTGGAGAGAGTGGTGGCATTAGGTGCGTGGCTGCGGACCGGTCACATTCCCCATGATTTTTTTTTGTTTTTTTTAAACTAAACAAGCAAATGGAGAAAAGTCTGGGCTGCCTCCCAGTAGCGCTTGGTTTACTGTCCTTCAGCCAGACTCCACACTGGTGGTTAAGGATCTGTGAGATGAATGGTGGCTTTGTTCCTTGCATAAGGCTCACCCCAGTATTGTTTCACCCTCTGGCCATTCACCTTGAACTCCCTTCCAGACTCTTCATCCAGCAAATCCACAGCTCCGTGAGGATATACCTTGAGCAACTTGAAAGGTCCAGACCACCTCGATTTTAACTTCCCCGGGAATAGTTTTAATCTAGAATTGAACAGGAGCACTTTCTTTCCTTCAATCAGTTCCCTGGGCTGGATTTTTTTATCGTGCCAGGCCTTTACTTTGCTCTTGTATGCTGCTGCATTTTCATAAGCAGACAGCCTGAACTCTTCAAGCTCATTTAGCTGCAACAGTCTTGCTTCCCCAGCCGCTTGTGTATCAAAATTTAACTTCTTCATGGCCCAGAATGCCTTATGTTTCAGCTCGATGTGCAGATGACAAGCCTTGCCGTAAACCATTCTGTAGGGTGATATGCCAATACGGGTCTTGAAAGCCGTTCTGTAAGCCCAGAGGGCATCATCTAAGTGCAAAGACCAGTCCTTTCTTGTGGGATTCACCACTTTTTCAACTATCCTTTTTAGCTCCCTGTTGGATACTTCAGCTTGGCCGCTTGTCTGAGGGTGATACGCAGTGGCCACCTTGTGTTTCACTCCATATTTGGCTAGCAAATTCGCGAACAGCTTGTTGCAAACATGGGAGCCCTCATCACTGATTATAGCTCGCGGGGTGCCAAACCTGGTAAAGATACTCCTGTGCAGAAATATGGTGACTGCTCTGGCATCGTTGGATGGCAAGGCTGTTGCTTCCACCCATTTGGATACATAATCAACTGCTACCAGGATGTAGGCATTTCCATACGAAACCGGGAATGGCCCCATGAAGTCTATCCCCCACACATCAAATAATTCAATCTCCAAAATAGTGTTGAGTGGCATTTCTTGTTTATTGGAAATATTCCCCACCCTCTGACATCTATCATAGCTCTTGGCAAAGGCTTGGGCATCTCGAAACAGAGTGGGCCAGAAGTACCCGGATTGTAGGACTTTAGCAGCGGTTCTTTTTCCACCAAAGTGGCCTCCGTATGGGTCAGCATGGCAATCATTGAGAATATTATGCATTTCTTCATCAGCAACACATCTCCTCATAATCTGGTCTTAGCATTTTTTGTACAGAAAAGGTTCATCCCAGTAGAAATGTTTGACGTGATGGAAAAATCTTCTTTGGTGTTGAGCATTCATTTCCACAGGGATGACCTTACTGACCAGGAAATTTACAATGTCAGCGTACCAGGGTACTGCAGCATTTTCAATCAGTAAAAGGTGTTCATCAGGAAAATTGTCTTTGATTTCTACTTGAAGCTTGGTTTCTCCTTCTTCAACAATTATGGAAAGATGATCAGCTACCTGATTTTCAATTCCCTTCTTGTCTTTGATCTCTAAATCAAACTCTTGAAGTAAAAGCACCAATCTGATAAGCCTTGGCTTTGCATCCTTCTTGTCAATGAGATACTTGATAGCTGCATGATCTGTGTATACCACCACCTTGGTGCCCACCAAATAGGGTCTGAATTTGTCAAAAGTAAATACAACTGCTAGCAACTCTTTTTCTGTAGTGGTGTAGTGGATCTGGGCATCAATGAGGGTTTTACTAGCATAATAAATAGTATGGAAAACTTTGTTATGCCTTTGGCCTAGCACAGATCCCACTGCAAAATCACTTGCATCACATATAAACTCAAACGGTTGTCCCCAATCTGGAGCCACTATTACAGGGGCAATGATCAACACTCGCTTCAGAATTTCAAAAGCTGCTAAGCATTCATCTGTGAAGTCAAATACGCTATCCTGTTCCAGCAACTTGCACAATGGTTTGGATATTTTAGAGAAGTCCTTGATAAATCGCTTATAGAAGCTAGCATGTCCTAAGAAACTTCTGATGCCTTTAACAGAATTGGGTGGAGGGAGTTTGTCAATCACCTCAATTTTAGCTTTGTCCACCTCTAAGCCTCTCTTTGACACTTTGTGGCCTAACACAATACCCTCCTTAACCACGAAGTGACACTTCTCCCAATTTAGAACTAAATTGGTCTCTTCACATCTGTCCAACACTTGCTCTAAATTGGCCAAGCATCCCATGAATGAGTCTCCAAACACTGAGAAATCATCCATGAAAATTTCCATAGTCTTCTCAATAAAATCAGAAAAAATGGCCATCATGCACCTTTGAAAGGTTGCTGGAGCATTGCAGAGCCCAAAAGGCACCCTTCTGAAAGCAAATGTTCCATATGGGCAAGTGAATGTGGTGTTCTGCTGATCTTCGGGTGCCACTGCTATCTGATTGTAACCTGAATAGCCATCTAGGAAACAGTAAAATGCTCTCCCAGACAACCTATCCAGCATCTGATCTAGGAATGGTAAGGGAAAATGGTCCTTTCTTGTTGCCTTGTTCAGTTTTCTGTAGTCCATACATATCCTCCACCCTATGACTGTCCGTGTAGGAATCAGCTCATTCTTCTCATTTTTTACCACAGTGACTCCTTCTTTCTTTGGAACACATTGCACAGGACTTACCCACATGCTATCAGAAATAGGGTAAATAATTCCTGCATCTAGCCATTTGATTATCTCTTTCTGCGCCACTTCTTTCATTATCGGGTTCAGTCTTCTCTGGCCTTCAATTCTATTTCTAGCATCCTCCTCTAATAAGATTCTGTTCATGCAAAAGCTAGGACTGATTCCTTTAATATCTGCCATTTACCATCCTATAGCTTTCTTGTGCCTTTTTAAAACTGAAATGAGATGACCTTCTTGCTCGGAACTTAAGAAAGAAGAGATGATGATAGGAAGAGTTTCTTGTTCTCCAAGATAGGCATACTTCAGATACGAAGGTAGTGGCTTCAATTCAAGGATGGGAGGTCTTTCAATAGAGGGAACATTCTCTTTGAAGGTGTCTGCCGATACATCTAAAGATTCATATTTTCTATTCCAAAATCTGTGTGGCAAATTCCCATCTACTCAAAGCTTCAACTCTTCATTTCCCAAATCTGCTTCCTCATTCCATTCCAATTCCTGCCCTGAGACTACCATGTGCTCTTGCACCAGAGATTCAATACTGGTGAGAACGGAACAGCTTTCCATTTCCTCATCAGGGTAGTGTAATGCATTAAAAACATTGAAAGTCACTTGCTGATCATTCACCCTCATAGTGAGTTCTCCTTTTTGCACATCTATCAGTGTTCTCCCGGTTACAAGGAAAGGTCTCCCAAGGATAATTGGGACTTCCTTGTCAGCCTCAAAGTCAAGGATAATGAAATCAACTGGAAATACAAATCTATCCACCTTGATTAGAACATCTTCTATTTTTCCTTCTGGGTAAGCAATAGACCTGTCTGCAAGCTGCAAGGTAACAATGGTAGGTCTGGCTTCACCAATCTTCAATTGCTTGAAAATGGACATAGGCATCAAATTAATGGTAGCCCCAAGATCACACAGCGCTTTTCCACAATAAGTATTCCCTATAGAACAAGGAATCGTGAAACTGCCCAGATCTTTCATTTTCTGGGGAACCTTGTTCTGCAATAGCTGGCTGCATTCCTTTGTCATTGCTACTGTCTCAAATTCCCCCAATCTCTTTCTTTTTGTTAGGATATCCTTCATGAATTTGGTGTAATTGGGCATCTGCTGCAGGGCTTCAACCAAAGGTATATTTATATGCAATTGCTTCAGGATTTCCAGAAACTTACTAAATTGCTTTTCTTGGGCTGCCTTCCTCAACCTTTGTGGAAATGGAGGAGGTGGTATCTCTGGAGTCAATTTATTCTCTTTCTGCTTAGGGATAGTCTGCGTTTCATCTTCAGTTATTGGGATTACCTCAGGATTTTTCTTTCTTGTCTCAGCTGTCTCAGTTTTCCTTGTTGCTGGCTGCTTACAAGCTACAGCATCTGGCAGCTCCTTACCACTTCTCAGATTTATGACCTTAATATGCTCTTGGCCTACTTCAGTGGACGAAGATGGGGTCTCTGTAGTTGCAGGAAGGGTACCAGCTGGCCAATTAGTGAGTGCAGTGGCCAACTGACCCACTTGATTTTCCAGATTCCTCATAGCTACTCCTTGGTTCTGAATTTGCGCCTTAGTTTCAGTCATAAAGGCCTTCAAAATGGCTTCGAGGGAAGGTTCTTTAATAGTGACTTGAGTGTGCTGCTGAGTGCCCTGCCCTTGGTATTGATTCTGCTGTGGAACTTGGCCAGAAGGTGGATTCAGAATGTTATTATGATTGCTGTAACTGAAAGTTGGATGAGGATGCCTATATCCAGGGGTGAAATTGTTGGAATATTGACTTCCCCTGTTTCCCACATAGTTTACTGAAACTGGGTTGTGGGGACATTCTTCAAATAAATGCTTTTCACCGCAGAAAACACATGACACTGTCTCTACTGCGGCCACTGGTTCAATCATGCCAAGTTCTTGGCTTGCATTTGCAGTAGTCAGGTTCTTCAACATATTTGTAATTGTAGCTAACTGAGCAGACATCGCAGTTATTTCCTTAACTTCATGCATACCAGTTGCAGTTTTGGAAGAATTAGTCCTCACCGTAGGCCATTGATAGCTATTAGCAGCTATGCTTTCAATCAGCTCAAATGCTTCATTGTAAGATTTAGTCAATAGGGCACCTCCTGATGAAGCGTCTAACATTAGTTTTGAAGGAGGTGCCAACCCATTGTAAAATGTCTCCAACTGAATGCAAGCTGGTATTCCATGGTGTGGGCATTTTCTCAGCAGACCTTTGAATCTCTCCCAAGGGTCATATAAAGTTTCATCGTCAGTTTGCCTGTATGCAGTGATATCCCCCCTCATCTTTGCATTCTTGATGGGAGGAAAGTACTTAATCAAAAACTTCTCAGCTAGGGCATTCCACGAAGTAATGGAATTGGGTTCCAATGAATCCAACCAAGTCTTAGCTCTATCCTTAAGGGAGTAAGGGAAGAGCCTCAACTTGAATGAATCCTATGTCACTCCAGGGGTCCTCAAATGGCTAGCCACTTCCAGAAATTGCCTCAGATGTAAATGAGGGTCTTCAGTAGGTGCTCCACTGAACTGCCCAACAGTTTGGAGCATTTGAAACATCATGGGTTTAAATTCAAACTGTTGAGTGGTGATTTCTGGCCTCACTATGCTAGTGTTCATGGTCTGAGGATCAAACATAGCGTAGCCCCTGATGGGCCTATCCCTGTCATTAGCTATTTCAATCATTCCAGGTTGCTCATCCTCATTTACTAGAATATGAGCCATGAAGCCTAAGTCAGAGTGTTGATCTCGAGCTCTTTGTTCTTTAGTTCTCTTCCTTAGCCTCTTAGCTGTTTTCTCTATCTCAAGGTCAATTTGGAACTCAGGTGTACCTTCGCTGCGCATACAGATTTAGTACCTGATGCTGAGTAAAGCACACAACACTTTTCAGCACTAGCTAAATAGAAAAAGTAAACTCAGAATTTAAATATTCAACACCATTGTCAATCCCCGGCAACGGCGCCAAAAACTTGTTGTGGAAAATAGTGATATGTGCAAGTGTACACAACCGTAACAAGTAATAAAGAGTGAGTAAAGATCGTTCCTGTAACACCCTCAAACCCAGTGCCACTTTGATAACTCAACACTCTTAATGAAACGATAAATAAAATTACGCTGGTTTTACTTTCGGAAAATATATCTTTTGTATAAGCAGATTCTGGAAAATCGTGACAAAAATTTTCTTATTAATACGTATAGGCACCACTCCAGTTAACACAGAACTACTCATATACAATAATTAGAACAAGGTATATATATACATATATATGATGGACAACAAGTCCCTTTACAAAAGAACGAATGATTACTAAACTTCTAAAAAGCTATAAAACTAGGCAGCGACAGTCTGGAACCATATCTCTAAAACCTATGGCCATCAGTAGCCGTTAACAGACTACCCAAAAACCGCTGCCTCAAAAAAAGGGTCTACACCCTAAGCTGGTCCGACTAATGGAAGCCATTGGACAATCCCCCGGAGGGAGGTCCAATGCTGGAACCAGGGGAAGAACTCTAGGAACCTACATTCCCGTTCCCCTGTGGATGGGAATCGGAAGCATCCGAAAGATGATCCTCCGGGTCCTCCTAAGGATCCTCCTCAGGGTCTTCCTCCTCCTCCTCCTCTTCCCCCACATCCTCCACGACATGCTCGCCCGCTACCAAGACAAAAGGCGGGGGAGGCGTCTGGGGTAGTTGTTGCTGCGGGGACTGTGCAGCGGGGGCGACCGACTCGATCACACCCTGCTCCATAAGGGCCTGCAACATCAACCCGATGGGAGGGAGAGGCACCTGGATGATCTTCACTGTCCGAGTACTCTTCTGCGGTCCCGTCTCAGTCGTTCCGCTTACGGTGCAAACCGGTCCAGTGTACGCCGCACTTTCCACCCCTGGGTGGATAACCCACGCGGCTGGGTCCATCCTCCGATCAAAAGCTAGGACGCGCATCCCGGAGTGCGCTAGGTGATCCGACGCCGGCTCCATCTGTAAATACGATACAATATATATACGAATGGACAACCCGTCCAAAAACATGCAAGGGTGAGAAACCAATATATGAATCCATAAACAACAACTATATGCCCAATCCACATAAAAGACTCATATACTGTAACTCACTCAAATCATCATATAACATGGCATATATCATCAAGTACAAATGGCAGTAAATGCACAAGGGCTTCGTACCCCACAATCAACGTTATCTCCTAAACGTATGCATGGCACTTCCATATATCTCAACTAATATTCACACTAGATTTCTAGATTTCCGGAAATCCCATCACCATTCGCAATGAGCTGATCAGGCTCTAGAGATTTACACCAATATTTGGCCCAAAAACGAGTACTTTGAATCCCATGACACTACGCGATTCTCACATGGGGGCGCAATCAGAAGTACTCCACAAGAATACGGTCATACTGCATTGTCCAACTCAAGGCACAATACGTTCCCAGAACACGTATGACACCATTGTCCATCAAGGCACAATGTTATGACAGATAATTCATCTCAGGTTCTCCTTGCTTATCAAGGTCCCCCGTATCACTGCACGTCTGCCCCGCATTTAATGCATGAGAAACCTATCTAGTTTCCGATAATTGATCTTTGTCGCATCAATGTTTCCTCGTTGTAGCATCGATGCTAACAACCACCATAATGTCTTAGACTCTTTAAGCCTCAAAACACATTTTCTCAAAAGAGGACACTTAGTCCAAAACAACTCAAATCCCAACATCCCTAACCGATGCACCAGTCAAGGACGCCGGATTCAAGATCATAAAACATCCTCAAGCTTACAAGACCACAAAGATTGTCCTTAAGCCGATAGGACCACAACTAACACGAATCCTTGATCCACGTGTTCTGCAGAACCCTAGAACCCCGACGTCTCGATTTCTAGTATCTAAGCTTTAAGCTTTAAAACCACTTTCCTTGAAAACTCGAAAACCAAAAACCCAAAATCTCCGATACTTACACAAAGTCATCGGGATCGGTTTTCCATAAAACAAAACTTGGTCCAGAGACCATTTCTTTTTCTTTCGTTGTTTTCCGGTAAAATACGAACTTAAAACAAAACTTGCACAAACTCATTTTTTCTTGAATAAACTCAGTATGACTTTGGAAACCACATTTCTCAAAAGGGTTAACTTATCAAATTAAGACATATTGAAGGTTTCTAATGTCCTATTTGCTTTTAAACTTCACTTCTTCTTATCAAAACACATTTTCAGGCTTTTAAAGCTTTTTAGTTACACGATGTCGGATCCTAATCAAAATTAGGTCCTCTAATGCCTAAATCCCACAGCAGGGCACACATTACATCCATATAACCATTCAGCAAGTATAACATGCATTCAACTATATCAACAGTTACATCAATACATCAGCACATCAATGCATATTCCAATCAACAGCAGTCAATCAAGCAGTCAATCAAGAAATTAACTAACATCATGATATAACTATTAATACAGTACAAACACCGATGCAGCACATAGCTGTCGGAAATGGAATTCCTCAGGTTTATCCCCTTACCTCTTGTAGCTTCCAGCTCAACTCGGAACACCCGATCAACTTGTTTCTCTTCCCAACACGCTGCCGATCACTACATACACGTAAAACATATCGGCATTAACTTACAAAACAAAGATTTCTCCTAATGCACCACCCCTAGGGTTCGGCCCTATTACACTAAAAATAGCTAGGGAGCTCCAAAATTTCTCATTTTTTGGATAACACCCTAACTAAGTGTGACAGCCCTAGATATCAGATCAGATCATCAAAAACCAACCAAAACCCTACCCTACACCCATAGGGGGGTTTCGGCCCCTACCTAGAAAACATAGTTAGAGGGATTTCTTAGCTCTAAGCTCTTGGATCATACAAGTATGTCATGAACCTAGGCCATAGAAACTGGTTTGGTACAGATACGATTTTCCTACAATTTTTCATGGATTTTCAAAGATTTTAGGGACAAAACCCTAACATCCTTGATCATGAAAATATGAGGAGAGAAAGGAGAGATTGAGAGAGATAGAGTTGAACTACTACCTCCTATGAAGCTTTCCTCCAAGATTGGTGAAGGTTGCTTCAAGAAAAGCTCAAAACCCAAGCTTCAAAAGAGTTCTAATGGAGGGGAAATGAGAAATGAGAGGAGGAAGAAGATGAGGTAATTTGGGGGAGGGGGGCTGCCGAAAATGAGAGAAGAAAAGTGAGAGGTTGAGAGTAAAAGTGGTTAGATATTTAGGGTTTATTAGTTTAATAATAGGAAAGGTAAATTGGTAATAAAATTAACCAAGGGCAATTTGGTCAATTCACATCCCGATATTTGGAATCGTCCCGACACTCGTATGAATTCCTCAAATAACTTGATAAAATTTTGGTATGAAAAACATCTGATCGTGGGTCTCGAAAAACCCTAAGACAGCTCGAAACGTCTCCTCGATCGATTATCGGCCCGAATATAAAATATTATTTATATTTTGGACGTCAGGACACATTTTAGGAAAAAGATAGAGGAATGTATTCTAAGACTAATGGTTTCGTTCGTTAGTCCAGATTAGGTCGTGATAGTAGAAAACACTATCATCTGAAAAACGTAGATCAGTTTTCGTTTGAGTTTTCGGCCCAAAACTTAACCGAAGGCTCCTATGATTTTATGAAACAAGACTATGATCTTAGTTTTCCCAAAATCATTTTCTAAAACACAGATAAAAATATAAACTCATTAATTGAGTTTATCGTCCTTAGAAAGCACGAAAAATCGGGGTGTTACATTACTATCCCCCTTAAAATAATTTCGTCCTCGAAATTACATACCTGTGAACAGATAAGGATATTGCTCTCTGATGTTGTCCTCAGTTTCCCAAGTTGCTTCTCCAGTTGTATCATCCCAAATAACCTTGACTAAAGAGATTTGTTTTCCCCTCAGTTGTCTGACTCTCTTGTCCTCAATCCTTACAGGTGCGGTCTCATAAGACAGATTCTCTTTCAAGGGTACTTGATCAGGTTCAATTACATGAGAGGGATCAGGAATATACTTCCTCAATTGTGAAACATGAAAGACATTATGTAAGTTTGAAAGAAAAGGAGGTAAAGCAATTTGATACGCTACTGGACCAATACGCCGAAGAATTTGGTATGGTCCAATGAATTTAGGAGTGAGTTTTCTGGATTTCATTACCCGACCCACCCCAGTCGTTGGATTGACTCTCAGAAACACATGATCGCCTTCTTGAAATTCGAGAGGTCATCTTCGCTTATCTGAATAACTCTTCTGTCTGCTCTGAGATGTCTTCATTCTTTCCCGAATCTGTTTGACTTTATCAGTCGTCTCTTGCACAACCTCGGGTCCTAGAATTGTACTCTCTCCATCATGATACCAACAAAGAGGAGTTTGACACTTCCTCCCATATAGAGCCTCATAGGGTGCCATCCCTATGCTTGAGTGATAACTGTTATTATACGTGAATTCAATCAGAGGTAACAGTTCATCCCAACTTCCTCGATTATCCAACACACAAGCTCTTAGCAAATCTTCTAACGATTGAATCGTTCGTTCTGTTTGTCCATCCGTCTGAGGATGGTATGCTGAACTTAGGCGTAACTTGGTTCCCAAAGCTTGGTGTAAGCTTTCCTAAAAACGCGATGTAAACTTCGGATCTCGGTCCGAAACAATACTTGAGGGTATTCCGTGTAATCTAATTACTTCTCTTATGTACACCTCAGTCAACTTTGCTACTGTGTAGTTTGTCTTGACAGGTAAGAAATGTGCCGATTTCGTCAACCTATCCACGATTACCCAAATCGAATCAAAGTTCCTTGGTGTTCGGGGTAAACTCACTACGAAATCCATAGAGATACTCTCCCATTTCCATTCCGGTACATCTAGGGATTGCAGCATCCCTCCAGGCCTCTGATGTTCTACTTTTGCTTTCTGACAAGTTAGACACGATGCAACGTATTCTGCAACTTGCTTCTTCATGCCTGGCCACCAAAATCTTTGTTTCATGTCCTGATACATCTTGGTTGCACCCGGATGAATGCTTAATCCACTCTTGTGAGATTCTTCTAGAATCATCTTTCTCATCTCCGGGTTAGTTGGGTATACAAACTCGTCCATTACACCTTAAGATTCCATCTGCTCCCAAACTAAACTCACTAGCTCTCCCTTGTTCCACCAACACCTTTTTCTCTTGAAGAGATTCATCAGTAGCTTGTTGCTCACGTATCTCTTCCATCAAGCCATTAGAGATCTTAAGCATTCCAAAGCTTAGTTTCTTAGGATTTATTTCTAATCCCAAGTTCAGATCACGAAACTCTTCAATCAGTTTCAATTTTCTTACCATCATAGTTGAAATATGAACGGCTTTCCAGCTCAAAGCATCTGCCACGACGTTCGCCTTCCCTGGATGGTATTGCAATGTGAAGTCGTAATCCTTTAAAAACTCCATCCATCGTCTTTGCCTCATATTGAGCTCCTTCTGGTCGAACAGATATTTCAAACTCTTGTGATCACTGAAGACATCGAACTTTGCACCATACAGATGGTGTCTCCATATCTTTAGTGCAAAAACCACTGCAGCTAATTCTAGGTCATGAGTGGGATAATTCTTTTCATGAATCTTTAACTGTCGTGATGCATAAGCCACCACTTTGCGGTGTTGCATCAGCACACAACCTAGACCTTGATGTGAAGCATCACAATATACTTCATAAGGTTCACTCGGTTCTGGAAGTATCAGCACTGGTGAAGTAGTCAGAAGTTCCTTAATCTTTTGAAAACTTTCTTCACACTGATCAGTCCAAACAAAAGGTTGATCTTTCCTCGTCAATTGAGTCAATGGTGACACAATCTTAGAGAATCCTTCAATAAACCTTCGGTAGTAACCGGCTAATCCAACAAAACTTCTTATCTCGGTTACAGTCTTTGGTTTTTCCCAAGAAAGTACGGCTTCTACTTTAGCAGGGTCCACAGAAATTCCTTGTTTCGTGATAACATGACCCAAAAATCCGACTTCTTCGAGCCAAAACTCACACTTAGAGAGTTTCACATACAACATCTTTTCCCGCAAAACATGAAGGACTTGCCGTAAATGCTCCTCGTGTTCTTCACGATTCTTAGAATAAACCAGAATATCATCGATAAACACTACAACAAACTAATCAAGAAACGGACGAAAAATCCGATTCATGTAGTCCATGAAAACAGCAGGTGCGTTTGTCACTCCAAAAGGCATCACGAGATACTCGTAATGTCCGTAACGAGTTCTAAAAGTGGTCTTTGGTATATCCTCCGTTTTCACTCGAATCTGGTGGTATCCTGACCTTAAGTCGATCTTTGAGAAAACAGCGGCTCCTCGCAGTTGATCCATCAAGTCATCAATCCTAGGCAACGGATACTTGTTCTTGATCGTAACCTTGTTCAGCTGACGATAGTCCACCAAAGTCTCGAACCTTCGTCCTTCTTTCTCACTAAGAGAACCGGCGCTCCCCATGGCGAAACACTTGGTCTGATGAACTGCTTTGATAACAAGTCCTCGACTTGGGTCTTTAACTCAACAAGTTCAGTAGGCGACATTCGATATGCAGCTATCGATATCGGTCCGGTTCCTGGGATCAGATCGATGGAGAATTCTATGTCCCGCACAGGTGGCAAACCTGGAACATCCTCTGGAAACACCTCGGGAAAATCTCTCACAACAGGCATCTGACTCAGCTCGGTCTTCCCCTCGACTTCTAAGTTGGTTAAAAGCACGTATTTCGGATCTCCTTCTTTCGAAGAAGTTCTAACATGGTTGGCGGTTAAAAATCCAGAAATCTCAGTACTAGGAAAAACTAGGGTTTTATGTGCACAATCTAATAGGATCTGGTTGGAAGATAACCAATCCATGCCCAAAATTACATCTAATTGTATTAAAGGCAAACATATTAAGTCAACAAGAAAATGTCTATCCTGGATAACAATAGGACAGTTTAGACATATAGAATTCACAACAACAGGTTCAGCAGTTGGTGTAGAAACAATTAAATCAAATGACAAGGAAGAAACAGATAACTCTAAACGTTTCACACAATCCATAGAAATGAATGAATGGGTTGCACCTGAATCAAAGAGCACTAATAAGAGATTACCATTTATGTCACCCACACCCTGTATCAGATCTTCGGAGTTCGAAGCCTCAGCACCACTCAGGGTATAAACTCTTCCCCTAGCCGTCGGTCGTTTGGCTCCACCACTCCTGTCCGCAGTTTGGACTGGATTCTGGGCTCTACAATCCCTGGCAAAATGACCTGGTTGTCCACAACGATAGCAATGGTCATTCCTCACGGTACAGTTGTTTGCCAAATGCGATGAATCCCCGCACTTGAAACACTTCCTCCCTTGGTTTTGCCCTCCTTGACCTCCACTGCCCGATGCACGAGCAACAGGTCGATAAGGTGGTTTCTGGAAGTTCCCAGGTGGTCGAGAATATGGTTTCTTTTGAATCTGTTTCCCTCTCTGGTCCTGAGATTGACCCTTGAATCGGAAAGGTCCTCCGACGTTTCCTCTATTGTCTCTTCCACGCTTCATTAGTTCTATTTATCTGCTTTTCTCAACGAGTGCTTGAAAATTTCTAATTCCTTGTGGTAGGACCGACTCTTTTATCTCATACCGCAGTCCTCTCTCAAAAGCTTCGCATTTCCATTCTTCCTCAGGGTTATTCTGAAAGAAACGGAAATACTTGGCCAACGATTCGAACTTAGCCGCATATTCTTCGACTGACATATCTCTCTATTGTAGTCGCAAGAATTCCTGCTCCTTCTCTGCTCTTGCACTCTGAGGGAAATACTTTCCCAAAAAGCGATCCTTAAACAGCGTCCACGAAATCACCTCGTGATTTGCCTCCAGTAGTTGTTTCGTTCCTTTCCACCAATATTCAGCATCTCCTATCAGTAGGAATGTGGCATATGGCACCTTCACTTCTTCGGGACTACGTATCAACTCAAAAATTTTCTCAACTTCATGAATCCAAAGATTAGCTTTCTCAGGATCCACGTCACCAGAAAATTGTGGCGGATTCTGACGCCTGAAAGTAGTCAAGCTTCGACCCTCAGCGGCCTGGTCAGCACGGAGTTGTTCCTGAGCATTGTGGGCGTTCATGGTTGTAGTTTGGACAGCAATAGCCGCAGCCATGTTAGCCATTGCCTGAGCAGCAAAATCCATTCCAGTTGCTCCAGCAACATCCTCAGCTTGGACACCAGCTCCCCGACCGCGACCACGTCCACGGCCACGCCCACGTCCACGTCCTGCTTCTGCTCCAATTTCTAGTTCCATATCTGACCTAAAAGGCCCAAATTCAGTCAAATGGTGTAACACCCCCCTCGCGGGTGCTACATACACGGACTCTAATGCGGAATAAAACAAGAAAATAAAACGCTGGTTGCTTTCGGAAAATACTTTAATTAAGTAGCTACGTTCGAAAACGCGGTTCTAAAAATTTTCTGCATGCATAGGCAAACAACTCCAGACGGAGGAATAAATTTCATATCACACATTGATATTCACTGTTCATAAAACATAAACATAACGTAAAACCTGGTTTAATATATATATCATATTACAGACTTAGAAAGTAATTGCGACATATATGCGACATATATGCAGTAATAAAATATAAGCCTGCTCAAAAACAAAAGACTCCTAAGCTGGTCGGCTAAAAGTAGCCATTGGGGTACAACCCAACGTCGGCTCCTTCAAAAGTTTCCATCGTCCGAGCCCTCACGTCTCTGCGGGGACCTATGACCAACATCTGTACATGTGTTCCAAAAACACAACAAGGTGTCCAACATATACAGGCAAAGGTGAGATACTCAAATAAAGTTATCACGATAGCCGCACAAGCGACAAACAGCAGTATAAACATCCACAGATGAATACAGTTATATGAACAGTTATTTATATAATACAGTACAACATCCCAAACACTATCATCAGTTATAATAATGCATGAGACTTCAATATCATCTTTCTAATTCATGTACTCCGGAGATTCTAACTTCCCAACATCGAGCGATAGGCCGTAGTAACACCCGTAACACAATTGTTCTCATGAGTCGGCCTCTCTATTTAGGTCCGAACTCCAATTGTTCCAGGGTACCACGTCATAACCGTATCCTGAATACGCCAGTCTCTGATCGAGTTCATTCGTGTTTGGCAGCCGATTTACCACGGCACGGGGTTGCTACGCCACCGGCCACTTGTGGGATCTCGAACACAGAATGCCCCTATAGACCTAGTGGTCTTGACTGATTTTATTCTCAACTACTAGAGTTGTAGCTCGGTTTCAAATGGCACGTCTGCCGGTTCATGTATGTTCACAGAAGGTTTTCTGTTTTCTTTGCGTTCATTCTTTCAAATGTCGAGACATAAAGTCCACGACTCGTTTCAAAAAGGCATTAAG
The DNA here is from genome assembly GCA_039655645.1 of Ammopiptanthus mongolicus. Classification (NCBI taxonomy): domain Eukaryota; kingdom Viridiplantae; phylum Streptophyta; class Magnoliopsida; order Fabales; family Fabaceae; genus Ammopiptanthus; species Ammopiptanthus mongolicus. Next base: position 14,071,753 of record CM077350.1, on the reverse strand, counting down.
CCCACTCAAATCCAAAAACACAGGACACGAAGTCCAAGTGCTCAATCCACAAAACACTAGCCCCGACGTCTCGGCCACTAGGTTCGGGTTCGTCTCAAATGTTCATCATTTTTCTTTTGGTTTCATTTTCTCAAAACACTTTGGAAAACAAAACATACTTTGGTTTTCTTGAAACAAAACATCCTTTTTGATCAAGAGAACATTTTTCCGTGAAAAACACCTTTCTTGAAAACAAAAACCGCTTTCTAAGGTTTCACGTCTTTTTAAAACGCTTTTCCGAAATAAAACATGATTTGCACGACTTTTCACAAAACCACTTTTTACTTTTCAAAAGAAAATACTTTTCAACAAGAAAGACAACTTTTCTTGAAAAAGCAACACGTTTTCCCAAAAATCACTTTTTAATTTCAAACACGGTTTTCAAAACATAGATTTAGGATTTCGAGTCTTTTAACAATTATCGAGACATAGCCAGTCCTATGCTCATCCAGGATATAAATATATGTATAGATATATATCAACAATCTAATATCACAATGATATCACTCAAGGCATCCATGCCACAGTTATATCGAGTAGCAATTATGCACAACACTTAACATCCAATCAATCCAGGATATAAGTATACATATACATCATTCAAACTCATCTCTAAATCATCAATCAAGACATCATAACACATATATCAAACATGCACTATGAAGCTACTCAAACTTAAATGACTACCTCCCTTTACCTCACAAAAGAAGTTCAATGCAAACTCGATCGGTTCTCGGCTCCGGCTCCGGTTCCGTTCGCGTCGCCTAAAACAATCAAACATAATTCAATTCAAACAACAAATCAACATCAATTTATAACATAAGAACACAAGTTTTCCTTCCCCTAAAAGGTATAGGGTTCGGCCATGAAAGGTAAAAACGGTTAGGGATCTCATTTGGTTCCAAATTTTTGGATGGTTGGTTCATGAACTTAGCTAACACCATTTCAAGTCCTATGACTCAAAAATGTGAAACATAACTCATGGATTTTCCCCATGAAGCTCTCGGCCATATAGGGCAATTTAGGCTAGGAATTGATTTGGTTTTCCATCACTTGGATTCAAGGACACTAGGAAAGCTAAGGATGGAATCAAGAGTTAGAAATCAAAAATTTGATGAAAAACACTATTCATCATCACTCTTAGGTTTCGGCCACTTTGGGGTTTTAGGGCTAGGATGAGACTTGGATCATGAGCTCTTGGGTTTAGATAGAGGGTGATGAGGTGAGTTCAAAGAACTCGGTTTCACCTCCAAAGGATTTTCCTACAATTTCCTATGGATTTTCAAAGTTTTGGATCTAAGAATGAGTTTCATGAAAATGGAGTTTTGATCTTGATATTGAAAGAGATTCAAGAAGATATGAGACCATAGAAGTGATCTTACCTTAAAATGGATGAAGATTGGTCAAGAAATCAAGTGATTTCAACAAGCTTTCAAGGTTTTCTCAAGGATTCAATGGAGGTTTTCATGGAGGAAGAAGATGAACTGTTCTTGGCTCTTCAAGAGGGGCTGGCTGCGTGATAAAGGGGCTGTGAAAGGGCTGGTCAGCCTTCTAAAAGGTTCATTAAGGGTAAAAAGGTCATTTGGTTCAAAGGGTAAAATGGTAAAAGGTGAAAAGACTTACGTTAGGGGTATTTTGGTAATTTCGCGTCTTGAAATTCCCGATCGTCATGACGACTCTGGCATGCTCTCCCAAGTGAGTTGACATGATGCGATATCAATATTATCCATTGTCGGGTCCTGGTAAGTCCATACGCGGCTCCGTTCTCCACCCGATTGAAGATTTCGCTCGAACGGAGGTCAGGAAATGATTTTTTTGAAATTTTTGCGAAATTTAACCAAAACGTAGAGAATCGAATTCTAAGACTTACTGTCTCGTTCACGGGTCCATCTGAGGTCTTTTGAGCAGTAAAATCATACTGTCAGTGTAAAAACGCAGACCGGACTCCGTTTGAGTTTTCGACTCAAAACTTAATCGTAGCTTCCTACGATATCGCTGAGCATGACTAAGGTCTCGGAATATTTTATTTCCATTCCTAAGACCTTGAATAAAATATAAGTTTATAAATACTGATTAATTAGGAAAACTCGAAAATCGGGGTGTTACATTACTACCCCTCTAAAAAAAATTTCGTCCTCGAAATTTCGCAACTCAAAACTTGACTGGGTCCCCTTGATCACCAGGTTCCACATCTCATGCACCACACCATACTTTAACAGAAAGCCTAACTCTTCTCTTCTATCCTGCTGACTGAGTCTTTGTAGTTAAAGTAGTACACTTACTCCCAACTAATCCTTCAAAGATCGAGACGTCTTATTGCTCATCCACTTGAGTTGAGGGTAATCATTTGAACTTGGTCGCTACTCGGTTCTCGAAGATTACGGAAGAAATTTTTCGACAGAAGAAATTTTATTGGTCTTACTCTCACGGGAAAGTATATTGAAGGATTTTATCTCTCGGAAATGATTACAGGAATATCCAGTATGTAAAAAGATTCTTCAGTAGGTTCGTGAGTGTAAAAATGCATAGCTAATACATGTTTACAACCATGACTCTAATAAAGTCCCTTCTTTCATAAGAATTCTCCAACGAATCAGGGAATCAAAAGATAAACAGTCTGGCAAAAATCGCAGACTGGATCACAGTTACCAACAGTAAAAGTGATTCGACTAAGTTTCATCAAGAAACTTTCAGTATCAGGAATTTGTATGGGTTACAACTCAAGTAATAGTCATAACAAATCTTTCGATAGAACGACATGAAAGTGTTTAGGCCAAAGGTTACTTTTAAACCAATCCACTCAAATGTCTGATACACTGAGGGTTACGCAGGAGTGTGAGTACAAAGGTTTATCCAGAATCATTTTCCTCATCTCCGGGTTGCTCGGTACACAAACTCGTCCATTGCATCTCAGGATGCCATCAGTTCCCAAACTGAACTCTGTAGCTTTTTCTTGTCCAAGTAACTCCTTTTTCTCTTGGAGATACTCATCAGTTACTTGTTGTTCGCGGATCGTGTCCATCAGTCCACTAGATACCTTGATCATTCCCAATCTAATCTTCTCATTGTTCACTTCCACTGCTAGATTGAGATCACGAAACTGTTCTATCAATTCTAGCTCTTTAACCATCATTGCAGAGATGTGTAGGGTCTTCCGACTCAGAGCGTCTGCAACGACATTTGCTCTCCCAGGGTGGTACAGCAAAGTGAAGTCGTAGTCTTTAAGAAACTCCATCCAACGTTTCTGCCTCATGTTATGTTCCTTCTGATCAAACAGGTACTTCAAACTTTTGTGGTCACGGAAGACATCGAACTTAGATCCATATAAGTAGTGTCTCCAGATCTTTAGTGCAAAAACCACAGCAGCTAACTCAAGGTCGTGCGTCGGGTAATTCCTCTCATGAGTCTTCAACTGGCGTGAAGCATACGCTACAACCTTCCGATGTTGCATAAGCACACATCCTAAACCTTGATGCGAAGCATCACAGTACACTTCGTACGGTTCGTCTGGCTGAGGTAGTACTAACACTGGTAAGGTTGTCAAACGTTCCTTCATCGTCTGAAAACTTTCCTCACACTTGTCAGTCCACATAAACGGTTGGTCCTTCCTCGAAAGTTGAGTCAACGGCGCAACAATCTTCGAAAATCCTTCGATGAACCTTCTGTAATAACCAGCTAGTCCAACGAAACTGCGGATTTTTGTCACAGTCTTAGGTCTCTCCCACAGAAGTACTGCTTCTACTTTCGTAGGATCGACGGCAATTCCTTCCTTCGAAATCACATGTCCTAAGAATTTGACTTCATCCAGCCAAAATTCACACTTGGGTAGCTTTGCGTACAACTTCTCCTTGTGAAGGATCTGCAAAACTTGTCGTAGGTGTTCCTCTTGCTCCTCAGAACTTTTTGAGTAGATGAGAATATCATCGATAAACACGACAACAAACTGATCCAAAAACGGACGGAAAATCCTGTTCATATAGTCCATGAAGATAGCAGGCACGTTCGTCACTCCGAAAGGCATCACGAGGTACTCATAGTGACCATAACGAGTCCTGAAAGCAGTCTTGGGTACGTCCTCGTTCTTTACTCTGATCTGGTGATAACCGGATCTTAGATCGATCTTTGAAAAGACAGCGGCTCCTTGAAGTTGATCCATCAAGTCATCTATGTGGGGTAGAGGATACTTGTTCTTGATCGTTATCTTGTTGAGTTGACGATAATCCACAGCCTTGAACTCCCGTCCTTCTTCTTTACCAACAACACTGGTGCTCCCCACGGGGACACACTTGGCCTCACAAACCGCTTGGACATCAAATCCTCTAGTTGAGTCTTCAACTCGGCTAACTCCGTAGGTGACATCCTATAAGGAGCTATAGAGATCGGACCGTATCCTGGAACTAAGTCGATCGCAAACTCGATGTCCCTCACAGGTGGCAAACCTGGTACGTCCTCTGGAAAAACTTCTGGAAAATCTTTCACAACCGGCACATCGCTCAAGACAACGTCCCTCTCGATTTCTAAACAGGATAGAAGCATGTATCCCTGATCTCCTTCTTTCAAAGAAGCTCTTACTTGGTTGGCAGTTATAAATCCAGAAATCTCAGGTCAGGAAAAACTAAGGTTCTATGTGCACAGTCTAAAAGGATATGGTTGGAAGATAACCAATCCATGCCTAGGATCACATCCAATTGAGTCAAAGGCAAACATATTAAGTCAACAAGAAAGTTCCTACCATGAACAATAATAGGACAGTTCAAACATACTGTATTAACAGTAGCAGGCATAGCAGTTGGAGTTATGACAATCAAATCAAAAGACAGCGAAGAAACAGGCAACTCTAATTGTCTCACACAATTCAAAGAGATAAACGAATGTGTTGCACCCGAATCGAATAGTACAGTTAGGAGATTACTAGCTATGATGCAACTACCTTGTATGCGATCATCAGATTTGGAGGCATCAGCGCCACTCATGGTATAAACCCTTCCCCTCGCTGTGGGTCTAGCAGTTCGAACATTGTTGACAGTCGGCTTGGTTTTTGGTGTAGGGCACTCCCTCATGAAATGTCCTATCTTCCCGCATCGGAAACATAGAACTCCTTCCAGCTCGCAGTTGTTAGCTTGATGTCCGTGTTTCCCACATTTGAAACATCTCCGGATTTGGCCTTGGTTCCGGTCATTTCCACTCCCTCCACTGTAAGTAGAAGCGACAGAACGATAAGGTTGATGTTTCTGACCATTCCCTTGAGGTCGGGAATATGGCTTCGTCTGGGACTGCTTCCCTTTCTGGTTCTGGTACTGGTTTGGGTTCCTGGACCTAGACGGCCCTCCTACAGTACTCTTGTTCTCCCTTCCTCGTCTGAAGGTACGGATCTCCAGCGGTAACACTGACTCCTTGATCTCGAAGTGCAGACCTCCTTCAAATCTCTCGCACTTCCAGTCCCCCTGAAACTGCGGTGGATTATGAGCAACAAGATCAACTCTTTGTTGGTTCTGTTGATTCTGTTGAGCCATCGTAGCTGTCTGTTGAGCAACAGCAGCCGCCATATCAGCCATGGCCTGGATAGCTCGATTCATGTTGTTACCATCAGCATTGTTGTCAGCAGTGCCTCGACCTCCACCACGACCACCTCTAAGATTCATGTCTCCCTACAAGGCAACCCAAAACATAACTTAATAAGGAAACATAAATCAAAACTAGTGTGTCAACACACATTGCTTCAACAGAGAAGCAATTCAAACAAGGGTCTCAGAGATCACACAACATAAACATAACAGACTCACTTCCCAAGGATTCCCGAAAGACTCGACCAGCTCTGATACCACTAATGTAACACCCCCCTCGCGGGTGCTACATACACGGACTCTAATGCGGAATAAAACAAGAAAATAAAACGCTGGTTGCTTTCGGAAAATACTTTAATTAAGTAGCTACGTTCGAAAACGCGGTTCTAAAAATTTTCTGCATGCATAGGCAAACAACTCCAGACGGAGGAATAAATTTCATATCACACATTGATATTCACTGTTCATAAAACATAAACATAACGTAAAACCTGGTTTAATATATATATATATCATATTACAGACTTAGAAAGTAATTGCGACATATATGCGACATATATGCAGTAATAAAATATAAGCCTGCTCAAAAACAAAAGACTCCTAAGCTGGTCGGCTAAAAGTAGCCATTGGGGTACAACCCAACGTCGGCTCCTTCAAAAGTTTCCATCGTCCGAGCCCTCACGTCTCTGCGGGGACCTATGACCAACATCTGTACATGTGTTCCAAAAACACAACAAGGTGTCCAACATGTACAGGCAAAGGTGAGATACTCAAATAAAGTTATCACGATAGCCGCACAAGCGACAAACAGCAGTATAAACATCCACAGATGAATACAGTTATATGAACAGTTATTTATATAATACAGTACAACATCCCAAACACTATCATCAGTTATAATAATGCATGAGACTTCAATATCATCTTTCTAATTCATGTACTCCGGAGATTCTAACTTCCCAACATCGAGCGATAGGCCGTAGTAACACCCGTAACACAATTGTTCTCATGAGTCGGCCTCTCTATTTAGGTCCGAACTCCAATTGTTCCAGGGTACCACGTCATAACCGTATCCTGAATACGCCAGTCTCTGATCGAGTTCATTCGTGTTTGGCAGCCGATTTACCACGGCACGGGGTTGCTACGCCACCGGCCACTTGTGGGATCTCGAACACAGAATGCCCCTATAGACCTAGTGGTCTTGACTGATTTTATTCTCAACTACTAGAGTTGTAGCTCGGTTTCAAATGGCACGTCTGTCGGTTCATGTATGTTCACAGAAGGTTTTCTGTTTTCTTTGCGTTCATTCTTTCAAATGTCGAGACATAAAGTCCACGACTCGTTTCAAAAAGGCATTAAGCCCACTCAAATCCAAAAACACAGGACATGAAGTCCAAGTGCTCAATCCACAAAACACTAGCCCCGACGTCTCGGCCACTAGGTTCGGGTTCGTCTCAAATGTTCATCATTTTTCTTTTGGTTTCATTTTCTCAAAACACTTTGGAAAACAAAACATACTTTGGTTTTCTTGAAACAAAACATCCTTTTTGATCAAGAGAACATTTTTCCGTGAAAAACACCTTTCTTGAAAACAAAAACCGCTTTCTAAGGTTTCACGTCTTTTTAAAACGCTTTTCCGAAATAAAACATGATTTGCACGACTTTTCACAAAACCACTTTTTACTTTTCAAAAGAAAATACTTTTCAACAAGAAAGACAACTTTTCTTGAAAAAGCAACACGTTTTCCCAAAAATCACTTTTTAATTTCAAACACGGTTTTCAAAACATAGATTTAGGATTTCGAGTCTTTTAACAATTATCGAGACATAGCCAGTCCTATGCTCATCCAGGATATAAATATATGTATAGATATATATCAACAATCTAATATCACAATGATATCACTCAAGGCATCCATGCCACAGTTATATCGAGTAGCAATTATGCACAACACTTAACATCCAATCAATCCAGGATATAAGTATACATATACATCATTCAAACTCATCTCTAAATCATCAATCAAGACATCATAACACATATATCAAACATGCACTATGAAGCTACTCAAACTTAAATGACTACCTCCCTTTACCTCACAAAAGAAGTTCAATGCAAACTCGATCGGTTCTCGGCTCCGGCTCCGGTTCCGTTCGCGTCGCCTAAAACAATCAAACATAATTCAATTCAAACAACAAATCAACATCAATTTATAACATAAGAACACAAGTTTTCCTTCCCCTAAAAGGTATAGGGTTCGGCCATGAAAGGTAAAAACGGTTAGGGATCTCATTTGGTTCCAAATTTTTGGATGGTTGGTTCATGAACTTAGCTAACACCATTTCAAGTCCTATGACTCAAAAATGTGAAACATAACTCATGGATTTTCCCCATGAAGCTCTCGGCCATATAGGGCAATTTAGGCTAGGAATTGATTTGGTTTTCCATCACTTGGATTCAAGGACACTAGGAAAGCTAAGGATGGAATCAAGAGTTAGAAATCAAAAATTTGATGAAAAACACTATTCATCATCACTCTTAGGTTTCGGCCACTTTGGGGTTTTAGGGCTAGGATGAGACTTGGATCATGAGCTCTTGGGTTTAGATAGAGGGTGATGAGGTGAGTTCAAAGAACTCGGTTTCACCTCCAAAGGATTTTCCTACAATTTCCTATGGATTTTCAAAGTTTTGGATCTAAGAATGAGTTTCATGAAAATGGAGTTTTGATCTTGATATTGAAAGAGATTCAAGAAGATATGAGACCATAGAAGTGATCTTACCTTAAAATGGATGAAGATTGGTCAAGAAATCAAGTGATTTCAACAAGCTTTCAAGGTTTTCTCAAGGATTCAATGGAGGTTTTCATGGAGGAAGAAGATGAACTGTTCTTGGCTCTTCAAGAGGGGCTGGCTGCGTGATAAAGGGGCTGTGAAAGGGCTGGTCAGCCTTCTAAAAGGTTCATTAAGGGTAAAAAGGTCATTTGGTTCAAAGGGTAAAATGGTAAAAGGTGAAAAGACTTACGTTAGGGGTATTTTGGTAATTTCGCGTCTTGAAATTCCCGATCGTCATGACGACTCTGGCATGCTCTCCCAAGTGAGTTGACATGATGCGATATCAATATTATCCATTGTCGGGTCCTGGTAAGTCCATACGCGGCTCCGTTCTCCACCCGATTGAAGATTTCGCTCGAACGGAGGTCAGGAAATGATTTTTTTGAAATTTTTGCGAAATTTAACCAAAACGTAGAGAATCGAATTCTAAGACTTACTGTCTCGTTCACGGGTCCATCTGAGGTCTTTTGATCAGTAAAATCATACTGTCAGTGTAAAAACGCAGACCGGACTCCGTATGAGTTTTCGACTCAAAACTTAATCGTAGCTTCCTACGATATCGCTGAGCATGACTATGGTCTCGGAATATTTTATTTCCATTCCTAAGACCTTGAATAAAATATAAGTTTATAAATACTGATTAATTAGGAAAACTCGAAAATCGGGGTGTTACAAATGGCAACCAGAAAATAATGCAAATAAGCAGTTATAGACATACAATATTTCCCAGAAGGAAATAAAAAGAAGAGTAGTAACATCCCAACCCTCGGTTTCGTTACGTGAAACAGATTCGCTACGCGAACCAGAGAGTCTGCCTGAGAAGAAGGGAACAGCTCCTCGGACTCGCGACGCGAACGCTCCTTCGCCTCGCGATCCAGGAAGCCACATCACTCTCGGCCTCGCGACGCGAAAGTTCATTCGCCTCGCGATAAGAAAACATACCCTCTGCTTCGCGACGCGAAATACAGTTCGCTACGCGATGCAGGGGACCTGCCCAAGAGGAAACACCACTCCTCTGCCTCGCGTCGCGAATCCCGTTCGCCACGCGATGCAGAGAACACATCTAGAAAGCTTCTCTGCTTCGCGACGCGAAATACATTTCGCTTCGCGAATCAGAGACCATGCACTCCACTCCTCTGTCTCGCGACGCGAACTCAATTCGCCACGCGACGCAGAGGACATACCTGAGAAACAGAGCACCATTTCTCTGGCTCGCGACGCGAATTTAGGTTCGCTACGCGATCCAGAGAACATGCAACTCCCCTCCTCTGCCTCGCGACGCGAAATCCGTTTCGCTACGCGACGCAGAGAACATACCCGAGAAACGCGACGCGACTTCCTATTCGCTACGCGAGACAGAGAACATGCCCTAAGAAACTTCTCGGGCTCACGACGCGAATCACTTTCGCCTCGCGAATACAGAGATCACACAACAGCAAACACAACAGACCTATTCCCCAAGGATTCCCGAAAGACTCGACCAGCTCTGATACCACTAATGTGACACCCTCAAACCCAGTGCCACTTTGATAACTCAACACTCTTAATGAAACGATAAATAAAATTACGCTGGTTTTACTTTCGGAAAATATATCTTTTGTATAAGCAGATTCTGGAAAATCGTGACAAAAATTTTCTTATTAATACATATAGGCACCACTCCAGTTAACACAGAACTACTCATATACAATAATTAGAACAAGGTATATATATACATATATATGATGGACAACAAGTCCCTTTACAAAAGAACGAATGATTACTAAACTTCTAAAAAGCTATAAAACTAGGCAGCGACAGTCTGGAACCATATCTCTAAAACCTATGGCCATCAGTAGCCGTTAACAGACTACCCAAAAACCGCTGCCTCAAAAAAAGGGTCTACACCCTAAGCTGGTCCGACTAATGGAAGCCATTGGACAATCCCCCGGAGGGAGGTCCAATGCTGGAACCAGGGGAAGAACTCTGGGAACCTACATTCCCGTTGCCCTGTGGATGGGGATCGCAAGCATCCGAAAGATGATCCTCCGGGTCCTCCTGAGGATCCTCCTCAGGGTCTTCCTCCTCCTCCTCCTCCCCCACATCCTCCACGACATGCTCGCCCGCTACCAAGACAAAAGGCGGGGGAGGCGTCTGGGGTAGTTGTTGCTGCGGGGACTGTGCAGCGGGGGCGACCGACTCGATCACACCCTGCTCCATAAGGGCCTGCAACATCAACCCGATGGGAGGGAGAGGCACCTGGATGGTCTCCACTGTCCGAGTACTCTTCCGCGGTCCCGTCTCAGTCGTTCCGCTTACGGTGCAAACCGGTCCAGTGTACGCCGCACTTTCCACCCCTGGGTGGATAACCCACGCGGCTGGGTCCATCCTCCGATCAAAAGCTAGGACGCGCATCCCGGAGTGCGCTAGGTGATCCGACGCCGGCTCCATCTGTAAATACGATACAATATATATACGAATGGACAACCCGTCCAAAAACATGCAAGGGTGAGAAACCAATATATGAATCCATAAACAACAACTATATGCCCAATCCACATAAAAGACTCATATACTGTAACTCACTCAAATCATCATATAACATGGCATATATCATCAAGTACAAATGGCAGTAAATGCACAAGGGCTTCGTACCCCACAATCAACGTTATCTCCTAAACGTATGCATGGCACTTCCATATATCTCAACTAATATTCACACTAGATTTCTAGATTTCCGGAAATCCCATCACCATTCGCAATGAGCTGATCAGGCTCTAGAGATTTACACCAATATTTGGCCCAAAAACGAGTACTTTGAATCCCATGACACTACGCGATTCTCACATGGGGGCGCAATCAGAAGTACTCCACAAGAATACGGTCATACTGCATTGTCCAACTCAAGGCACAATACGTTCCCAGAACACGTATGACACCATTGTCCATCAAGGCACAATGTTATGACAGATAAGTCATCTCAGGTTCTCCTTGCTTATCAAGGTCCCCCGTATCACGGCACGTCTGCCCCGCATTTAATGCATGAGAAACCTATCTAGTTTCCGATAATTGATCTTTGTCGCATCAATGTTTCTTCGTTGTAGCATCGATGCTAACAACCACCATAATGTCTTAGACTCTTTAAGCCTCAAAACACATTTTCTCAAAAGAGGACACTTAGTCCAAAACAACTCAAATCCCAACATCCCTAACCGATGCACCAGTCAAGGACGCCGGATTCAAGATCATAAAACATCCTCAAGCTTACAGGACCACAAAGATTGTCCTTAAGCCGATAGGACCACAACTAACACGGATCCTTGATCCACGTGTTCTGCAAAACCCTAGAACCCCGACGTCTCGGTTTCTAGTTTCTAAGCTTTAAGCTTTAAAACCACTTTCCTTGAAAACTCGAAAACCAAAAACCCAAAATCTCCGATACTTACACAAAGTCATCGGGATCGGTTTTCCATAAAACAAAACTTGGTCCAGAGACCATTTCTTTTTCTTTCGTTGTTTTTCGGTAAAATACGAACTTAAAACAAAACTTGCACAAACTCATTTTTTCTTGAATAAACTCAGTATGACTTTGGAAACCACATTTCTCAAAAGGGTTAACTTATCAAATTAAGACATATTGAAGGTTTCTAATGTCCTATTTGCTTTTAAACTTCACTTCTTCTTATCAAAACACATTTTCAGGCTTTTAAAGCTTTTTAGTTACACGATGTCGGATCCTAATCAAAATTAGGTCCTCTAATGCCTAAATCCCACAGCAGGGCACACATTACATCCATATAACCATTCAGCAAGTATAACATGCATTCAACTATATCAACAGTTACATCAATACATCAGCACATCAATGCATATTCCAATCAACAGCAGTCAATCAAGCAGTCAATCAAGAAATTAACTAACATCATGATATAACTATTAATACAGTACAAACACCGATGCAGCACATAGCTGTCGGAAATGGAATTCCTCAGGTTTATCCCCTTACCTCTTGTAGCTTCCAGCTCAACTCGGAACACCCGATCAACTTGTTTCTCTTCCCAACACGCTGCCGATCACTACATACACGTAAAACATATCGGCATTAACTTACAAAACAAAGATTTCTCCTAATGCACCACCCCTAGGGTTCGGCCCTATTACACTAAAAATAGCTAGGGAGCTCCAAAATTTCTCATTTTCTGGATAACACCCTAACTAAGTGTGACAGCCCTAGATATCAGATCAGATCATCAAAAACCAACCAAAACCCTACCCTACACCCATAGGGGGGTTTCGGCCCCTACCTAGAAAACATAGTTAGAGGGATTTCTTGGCTCTAAGCTCTTGGATCATACAAGTATGTCATGAACCTAGGCCATAGAAACTGGTTTGGTACAGATACGATTTTCCTACAATTTTTCACGGATTTTCAAAGATTTTAGGGACAAAACCCTAACATCCTTGATCATGAAAATATGAGGAGAGAAAGGAGAGATTGAGAGAGATAGAGTTGAACTACTACCTCTTATGAAGCTTTCCTCCAAGATTGGTGAAGGTTGCTTCAAGAAAAGCTCAAAACCCAAGCTTCAAAAGAGTTCTAATGGAGGGGAAATGAGAAATGAGAGGAGGAAGAAGATGAGGTAATTTGGGGGAGGGGGGCTGCCGAAAATGAGAGAAGAAAAGTGAGAGGTTGAGAGTAAAAGTGGTTAGATATTTAGGGTTTATTAGTTTAATAATAGGAAAGGTAAATTGGTAATAAAATTAACCAAGGGCAATTTGGTCAATTCACATCCCGATATTTGGAATCGTCCCGACACTCGTATGAATTCCTCAAATAACTTGATAAAATTTTGGTATGAAAAACATCTGATCGTGGGTCTCGAAAAACCCTAAGACAGCTCGAAACGTCTCCTCGATCGATTATCGGCCCGAATATAAAATATTATTTATATTTTGGACGTCAGGACACATTTTAGGAAAAAGATAGAGGAATGTATTCTAAGACTAATGGTTTCGTTCGTTAGTCCAGATTAGGTCGTGATAGTAGAAAACACTATCATCTGAAAAACGTAGATCGATTTTCGTTTGAGTTTTCGGCCCAAAACTTAACCGAAGGCTCCTATGATTTTATGAAACAAGACTATGATCTTAGTTTTCCCAAAATCATTTTCTAAAACACAGATAAAAATATAAACTCATTAATTGAGTTTATCGTCCTTAGAAAGCACGAAAAATCGGGGTGTTACAGTTCCCACGAGGATTTAAATGTTTTGAATACAAATTTTAAATTTACTTTTTCTCTTTAGCTTAATAAAATAAAGATTGATTGACAACTTGTAAATAAATGGAGTGATGAGGTATCAGAATAGTAAGTAAAAAACGCAAGGAAGTAATAAAAGCAAAAGTTGGATGTTTTAAAACAGAGATAAAAAAAGCTAGGATTCTAATCCTTTGTAATCTTAACTTCAGGGTAATTTATGCTTCAGGATGCTACAGCACTTAGTCCAGGAATTACGGTTTGCTTTCCAGCAGTAGAACTGAGTTCATTAAAAGCTTCTTATTCCTAAGTTCAAATTAATTTCCCTCAGCTATCAATTAAGTACATCCAGCTACTTAAAGATATGAAGGCTATTCCTAGCTCATTCAACACAATTAATTTTCCAATTAATAGCTCTATCTTTATTTTCTAATCAAGTCCACTAACTTGGTTTTTCCAAACTTAGTTAGCTAGTAAATCAGGTCAGTTGATCAGGCTAATCTGACATTAAACATAAAATCAGAATAGAAGAAATTGAATATCATCCATAACATTGAATTACTCTTCAGTATAATTACAAATTCATAGAATCCTAGCTAAAGGAAATTAGCTCATAATGAGCTTGAAGACAAAACAAGCTAAAGGAAGGGAAAAGAAAGGCATAAAGCGTAAAAAAAAAAAAAATCAAATTACAGAGGGGACAATAGAGATGACAGCTGGCTGCAATCGTACCCAGCTGTCCCAAAGGATGCTGACCCCTCACTATTTATTGTAGTGCTCCCCAAATAGGTTTTCCTCCTTTCTCTCTCATGCACTTTTGGGATTTTACAGAATGCAATAATAATAAAATAATCCTTGGCCCAAATCCCAAGTACATCCAGCTAAAGTCTGCATTTCTCTTTCTTCGTTTGGGTCAGCGCTGCAGGTTCTTTGCTCTGTTGTGAAGGTGTGCTGAGCTGGCAACTCTTTAGTCTTGTAGTGATTCTGGTCTCAGAAGCTGCAGCATTCCATAGCAATTCCAGATCAGCTCTTTTCAACTCACATACATGATTTCCTGCTCAACACTTCAACATCTTCGTAGTTATCAAATTACAAAATTAATAACCTTTTCAGCATTTGAACAATTCTTTCAACTATCATTTCATCCAATCAAAACTTGACTTTAATTCTCAAAATTACTTAAAACAAGAACACTGATTTAGTTAAAAAAAAATAGTAATAACTCTAATTTCTAAGAGTTATCACCGTGCTATTCATAATTCTGGAATTTGTATGTTTGCACTGAGCACGACCATGCTCCCTGTTAGCAAGGCCGTGCCATTTGAATTTCTGGAAAATTATTTTAAGCACGGTCGTGCTCCTTGTTAGCAAGGCCGTGCTCAACTTAGAACTATTGAATGTGTATTTTTTATCTTGGAATTCAATCCCTATGTCTTGTGCCTATGTCATTATGATCATTGTATATATTCTTCACATTATCATGATTATTTTTTACACTAATGCTAGATTTTTAGCTTATACAGGACTATGGCACCAAAGCGTAGCCGCACAGAGCATGGTGGATCATCCCGAACTCTCAGGAACGAGCTACTTACATTCAACGATGTGGACCACGAGATGAGGTTCACCCAGCTGGGCTCCTTTGATATCATGGCCCAAAAAAATCTAAATATGGACGTCCTAGCAACATATGGACTCGTGCCCGGGTCAACCACCTGCTGCAGAACATTGGGTCGGAGTGAGTATCTGCTATCAGATGCCCAGCCTACCGGGAGCCCACTTTGGAGTTCCTCTCCACCTGTCGCTACTTTGACTTTGAGGTTGAGGGGGGAGCTCAGAGTTTCTTTTCAGCTAAATGGCCGAGTAAGGGGATGACATTGGCGGACTTTGATGTCCGCCTCGGCTTCGAGACTGTAACATCCTCAATTTTCATCACCTCAATTAATGTATGGATATATATGTGCTTTGTTGGATAAGTATTTTATGCTTGGAAGTATGCTTAGAAGGTGTGTTAAGAAGTAGGCTTGAATTGGCTAAGAGAAGCATGAAAAACAAGTGATCCAGAGTAGAACGCTCAAGCGTGGACAATGAGAATGCTCAAGCATGCTAAAGCTCTAGCGTGGAGCAGGGTGGACGCTCAAGCATGACCACTCTGACCAGTTGACTGGCAGTGATGGGATGTAAAGCGACACATGATGGGCGGTGCCTTGACGGTGAGGAAACGTCAACGCTCAAGCGTGGGAGAAACTAACGCATAAGGCTGGAATGCTAAAGCATGGGGAATTCCAACGCTAAAGTGTGGACAGTGGACCCTTTTCCTATATATAGTTCTTCATTTTCACTTGGATGGGAGTTTTGCCATTTCACTCTAACAGAGAAAGCACGAGAATAAAAAAGGCTGAGGAGGTTGGAGCTTTCATTCTGAGTTGTGATCCATTCGTTGATCCGATTGCAGTTCCGTTGGTGTTTTCGTGATCAACTCGACTTCTACTTCGATTCTACCGGATTACTTCTGTGATTCATGAAAGGGCGAGTTTTTGAGTTGCATTTGGAACCCTTTGGAGGACTTGGTCTGCAGCTATAAAGGGAGCTTGGAGAGCTCAATGTGTTTGTGGTACTCGTGGAATCGAGGGTCAGGGCTGTATGTGGATAAGAGAGTGTATTGGAACGAATTACCAGGTGAGGAGGAAGAAACCTCAAATATCTGGGAATCGTAGGCATAGTGTATAATCGTTGACATGTGCAGGGCTCCTCAAACCCTACTAGTGGCTGAGTAACCGCCAATACCTAACTCACATTAGGGACTACTGGATTGTGGTACTAATGCAGTTTTTGGCATTGGGGGTTTATCACCGTTAGGATAGATCTATGATATATGTTGATTGAGGATGTGTGCTTATATGCATTAATTGATAACATGCTGAAATGATGTCGTATATGATAATCTGCTGGATGAGATGCTTGTTGTGATAGTATGTTTAGTTGCTACCTTGATATGCCTGCAATGATGATATGCCGCATGCTATGACTTGTTGATATGATTGTTATTCTCATGATCTTGGCTGAATCTGGAGATGACTGGTGTGTTGTTAGAGTAGTAGAATAATTGATGGTATTTGACTAGTAGAATAAGGAAGTTGATCTCACAGTTAAAGGTGACTCTCATAGTTGGAGAGTGACATCCTCGTAGTTGGAGGATGTGGACCTTGAGACGTTGATTAATCTGTTGTTAAGACGTTGTCGAGATGATGGGTGCATAATCATAGCATTTGCATTATTGTGGTGAAAAGCCGTGTGTAAAACTGCAACAACAGTTTGAATGGTTGTCACACGAGGTTGGTGTTCGAGGTGGACACTTCGGGCGACCAAGATGGCTGAACTCACAGTTGGAGGGATGCAGGTGCTTTTTCGCAGTTGGAGAAATTCTTGGGTCTTCTCACAGTTGGAGGGACTCGGGGAGGCAGTGCCCCTCACAGTTGGAGGAACCACTGTTGCACTGTCTTGGAAACTCAGGAAGCGGTTACCTGAACGTCCGACTCAATGTCCTCGCAGTTGGAGAAGCCATTCTTACCTGGTGAACATCCACCCTCTCGGTTGGAGATTGGATTGTCATTCCTCGCAGTTGGAGGTTGACTGTTGTATTCCCATGGTAAGAGTGCACGTTGTAGAATTGGCCAATCATATAGACTCAGTTGTGCATGTAGAGTAAGCGGTGATCCCTAGTTGTGACAGCTTGGAGGTTGACTGTTGTGGTGAACTCGAGAAATGGATGTGTTTGCTGGTTGTGCTTGTTGTTGTGTATGTCGCTGTGTTATATGCTACGTGATCTCCCTTTGCATGATATTGTAGCGTTTCTTACCTCCTGCGCATGCTTCCCTATGTTTTACATGTATGTCGTTTTTCGGGATATGATCCGAAGGAGGAGGTGCTGGTTTGTGGCAGGAAGTGTTGTAGCGGGTGAAGCTAAGTCGAGGTGGGACCCCATCGTGAACAACAAGTTTGACGTTAACGCTTTTCGTGTAGAGAGAAAAACCTCAGAGGTATCGTTGAGTCTCTTGTGAGTTTGTACCACGGCCAATGGGGCATTTGTTTTTATTGTTGCTGTTGTGTTTACGCTAAGGCTTTTAGGCGGAACTCTAATGTGTAATAATGGTTTGTCTGCTTAAGTTTCTATTAAGGCTTATCTATATGTTTTTGGTATCAGTTAAGAAGTTTAAGTTTTTGGGGCATCACATTAGGTGGTATCAGAGCAGTTCGGTTCTATCCGAACTGTGAGGTTGTGGTGTTGTTATTGGCCATGTCTAGTTGAACCCGCCCAGGGTATTGACTATGTTTAGAAGTTGGGTTAAAATGTTCAATCTGCGAGTTGTCGATTGCTTCTAGGTGGAGAAGCAATGATAACTGTCTCGACTATTCATAAGATTGGTATTTACATGTTGGCTATGTTATACGTCTTATGAATATGAGTTAACGGTTGCTTTTTCCTAGAAGCAATGGTTCGAAGGACTCGCAGTGAAGGAAATGATAGAAATGAGGATGCTGGTATCGAGATCAATGGACCTCCTAGGACTGAAGGAGGAGATTCTGAAGTTATGAACACTTTGAGGGACATGGCGATAGCTATGTTGCAGCAGTCGCAACAGAATATGCAACTGATGCAACTACAACAAGAATTTCTGCTGAGGGCACAGAATCAGGGAAGAGAAGAAGGAGTAGTAGATGCAGGATTGGTTGCATTCATGAAAGGAAAGCCACCTCAATTTCATGGAGAATACAATCCAGAAGGAACAGAGCTGTGGATCCAAGAGATAGAGAAGATCTTTATGGCTATGCGTTGTAGGGAAGACCGGAAAGTCACCTATGCATCTTTCATGCTAGTTGGAGGTGCAGAGTCCTGGTGGAAGAATCAACAGAAAATGCTGCAGATGGAAAGGAGAATGATCATATGGGAACTATTCAGAACTAGTTTCATGAAGAAATATTTCCCTGAAACCCTTCGGCATGAGAAGGAAAAAGAATTCCTCAGTTTGAAGCAAAGGAACCTATCGGTTGGCGAGTATGCGATGAAGTTTGAGTCCTTACTCAAGTTTTCAAAGTTCTATCAAGTTCGTCCGGATGAGGACTGGATCTGCAGAAGGTTTGAAGATGGGTTAAAACATGAGCTGCAAAGGGCGGTGCTACCTTTGGGAATTTTCAGGTTCCCAAAGATGCTTCAAAGATGTGTTGCTGTGGAAAATATCGATAAGCGGATGGAAGCTCATCAACAGAAGAAGGATAAAGGAATAATGAGAAACTATCATAGGGAAAGAGAGGAGAAGCCTCAACCAGAGAAAAAGCCGTATGATCGTCCTAGGCAGCAAGCTGTGACAACTAGAGACGAAGGGCAGAGAAGGGTCCGATGTTTTAGATGTGGAGGACCACACTTGTTCAGGGACTATCGGGTAAGAGACTCAGTGTGTTTCCGATGTTGGGAAGTCAGGGCACATAGCTTGGGAATGCAGACAGAGAGCAACAACGAGACCTAATGCTAGTGAAGAACAAGAAGAAATGACTAAGAGATTTCCAACAACAAGACGCGTGTTCAAGATACGACGAGATGTAACGTCCCAGCCATGAATGAAAAATGCAAGTTTAACTTTTGGAAACAGTTGGTAACATCCTTTTAGGGTGATCTTTTGTTTTTATGTACTGAAATAACTATAGTGGTTTTGGAAAGTTAAGTGTAATGATTGTATCGCTGTCTGTGTAAGTACCTTAAACTAATGCAACAAGTTCATGTTTTAATGAAGTTTTGTACCGTATGGTTGCTCAATCATGGATGAGGGTAGTGTATTCTGTACACCTACCTACTGCCAAATTTCGAGGACGAAATTCTTTTAAGGGGGTGGTAATGTAACATCCTCTCAGTTGGAGGATGTGGACCTTGAGACGTTGATTAATCTATTATTAAGACGTTGTTGAGATGATGGATGCATAATCATAGCATTTGCATTATTGTGGTGAAAAGCCATGTATCCAACTGCAACAACAGTTTGAATGGTTGTCACACGAGGTTGGTGTTCGAGGTGGACACTCCGGGACAACCAAGATGGCTGAACTCATAGTTGGAGCGATGCAGGTGCTTTCTCGTAGTTGGAGAACTTCTCGAGTCTTCTCATATTTGGAGGGACTCGGGGAGGCAGTGCTCCTCACAGTTGGAGGAACTTCCGTTGCACTGTCTTGAAAACTCAGGAGGCGGTTACCTGAACGTCTGACTCGATGTCCCCGTAGTTGGAGGAGCCATTCTTACCTGGTGAACATCCACCCTCGCAGTTGGAGATTGACTATTATATTCCCATGGTAAAAGTACGCGTTGTAGAATTGGCCAATTATATAGACTCAGTTGTGCATGTAGAGTAAGTGGTGTACCTAGTTGTGATAGCCTGGAGTTGGCTGATGTGGTGAACTCGAGAAATGGATGTGTTTGCTGGTTGTGCTTGTTGTAGTTTATGTTGATGTGTTATATGCTACGTGATCTCCCTTTACATGATATTATAGCTTTATTACCTCCTGTGCGTGCTTCCCTATGCTTTACGTGTATGTCGTTGTTCGGGTCGTGATCCGAAGGTGGAGGTGCTGGTTTGTGGCCAGAAGTGTTGTAGCGGGTGAAGTTGAGTCAAGGTGGGACCTCATCGTGAACAAGTTTGGCGTCAACGCTTCTCGTGTAGAGAGAGAGAGAGACCTCAGAGGTATCGTTGAGTCTCTTGTGAGTTTGTACCACAGCCAATGGGCGTCTCTTTTTATTGTTGCTTTTGTGTTTACGCCATGGCTTCCAGGTGGAACTCTGATGTGTAATAATGGTTTGTCTGCATAATTTTCAATTAAGCCTTATCTGTATGTTTTGGGTATCAGTTAAGAAGTTAAGTTTTTGGGGCGTCACAAAGACGGCGGAGACAGTCCGGTCGAACAGATATCGGGCTGCACTACTGGAGATCCCGTTTGAGTTCTCAGATGGGGCCTTTTAGGCTTTGATCACAGGGGGGCGAGTTGAGCCTTATAACCCCCGCCTGGCGAAGTCCTCCGCTTTCACTGAAATACCCCTTCGAGTGCTTCACCGATGGTTGGTGTAACTTCCCGATTTTCTATAACTCCAATCGAGTTGGCTAATCTCGATTAGAGCTTTGTTTGCTTGAGTGAATTGTTTTGTGTTAGTTTAAGACCTAGTTGGGAGCTTAGAAATTGGCTTGAATACTATTGGGAGTGCCTAAGGTGTAACACGAGAAATATCGGGCTGCACTACTGGAGATCCCGTTTGAGTTCTCAGATGGGGCCTTTTGGGCTTTGATCACAGGGGGCGAGTTGAGCCTTATAACCCCCGCCTGGCGAAGTCCTCCGCTTTCACTGAAATACCCCTTCGAGTGCTTCACCGATGGTTGGTGTAACTTCCCGATTTTCTGTAACTCCAATCGAGTTGGTTAATCTCGATTAGAGCTTTGTTTGCTTGAGTGAATTGTTTTGTGTTAGTTTAAGACCTAGTTGGGAGCTTAGAAATTGGCTTGAATACTATTGGGAGTGCCTAAGGTGTAACACGAGAAACTGGGGAAGTCAAGAGTTTGGAAGACTCTTCCTAGCTAGGCAGCATGCTCAAGAGTGGGAAGGGAGCATGCCTTAGTGTGCCAACGCTCAAGCGTTGGCTGAGACAGCCCCTCCTCGGAGGTTCCATTTAGTAACCCGAACTCATATTCTTAACGTTGCAGCGTAGCGTGATTAAATAAAAATACGAAAAATATTAAAACAACCAACACTGATACCACGACTATATATAACATACATATAAAAGAACTGGCTCCATCAGTAAAGCCTACAACAACTGATACCAATTACAAATCCTCAGAGTATGCAATACATATAAACTGAAAGTATGGCAACAAAGTAAAATACATACGACTTCTTCTCCTGGCCCCAAAAGAACATTTCGCTCAAACCCATGTACTGGCCATAACAAAACTAAGACTGTCTACCCAACCACGACGCTAATGAAGATAATGAGAGCTCCCAACCGAAGCTCTAACGTATACGGTAGTCAAGCCCGTATACACTACTCTTCGCTGAGAGTAGTCAATCTCCCAAAGACGATCATCCTCTGAATAGAGCAACTCCAAGTCTCCCAACGCTGGGATCCGAGGCTCTCCCGCCAGCATCAGGTTCAACAGGTATGCCATCAATCTCCTCTGGCAAATCCTCAACCGGATCTTCTCGTACGATCGAGAATAAATAAAATGCGACATAGAGAAATACGAGGATAAGAAACAGCAATACATCATAAATAGGGAAACAGTTATAAAATAAGCTATATAGATAGCAACATACAACAACACAACAGTGTCAAGCAATCATCTCCCTAAGTTCTTCTCTCTTAGCTACTGTCTCTCACACTCATGCAACTAACGACTATATGGACGCGATCACGATGCGACATCCCTAACAGATCAAGATGTCCCGTTCATCTCTCTGCCACCCCCCGTAATGCAGGGTTCGGCCAACAGCCCGCAGGCTCAACTCGTCTTATGGGTACAACATATTCCCCCGCCCGCAGGTCAGGTCGGAATACTCGCCCGTCAACAACGCAACTTACGGTAACCACATATCCCCTCGCCCGCAGTCCAGGTCAGGACATTCGCCCATTCACAACTCAACTTGTCGGTACGATCATCTCCCAGCAGGCAAGATCGATCGACCATACGCCAACACAATGATGAGCAACAACGATGCAACATGAACCTCACCGACTCATCTCGAGATCAACAACTTAGTGTCTCAACCAAAACTCATACACAACTGCGACCAAATTTCTCCGGTGTAACCGGGTATCAACTTTATATCTCGACATCAACATATCAACAGGATCTCTAGGTTGAGCAATACGACATATATATCCTCAAATTCCTTACCACATGTTCATCTCCCAACTTATTAGAAATTACTGCCTATCTCTACTCATACAACAGTAATCACAACACCATATCATAAGCAACTATAATCATGCTCAACAAACATATTCATCATACTAAATATTCATTTAAGCATATCGACTCATCAACTCATAGATAAATTCAAGTAATCTTAAGCATGTTACTAGGCACAACATGCGTATCACACATACCATATTAAGCATACTAACATATAACATACAACCTCGATATAGCATAAAATCAACCTATCGGTCACTCGACCACTAGTAGGGTTAGGTCGCCCTCCACATATCAATATAAATTATTTTATTCTTGCCTACCCGAAAATATTGTGGTTCTTTCCCCACCTGAACAGTTTCTTGCGTGCTTCCCCGTGTAACTACGACCGCGGCTCCGCAACTGGCAAACGTATACGCTTCCGAATAATCAAACACTGTCTGATCCTTCACAACAAATCATAATCAGAAATTAATACAATCCCACAAAACTCATCTAGTTCCTATGAACTAGGGTTCAGCCCCTTCTTAGAAAAATAGGCTAGAGGTGTTAAAATTCTACTAACTCTTGGATCAATGATCCTTAAGCATGATAAAGGCATAATCCCTAATTACTTGTGAAAGATTTGAACCAAAATCCCTTCAACCAACAAGGGTAGGGTTTGGCCATCATTGAGAAAAATAGGTTAGAATTTGATTTGGTTTTCTAATCAGTTGGATTCAATGATCATAGAATGAAAGAGGTGAAATCAAGTATCATTTCACAAAATTGAATCCGAGATAAATAGGCTAGACATTATTTGATTTCATGCTCTTGGATAGTGATACTGGATAATGACACTAGACGATAGAAATTGATTTCACATTAAAAGGATTTTTCTATGATTTTCTAGAGATTTTTAAAGTTTGAAGTTAGAAGTTGAAACTCATGGAATCATGACTTTCAAACAAGAAAAGAATGAAGAACAAGAAAATCATGGATCAAGGGAAGTAACTATACCACTTGAGTGATGAAAATGAGCAAAGAATCAAGAAGTTTCTTCACAAAATTTGTCAAGTTCTTACTTTGAGAAATGAGAGAATTGAAGGAAAGTTGAAGTTAGAAGAAAAAGTAGGAAGATGGCTTCTCATGAAGCACTGAGGTGTGGGGTGAAGGGAGGGACAAGGTGGTCCAACAATTTTTCACTTAAGGGCAAAATGATCATTTCACCTAGGGACAAAATTGGAATTAGAATAAAAGTTAAAGGCAAAATGGTCTTTTCATGAATATCTAGATATTGTCTAGATGTAATGATGAGGTTGATGGCAAGGATGGGTTTTCATAAATTCCTAGGGGCAAAACGGTCTTTTCCTTCAGGGACAAAAATGTAATTTAGGAGAAAGACCAAGGGCATTTTGCTCTTTTCGCAGCGTGAACACCTTCAGATATTTTAGAACGTCATCATGACACGGGCACGCCTTCCCATGTGATTTGACTTGATGTGACTTCAAGTTTATCTGTTAGCGGGTCCTGGTAAATTCATATTCAGCTCCGTTCTTTACACAATTTAAGGTTTCGCCCGCATAACGTATATTGATTCACTTTTTAATGCGAAAAACCGATTTTACTAAAGTTGTTGGAAATTCGATTCTAAACCTTACTGTTTCGTTCACAAGTCAAAGTTAGGTCTTCTAATCAGTAAAATCTTACTGTCAGTGAAAACGCAGACCGGGCTCTACGATGACGTAGAGTATGAATGTGGTCTTAGTTTATTGAAATTCACTTTCTAAACCTTAGATAAAAATATAAACTCAATTATATAATTTACCGATATTAAAGTAGTGAAAATCGGGGTATTACATTACTATCCCCTTAAAAATAATTTCGTCCTCGAAATTCGACGTACCTTTTAAAATAGGCTCGAATACTAACATTGCCTGTCCTCTTCTCTTCCCCAGGTAGCATCTCCGGTAACTTCATCCCATATGATCTTGACCAACAGAATGTTTTTACCTCGGAGTTCCTTAATCCTTCTATCCGCGACCCTTACAGGTAAAGCATCATACTCAAGGTTCTCTCTCAATTGTATTGACTCTAGTTCTAAGATGTGTAATGGATCTGGGTAGTATTTCCTCAACTGAGAAACATGAAAGACATCATGAAGATTTGATAGGTTTGGTGGTAAAGCAATATGGTAGGCTACAGGACCAATTTGACGAAGAATTTGAAATGGTGCAATGAATCTAGGAGTAAGGATTGCTCTGCCGATTCCAGTTCTTAGAGTTACTCTAAAAAATACATGGTCTCCTTCCTGAAATTCTAAAGGTCTCCTTTTATCGCTGTAACTCTTTTGCCTATCATCTGCGACTTTCATCTTTTCCCTTATCCTCTTGATTTGTTCCGTCATCTATTGTACCACTTCTTGTCCTAGCACTTGACTTTTCCCTGTCTTATACCAACACAACGGTGTTCTACACTTTCTTCCGTACAACGCTTCGTAAGGTGCTATACCTATACTTGAATGAAAACTATTGTTATGGGTGAACTCAATTAACGGTAAGAATTCATCCCAACTTCTCGTGTGTTCCAAAACACAAGCTCTTTTGAGATCTTCCAATGATTGAATTGTTCGGTCCGATTGGCCATCCATCTGAGAATGATAAGCAGAACTCAACCTCAACTTAGTTCCCAAAGCCTTATGTAACTGCTTCCAGAATCTAGATGTCAATCTAGGATCTCTGTCGGAAACAATACTATAAGGTACTCCATGCAACCTTACTACTTCCTTGATGTAGATTTGGGTTAGCTTTTCCAACGTATAACTTTCACCAATAGGTAAGAAGTGAGCACACTTCGTCAACCTATCGACAATTACCCAAATTGCATCATGCCTCTTATTAGTTCTTGGCAAACCAACCACGAAGTCCATAGATATACCATCCCACTTCCACTCTGGGATATCCAGGGATTGTAACAATCCTGCTGGCTTCTGATGTTCTATCTTCGCTTTCTGGCAAACAAAACAAGACAACATGTATTTAGCTACTTCCTTCTTCATTCCAGGCCACCAAAACATCTTCAAATCTTGATACATCTTGGTTGCTCCTGGATGAAAACTCAGCCTACTCTTGTGCGCTTCTTCCAAGATCATCCTTCTTAGTTCTATATCCATCGGCACACAAATCTTATCACCATACCTCAAGACTACATCTAGATTCATCCTAAACTCAGATGTTCTGCCTTCCGCTACTTGTTCCCTCACCTTCTGAAGATACTGATCAACTTCTTGCTTCCCCTGGATCGTCTTTAAAAAGTCGCTCGTTACTGTGACCATTCCTAGGTGTATCTTATCTCTAAATAATCCCATACTTAGATTCAGATCTCTGAATTGTTCAATCAGTTCCAACTCTTTTACCATCACAGCAGACATGTGCAAGGATTTTCTACTTAACGCATCTGCTACTACATTTGATTTTCCTGGATCGTACTGCAGATTAAATTCATAATTCTTTAGGAATTCCATCCACCTTCTTTGTCTCATGTTTAACTTTTTTCGA
This sequence comes from Ammopiptanthus mongolicus, assembly GCA_039655645.1. Lineage (NCBI taxonomy): Eukaryota > Viridiplantae > Streptophyta > Magnoliopsida > Fabales > Fabaceae > Ammopiptanthus > Ammopiptanthus mongolicus. Next base: position 14,045,598 of record CM077350.1, on the reverse strand, counting down.
TCAAACAAATACCTTAAGCTCTTATGGTCACTATACACCGTAAACTTAGCTCCATATAAATAGTGTCGCCATATCTTTAAAACAAACACTATAGCTGCTAGTTCCAAATCATGAGTTGGATAATTCCTCTCATAAACTCTTAGTTGTCGCAAAGCATACGCTACAACCCTCCGGTCTTGCATTAGGACATGGCCCAATCCTTGGTATGACGCATCATAGTATACATCAAACTGTCATAAAGAATCTGGTAACGTCAACACTAGAGATGTAGTCAACCTCATCTTCAGCTGTTGAAAACTTTTCTCGCACTCATCCGTCCATACAAACCATGTTCCCTTCCTCGTTAGCAGCGTCATGAGCAACGTAATCTTCGAGAATCATTCGATGAACCTTCGATAATATCCCGCTAAGCCTAGAAAATTCCTTATCTCACTTACCGACTTAGGACTTTCTCATTGTACCACAGCTTCAACTTTTGTTGGATCTACCGCTATCCCATCTCGGTTAATCACATACCTAAGAATTGTACTTTTTCCAACCAAAACCCACACTTGGACAACTTTGCATAAAGCTGTCGGTCCTTTAACACTTGAAGCACAATCCTAAGATGTTCCTGATGTTCTTCCCGATTAGGGGAATAGATAAGAATGTCGTCGATAAACACAACTACAAACTTATCCAAGAACGGTCGGAAAATCCGGCTCATGTAATCTATAAACACTGCTGGAGCATTGGTCACACCAAAGGGCATAACCAGATACTTATAGTGTCCATACCGACTCATAAACGCCGTCTTTGGTACATCCTCCTTCTTGACTCAAATTTGATTATAACCAGATCTTAAGTCAATCTTCGAAAATACTACCGCTCCTTTCTAATGGTCCATCAAGTCGTCAATCCTAGGTAACGGATACTTATTCTTGATCGTCACCTTGTTCAACTACCGATAATCCACGCACAGCCTTGAACTTCCGTCCTTTTTCTTGACGAACAGTACCGGTGCTCCCCAAGGTGAAGCACTTGGTCTTATGAACTCTTTACTCTGTAACACCCCAATCTTCGTTTATATGTGTATCAATGTGTTTATATATGTTTTCATATAATGATCTTTGTCGTTAGTTCCATATTGGGTGTTTAAGTGTGTATGTTTTGGATAGTTTAATCTTTAGAAAGGGTCACGAAACCTGTTTTACGGTTTTGGACGTATCTTGAGTTCTAGATGTCCGATTGAGGCGATCTTGGATGCGTTGGAAAGCTTAGAGAATTATCTACAAGTTAGAATAGCCACAATAGATTATATCATAACAACAATAATCGATTGTTGGTTACCCATAATCGATTATGGGTATTCGAGAACGCCGATTGTCGAGTCAGAACATTCATAATCGATTATCATAATCGATTATTATTGCGTTTTTCTGCACAAACGAGTTTTGGACCAGTAATTCGGCCCAGTTCGTCTTAACTCCTTTTTAAACCCTTTTAGCACGAACTAAACCCTATTATTCGCTATCTTAGATTCATAAAAATGGTCTTTCTTCATCTTTCATGAAATTCCTTTGATCTCTTTCTTAAACCACCAAAGAGAAATCCTTGTTTTGGTTGATCTTCATCAAGAACATTTCTTGAATGTATGAATCCTATTCTTACTGGGTAGATCGTGATCAAGCGCTGGACCGTGAGGAGGAAATTAAGAGCAAATCCTTGTTTCTCTTACCCTTAGGTTGTGCGTTTCGTCATACCAGGTATGGGGGGAAAAGATGATCATATCATATGGGAATGTGAGAATGGGATTGAGATGATTGGGGATTCCTATAATCCCCTTGTACCTTGAGTGATTTGTTGATACCATTGTTGGAGCAATGGCTTAGATGATTGTGTGCTATGAATATAGTATTGAATCAATTATATGATTATGATATCATGAAGACGTGTATTGCTATAACGATGTTATAAATATGTATGTGTTACTATAAGTGGTATAGTGTTGTTAATGTTATTATGATAATGTTTTGATCATGAATTATATAACTATTAGTTTGAGATTATAATATGTGAATATTGAGTTATAGTTAAGAATGAATGTTTGTGAACTAAGATTGTGACTATATTGAAATGTGATGTATTGTTTCTGTGTGAGACTCAGCTCTAAGGAGCCTGTGATGGGTACTTATTTGTGGATGTTGTGTGTGAGACCCAACTCTAAGGAGCCCGTGATGGGTACTCATTTGTGATTGCTTGTGTGACGCCCAGCTCTGCAAGGCCCGAGATGGGACTCAGCTCTGAATGGCCCATTTATGGACCCAACCATGGAATGGCCCGAGATGGGATCCAGCCGCTAAGAGCCCATGGATGAGACCTAGCCCCTAGAGAGCCTATATGTAAGTACTCAAATATGTGTGTTGTATGAGTCTGAGAGGACATTGTTGCTTATGATTGTAATGTGACATATTTACAAAATATAATGAAATGATATGTTAAATGTTATGAAATGATTTGACTTGAATTACGAAGATGATTATGTCATATTTGTGGGTGTGTAGTATTTATATGTTTATGTATGTATACGTATATATGTATATTTGTGTGTATGCACTCGCCTTAATTTCGATAACATATGTATATGAGTATATCTTCTCAGCCCTTTGTATTTGTGTCTCTTCTTGTATAATGTACTATTTGTACAGATGATTCTCAAGTGATTGAGGAGTAACGCATTGGAGCTTACGTGGAGTTGTGGATTCTTTATTAGGAGTTGTTTTCATTTTGATGTTGTTCTTTAGGCTTTGGATCATGTTATTTATTTCTTTATGGGTTTTTGTTTTGCTCTGATCCATGTGACATCGGGCTAGGGGATTATCTTGTTTAAACTATTTATTATTTATGCGAAACTTGTAAACGTTTTATGACAATATGTTTAATTTAATTGGATTTGAAGTTGAGTTTATGAATGGTGATACCCTTAACTATTGCGAAAATGTTTATTAATGGTAGAACTCGTATATTTATTCCGCAAAGAATCTTTTCGCAAATCAATATTTATATAATAAATCTATATTGGGGTTAAGGGTGTCACATACTCAACAAGTCATCCAACTGCTTCTTTAGCTCCACTAACTCTGCTGGAGCCATTCGATAAGGTGCTATCGAAATCAGTCCAGTTCCTGGTACAAGATCTATAGCGAATTCTATCGCTCTTTCCGGTGTTAAACCTGGAACATCATCAGGGAAAACTTCCGGAAACTCTTGCACTATAGGCAACGAATCCAACTTAGGAGATTCCTTAGTTTCCATAGAGAATAACAACACATGTTTCTGAGATTCACTACTTAACATAAGATTTCTATCATTGGAAGGCATCTTCTAGATTGCTCAGGGAATGACAAGGACTTTTTAGAACAGTCTAACACTACATGGTTAGCCGAAAACCAACCTATGCCTAAAATTATATCAAGTTGTTGCATAGGCAAACAAACAAGGTCAACAAAAAAAGTTCTATTTTCAACAACAATAGGACGTTTTAAACAGATAGTCATGGTTGTCAAAGAATTATTGGTAGGAGTAGAAACAATTAAGTCATGAGGAAGTAAAGACACAGGCAATTTCAAATGATCCACACACACTTGGGATATGAACGAATGCGTAGCTCCCGAGTCAAACAATACTGATCAGAGTTTACCTGATACTAGGCACATACCTTGTATAAGATCAGGGGATTTAGAGGATTCAGTTCCTCTTACGGTAAACACCCTTCCCATGGCTTACGATCTCACCACCTGATGTCTTGCTCCGTAGGATCTGGTCACTGGGCCACGCCCGCCTGGGTTGTACCTTGCTCCTTGTGAACATTCTGGAGTTATGTAACCTATCTGGCCACACCGAAAGCATTGGCGAGTCTCCCTCACCGAACAATCTCCAATCAGATGCGATCCTCCTCATCTGAAGCATCCACTTTGTTGTTGTTCCTCGACCTCTCTAGTCAAATCTCCGAGTAGGTCCTCCAGTTCTGCCTTGTAGCAGCTCTCTCTTCTTGTCAATGTTCTCAATGACCGAACATCTCTCTAACATCTTGGGTAATTGGGTGATGTTCAGTGGTGCAATCACCCTCTGCAGATCATACTTCAGACTGTCCTCAAAACATCTACACACCCACTCTTCATCGGGAAACTTTTGGTAAAACTCTGCAAATTTGAGTAGCACTTCGAACCTTGCAGCGTACTCACCAACAGACATGGCTCCTTGTTTCCGACCCATGAACTCTTTCTCTTTGTCTCTTCTCATCATTCTGGGGAAATACTTCTCCAGAAAGCATTCCTGAAATAGTCCCCAATCGATAACTCTTCCTTCTGCTTCAAGCATCCTTTGCTTACCTTTCCACCATAGTTCTGCACCTCCCATCAGCATGAAGGATGCATAGGTCACCTTCTTGTCCTCATGACACTGCATTGCCACAAAGATTTTCTCAAGTTCCTGTATCCAGAGTTCAACTCCTTCCGGATTCAAGTCACCATTAAACTGTGGCGGCTTCCCTTTCAGGAAAGTATTCAGTCCAGTGTCTTCCATCTCCACTCCACCCCGCTGATTCTGTCTCTGTTGCTGTTGCATGGTTACCTGCAACAGTTGAGCATTCTGTTGCGTTTGATGCAGCATTGCCGTTGCCAACTCTCTAACTGTCCTTAGGGTTTCAGTTGACTCTATCCCATCACCAACGTGGGAATTTTTCTCGTTACCATTTCCAAGCTCAGCACCACTCTCTGTGGCCCTTCTGCCACATCCTCTAACTCGTCCGCAAGCCATTTAATGTTCTGTGGAGGAAATTATCAGCTCACATTTGTAAGACATAGACCATATTATCATATATATGCATCATATTCCTCACAAATGCTCGAAACAGTTACCTCTTACGATCACTAGCGTATCGGACACTGTACCCAACTTCTAAGCATAGTCATTACCCAGTGCGGGTTCAACTAGACACGGCCAAAAAACACAACTTAACCCAAGCAGTCCTTGATTAAGAATCAAACTGGTCTGATACTATAAAATGAGACAGCCCCTTCTCGGAGATCCCATTTAGTAACCCGAACTCATATTCTTAACGTTGCAGCGTAGCGTGATTAAATAAAAATGCTGAAAATATTAAAACAACTAGCACTGATACCACGACTATATATAACATACATATAAAAGTACTGGCTCCATCAGTAGAGCCTACAACAACCGATACCAATTACAAACTCTCAGAGTACGCAATACATATAAACTGAAAGTATGGCAACAAAGTAAAATACATACGACTTCTTCTCCTGGACCCAAAAGTACATTTCGCTCAAACCCAAGTACTGGCCATAATAAAACTAAGATTGTCTACCCAACCACGACTCTAACGAAGATAACGAGAGCTCCTAACTGAAGCTCTAACGTATACGGTAGTCGAACCCGTATACACTACTCTTCGCTGAGAGTAGTCAATCTCCCAGAGACGATCATCCTCTAAATAGAGGAGCTCAAAGTCTCCCAACGCTGGGATCCGAGGCTCTCCTGCCAGCATCAGGTTCAACAGGTATGCCATCAATCTCCTCTGGCAACTCCTCAACCGGATCTTCTCGTGCGATCGAGAATAAATAAAATACGACATATAGAAATACGGGAATAAGAAACAGCAATACATCATAAATAGGGAAAAAGATATAAAATAAGCTATATAGATAGCAACATACAATAGCACAACAGTGTCAAGCAATCATCTCCCCAAGTTCTTCTCTCTTAGCTATTGTATCTGACACTCATACAACTAAAGACTATATGGATGCGATCATGACACGACATCCCCAGCAGATCAAGATGTCTCGTTCATCTCTGTGCCACCCCTCGTAATGCAGGGTTCGGCCAACAGCTCGCAAGCTCAACTCGTCTCATGGGTACGACATATTCCCTCGCCCGCAGATCAGGTCGGAATACTCGCCCATCAACAACGCAACTTACGGTAACCACATATCCCCCCGCCCGCAAGCCAGGTCGGGACATTCGCCTGTTCACAACTCAACTTGTCGATTCATTTCCCCGCAGGCAAGATCGATCGACCATACGCCAACACAGTGATGAATAACAACGATGCAACATGAACCTCACCTACTCATCTCGGGATCAACAACTTAGTGTCTCAACCATAACTCATACACAACTACGACCAACTTTCTCCGGTATAACCAGGTATCAACTTTACATTTCAACATTAACATATCAACAAGATCTCTAGGTTGAGCACTACAACATATACTTTCCGACATGGCCGTGCTAACAGTTAGCACGACGCGGCTCAGACTGTGCTCTTTCAACACGGGCGTGCCGAATATGTGCACGGGCATGCCGACGCTACTGTGACAAATTTTAACTTAAAACTTCTCTCTTTTCTTCTTTGGTCAAATCACCACCCTTAAGGTTCAAAGTCAACCATTCTAAGTCTACCTAACACTTTATTAATTTTATTTGCTAAGATTAAAGTCTCTGATACTTTTATTTAATTCTTGGGATGTTACATACTCCGCAAGAGCAATAGGAGAGTCTGAGCATGACATGTCTGACCGTCCAAGCACTCAGCCTCTTCCTATCTTCGTTGTTTATCTGGCTGATCCCTTTTCATCTTTAGCTATCACTGTTGTTCCTGGACATGCAAATGATGAGGCAACAAAGGCCACTACCAAAAGCACAATCTCTACGGTCCTTTCTGAAATCCAAGACTTTGTTTAGAGATCCATCTTAGTCGCAATTCAAGCAAATAATGCACAATTGCTGACACAAATAGCTGCCATGATGCATAGTTTCTTTCATAATCCCCTAATCCTATTCCACCCCTCCCTGTTCCTCTTAGTTTTCTTTTTAGTCTTTATTTTTTTTCTTTATCTGACTATGATGTTCTGATTTCACCTTTTGTCTGATGACAAAAAGGGGAGAAACAAAGGAATTGTGATTGAAACATATTGAAAATTTTTAAGTCTTATACTTGTTTTCCTTTAACTGGACTATATGCTTAAGTTAGACGTTGTTTATATGCTATGTTGGTTATATACTATCTTTTGTTAGAAGCTTTTTCTTAGGGGGAGCCTTGTGGCTCTTTAGAAAAACTTTGTTCAATCAAATTTAGTATTTTTTGTAATCATCAAAAAGGGGGAGATTGCTGGAATCAAAGTGGTTATGGTCCATAACTCCTTAAGATTTTGATGTTAACAAAGGACTAAATTAGGTGATCAAAGATCTGTTATGGTCTAACGTGTTTGTCCTAAGTGTGCAGGTATATAAAGTCCAAAGACTTATCAGACCTTGAGTCTGATCGTATAGTCCATCGTTTTGTTGTAAACGATTATTGGACCTTATCGGAAGTATAATTGAGTCCAAAGACTCATCAGAGTAAAGTATATCTGTTTTGAATTGAAAGTCCAATGTAATAGAATAGTTATATTTTATTGGACCATGTTCAAGCGCGCAAATGAAAAATGTAAAAGTTTCAAATTTATTGTCTATCATGTAAAAGGGTAATATCCCTTAGACAAAAATTCTTTGTAACTTAGTATTCTCGAACGCATAAAGCCAGTCTGTCCCTAGCGCAATGAAGTTGGCTATCTCAAAAAGTAAAGACAAAAGACAACTTTCGAGTACAAGAAAAAGTTGTCAGTGCTACTTTTAGCTTTCTCTCTCTCTCTCTCTGATAGTCTACTCTGCTTTTCGGAAGCTCTTCCCAAGCTATCAGACTCAACGGGATTAAGCATTTAATGCTCATCTGAACGACTCTCTTGCCAACCGTTGAAGAATCAAGATTGCTCAAGAATTGAAGGCTATAAATCCTTCAACCATGAAGAAGCATCGTTAGACATCTGAACTGAAATCAAAAAAGCTTACAAGCAATCAAAGAAATCAAAGCAAACAAAAAGTTCTCAAGCTTACTCTGATCTTAATTTTCATATTACTCTCTGCGTAAAGTTGTTTTTCAGAGTTTCGTTCTTAAGTTTCATATCCTCACACATAGTGAGTTAGATTTAAACTTAAACTCTTTCTAAATCATTATTGGTTGAGCCTGGAGAGGCTTGTCTGAAAAGAATACTTGTTGTTTACCTGAAGAGGTTGTAGAATAATTGAGCCTGAAGAGGTGTAGAATACTTGTAACAAGGTTGTTGTTATAGTGGATAAAGCTCTCATGTAGAGGGGACTGGACGTAGATCATGGGTTAAGAGTGAACCAGGATAATATCCTTGTGTAATCTTCTCTTCCTTTTCTTTGCCTTAAGTTTATTTATAACTAACGTGATTGAAATTGTTTCTTAGAGATTGTCTTTCATAAAAACATTTTTAGCATGCGTCCAAAGTTTCTAGTATACGCTCTCAGCATCTGTTAAGCATCTTGATTCCAATTGTTTACAAAAAGATACTTGCTTGCGAAAAAGGTTTTAAAAACTTAAGAAACACAATTCAACCCCCTTCTTGTGTTTCCAACAAGTTCCTTCAAGTATAGCTAAAAGCCATAAATGCTAACCGAATCAGAACCTGCTTACAAGGATAAAGTATTTGAAGTAAGGCTCGATTGAGTTCCACCCAATCTAGTGACAAGAAGCAAGTTTCACTCTTCTGTGTCACAATTTCTCAGCCCTCAACTCATCAATGGCACTCTTTGTTGGCCATGACAACCAATACCCAAGAAGGGGGAGAATTGGGTTTTGAAATAAAAATGAAAACTTTTGCACAATCAAAAACCTTTTATAAATTTAAACAGAATTTACAGCGGAAAACAATTTGTTTAAATACAATATAAAAAGATGAAGGAAGAAAAGCAGGAAACAAGTATTTTATCCTGGTTAAGCCATGCACCGCCAGTGGCCTAGTCCAGTCCCCACTCCACCTGTGGGATTTTGTTCCACTATAAAGACAAGCTTCACTGGTGCTTGCAACCATTTTACAAAACCAAGCTTAATAGGTGCTTGTAGCCTTCACAATAACAGAGCACTTCTCATAGACTAAGGATATCACCTCCCCTAGTGAAAAAGCCTCAAATAACCACAAGCTTAACAGGTGCTTGTAACCTTCCGAGCACTCCTCACAGACTAGGTATATAACCTCCCCCCAGTAATAGAGCCTCAACCAAGCTTAACAGGTGCTAGCAACCTTCCGAGCACTCCTCACAGACCAGGGATGTAACCTCCCCCAGTGATAGAGTTTCAACCAACCTAACAGATGCTGGTAACCTTCAGAGCACGTTGGTACTCAAGGAAAATGGATTGAGTCATTTGACTCTTACCAATATAATGCACTCATAATAGTGCGAATAAACAACTTGAAGAACAAAGCACAACTATGTGCAACAAAATACACTCAAGAACTTATGATAATCAAAGTGTAACAATGGCTCGAGTGATTTTCAAAAACGAAGAGAAAAGAGTAGAAAAAGATTTAATCAAAAATAATAGCGCGTTCTCTCTTAACCTCTCTTCCTTTCAACTTTCTCAAAGGCCCCTCAAAATATATATAAGCTTTTGAAATATGGCCGTTAGGAATTTTAAAAGATATTTCATTAATTAATACAAATTCCTTTTCTGAAAAAGTTTTGAAAAACTAGCCATTGGAGCCATAAATGCAGCAGATAAAGAAATGGAATATTCTCATTTAAGCGCATCATAATCGATTATCATATGTCCATAATCGATTATCGCTTTTCTGTCATAACTGGGATTTTCAATAAAACTGCATAATCGATTATCCTAATCGATTAAGGTTTCTCTGTAAAAATCACTCAGTTTCGTAAATGGTCATAATCGATTATCCTAATCGATTTTACCTTTGCGGTCAGTCAAAAATATATTTCACTTTAAAACATAGAATGACCATAATTGATTATCCTATTCAAAGATGAAAACCTTTTTCAACCAAAAGGGAAACCAAAGATATTTTTCAAAAACATTTTTGTTAAAGACAATTTTAAAAGCAATTTTGAAAAAGATCTTTTCAAAAAATGAGCCATTATTACCTTCTCATACCTTACATTAATTCTAAGACCTTTATATGATTATCTTTGAAGCTCATAACTCTTGGTCTTGAATTCTAGAGATTCTTAAGATTCTTCTAGGAAATGTCTTTAATAAATTTCACTCTTCAAACTCTTGACATTTCTTCTTGCAATTTTGGTAATCTTGATTGATCTTGAATCTTGGCTCTCCGTTTGGCTTTATAGCTGTCACCTGAACTTTTCTAAAGATATTTCTCACGAAACACATTAGTTCAAGATGTAGTATATTTCTCATTTAAATACATGCATAAAGCCATATATAATATAGAGACATATTTTAAGATAATATCTCAATTAATATTTCTTATGTCTTTATTTAAATGTGATCAAATAATATATTTCATATTATGCTTATTGATCATCATATTTCCACTTAGTGTAATTAATATCATTAGGCATGTATGATAATATCAAATGTAATTTCTATGCCTTTTAATCAATTTCATATATCAAGTATTTGTCACATGTGTATATACTAATACACATGCATATAATACATTTAAGCTTAATACAATTGATATATCATCAAAAACATGTTCTCCCCTTAATTCTCTATTTGTCAACATCAAAACCTATATGATAATATGGTTCACACTCTTGTCAAGTGATTGATGAGTTGGTACATCTTTTTTCCGTCTATCAAGTTGCAGTCTTCAGCAATCTTCCAAATCTCAAGACTGCTAATTTGCATTTTATACTGAAAACGAAATAAACACAAAACAATGTCAAACAAGCATCATGAGAATATTTAAACTATTTAAAAAAAAACCACACATTACCTTTTGAATTTCATCATTGAAATTCTTTTGCTATAGATCATTTAAGGGCTTAATCTCCAATTTCTTATTAACTTGTTGATGCTCATTGATTGAGTTCATTAGGAGGGACATTAGTATTGATAGACAAAAAAAAGTTGTGGGCAATTCATAAGAGAGATCTAGAAAAAACGAAGATGCAGAAATAAAGAATACAAAGATTTTCTAAACTGTGTGAAGGATAAGAATACAGATAAAGGTTATTTATAGGGGAGTTTGGTTCAATCGATCTGTATTCTTTGCGTTGAATTGATTATAGACAGTTTTCTCTGCATTGAAGGTTGAGTATCGCGTTTTTTCAGCAGAGGTTTATTAACGTTCATGAACTGTGTCAACTAACCTGCAAATAGTCGGTCAACTAGGTCTAGATTGTGTTCATTTAATATGGTGGTAAGATAGCGTTTCCACAAGCAGTCACTATAATATGAAAGCTTTTAACAACGCTTGTAAACGCCATTAAAGATGAACATTTTAATGGCATTTCTCCGAGAACATGCTATTGAAGTATGAACGCATTTTTTTCATAAATGGGAACAAGAAAAGATAGTTTTTGGAAAGTCAAAAGCTATAAAAGGTGTGTATTTTAATTGTGTTTCCCCGATTGTGAGCTATTAAAAACTCTTTTGCATTTTTTTAAAGCGTTGCATCGCAAAACCTCTATTAAGTGCGCGCTATTAAATCCCAAATCCGTTGTAGTGGGAGTTGGTCTCCAAGAGTTCTCTTTTGAATATTGTTGTAAACTTTCTTTTTTTTAAGAACTTTATAAACTACCGTTGAGGGTTCTTTCTTGATTTTTGAAAGATATGGTTGAATTGTTGTGTGGGACTTTTAGAGTGTGCTTGTTTCAGGTTATCTAAACACATTAGCAGGAATGTAGAGGTTGAAAATATGGATTACCACGTTTGTTACAAGATTAGAAAATTTATTCCCGAGTATGAAACATTCCCAGGAATAAAATAACTTCCATTTTCCCATGTTTTTATTCCGAACGAAAGGGGTGGGAAAAACAGTTCCCATGAAGGTGGGAATGAAATTTGTGTAACTACCTCTATACCCCACTCTTACCAATGATTCCCAGGAATATTATAAGTATTAAACAAATATTTTTTTAAAAAATACACGGGAATAAGATTCCCATCATTATTTTCTTGGGAAATTTATTCCTGGAAATCATTTTCGAAACCATGAAACAAACATCACCTTAGGCTTTAAAAATGGGACTTTGTCCCTCCCGTTGGCCGGTCACGGATCCGGTTTTGCGTCGCGACATATTGAGGACATGAAGTACATAATTCAAAGTCAATGTCTTTCCAGATATGAGCTTTAGAAGGAGTTTCCCTTTTCCCAAAAGTGCAGTAGTTCGATAATCTCCAAGATATATCAGTTCTTCTCTATCCCCACAAAAGTGTAGGAGGTAAAGACATTTATATTGCACAAATATGTTCGATAACACCAGAGTCTACCACCCATTTGTTCACACCGGTCACTATATTAACCTGAGAAACGACGGCAGCAATAACATCATCCCCTTCCCTCAAATTTTTCTTTGGCTTAGAAGGATTGTCATTTCTCACTCTATGCCTGCATGGAGGTGTATGATGACCTGGTTTTCCACAAACAAAGCAAGTACATTTTCTTTTCAAGCTGAGATTAGTAACTCTAGGGAAATGATCAAAAGACTTTTTGTTATTGCTACAATACCTTTTTCCAGTGATTTATTTTGAACCAGCTTTGCTATGAAAGCCCATAACACTTGTTAACTTATAAACACTCAAAGACACCAAGCAATATGGGACTTATACCTTTGAAATACTCACAACAATTAATACAACACCCACCACGCCATGGCCACTTGGACAGTTAACAGATATGCAGGACCATTACTAACAATGATGGACAAAGACTAACGTTTAGGCCAAGGTTGCTAACATTTGTAAATATAATGGACTTATTTGTCACAAAATAGAGTTAAGGGACCAAGTTGAACAAAACAATAAACATAAGGGACCAAAATACCAATTTGGGTGCCACATCACCTACTATGTCATGGCCACTTGGACACTAAACGAACATGTAGGACCGTTAGTAACGATGTTTGACGGAGACTAACATTTAGGCCAACGTTTTTAACGTTTGTAAATAATTAAGATAATGGACCGAAAGACCTCTTTTGCCAAAATTAAACATTCTGGTGAGATATGACACAATTCCACTTCTCACCATGCACCCCAAAATCAGTGCAGGAAATACTGCATTTTGAGACATTTCCCCCTGCTATATTTATATACTAGTGATTTTGCTCGTATACTACACGAGGTTATATCATGAATGATTTAATTATGTCGTTGTTGTACGTATTGAGCATAGAAAATTATACTAGTGATTTAATTATGTCATTTTTTGTCTAGCTGAGGATGTTCTCAATAGAGGCATGTCTTTACTTGTTCAAGAAGGTAATCATTTTTCTATGTCAGGGCCAAGGGGTTTCCAAACTCCAAGTCATGTTCTCTATGTTGATGACATTATGCTCTTTTGTAAGGGTACTAAGAAGAACATGGTTAATTTAATGACTTTGTTTCTGGTCAGATTCTTGGTCTACATAAATGCAAGTTTTATTCAGGATCTATCCCTGCTTCAAGAACTTCAATTATCAGCAGTGTGCTTGGTTTTTCAACTGGTAGTTTACCTTTTAATTATCTTGGAGTTCTTATCTTTAAGGGCAAAGAGGATTCATCTTCAATCAGTTGCTGATAGAATTAAGTCGAAATGATCTACTTGGAAGGGTTCCCTTCTTTCTATAATGGGCAGGGTCCAATGGGCTAAATCAATTATTCAAGGCATGCTCCTATATAGTTTTCATACTTATCTTTGGCTTGCTTCTTTGTTGAAATCTTTGGATAGTTGGATCATGAATTTCATTTGGTCAGGGGATATTTTCAAAAGGAAACTTGTTACAGTGGCTTGGCATAAGGTTTGTTCTCCATTCCTTGAAGGAGGGCTTGGCATTAGAGTTTTTGGTCAGATAAATGGATCTCTCATCCTATTGTGGATCTTTTGTAGATTCCATATCATTTTCATAGTTCTTTAACAGCAACTGTTGCAAATTTTATCTATAAGAACTCTTGGTCCATTCCCTCTATTCTATCTTCTAAGTTTCCTGAGTTAGTTGTTAAAATTGATCGGGTTTCTATTCCTTTATTTCACTGTGAAGACCAAGTAATGTGGCAACATTCTGATTCTGGTTTATTATGTTTTAATTAAAGATTCATACATCTTTTTAAATCCAAGTAAGCAACCAGTCCAATGGGGTAAGATCATTTGGAATTCATCCATTCCTCCATCTAGATCTTTTTTGCTTTGGAGACTGTTGCATGATAAAGTCCCTACATATGAAAAATTAAAAGCTAAGGGTTGTGTTATAGTTTCTAGATGTAGTTTGCGTGGAAAGGCAAAGGAAACTTTAGATCCTGTTTTTTTAACTTGTGTCTTTGTATCTGAGATTTGGCACTGGTTTGGTAGGATCTTCTCTTATAATTTGAATCTTTCTTCTATCTCAGATCTACTCACAGTTGTTTGACAAATTATAGTTCTCAAATCACTGATATCATAGTTGCAGTTATAATCAATTATGTTTGGTTCATTTGGTACAACAGGAATAAAATTCAGTTTGACAATAAAGTCATCACTTATAGGAGTGCTATTAGTATAATCGCAGCCTTAGTTTCTTTATCAAGCAATTCATCAGCAGGGACTATGTCTTCCTTAGTTCCTGAATTCTCTATTCTGCATTATTTTTTATTTCATGGTCATGTGGATAAAGCTCTTAAAATTAAGCAAGTGGATTGGTACCCTCCATCTTGTGGTTGGTTCAAATGTAACATTGATGGCTCTACAAAAGGTTTTCCAGGTATTGCAACTTGTGGAGGAATTTTTAAAGATAGATTGGGAAGCGCTATTTTGCTTTCAACATTGGGATTTCATTCTCTCTGCATGCTGAAATCGTTACTGCCGTGACAACTATTGAGTTGGCTTTTAATAGAGGTTGGAAAAAAATCTGGCTGGAATGTGATTCTTCTCAGGTAGTTACAGCTTTAAAAAATGTGTCTTTTAGTTCCTTGGAAGCTAAGGAACCGTTGGCAAAACCGTTTTCTCCTTGTTCAAAAAATGAATTTCGTTGTCTCTCATATATATAGAGAAGCCAATTGTTGTGCAGACAAATTGGCCAATTATGGTGTTCACTCTCAAGGATTCACTTGTTGGGATTCTATTCCAAATTTTATTAGGGAAGATTTCAACAGAAATAGGTTGAATCTTCGTCGTTATAGATTTAGATGATTTCTATTCCTCACATGAGTTTTGGTTTATGTCCCCATGTTGTTCTTTCTTTTGTCTTTCTTTGTATTCTTTTATCTTTACTAATAAATTTAGGGTGTACTGCAGATGATTGATAGGGTCTTTCGTGCCAATCTAGTTGGGATCATTGGCTTTATAGTGATGCTTTTGCATATCTACCTTTATAAAAAAAAAATAGAAAACCGTAATTTTGTAATTTTTAAAATAGAAACATTTGAAAATGTTATGTAAAATATAAAGTATAAATGTTCTTGTCATTTAATGGGAAAAATGCTTACACTCTGGAGACAATATACTTTGATATTATTCATTATTCTTTGATTTAAGGAACTCTTTCAATTAAAAACTCAAACACTTTTTTAGTAAGAAATTAAGCCCTCTCGATACCTTATTGGAGCTTTATAACTAGTGGTCGCTTTCCCGTCTCAGAGGCTCTTGCCTCCTTCACCTTACGGAATATGGTAGATTGGAATGAGACCATTGTGGCTCTTGGCTGAAAGAGAATGGTGGCCCCTTTCGCCCGGGGGCATCATCGTCGGAGAACAATGTCGAGGATAGGGTGAGCACCTTCCGTTGGTTACGCCTCGGAATTTGATGTGCAGTTGGTTGCCCGAAAGGCTATCTGATGCCATTATCCTAAACTTTACCTTATTTAAAAATAAGTACCCTCAATTATTTTTTCTCAATTAATCTTTAAACTCCATCGTCTCTTAGGCAAATTAATCTTTCATTCCAAAATCAGGGCAGGAATACTGCATTTTGGGATTTTTTTTTTCCCCGATATATATATTTTTGCCTCCAATGTGCAATGATAGAGTAGATAACAGTTCCATGGGACCACATTGAGCCCTTTGTCCCCACTTTGTACTGCAACACTACCCCCAATCAACCTTTTTCCACCCAATCCGCATTTCCGCCGAGTAAGCTTTGGTCTTGTTAAAAAGCATCATAGCCTCTTTTTCTTAGCTAGGGTTGCCCCATTTCTCCACACGCTTTGTCTCTCATTCCTGCTAAAGCAAAACCCTTTTTGTATTGCCTTTGCATATGATGAAGAACAAGCTCAGTAGCTATGAGTTGCAATTTTTCTGTTATCTTCTGTTGGCAGCTCATGTTTTCTCTCACAACCATGGTAATGTTACGTTATTTTTCTTTTTCATCGTTGTTCTTTCTTTTTTGTCTACATTTTTAGCTTTTTTTTTGTGCATTTTGCTATTATATGGTAATTTGAACAACGTGAGCCTGACAAATAACAAATGCCCACGATCTGTTTATGCTTCTGTTGTCTATTTCTGGAGATTCTTTAAGGTTGTTCTGATATTGCCTGGCCCTGAAGTTAAATTACTTGTAATATAGACAGTTAGTATAATATAATGGGTATTATAGAAGCTACTAAATATAAGTTCAATATGACTTTTGTTTTACCCTTAAGCTTGGAAAGTTTGGATATTTTTTCTGGATCTCTGATTCATGAAGCCATTTCACGAGAGAATTCAAGAATATTTGCATAAATGATATCCTGAGTCCACTTAGGTCCTAATCGTCACATTCCTCTACCGTGAAACTTATGTAAATGCCTCTTGCTAGTCCTGTCCTAACTTGCCGTTGTTCAAATAGGCATGTCACTGCTTCGGGTGTATTTGGAAACCCGTTTGCAAAATTGATTTGATGAATTGAGTTTTGTAAACTTAATTTTAAAAGCGAATTTGTAGGGTAAGGTTTGTTTCATGGTTTCAAAAATTATTTCCAAAATAACTTTCGCATGAAAATAATGATAGGAATTTTATTCTCGGATGTTTTTTAAAATAGTATTTGACTAATACCTATAACATTCCTGGGATTCATTTGTAAGAATGGGGTATAAAGGTAGTTGCACAAATTTCACCTCACCTTCATGGGAACCTTTTTTCCCATCCCTTCGTTGGGAATAAAAACATAGGAAAGTAGAAGCTATTTTATTCTTGGGAATGTTTTATACAACCTTGTAACAAACGTGAGAATCCATATTCCCAACCTTTACATTCCTGAAAACGTGTTTAGATAACTGGAAACAAAGCACTCTTTATTGTTAAAAGTGATTTTGGCGGAATGAATATTATTTGCATACAGTGAATCAAATTAACTTTTAGATATATAGTTACCAAATTGACCTTCAATTTTATTTTATCATTTATCTTTCTATTTATTATAAAAAATTGAAACTAACGTAGATGTAGCGACTTTTTAAAAAAAATTTTGTAAACTTATTAAATTAAACAAAATATACTTTTGTAACGAAATGAGTAGTCATGAGAATATATCACAATTTAAATTGAATAATTAATACAAAACATTGAATTAGCACAATTACTAGGTATTAAACATTCAATTAAATGTTAAAAACAGTAAAAGCTAAATATATCATTTATAATACAGCACAGTTGAAGAAGGTCGGTGGTATTAACGTTGAAAAGAAGGGGGAGTAATTAATTTTCTAAAGGTATTATGGTAAGAACGTAAGAGAAGTAATTGAAAATCCAAACTAAGTTTTGGTCAATAGTGAAGTAAATATTTTTTACTTCTTCTTTAACTGCGATTTGAGGTCAAAACTTAGTTATAACTAACTTTTAAAGATGTCAAACATATTTAAAAACTTCAAAAACTGTGTTTGGACCCGGGCTCCTAACTGGATGCCGAATACACACTTGGAAGTGTTTGTTTGTACTTTGTAAATGATTTTACCTATGATTTCCAAGTAATGGTTGGCAATACATATATCGTGTTTGCCATCCAGTGGGAAACTCAGTTTTGAAATTTTCCAACATATTTGACATCTCAAAATGTTACTTGACTATAACTGAGTTTGGAACCCAAAATTTGGTTGAAGGAGAAGCAAGAAATTTTCACTACTCCATATATCAAAATTCAATTTGGATTTTCAACTACTATTCTGATCATAATACCTTATAAAATTAATTGTTGCTTAATCCTTCTTCAACATTCATATAACCAAATTTGGTAATTACACGTCTAAAAGTTAGTTTGATCAACACTAACTATCATCAATAAGAAAACCCTTAGGCTTGTTATCTATGAACTTATTCAGAAATTCTATAATGAAAGGAAGATAAGAGTTTGTCGCTAGGTATTTGATCAAATAGGATCGTCCGGTTTATCAAAATCACTTTTAACAATAAAGTATCCAAATATAAATCAGTTATTATAAATCCACTTTCAATGAAAACTAATTTTGCAAAACCCCGTTAAATAAACCCCAGTTTTACAAACGGTTTTCCAATCACATCTATAATAGTCTGAATGCCTCCAAAGGATACTGCAATTTTGAAATTAGTGAAATAAACAAAGGAATGGAAAATATGGTCTTTAGTTGTTTGTAGAAGGAAGAGGGCAACCGCAGTAAAATTAAATCGTTGACTTCTTAATAGAATATATGGTTAGTTAGTTTGTTAGGAAGTTAGTTACATATGGTAAGCCCAATCAAGCTTTATAAATAAGAGCATTATGTACCTAATTGATCATCTTTTATCAAATACATAATGCTACCTCATGAGTATGCTCTCTCTTTGGCTTATGCTTATGACCTTTATCCCTCACATCCATGGATTTGTCACATGGTATCAGAGAGATATCGTGAGGATCAGGATGAGGATGAGGCTTCCGCTGATGCTTCAGATGAAGATGTTTCAGACAATGATGAAGATTTCATCGGCAACAGAGTGAAGGAGGAGGAGGCAATAGTCGTTCCACCACCAATTAACATTTTTGTTCTTGAATCCGCTGCCATGGAAGAAGCACCTCCATCAGTTCCTGCGCAAGCCACAACCATGGCTGCCATCGATACTCCGTTGCAGCACCAATCACCACCAGAAATGTCTTTTGCTCCTATGTTCTCCCATTTAAGAAGCTACACCACTGATCCAATCTTCATCGCACAAGATTGCATCATCTCCTCCGCTTCTCCCAAACTGCACAAAGAATCAAAGGCACTTCGGATCTTGATTTCGAAAGGGTTTGAGCTAATCGGAGCCCTAGCTACCGAAGATGGTGCTCATGCGACCATCGCTTTTGCCCATAGCTTGAGGAAGCTTCTCTACGGCGACGCAACCGGGGGAGACCAACCGTCGATCAGAGAAGCTTACGGTTCAGATTCCGGCGACCCATCGTGGACCTCCTCTTTTTTGCAGGTTCCTTCTCCACCGTTGTCACCAGGACCGTCATCTTGTCTCCCCTAGGTTCCTTGGGACACAGAAGAAGGTTGGGGCTTCGAATCCTTCGATGGCAGTGACTTTGGGGCCGCTGAGCATGGCGGGGAGGATTCGTTCATGGTGGACAGAGTCGTTCAAGATTTGGTTGATCTTTGCTTCAAGAAGTTTCTTTTCGGCCACCACAAGTCCCTTGCCTCCGTAGCCAAGGGCGTCAGTGCGAGGAAGATCTCCAAGTCGTTGGAGTTCATCGATTTCGACTCGGCCATCGTTCGCGCCCTCGCCAGAAGCAACTCGCGGCTTGACGCGTCAGAAAACGGGATATCGATTCTGGCTTCGACTCTCCGGGGAATGGAGAACGCAACCGTCGACAATGCAATAACTGGCGATGCGGGTGCCGAGGATCTCCCTGACGGTTCCGGTGAGCTCCTTCACCATGGACCTCGGCCTCATGACCCTGGTGTGGGGGAGATTGCATCGAAGGCTCCATAAGTTTGGTTAGCGTCTTTG
The DNA here is from genome assembly GCA_039655645.1 of Ammopiptanthus mongolicus. Classification (NCBI taxonomy): domain Eukaryota; kingdom Viridiplantae; phylum Streptophyta; class Magnoliopsida; order Fabales; family Fabaceae; genus Ammopiptanthus; species Ammopiptanthus mongolicus. Next base: position 14,025,671 of record CM077350.1, on the reverse strand, counting down.
CTTTCTGAGCACCACCAAGCAACAGTGCTCTGGCTTCCGTCCTTTCTCTTGGGCCTGGGCCCGTTTTCATGTATCTTTGTTTGAACTTGTAATATTGGGCTTTGTTTTTTTACTGATGCATCTAGTTGTAGTAGGTCTGTTGTAATAAATAAATATAGGCAGCATTTTACTCTCTTCTTTTCACTTCAAGCTGACTATGGTTACCATTGTCAGCTTGCGGGAGGGTAATAGAATATATGGTTAGTTAGTTTGTTAGGAAGTTAGTTACATATGGTAAGCCCAATCAAGCTCTATAAATAAGAGCATTATGTACCTAATTGATCATCTTTTATCAAATACATAATGCTACCTCATGAGTATGCTCTCTCTTTGGCTTATGCTTATGACATCTATCCCTCACATCCATGGATTTGTCACACTTCTCAAACCGTAGCATTTGGAAATTGGAAGTTTTAGCTTTATGTTATTGAACTTAGAGCATTTTACATTGGCCTATTCTCTCATAGTTCCGCTATTTTTTTTTTAAATAAATTGTATCCGTATGTGTCTCCAAATGTTTACTACCTTCGTCTATTTGTTTATAGTTTAAAAGCATAAAACTTATCCAATGCCAAAGTCTTAAAGGTCTTGTGTATAGAAGACATAAGCTATTCACCTTTTTTATGCTCAAGGACTAGATCATGTACATTATGACACACAGAAGGGGAAATAATGTCATGTACAATTTTCTTCTGTGATACATTTAGCTAGTGAAAGCATATGGAGCAATTCTAGACGTTATTCTTTCAAATAATTCTTGCAAGATATCCTAATGCATGCTCTCAGAAAAATAGTTCTTTGACTTCTAACAGCATTAATAATTTTCGGTTGAATGCATGGCAAAACCTGTCCATGTTTTTGAAAGCTATATCGAGGGATTTTGGCAAGAGGCGTCAAACTCTGAATTTCAATGTCTCTGAATTATTATTGAATTTCAAGAAACTAAATCCAAATTCTTTTCCAATATAAGATACGATGATTTACTCTTCGGCTTCTCTGATCTTGAGGAACAACCCTGCTTCTTGCATGACCAGATTGTTTAACTTTTAGAATGTCCAAATATGTTGGTTTAGTACAATATTTGTTTCCTTGATAACCTGCATTCATTATGATTGGCCAAATTATGACTTACCAAAGCACTAGGAAAGACAAAGTTCCATTTGTCATTTGCCAGGATAGTGGTCTGGTTTGCAAAACTTATATCCCCAAGAAGTTAAACGACATGGTAATTTGATCTGGCGGATCATTTACCATGGAGTACGACCCAGATCATTTGCTGTTCTTGTAAGGTGGTGTTCTATGAACTTGTTTCTTCGAAGAACTAGTATTCCCAAAAGATCTGACCCACAAGATGACTCCCAAGCTTTTGTCATGTGCTGAAATATTGAGGTGTGGGTTTTGTAGCTGTATTATTTAAACTAGAAGGTTGACCACACTCCTTTCTAGAATTAATTTAAAAATACTTTAGGAAATGTGATAGATATAGATATGGAAATGAAACTTGGTAAATATCTTGTAAGGGTTTAAAAGTTCGTACAGTAATTACTGCAATCTTACATCATCTGAGCAATTTGTCTCCAATAGCAACAATGAGCAAGAAGATGATGCAGGAAATTAACTTATTTGAGTTATGGTGTGAATATGTATGTGCATCTTTCTCCATTAGGCAATAATGTAGATGATTTTCAACAATCATTTTTAATGACCAAAGTATTCATGGTTACACTAACAGTAGCATCCCATTTAGGTCAGCAAATCCTTTAGGAAACCTGATAGACAATATATATTTTTCACCTTTTAGGCTGATTAGAAACATTTTGCAGTGGAGGATTCACTTGTGCCAAAGAACATACATCCATCTAAGGACTCTGAGTAGAATTATGTTTATATCTACCCCATGAATATTAGCAGGTAAGTAGTAAGACGACAAATATATTGGGAAGGTTTAATTCAATAAAGACATGGAGGAGCTACATGGCATTTTTTCAATGGTTTATTTTATTTGATAGTACTAACAGAATCAAGTTCTGTTCCGCAGGAAACCCTGCCAATGATATTGTTGACATTATAAACAAGAATCGAACAGATCAAAAGCTACCTCACTTGAATGACAGCCCTGGTCTAGGGTGCATGGCCTTACAGTACGTTGAATTATGCAAAGGGAACTGCACTGATAACAATGTTGTAAACTGCAAACCTCCTGATGATGACTTCACTGAAGTTTTTGCTCCTAATTGTGGTGTGGAGCTACCCACTTTTGGCAGCATAACTGGACACATTGTGGGTTGTCAAAGGAAGTATCTTGAGCCATCATTAGCATTTTCCGAAGTTCTTGTTAAAGATAAGAACTCTCTGTCTCTTCTAAGAAACAAATCACATACTGAGGTGGGAGTAGGCCTGGTGGGACTCCATAAAGGGCCTTTCTTTTGGTGTGTTTTATTTAGCAATGGGCAGACAAACTCAACATTCGTGCTTGAAAATCGCGGTGCAGGGATCAAGCAAAAGAAGGGGTGCTATAGTGGGAGCAGTACTCCTTGCAGTGGGGGGCAGAAAAATAGTGTTGTTTTTCTTAACATCTTTCCCATGTATTATGTGTTCATTTTACTATTTAAACTTTTGTGATCAATTTAGAATAATGCAAGATCTTCACTTGACAATTCCTGAATTCCTTTTCCTTGCTTTGCTCATTTTGCTCATTATTAATTTGTTCAGTATGTTTTTAGAGTCAGGATTAAAGGTTTGAATCTCATCTCGTCTCTAAGTGGTGCTTGTCCATGGTGGATTCCTTCTTGTTTGATAGCTACCCGGGGGTGTTCCTGCAAGGCACTCTGATGTTCAAGTTAGGATTATGCACTGGGAGAGAAGGGTAAATGGGAATAGAAGCATACTTGATTGGCTTAGCATTGTATAGAGATTTGACCCTAAATATTCTTATTAAATAAGGACTCTGTTAAGATATGATGGTTTTCTATTATGTAGGCCATTAGTTGTGAGGACCAAAACTGCAAAAACCTGTTATTCGGTTGGCCAGTGTTGGGATAGGATTCGTAAGACTGGTTCAGAATAGTTGCCTTGTGCTCAGTGCTCTAATGTGACAATAGAGTGTCGAGGCACTCCTATTTGAAGCCCACAGGAGCGTTTGGTGTTCCGGCGAAGGGATTCGTTCTGAGGCATTTATGTTGGAATTTGCAGTGTCATATATGGTAAGCATAGTAAAAGTCCATGATCCTAAATTACTATCCCAGATTCGAAATTTAATAATACATACTTTATAGGGATTTTCAGAGGAAATGTTTTAAAAAAAGTTCTTGCAGGTTTTTAATAACGTTTAAGGAAACTATTAAAAATATATACTTTTAGTAGCGTTTGACAATGAAACGCTATATTTAACCATCCAATTCTTAAAAAAAAAAAAAAAGCGCACGTATTTTAGCATGTTTAGGGAGTAGCACAATATAAATTTATTGGTTTAATAGTATTTTCTCGAACAAACGTTATTAAAGTCATCCCTATAGTAGTGTTTGCGTTAAGAAATGCAATTTTTTCCCGTATTAAAAACAAAACGATCTAGATGACTCACTTTCAGTAAGTTAGTTGACACAGTTCATGAACATACAATACAACTTTGCACAGATAACTCAATATTAAATCTTCAATACATAGAAAATTGTTTATAATCAATTCTGCCTTAATATCTATTGAATCAATGCATTGATATACTGAACAAACATTGATCTATTGAACAAAACTCTTCTATAAACAATTCTCCTTTGTATTCCTATCCTTCACACCGTTACCCAGTGGCTTCAATCCCCAAGATGATAGATATTAAGATAAACAAGGTATAAAATGATGAGAGAGATAGAAAATCACACTATTGTTTATCCTGATTCAACCATCCATCCCTGCTGACCTATGTCCAGTCCGCACAATACGTTTATGGGTTTATCACTATGAAATCAAGCTTCCAACAGGTCCTTGAAGAAACGTTCACAACTTGAGCTTTCTTCACTTGGGATACCCCACCCTTATACAAGAGTCTCCAAACTTCACTCAAAGGGATACCTTACTTTTTTTACAAATCATTAGAGGGATACCTGACCCTCTCTCACTAAGATTGTAGAAGATTGAAAAATAAAGATGAAACCTCAAAAGATAGAAAAGATACAACTTCATGAAGCACTAATGACTCATTGGTAAGATTGGCTCAGATAGGTAGCAAGAGTAAATGAAAGTTGTTAAATCAGTGAATGTGTTGGGAAATATTGTATTGATGTCCTTTGACCTTCAAAGCGAGTTTGGCGGGTGTATATATCAGTGTGAGAGTGAATAGAGCCATTATTCACATGCTCACACGCATAAAATGTCCTGGATTAGCTATTATTTTGAATTATAATCGATTATTTCCTTTGAATTAATCGATTATTCCATAGTATTAAGTGATTATTTAACTCTCTTTAATCAATTAAACCAGTTCAAAAAGATCTACAATAAAGACATAAGATCAATTTAATTGATTCTATGAACAATGTAATCTATTAGATTGATTTTCGAGAAAATCATAATCGACTATGCTCTTTGAAAATAATCTATCAATTCTGATAAAAAAAAAAAAAATGTATCAATAGCTCTCTGACTTTCAACTCACTTTGTCATACGTGACATAATTGATTAGAAGTTTTGTACTTAATCTATTAAAAGGCTTCTGTAAACCGAGAATTCAAATTTTCATTGTTTTAATCGATTATTGGCATTGTTATAATCGATCAATACGCTTGTGTCTGTGAACAACAAAATGAAAACATACCAAAATCAATTAATGCTATGTGATTAGTAGATTAATAAGCTTCTGACTTGAGATGCTAATTTTAACATAAGTCATAATCGATTAAATTAACTAAGGTATCTCGATTAAACTCCAAGGCGCCTACGTGAGTATCAAGAGTGTCAAAGCGGGAGTCAACATGAACTCGCAAGTCAGCAATAGCAGAAAGTACGTGATCCGAAGGATCAACTCGTGCTTCTACAGCTGCGGCAGCTTCTGCTTGAGCTCTCCTTTCATCTTCAGCTTCGGCTGCACAACTTTCACGAATTACCTCTTCAACGGTGATGTTTGGCCTTTTATCTTGAGTAGCTATAGCCCCAATGTGAACTGGTTACCAAATTCTGCCATCAAACCTTAGCTTAACTTGATTAATGGTTCCAATTCCAAACATGCTAACTCCAATATCAGATGGTTCCTTCTCCTCACCATTAATGGGTGAGAATTTTGGTTATCAAAACAACATTTGGGAAAAACATTATTCACTCTTTGAGCATCAAGCATATGTTGGCGCACCAAATGTTCCCAATTGATTGGTTTTTCATTTTAGATGATCCAAAGAAGCAATGTGTCCATTTTTTAAACTAGAGCATAATTCCTGTACTTAGGAAGTAAGATGCGAACAAGTGAATAGTGCATCAGTATGTTCTCAACTGTGAGTTGTCCTGCAATAGTGGGTTTTGACTTGTTTTCCCCACATACGTTTTAAACTCTCATGGACAAAAGCATAATCATATTCAGTCCAGCTAGCATGTGGTCCTAACCCATTAAACTCATCTCCCTAAGTAGGCAAGTCAGCTATCCTGCCAAAATCTTCCGTAGTCATTCTAATTCTAATCCCTTTCACATCAGCCACTAGTGCTCCCTCACGTTATCTCAAAGGGGTATAAAATACCTTAACAAGCCTAGGGTAAATGTCCCTTTTATCTTTTAGAAGGTTTGTCAATTTCAGCTTATCAATTTTTTCAATGAATGTAAAATAATTTTCCTAAAATGATTTGGTGTGGTGCAAATGGTTAATAAGGGCTAAGGTGTCAACCTAGTTGGATGTTAGTCTTTATTGTTATGTTTTTGCATGTCTTTTTTTGCAAAAAATTTTTCCTGAAACCATTCATAATCTAGTGCCCTAGTAGTTTCAATATCTCTTGCCTGAAAGTGTTCGACGTAGGTGTTAGCTTGAACCGGAGAACTAAATAGACCCATGACCAGAGATGGATTTTGGCCTCGAGATGCAGTGGGTTTCCCCTTAGTGCTCTACTGGAGGAGGGTGCTCTAGGTGCTCTTGGTGATGCAAGTGGGTGTTTGGTGTGACACCTGCTACCCCGCATACGATAAATATAGAAATATATCATATAAAATAAGATCCATAAATTAAAATATCAAAGGGTAACAAGTACCATTTGATCCAAAACGTTAAACATTAGTAACAACTCCGAAAAACATGAACATAAATAACCCAAATCCTGATGTCACATATCAAAGCTGGTAACCATTACCGATAATACATTCGAAAAACAAACTAAACATAAACTAACTATATTATGAGCAAGCAATCTCCTCGGAATCACTCCTCAGCTGGCTGCTCACCATCCTCTGCATAACCAAAGTTACATGCAAAACAACAACAACAACAGTAGGGAGTAAGGAACTGTACATATATACATAAACGGTAATAGAGCAGTTAGCAAGATGATCATGCAGCATATAAAACATCATAATATAATATGTTATAACACATTCCATCATATCACATTATAAACATGCTATGTGATGCAGTACTGCTCCTCTACTCCATATGCAACGTGGATCCAATAACTAACTCAGGAAGACGATTTCGGAGTTACATATCCACATTGGCCAATAAGCACCAACGCCGGCAGTTCACCAAACTCACGGGTGAACCCCTTGGAAAGCTGATCCACCATACTCTCGGATGGACCACCACGGATGCGCTTGATTCACCTAACTCTCGGATGAATTATCGTGGACGACCAGTTCGCCATACTCTCGGACGAACTCTCCAGTCATCGTAACTTCCCCCAAACTAACAACACCAATGTCATGATACATGCAACGCTAACATACAAACAACATGGCAACCATCTCCATCAACACCATTGACACAGGCTATCAACTTTGACCAATAAGCATCAAAGTGATTTATTAACATCAAACTTGACCAACAAGCATCAAGAATGATTTAACTAACAATATTGGTAACAGTACGTCGTTATCAATAACATCATTGTCTTATTAAATAATCTCTTTATTAAGTCTTCATTATTACTTTGACCATATCAATATCCTAGTTCATTAACTATCCTCAAGGTTACGTTTTGTAATCTCTTATGTTAAATTTTTATCCCAAAAGGTTATTAAGTCTCTTTTTATTTAAAACTATGAAGTTTTCTTCATTCTGACAATGGCACGGTCTCAGCACGGGCATGCTAAACAGCGTCACTTTTCTCGTTTTTCCGACACGGGCGTGCTACTGAGAGCACGGTCGTGTTGGCTTTACTAGGCATAGAGTACGGGCGTGCTCAACGCTGTTGCAGCGTTCTTAGTTCTAGGAAACTTAGTATTTTTTTTCTAGATTTCAACAATCCAAATCAATCCTAAGGTTCTTGACTAATCCATTGGCATTAATCTCACCCCTCATCAACATCTTTATGTTTTATGCACATTAATTAGACTAATCCTAATTTTTGGCTCAACGCTAACATCCATATGTCTTTATTAACATAGTTTTAATAGCAGATTCCATCATACCGACTCATATAATCTTGGCATACCAACAACATCATTAACGACATCATAAACGTTATGTCAATGTCATATAAATCAATTAAACAATTAACATCATGTATAAACAACCATAACAACTTCATACATCAACTAAGGCATATAGCACACAAATAGGGTCATGGGTTAACCCTCATCTTACGCTACCCTAGAACCTATGTGTTCGTACTAATCCTTTCTTCCCATACCTGACGTGACGATTCCAGCCTATGAGCCAACCAAAACGAAGTCCACACTTGATTCCTCCAAACCGGTTCAATAGGTTCGGCGAGCTTTGACTAAGAACATCAAGAAAGGACAAAGGGCAGTTAATTCCCAAACAAAGAAAGGAAAGGGAATTAATACAAGGGTTACAACATACCTAATTAGATCCTTGGGGAACTAATCTGCTAGTTGCCGTTCATAGCACTGGCACACGAACAACGAAGTCTGGTTCGATAGGAAGAAAACGGTTCAACACTAAACTCAAAGGATTCAAAGGAAAGGATGAACAAGTTTGATTACCTTACCTCAGAGTAACACTAAACGAACGGCTTGACCCCAAATGCAACAAAAAGCACAACAGGGATGTGTTCTTGACGAAGAACACCCAAACAAGGATTGGAGAACGCTCAAGGATGAATGGGAACCCAAGAGAAAGGTTGATGATGGCTGTTTCTAGCTTTAGGAATGACGGCTATGAGTTTTAGGTCGAGCAAAAGGGGTATAAAAAGGATTGGGACGAAATGGGTCGATCAAAAGCTCAAAACACGTTTCTGGTGCGCACGCAGAGCACGGGCGTGCTAACCCTGAGCACGGGCGTGCTGAACAAACAACACAGGCGTGCTGAACGGGAGCATGGGTGTGCTCACCTATCAAAATCACTAATAGGCTCGTTTCTAAGGTTAACCACCCCAAAACACGTCCCTAAACATCTAACGCAAACTTAACAACACATAATATATATAACAACAAGGATAACATATAGAACAACACTTTTATAACAAGCAAGCAAAAACTGGGGTGTTACAATTCCACCTCCCTTATAAAAATTTCATCCTCGAAATTTCTACAAGCTTGGACTTGGTTGGTAGACAACCAGTCCATAACAAAACAACATCTAACAGCTTAAGAGATAAACTCACACAAGGTCAACTATGAAGTTTCTATTATTAATGATAATAGAACAACTTTTACGAAACATTGGAAGGGATAAAAGGCTTACTTTTAGGTGCAACAACAACTAGATCATGCTCAAGATAGGGAACAAACAACTTAAGGTTCCTAACACAAAACATGCGAAGCAAATGAGGAAAAGAAGACAGGGCATCCGAACTAAACAACACAAAAGAAGGAGTCCCTTTGGGGAGGCTCTTACCTTGAAACAAATCTGCGGATTGAGAGGCTTCATCTCCACTGAGGGTGAAGACTCTCCCACTTGCTTTCAGTCGATTCGGATGAGAACTCTGACTCTTGGTAGCACTTTGCGGCTGTGACTTTGTTCCTCCACCACAATCACGGCTGATGTGGCCAGATTTCCCACACTTGAAGCAGATGACATAAGTTTCCTTGCACTCGCGCGTGAAGTGACCTTTCCCACACTTGATTGGCCTAGGGGTAGAAAATCCTCCGTCACTGGTTAACCTAATAGCATACAGTGGCTTCTGGCTAACTTGCTTGTAATCACGGCTTACCGGCGCCAGATGTCTTTCCTCTTTATCTTGCTGAGTTGTCTTCTTGTTACCTTGCGAACTGGAACTCTTGCGGTGCGCAACTCTGGACTTGTAGGCGTCTTCAAAGATCCTGCACTTGTTCACAAGAACCGAAAAGACTCGAATTTCCTGGTAGCTGATGGCTTGCTTGATCTCTAGGCGCAGACCATTTTCAAACTTCACACACTTAGAGCGGTCATCATTCACATACTGATAGAGCGTGTAGTAATGAGCAAGCTCCTCAAACCTTGCAGCATACTCCCCAACGGACATGTTCTCCTGCTTCAGAGCCAGAAACTCCATCTCCTTGTCACAGATGTCAACTGGAAAGTACTACCCTAAGAACATCTCCTTGAAGGCAATCCAAGTGACTACGGTGCCTGCAGCTTCCATACGCTGGCGATAGTTCTCCCACCAGTGCTCAGCTTCCTCAACTAGCATGAAAGTTCCGAAAGTGACTTGCTAGGCATCAGTATATGCCATAGCCCGAAAGATCTTCTCGAGCTCGTGGATCCATAAAAGAGCACCTTTAGGGTCATAAGCTCCCCAGAACAAAGGCGGGTTGTTTCTCTGGAACTTGTCAAGACCTTGAAACTCAGCAACTCCTCCATGATGATTCTGGTTCTGGTTGTTGTTTTGAGCAATGCAGTAGCCAACAGTGCCAAAGCATCAACAATCACGTGATCATTCCTACCAGCCATAATTTCATACACCGTCCAAAGCAAACCACTTAACACTGAAAGTTAAGCAATAAAAGAAACTAAGGTTCATATAATCCTATATCATCATCCATGCTAGGCATAGATAATCATATAGGAGTACACAGAAGAAAGCACAGCAAACACATACCCCGGCCTGAAGGACAAACCTGGCTCTGATACCACTAAATTTGACACTCTCTATCCCACATACGATAAATAAAGAAATATATCATATAAAATAAAATTCATATATTAAAACCAAATGGTAACAAGTACCACATGATCCAAAACGTTAAACATAAGTAACAACTGTGGAAAACATGAACATAAATAACCCAAATCCCGATGTCACATATCAGAGCTGGTAACCACTACCGATAATACATTGGAAAAACAAACTAAACATAACCTAACTATACTATGAGCAAACGATCTCCTAGGGATCACTCCTCAGCTGGCTGCTCAACATCCTTTGCATAAACAAAAGTACATGCAATGCAACAACAACAACAGTAGGGAGTAAGGAATTGTACATATAAACATAAACGGTAATAGAGCAGTTAACAAGATGATCATGCTGCATATAAAACATCATAATATAATATGTTTTAACACATTCCATCATATCACATTATAAACATCCTATGTAATGTAGTACTACTCCGCTACTCCATATGCAATGTGGATCCAATAACTAACTCAGGAAGACGATTTCGGAGTTACATATTCACATTGGCCAATAAGCTCCAACGCCGGCAGTTCATCAAAGTCACGGGTGAACCCCTTGGATAGCCGATCCACCATACTCTCGGATGGACAACAACGAATGCGCTTGATTCACCTAACTCTCGGATGAATCACCGCGGACGACCAGTTCATCAACCTCTCGGACGAACTCCCCAGTCATCGTAACTTCCCCCAAACTAACAGCACCATGTCATGATGCATGCAAAGCTAACATACAAACAACATGGCAACCATCTCCATCAACACCATTAACACAGGCTATCAACTTTGACCAATAAGCATCAAAGTGATTTATTAACATCAAACTTGACCAACAAGCATCAAGAATGATTTAACTAACAACATTAGTAATAGTACGTCGTTACCACTAACATCATTGTCTTATTAAATAATCTCTTTATTAAGTTTTCATTATTACTTTGACCATATCAATATCCTAGTTCATTAACTATCCTCAAGGTTACGTTTTGTAATCTCTTATGTCAAATTTTTATCCCAAAAGGTTATTAAGTCTCTTTTTATTTAAAATTGTGAAGTTTTCTTAATTTTGATAGTAGCACGGCTTGGCCACGGGCATGCTGGCCAACTGGCACGGGCGTGCTAAATAGCGTCACTTTTCTCATTTTTACAACACGGGCGTGCTACTTAGAGCACGGTCATGTCGCTTTATTGGGCATAGAACATGGGCATGCTGATATTGAGCACGGGCGTGCTCAACGCTGTTGCAACATTCTCAGTTCTTGGAAACTTAGTATTTTTTTCTCGGTTTCAACACTCCAAAACAATGTTAAGGTTCTTGATTAATCCATTAGCATTAATCTCACCCCTCATAAACATCTTTATGTTTTATGCACATCGATTAGACTAATCCTAGTTTTTGGCTCAGCGCTAACATCCCTATGTATTTTATTAACATAGTTTTAACAGCAGTTTCCATCATATCGATTCATACAATCATGGCATATCAACAACATAACAACATCATAAATGTCATGCCAAGGTCATATAAATCAATTAAACAATTAACATCATGTATAAACAACCATAACAACTTCGTACATCAACTAAGGCATATAGCACACAAATAGGTTCATGGGTTAACCCTCATCTTACGTTACCCTAGAACCTATATGTTCATACTAATCCCTTCTCACCATACTTGGCGTGACGATTCTAGCCTATGATCTAACCAGAACAAAGTCCACACTTGACTCCTCCAAACGGGTTCAACAGGTTCAACGAGCTTTGACAAAGAACATCAAGAAAGGATAAAGGGTAGTTAACTCCCAAACAAAGAAAGGAAAGGGAATTAATACAAGGGTTACAGCATACCTCGATTAGATCCTTGGGGAACTAATCTGCTAGTTGCCGTTCACAACACTGGCACACGAACAACGAAGTCTGGTTCAATAGGGAGAAAACAGTTCATAACTAAACTCAAAGGATTCAAAGGAAAGGATGAACAAGGTTGATTACCTTATCTCGGAGTGACACTAAACGAACGGCTTCACCCCAAACGCAACGAAAAACACCACAGGGATGTGCTCTTGACGAAGAACACCCAAACAAGGATTGGAGAACAGCCAAGAATTCAATGGGAACCCAAGAGAAAGGTTGATGACTGCTATTTCTAACTTTAGAAATGACGGCTATGAGTGTTAGGTCGATCAAAAGGGGTATAAAAAGGATTGGGGCGAAATGGGTCGACCTAAAGCCCAATACGCGTTTCTGGTGCACGCACAGAGCACGGGCGTGCTCACCTATCAGAATCACTAAGAGGCTCGTTTCTAAGGTTAACCATTTAAAAACATGTCCCTAAACATCTAACGCAAGCTTAACAACACATAATATATATATATATATATATATATATATATATATATATATATATATATATATATATATATATATATATATATATATATAACAAGGATAACATATATAACAACACTTTTATAACAAGCCAGCGAAAACTGGGGTGTTACATTTGGCTACTTGCTTTGTGTGCGACATTGTGTTTTGCTATGAATAGTAGTTGGGTTTTGGTGTGAAGAGGGAAGAAGGTGAGTACAGAGAGAGGTTCTGAGATTTTTAAGAATTGAAACGCGCGAAAAATGAAGACTAGAATATGGGAATCATTTAAATATTGCGCGCATTAATCGATTTACAGTCGTAGATTAATCAATTATTTTGTTCGTAATTCCTGGGTTTTTCCTTAATCAATTAACTCACTATAATTAATCTATTAAGTTACCTCTGTGAAGTGTTTAATCAATTACATTTGTTTTTTTAATCGATTAAGTGATTATTGTAATTCTTCCTATTTCAAGTTAACATGCAATAATCGATTATGAAGGTCTAGATAATGTCTCCAGAATTGAGTAGAACACAAGTTTTGCAATTCAGAAAAGTATTTTCCTTGTTATTAAGTTCAAAATAGTACAGATTGATCTAGCAGTCATGAAATAACTTATATATGCATTCAATATCTAAGTTTGACCATTTCAAACACAATCAACACAACATTGCAACTATACATTCATCAAGTGATAGTCAATTGAAGTTTGTGTATATGCACATTACTCAATGCATGATTGATCAATTACACCAAGTTCTCTTTTTATATAGAAAAATCTTTCCTTTTATGGTGGCTTAGTGAAAATATCAGCTAGTTGTTTAAATTATTCCACAAATTCAAGCGCACAATCTCCTTTTAACACATGATCTCTAATGAAATGATATCTTATTTCAATGTTTTTTGTCCTAGAGTATTGTATAGGATTACTAGTTAGGTTGATAGCACTAGTGTTGTCACATTTGATGAGAATGTGATCAAGAACTAGGATTTGTGCATAACAACTTCCTACTGCAACATATTTTGCTTCGGTAGTTGACAATGTCACACTAACTTGTTTCTTACTATGCCAAGAAACTAGTGCATTTCCTAACAAGTGTCAATTTTAACTTATCAAATTTTTCAATGAATGTAGACTGATTTTCATGAAACCATTCATAATATAGTGCCCTAGGACTTTCAAGATCTCTTGCCTCAAAGTGTTTGAGGTAGGTGTCGGCTTGAACTAGAGAACTGAAGAGATGATGACAAGAGCTGCTTTTTGGCCTTGAGATACAATGGGTTTCCCCTTGGTGCTCTGTTGGAGGAGGGTGCTCTAGGTGCTCTTGGTGTTGTGGGTACGTTGCTTGTACCTTCTCTTGATTGACGTGGACGTTTGGCTGCGTGCTTTGCGCACGACATTGTGTTTCAGTATGAATAATAGTTGGGTTTTGGTGTGAAGAGGGAAAAAGGTGAGTAGAGAGAGGTTCTAAGGGTTTGAAGAACTAAAACGCGCGAAAAATTCAGTCTGGAACACGAAAATCTTTTAAATATTGTGCGCATTAATGATTAACAGCCGTAGATTAATTGATTATTTTGTTCGTAGTTTCTAGCTTTCTTCCTTAATCGATTAACTCACCATAGTTAATCTATTAAGTTATCCCTGTGAAGCCTTTAATTGGTTACATTTGTTCTTTTAATTGATTAAGTGTTTACTATAAGTTTTCTTATTTCAAGTTAACACACAATAATTGACTATGAAGGTCTAGATATTCGATTAATGTCTGCAGAATTCAGAAGAACACAAGTTTTGTATTTAAGAAAAGTATTTACTTTTATACTAAGTTCAGAATAGTACAGATTGATCAAACAGTCATGAGATAATTTATATATGCATTCAATATCTAAGTTTGACCATTTAAAACCCAATCAACACAACAATGCAACTTTACATTCATCAAGTGATATTCAATTAATCTGGATTATGTGTCTTGAATCTCCAGCCTCTTATGAAGTTGTGTTTTTCAAATGTTTGAGGTGCAGCTTGGTTAGACACTTCAGGTGGTTCAGACTTTGATGTGTATGTCAGCTTTTCTCCTTCTTTATTTAGGTCAAGACTTTCAAAATAATCTTCAAGATCTGATAGTTCCCTTTGAGTCTTTAAGCCATCATTGAATTTAACATGAATGGATTCTTCCGAAACATAGGTTCTAGAGTTGAATACTCTATAAGCCTTAGAAGCTTCTGAATATCCAATAATGAAAGCATCGTCCACTTGGAATCAAACTTTCCAAGTTGATCATTTGTGTTCAAGATAAAGCACTTATATCCAAAAGCATGGAAGTAAGATATGTTGGTGTTCTTTCATTCCACAATTCATAAGGAGGGTTTTTAAGGAAAGGTCTGATAAGTATTATGTTTTGCACATAACATACAGTATTTATTGCCTCTACCCAGAAGTACCTAGGGAATTTTCTTTTGTTCAACATGGTTCTGGCCATCTCTTGCAAAGACTTCTTCTTTCTTTCAACTACTCCATTTTGTTATGGAGTACGGGGTACAGAGAAATTGTGAGAAATACCACCTTATTCATAGAGCAGACTAAAATGCTCATTTTCAAACTCATCCCGATGGTCATTTCTTATAGCAGAGATATAAAAACCCTGCTCATTTTGTACTTTCTTACAAAATACAAAAAAATGACCTTAAAAGACTCATCCTTATGACCTAGGAAGAGGACTCATATAAATCTTGAATAGTCATCGACTATGTCAAGTCCATATTTCTTCCCTCCCATACTAGCAACACTAACTGGTCCAAATAGATTAATATGTAACAACTGCAGTGGTCTAGAAGAGGATAGTTGTTGTTTAGGTTTCAAACTTGATTTTACTTGTTTTCCTATCTGGAATGCATCACACAAACATCCTTTTTAAAGGATATTTCAGGCAACCCTCTCACTAAGTTATTTCCTTTTAATTGTGAAATGAGTTTCATATTGGCACGGTCTAGTTTTCTATGTCATATCCATCTTTCATCCTCTTTAGACATAAAACATGTTATATTCTAGTATACGAGTTCAGTCAGTTTAATTTAATAAAGATTTTGTTGCCTTTTCCAGAGAAGGCGTTCTTTCCACTACTGTCTTGAGCTATGCATGTAACTTTAGAGAAGAAAACAATAAATTTACTGTCACACAATTGACTTATGCTAAGTAGATTGTATTTTAATCCTTCTACCAACAAGATATTTGAGATAGAGGGTAGATGTGGCTTACCACCAATTTTACGAATACCAGCTACCTTCCTTATGGTTTCCTCCAAAGATGAAGTGTCCACTAAGACGTCCCCAAGTCCCTGAGGCAATCCCATTATTCTCACTTACATTACTAACTATGCCATAACGATATTATTACCCACTTATTAAATAGAACAGAACCAAAAGATAAAACATGCAAACATAAATGCGCAAAGCATATGCCATAGTAAACTAATAAACTGCTAGTTTATCTAGTTTTATCTATGATAAAATAGTGGAATTTAATATTATTCCTGAGTAATTTCTCAGTTTTGCCCAAATTTATCTTTGTTTGTTTTTAAGTTGTGTTTTGAGTCTGTTTAGGATAGTTTGGTGTTTCTTGTTTGTTTTAGAGTCAATTGTGTTTTATTTGTTTGTTAAGTGTTTTCAAGTACCTTCTAGGTCCTTAAAAGTGAAGCTTTGGAAGCAATGGAGCAGAAAAGGAAGCTGAAGCCTTCTAGGGTTGGATTTTTGGTGCGCCCAGCGCGCCTCCTGAGCCCAGCGCGATTGAGTTGTGATTGCAACAGGAAAAGTGAGTGCTCTCATGTGCGCCCAACGCATGTCTTGAGACTAACGCGACGTGTATTCTGGGCGTGGCTGATTATAGGTTGCGCCCAGAGCGCCACATAGGACCAACAGGCGCGCGATTTCAGAATGTACTTAAGCTTATTTGACCAGTATTTTTGGTTACTTTTGGTTTTCGAAGAGTTGAGTTTGCCATTGTAAACATTGGATATTGATCATACTTGGATGATGATGATGTTCATTACGTTTTCTTCAATCAATTTGGTGTTTGTCCATTCAATCATGAACTAATCCTCTTATTCTAGAGCGATGGCGTAGCCACTTATGAAGGTTTGGTAATGTTATGGCAAAATCCCAATTTCTATTAATCTCTTTTAGGTTTTTTTTTTTTTTTTTCTAAACTTAATGCTTTCAATTATAATTGCAAATATAGTTGAATGTTTAGCCAATCGTTTTGAGACCGACGGGAGATTTACGTGTCTACAACATTGGCGAAAAACCACAGGGTTAATATTGATAGACGTATCATAGGAATCCTATGCAACTACAATAGGGAACTTAGAGCTTAGTGAATCTTTTGAATTTCTAATTTGCATAGACATATGAAATTAGGACTTGAAAGATAAATTCCATGAAAGCTTGACCGAGAGACATTGGAATTATATTAGAGTTATTGGTTGATAATTGAATGTGATTAGAAATAGGGAGGGATGTCATAACAACGCCAAACCAGTAGTTCGTATATGAATGTGAATTCCTGTCTATGAGAATTTAGATTCATAGATTGGTGAAGTCAAAACTCTAGAACTTTGTCCAATTGAAGTAAACCCATTTCTCTTATTCTTGCAATTTAATCATTGTTTTCTTGAATTTTAGTTAATTTAGTCAATTTCATTATTGAAACTCACATTCAAAATTGGGCTTTCAAATAGTTATTGAGGTTAAGATTTGGTATTTGGTCATTCCAATCCCTGAGATCGATGCTCGGAGCTTTTAAATTTCCTTATTACTTACGAAAAATTACTAAACTTGCTAATTTTACCATCAAGTTTTTGGCGCCGTTGTCGGGGAACTAAGAAGCCACCAATATGCTATTGGGTGGAAGATCTCGGACTTGAAAGGCATTAGTCCCACTTTGTGCACTCACAAGATATTGATGGAAGAAAATTACAAACCGGTTGTCCAACCTCAAAGAAGACTTAATCCAGTTATGAAGGAAGCAGTGCATAAAGAGGTGATGAAACTCTTAGATGCAGGGATCATTTACCCAATTTCATATAGTGCTTGGGTGAGTCCTGTACACGTGGTACCCAATAAAGGGGACACTACTATGGTGGTGAATGAAAAAAAGTGAAATGATTTCCACTAGAACCATCACAGGGTGGTGAGTTTGCATAGACTATAGAAAATTGAATGATGCAACTCGTAAGGACCACTTCCCCTTCCCTTTTATTGATCAGATGCTGAAAAGGTTAGCCGGTCATGACTATTATTGCTTTTTGGATGGATATTTCGGCTACAACCAGATTATAGTGGATCCACAAGATCAAGATAAGACGACATTCACTTGTCCCTTTGGGGTCTTTGCTTATAGAATAATGCCCTTTGGTTTGTGCAATGCACCAACAACTTTCCAAAGATGCATGCTTGCTATCTTTTCTAATATGGTGGAGAAGTTCATTGAGATTTTTATGGATGACTTATCGGTCTTTGGGTCCTCATTTGATAATTGCCTGGAGAACTTGGCATGTCTGCTTCAGAGATGCCAAGACACCTAGTCCTCAATTGGGAGAAATGCCATTTCATGGTGAAGGAAGGTGTGGTATTGGGGCACAATATTTCTTCAAAGGGTATCAAAGTTGATAGAGCAAATGTGCAGGTGATTGAAAAATTGCCGCCTCCAAAAGATGTGAAGGGGATCCGGAGTTTCCTTAGGCACACCAGATTCTATAGGAGATTCATTCGTGATTTCTCCAAAATTGCTAAGCCCATATGTGACCTTTTGGTCAAGGATGTATCCTTTGTATTTAATGATTCCTGTTTGCATGCATTTAACACTTTGAAGCATAAACTTATTACAACCCCTATCATAACTGCTCCTAATTGGGAATATCCTTTTGAAATTATGTGTGATGCAAGTGATTTTGCAATAGAGGCTGTTTTAGGCCAAAGAGTTGATAAGTTAGTCCATGCAACATATTATTCTAGCAAAGTCCTTAATGATGCCTAACTCAATTATTCAACTACTAAAAAAGAGCTTTTAGTAGTTGTGTATGCATTGGACAAGTTTAGACAATATATTATAGAGTCTAAAGTCATTGTTTTTACTGATCATGCTGCAATAAGGCACCTGGTGACAAAACAGGATGCCAAGCCTAGACTAATTCGTTGGGTTTGTTGCTTCAGGAATTTGATTTACAGCTAAAAGACAAGAAAAGAACAGAAAATGGAGTGGCAGACAATTTATCTAGGTTGCTCAACCTGGATGAGGAAGAGAAACAAATGATTATTCGGGAGGAGTTCCCAGACAAAAGATTGTATGCTCTAACTGAAGCTTCTCCTCCATGGTTCGCCGACTTGCCAAATTTCAAGGCTAGTAAGATAATTCCTGAAGGCCTCACCTGGCAACAAAGAAAGAAGTTCTTCCGTGATGCCTAGTATTATGTGTGGGAGGATTCGTACTTATTCAGACATTGTGCAGATGGCCTTCTAAGGAGATGTATTCCAGTATTCCAGGTGGAGGACATCTTGTGGCATTGTCATGGGTCTGACTATGGAGGCCACTTTGGAGGAGAAAGAACAACTCAAAAAGTTCTCCAGAGTGGATTCTATTGGCCCACCATCTTCAAGGATGCTAGAAAGTTTGTTGAGCAATGTGACCGGTGCCACAGAGTCCGAAACATCTCCAAAAGGAATGAAATGCCCCAGTATAGTATTATGCTAGTGGAAATCTTCGATGTGTGGGGAATTGATTTTATGGGACCATTTACACCTTCTTATTCATACAAGTACATCTTAGTGGGGGTGGACTATGTGTCCAAATGGGTGGAGGCCATCACAACTTCAACAGATGATTATAAGGTAGTCACTAATTTGGTGCGGAAGAACATCGTTTCATGTTTTGGTGTATCTAGAGTCATAATCAGTGATGGAGGGTCACAGTTTTGTAACAAAAAGCTCGATACCGTACTCACAAAGTATGGGGTCAATCACAAGGCTGCTACTCACTATCATCCACAAACCAGCGATCAAGTTGAAGTATCCAACCGTGAGTTGAAGAGAATTTTAGAGAAAACAGTCAACTCCTCGCGGAAGGATTGGTCTAACAAGTTAGATGACACGCTTTGGGCATACAAGACAACTTTCAAGACTCCGATTGGGTGTTCACCGTACCAATTAGTTTATGGGAAGGCTTGTCACTTACCAGTGGAATTGGAACACCGGTCAAATTGGGTTGTTAAAGGTTTGAATTTTGAATACAAGGAAGCTGGTGAGAAGAGGTTGTTAGATGTAAATGCATTGGTTGAGTTTAGACTTCAAGCGTATGAGCAAAGGCTTGGCATGATAATCATAATGTGCCATAAAGTTTTGAATCAGGCCAAAGTGTGTTGCTTTACAACTCTAGGCTCAAGTTATTTCCGGGTAAGCTGAAATTCCAGTGGTGTGGACCATTTATCATCACTAGTGTCTTTCCACTTGGAGCAGTGGAATAAGAGTGCCAAAATAAGGAAGAGTTTTCAAAGTTAATGGTCAAAGACTCAAACCCTATGTGAGGGGAGAGAATGAAAACTAGAAGCTGAATTAGCCCCTTCGGGGGCGTTGAGTCAGGCTCGGGACGTTAAACAAGCGGTCATTGGGAGGCAACCCAATTTATATCCTCCTTAGTATTGCATGTAGTTCATGTTGTTAGTTTGCATAAGTCGGAAAATTGCATAAAAATTATAAAAAAAAAAGGGCATGTAGGACTTAGTCGTATTTAGGAGTGCATTTTTCTGCATAATTCTGCTGCATAGGGAAAATACTAGGTCTCAAGTGCGCCTAGCGCGTTTCCTGAGCCCAGTGCAACAACATTAGTGAAAAATACTGGTTTCAGGTGCATCCAGCGGGTTGCCTGAGCCCAGCGCAACTGAGCAGTGTAAAATACTGGGTCTCATGTGTGCCCAGCGCGTTTCCTGAGCCTAGCGCAACAGCATCAATGAAAAATACTGGTCTCAGGAGCACCCAACGGGCTGCCTGAGCCTAGCACAACTGAGGAGTGGAAAAGCCTGGTCTCAGGTGCACCCAACACACTACTTGAGCCCAACGCGTTTTTATGAACTAAAAAAAGGGGGGTTGCACCAGCCCACTTGTTCGAGCCCAGCGCGACTGACCAGCTGCCAAAACACGGTCTCAGGCACGCTTCCCGTCCTTGTCTTTGCCCAACGCGTCAAGCATCTAAGTTAGGGGAAATTCCCCTACGCACCCAGCTAGCGAGGATGAGCCGAGAGCAAGATATGGCTTGAGTGAGTGGTCTCGGGACGAGACCGATGCCCCAGCAGAGGGTCTGGCTCTTAGCAGGATGCAGAATTTGATGATCCGGAGCTGCAAGCTCAAGATCAGTTGGACCGGATGCTCCATTAGCCCCATTGGTTCTTTATTGAACCCCCAAGTTTGTTTTCTTAACTATCTCTTTTATTTTTGTTTTGGTTATTGAGTCTTTTGCTGTTAAACGATCGAGTCCTTGAGTCGAGTCATAGCAGGTTTAAATGTAGTCTGATCTTTGTGAATCCATATCTTTCACCATGAGTTGGCTCTGAATGTTCCCTTTGATGATTAGATTTGACTTGTGAGATACCTTGAGAGATTTGCCATGTGAGAGTAAAATCTGTTTGACACTAGATTTTTTATAAGTTTGGGGTTAGAGCAATAAAGCATGGTTATCTTGAAATAAGGTCTTTAGTGTGTCCGGGTGAGGAATTTTGAGCCTTAATGTTAATTTTGTTGATGATAGAGTAACTTTTAAGTTGCATGCTCTTCGGTTTGCTTAATTCTTATCTTTATTGCATGAATATGTGTTGTATAACATGATTGAGGCATTCTTTTTGTGAAAAATGTTAGCTACTGGCCAAATAGCTTACCTGAAATATTTGAATATCCCTAGCTAGCCCATTTGAGCCTTAGCCTTTTCTTGGTAGCCTTGTTAATAAGCCAGACTAAAAAAAAAAAAAAAAATGTTACCTAACCTTTACAAATTAAAGGAGCATTGGTACATGTTACAAGAGGTTATCAAGTACTAACATTCGGGTGGCAAGGAAGAGGAAGGTGAAAAGCTAGAATATGTAACCAGTCAAGTTAAAAAAAGTATGAAAGAAAAAAAAACATATAAAGCAACAAAGTTGCATTCAATAAAAAGAAAAAGAAAAAAAATTACTTTAATGGTTGAATTAAAAGGAATGGTTGAGAAAGATGACATAAAAGGGAGATAAAGAAGTGAGATATTTTGAAACTTAGTACTTGATTGACAAATTAAGAAAAGTGGAAAGATTGAAATTCCTAGGCTCCTTTGTTTTGTAAGGTTAAGCTAGTTATCTCTTCTTATTCCTACCCTTTCACCTTGTCTACATTACAACCTGGAAAAGTCCTCTTGATTGTGCATTCATATATTTTGTGGGATCTTTGATGAGATGAATAGCAAACCCATGGAGTCACGTGCTTATTTGTGAAAATGAATTTGCAAACACAAGCCTAAACACTGAAGAGTTGGAGAGAAATCAATCAACCTTGTGAGGAATAGACCCTTTTGAATTCTTGATCTTTATGCTTGGTGTTTTCAAACCCTTACTTGATAAATGATGGTGTATGTGAAATATGAAATGTTTGGCTATCTTTTGGGTATTGTAACTTGTCAATTTTTGATCTTGAGGGGACATTGTTTTTTTTTTTTTTAAAGATTAGAAGTTGGTTGAAATTGTGTAGGGAATACATGAAGATTAGGACATTTGAACTTATTTTTTAGCTTTTAGTTTGCTAGAGGACAAGCAAAGTTCAAATTTGGGGTATTTTGATAAACAACTAGTTTATCTAGTTTTATCTATGATAAAATAGTGGAATTGATTATTATTATCGAGTAATTTCTCAAATTTGCCCAAATTTATCTTTGGTTGGTTTTAAGTTGTGTTTTAAGTTTGTTTAGGGTAGTTTGGTGTTTCTCGTTTTTAGAGTCAATTGTGTATTATTTGTTTGTTAAGTGTTTTCAGGTACCTTCTAGGTCCGTAAAAGTGAAGCTTTGGAAGCCATGGAGAAAAAAAGGAAGCTGAAGCATTCTGGGGTTGGATTTTTGGTGTGCCCAGTGCGCCACTTGAGCCCAGCGCGACTGAGTTGTGATTGCAACAGGAAAAGTGAGTGCTCTCAGACGCACCCAACGCATGTCTTGAGCCCAGCACAACGTGTATTCTGGGCATTGCTGATCATAGGTTGCGCCCAGTGGGCCACTTGGGCCCAGCGGGCGCGCGATTTCAGAATGTATTTAAGCTTATTTGACCAGGTTTTTTAGGTTACTTTTGGTTTTCCAAGAGCTGTGTTTTCCATTGTAAACACTGGATATTGATCGTACTTGGATGATGATGATGTTCATTGTGTTTTCTTCAATCAATTTGGTGATTTTTCATTCAATCATGAACTAATCCTCTTATTCTAGAGCGATGGTGTAGCCACTTATGAAGGTTTGGTAATGTTATGGCAAAATTCCAATTTCTATTCATCTCTTTTAGGTTTTTCTTCTAAACTTAATGCTTTCAATTATAGTTGAATGTTTAGCCAATCGTTTTGAGACAGACGGGAGATTTACGTGTCTAGAGCATTGGGGGAAAACCATAAGGTTAATATTGATAGACATATCATAGGAATCCTATGCAACTGCAATAGAGAACTTAGAGCTTAATGAATCTTTTCAATTTCTAATTTGCATAGACATATGAAATTAGGTTTTGAAAGATAAATTCCATGAAAGCTTGACCGAGAGACATTGGAATTATATTAGAGTTATTGGTTGATAATTGAATGTGATTAGAAATAGGGAGGGATGTCATAACAACGCTAAACCGGAGTTCGTATATGAATGTGAATTCTTGTCTATGAGAATTTAGATTCATAGATTGGTGAAGTCGGAACTCTAGAACTTTCTCCAGTTGCAGTAAACCTCTTTCTCTTATTCTTGCAATTTAATCATTATTTTCTTGAATTTTCGGTAATTTAATCAATTTCATTATTGAAACTCACATTCAAAATTGGGCGTTCAAATAGTTATTGAGGTTGAGAATTGGTACTCCAATCCCTGAGATCGATACTCGGAGCTTTTAAAGTTCCTTATTACCTGCGACAAATTAGTACACTTGCTAATTTTGCCATCATAACACACAACGGGAAAAGTAACTATATACATCAGCATACGTGGTTTTCCCCCTCAGTATGGTGATAGTAAAATATACATGCAACTGTACATAAAAATAGGAAGATAAAACAAATACATCAAAGACACAAGGAACTCTCCAAAATCTCACTAGCTCTCCCCACCCACACTCAAAATACATCAAAATAAGCTCGCCTCTTAATCCTAGGACAAACGCACTAGCGGTACCGCACGCTCAGCGGTGTGTATACCTCGAGCTACCTTGTCCCTCGGGTACCACATGTGTGAGAATGGAAGAAACTGGATCACTCGAAAAGATCCTATGCCATCTCCAAAAATAGCACCGAACCAGAACTGCAAGCCGATCGGTCCTATATACATGGTCAGGAACGTTGTAGGGGCATCCCTCATCATCGTGGTATATGATCTCTATGTCGCCCAGCACCAGAATCCTCGGTGCCATTTGGATGAAAGGGTGTGCTCTCGTGTCCATCTGTACCTTCAGCTGGCTCGTCATCTTCTCGTAGCCAAACAACTGAAGCAGACAAAGAAAGATAGGGAGATAAATATCATGCACTGCATAAATAGGGATAAAGGCGAAGCGGTATATATAACAAACACAAACATCTCCCGAACATACTGATACTACTGTCATCTCCTAGCTAGATGTACACCTACTCTTACTATACATGTCAGCCGATTCCAAACGTCCCCTTGGACAAAGATATCAATACGTTCGCACACCAAACAAGTTAGTTTGTTCCAATAATCCGTTTCATTGGCCGTGACCCATAAGAGTGCATCACCACTCCACTATCCTTGACAGGGAGGGCTATCTTTGAGACGACCCCACTTATGTAGGATAATCCCATTAGCCTCAGACCATTTTTAAACGTTAACGCACTTATTAAACATACAAGGATACTTAAAACTTTAACCATGCATACGTACTGTACATATAGTCATCATCATCAGAGTGCACAACCATAAAGAGGAAACATGGTATAAAATATATACAGACGACTTCCTCTCCTCGCCAAAATACATCAAAAGACAGACTCACTAGCCATAAACACTAAGGGTGCGTTTGGAAGAGCTTATGGAGAGCTTATGAGAATAACTTATGTAATTAAACTTATACAAATAGTTTATAAAAATAGTTTATGATCTTTCCATAAGCTGTTTTGGGCTTATTTCCATAAGCTTGTCAGAGAAGCTTATGAAAATAAGCTGTTTTTAGCTTATTTAAAAAAGAGCTTATTACATAAGCGCTTAAATAAGCTGTATTCCCAAACACACCCTAAGTATACTAACACACACTTTGCCTCAGTCTGGGCGACGGATACACCTCGCTTGTTCTCGCCGTACCGTCACTTAGAACCTCCCAAGATTGGGGTCTGTGGCTCTCCCACCAGCATCAAGCTCGTACGACGTTCCATCCAGCTCCTCGTCATCTGGTTCTGTTACCGGCTCTTCTTATCATTTTAAGAACATACAATATAGGAAAACAGGGCATAAGAATTGCATCTCACCATAAATAGGGATAAAAGTAAAGCAGATACATTAATACCACAACCATACACACCATCATCACCAACAACCATCCTCGGGTTTATTGATCCTAACTACTCATCTCACACTCTCATGCACCTAGACCTGACATGAAGACTCGGCCACATTCCTATGTCACAACGTATCCCCTACCAAGCAGAATACTCCTCCCCTACCAACCAGGATGAAATTCAAACGTCATCCGAGCAGCAGGTTCCGCTACACTCATGAGTACATTACATCCCCTACCAAGTAGGATGCTCACCCCTTACCAAGCAGGGTGACACTATTCCCCATTCCCGATAGGAATAGCGGCCCCGGTGTCGAAAGGCGCATCGGAGATCTCAGAAGCTCACAGTAGACCTACCAAGCATCTATCTGTAGTTCCGGTTTGACTTCGCGTAATCCCAGATCTATGCGGTTGTGACATCACCACACGATGCAATCTAGCATGAATCCTCACGACTCATTCCGATCAATGCTTAGCAACTCAACCTCATCACCTGACACATTGAACACCAACACTCCCTACCAAGCAGATTGTTCACGACTATTCATAGTTCTCAATCATTTCACCAGGTTGAGTGCAATAGCTTATCACCACCAAATGATCTTATCCCACACATTAGCCAATTCATAACGATCATCGCTTAGCTCTAAGCATACCGACAGTCACATATGCAGTATCATATTATCTCACAGCACATTATCAACATACCATCAAATGAAGTAAAATAAACATGTTATCACAACATCAATCATTAAGACAGTAAAGCATGTTGTCACTAGCATAGCAGAGCACGTATCCACACATACATCATAGCAGTCAGATAAGCATGTTAAACATATAACCTTGATCAACATAGTATCAACCTACGGTGACAAACCTACAATGCCTAAGTCTACATTGGTACCCCATTTGGTAATTGCCAATGTAGACTTAGGTGTTGTCGGTCACTCAGCCACTAGTAGGGTTTAGGATCCCTTACACATATTAATATATTCTACTCTACTCTTGCCTCCCTGACGAGTGTAATTCTTTCCCCCACCTTAGGGCGATTGACATAAAGATCACGAACTCGACCACCGTGAGCTCTCCACCACCACAGCCACCACGCAGGCCTCCTCCACCACCGTGAGCAGCTCCAGTACCACCACCACCATCGCGGCTGTCTCCTCCACCACAAGCACCGCCGCGACCTCGAACTTTGTCCTTCGAGAAATCGAGAAACCAATCCGTGGAACTCGTAGTACTCGAAGCCCTGATCACAACGGTGTAGTCGGAATCACGATCCGACGCCTCAATCTCACTCTAGCTTCACTTTCTCTCTCCAAGCGCCTCAGACCCTCTCTCTCTAAGCTTTGGTCGCAGAAGAAGAAGTGAAGAACATGCAAAGTGGAAGGAGGAAGAAAAACTTAAATTGTGCTGTCAGGCTGTCCACGCTCGAGCGTGGGAAGACTCCACGCTTCAGCGTTGGCACGCTTTGACGTGGGAGAAAGCCACGCTTCAGCGTGGGACGTTGATTGCCACGTCTCTGCCACGCGTCGCGTGGGCGTTGACACGTGCACCCCCATGCTTACCCCCTTCCATGCTCTGACGTGCAACTACCCACGCTCTGACATCAACGGTCAACGTTTGAGCATGGGGTCCCTCCACGTCTAAACGTTGGATGTTGATTTACTCTGTTCTTTCACGTTTTTCCATTTTCTGGACCCGTTCCAAGGCCAAATTGTTCCAAATTTGAACCATGGCTTCCTCAATACATAAGGAACCTAAGTATGCCCTTAACCATGCTTAATTAATGTCCCATACACTAATCAAGAAAACGGGGTGTTATATTACCACCCCCCTTAAAAGAAACTTCGCCCCCGAAATTTAGCATACCTTAGAATAGATGAAGGTGTTGCTCTTGCATATCAACTTCTCTTTCCCAAGTTGCATCTCCTGTAAATTCATCCCAAACTACTTTCACTAGGGGAATGTGTTTACCATAGAGTTCCTTAACTCTTCGATCTGCAATCCTCACTGGTAAGGCTTCATACTCTAGGTTTTCTTTCAACTGTACAGACTCCAGTTCGATGACATGAGAAGGATCGAGGTAGTACTTTCGAAGTTGTGACACATGGAAGACATCGTGAAGCTTGGACAGATTTGGAGGTAAGGCAACATGATAGGCCACTGGACCAATTTGACGAAGAATTTGAAATAGCCCAATAAACCTGGGAGTAAGCTTCCTAGACTTGATGGCTCTGCCAATACCTGTTCTAGGTGTAACTCTCAAAAAAACATGATACTCTAGAGGTCTCCTCCTTTTGTCACTGTAACTCTTCTGCCTGTCCTGAGCTGCCTTCATCTTTTCCCGGATTATCTTCACTTGTTCCGTTGTCTGCTGAATCATATCTGGACCTAGTATTTGACTTTCTCCCGTTTCATACCAGCACAACGGTGTTCGGCATTTCCTCCGATACAGAGCTTCAATTGGTGCCATACCGATACTCATGTGGAAACTATTGTTGTATCTAAAATCTATCAGAGGTAAGCCATCATCCCAACTTCCCATGTGTTCGAGTACACAGGCTCTCAACAAATCCTCCAATGATTAGATCGTCCTCTCTGACTGTTCATCTGTTGAGGATGGTAAACTGAGCTTAACCTCAGTTTAGTTCCCAGTGCACTGTGCAGCTCTTTCCAGAATCTTGATGTGAACCTTGGATTTTTATCGGATATGATGCTTTTAGGGACTCCGTGTAACCTCACTATTTCTCTGATGTAGATCTGCGTCAGCTTCTCCAGTATATAACTTTCACCAATAGGAAGGAAATGCGCACATTTCGTTAGCCTATCGATGATTACCCATATCGCGTCATGCCTCTTCTGAGTCCTTGGTAACCCGGTCACAAAATCCATAGAAATCCCATCCTACTTCCACTCAGGGATATCCAGTGACTGTAGTAATCCTCCAGGCTTTTGGTGCTCAATCTTCGCCTTCTGACATGTCAAACATGATAGCACATATTTTGCAACTCCTTTCTTCATCCCAGGCCACCAGAACATCTTCTTCAAATCTTGGTACATCTTTGTGGCACCTGGATGGAAACTTAACTTACTTTTGTGCGCTTCCTCCAAGATCATCCGCCGGATTTCCTCATCGTCTGGTATACAGATTCTGCCTCTGAACCTGATGATTCCATCTGCATCCACCTTAAACTCTAAGGTTCGCTGATTGAAAATCAAGTCCTTCATTTTCTAAAGACACTGATCCACCTCTTGCTTCCCTTTAACTGTCTCGAGAAAATCACTGGAGATAGTGAGTCTTCCCAGACACATCATACCTTCAAAACATTCTCCTCCTAGATTCAAATCTCGGAATTGCTCTACCAACTCTAGCTCTTTAACCATCATGGCAGATATATGCAGCGACTTCCTACTCAGGGCATCTGCTACCACATTAGCCTTTCCTGGATGGTAATGCAGCTCGAACTCATAGTCTTTAATGAATTCCATCCATCTTCTCTGCCTTATGTTCAACTTTTTCTGGTTGAACAAATATCTCAAGCTCTTATGGTCACTATAGACAATAAACTTGGCCCCGTAAAGATAGTGCCTCCATATCTTCAGAGCGAATATATCGCTGCTAACTCCAAGTCGTGAGTTGGATAGTTCTTTTCATGAATCCTCAACTGTCTTGAAGTGTAAGCCCCGACTCTCCCTTCTTGCATGAGTACACATCCCAGACCTTGAAAGGATGCATCACAATAAACCTCGAACTGCCCCAAAGGGTCTGGCAATACCAGCACTAGCGACGTGGTCAACCTCTTCTTCAACTCCTGGAAATTGGCTTCACATTCTGTTGTCCACTCGAAGGTCTTGCCTTTCCTCGTCAATTGCGTCATAGGTAGCGCAATCTTCGAGAAGCCTTTCTATAAGTCTTCTGTAGTATCCAGCCAATCCAAGAAAACTTCTCACTTCACTAACTGTCTTCGGACTTTCCCACTAGACTACTGCCTCTACCTTTGCCGGATCCACTGCTATACCTTCTCTATTGATCACATGCCCCATAAACTGTACCTCCTCTAGCCAAAATTCACACTTGGATAGCTTTGTGCATAGCTGTCTGTCCTTCAACACTTGGAGCACAATCCGGAGATGTTCCTCATGTTCCTATTGGTTTGATGAGTAGATGAGGATATCGTCAATGAATACCAGCACGAACTTATCCAGAAACGGCCGAAAAATTCTATTCATATAGTCCATAAATACTGCTGGAGCATTGGTTACGCCAAAAGGCATAACTAGGTACTCGTAATGTCCATACCGAGTCCTAAACGACGTCTTTGGTATATCCTCCTTATTGACTCTGATCTGATGGTAGCTAGATCTCAAGTCAATCTTTGAAAATATGGCTGCTCCCTTCAATTGATCCATCAGGTCATCTATCCTTGGCAAAGGATACTTGTTCTTGATGGTCACCTTGTTCAGATGTCGGTAGTCAACACACAATCTCGAACTCCCATCCTTCTTCTTAACAAACAGAACAGTTGCTTCCCATGGTGAAACGCTTGGCCTGCTGAATTCTTTTCCCATCGTATCATCTAGTTGCTTTTTCAATTCCACTAGCTCTGCCAGCGACATTCTGTATGGTACTATTGAGATTGGTCCGGTTCCAGGTACTAGGTCTATTGCAAATTCGATTTCCCTCTTAGGTGGCAACCCTGGAACATCTTCTGGAAATATCTCCGAAAATTCTCTCACCACAGGCAAAGAACTTGTTTCAGGAGCCTCTTTCACCTCCGCGGAGAACAGCATCACGTATTTATGAGATCCGTTACTTCCTTGAAGATTCTTACTATTGGCAGGCATCAAACTAGGTTGCTCGGGGAATACTAAGGTCTTTCTAGCACAGTCTAACGGTACATGGTTGGCTGAGAGCCAATCCATGCCTAAGATAACATCTAATTGTTGCATAGGCAAACAAACTAGATCGACAAGAAAAGACCTATTCTCTATAATGATTGGACATTTTAAGCAAACAGACATGGTAGTCAAAGAATCATTTGTAGGAGTAGAAACAGTCAGATTATATGGAAGTAAAGACACAAACAATTTCAAGTGTTTCACGCATTCAAGAGACAAGAATGAATGAGTGGCTCCCGAGTCAAACAGCACAGACAACAATTTACCCGACACTAAGGACATACCTTGAATGAGATCGGGGGATCGAGAGGACTCAGCTCCTCTCACGGTAAACACTCTTCCCATAGCTTGTGGTCTCGCCGCTTGCGATCCTACTGCTTGCGGTCTTGCCCCTGCTCCTCGATTACCAGCAACGGGTTGCTGCTGTTGAGCTCACTGTCTGCAGTCTCTAGCAAAGTGGCCCATCTTGCCACAGTGGAAACACTGCCTGTCCCCACTCATGGTGCAGTCTCTGATAAGATGCGGGCGCCCACATCTGAAGCATCCTTGCGATTTTGGCTTTACCGCTCCCATTCCTCCAATTCCCACTCCTCCTACAGCGGCTAGGCGCTCATATGGTTTTCCTCCAGGTTGGGGCCTACCCCCTCTGCCCTTGCCTTTCTGATAAGTGTTGCTTCTTATTGGTCCCCCACTCCTTGGCTGTTGCTGCGATTCCCTTTTTCTGTCTATGTTCTCAATCACAGAGCATCTTTCCGACATCTCTGGAAACCTTGAGATGTTCAATGGTTCTATCATCCACTGCAGCTCGTACTTCATCCCGTCCTCAAATCGATGGCATACCCATTCCTCTTCCGGATATCTCTGGTAGAATTCGAAGAACTTGAGTAACCCTTCAAATCTTACCGCGTATTCTCCAACTGACATGCTTCCTTGTTTCAAGCTCATAAATTCCTTTTCTTTCTCTCTCCTCATCAGTCGAGGAAAGTACTTTTCCAAGAAGCACTCTCGGAATAACTCCCAGTGGATTATTCTGCCCTATCCTTCCAACATCCTTCGCTTTCCCTTCCACCATAGTTCGGAACTTCTTGTTAGCACGAACGATGCATATGTCACCTTACGGTCCTCGCAACAATGCATAGCAACAAAAATTTTCTCTAGCTCTTGTATCCAGAGCTCTGCACCCTCCGGATCGAAGTCCCCATTAAACTGTGGTGGCTTCCCTTTTAGAAAAGTTGTCAGTCCGGCGTCTTCTGCATCCACATCATGCCTCTGGTTCTGTCTTTGTTGCTGTTGCATGGTCATCTGCATAAGTTCAGCGTTTTGGTGCGTCTGCTGCAACATAGCAGTTGCCAACTCCCTGAATGCCCTTAAGGTCTCAGTGGATTCCTCCCCACCACCCGTGTGGGAAGTCTCTCCGTGTCCATTCCCTGGTTCAGATGTTCTCCCTAAGGCCTTTTTGCTACGTCCTCAACCTTGGGCTCCTCTACCTCGTCCTCGAGCCATTTATAAGTAAGCATACTATATGCCTTATGAATGAAACAGTTATATGATAACTTGCGTATCGGACACTCTACCCAACCTTTAAACATAATCGGCAACCGCTGTGGGTCCAACTAGACACAGCCAGTAAGAACTTCCAAGACTCACAGTTATGATTCTAGACTCCACAGTCTCCGGTTCCAATAAGGACTGTGTAGCATCAACGACCTGCAAGGCCTGTTATGGAACCAAACTGCTCTGATACCATAATAATGAGATGACCCCACTTACGTAGGATAATCTCATTAGCCTCAGACCATTTTTAAACGTTAACGCACTTATTAAACATACAAGGATACTTAAAACTTTAACCATGGATACGTACTGTACATATAGTCATCATCATCAGAGTGCACAACCATAAAGAGGAAACATGGTACAAAATATATACAGACAACTTCCTCTCCTCGCCCAAAATACATCAAAAGACAGACTCACTGGCCATAAACACTAAGTATACTAACACATTCTTTGCCTCAGTCTGGGCGACGGATACTCCTCGCTCGTTCTCGCCGTACCATCACGTAGAACCTCCCAAGATTGGGGTCTGTGGCTCTCCCACCAGTATCGAGCTTGTACGACGTTCCATCCAGCTCCTCGTCATCTGGTTCTGCTACCGGTTCTTCTTATCATTTTAAGAACATACAATATAGGAAAACAGGGGATAAGAATTGCATCTCACCATAAATAGAGATAAAAGTAAAGCAGATACATTAATAGCACAACCATACACACCGTAATCACCAACAACCATCCTCGGGTTTATTGATCCTAACTACTCATCTCACACTCTCATGCACCTAGACTTGACATGAAGACGCGGCCACATTGCTATGTCACAACGTATCCCCTACCAAGCAGGATTCTCCTCCCTACCAAGCGGGATGAAAGTCAAACGTCATCCGAGCAGCAGGTTCCGCTACACTCACGAGTACATTACATCCCCTACCAAGCAAAATGCTCACCCCTTCCCAAGCAGGGTGACACTATTCCCCATTCCCGATAGGAATAGCTATCCCGATGTCGGAAGGCGCATCGGAGATCTCAGAAGCTCACAGTAGACCTACCAAGCATCTATCTGTAGTTCCGGTTTGACCTCGCGTAATCCCAGATCTACGCGACTGTGACATCACCACACGATACAATCTAGCATGAATCCTCACGACTCATTCCGATCAATCGCTTAGCAACTCAACCTCATCACCTGACACACTGAACACCAACACTCCCTACCAAGCAGAGTGTTCACGACTATCCATAGTCTTCAATCATTTCACCATGTTGAGTGCAATAGCTTATCACCACTAAATGATCTTATCCCACACATCACCCAATTCACAACGATCGTCGCTTAGCTCTAAGCATACTGACAGTCACATATGCAGTATCATATTATCTCACAGCACATTATCAACATATCATCGAATGAAGTAAAATAAACATGTTATCACAACATCAATCAGTAAGACAGTAAAGCATGTTGTCACTAGCATAGCAGAGCATGTATCCACACATACATCATAGCAGTCAGATAAGCATGTTAAACATATAACCTTGATCAACATAGTATCAACCTACGATGATAAACCTACAATGCCTAAGTCTACATTGGTACCCCATTCGGTAATCGCCAATGTGGACTTAGGTGTTGTCGATCACTCAGCCAATAATAGGGTTTAGGATCCCCTACGCATATTAATATATTTTACTCTACTCTTGCCTCCCCGACGAGTGTAATTCTTTCCCCCACCTTAGGGCGATTGACGCAAAGATGACGAACTCGACCAACGCGGGCTCTCCACCACCACAGCCACCACGCAGGCCTCCTCCACCACCGTGAGCAGCTCCAGCACCACCACCACCACCGCGGCTGTCTCCTCCACCACGAGCACCGCCGCGACCTTGAACTTTGTCCTTCGAGAAATCGAGAGACCAATCTGTGGAACTCGTAGTACCCGAAGCCCTGATCATAACGGTGTAGTCGAAATCACGATCCGACGCCTCAATCTCACTCTAGCTTCACTTTCTCTCTCTAAGCGCCTTAGACCCTCTCTCTCTAAGCTTTAGTCGTAGAAGAAGAAGTGAAGAACATGCAAAGTGGAAGGAGGAAGAAAAACTTAAGTTGTGGTGTCAGGCTGTCCACGCTCGAGCGTGGGAAGACTCCACGCTTAAGCGTGGGACGCTGATTGCCACGTCTCTGCCACGCGTCGCGTGCGTGCTGACATGTGCACCCCCACGCGTACCCCTTTCCATGCTCTGACGTGCAACCACCCACGCTCTAACGTCAACAGTCAACGTTTGAGTATGGGGTCCTCCACGTCTAAACGTTGGATGCTGATTTATTCTGTTCTTTCACGTTTTTCCACTTTCTGGTCCCGTTCCGAGACCAAATTGTCCCAATTTGAACCATGGCTTCCTCAATACATAAGGAACCTTATTATGCCTTTAAGCATGCTTAATTAATGTCCCATGCACTAATAAATAAAATGGGGTGTTACAATCTTGGCCCCTTTGGAAGATCCACCGGCAACTAGAAAAACTTAGGGTCCAGTCAGGATAACCGTACTTAGCCAGAACTACCATGACACAATAGGCGCTACCATACCGGTCTCATGTGGGCACACATGCGTCCAATATATCCCCAAGATCTTAAAGATCTTCCTTCCGTTTTTCGCACCCGCACTCGGTGCACTAACCTCGTGTGTACCATGCCACACGGCTCGCCACTTGGCAACAATGCAGATGCTACGCATGACATCCATCCCTTTGAGCTGGTATCGCACCATATGCAATCTCAACACTTGCGCCTAACGCATCTCAACATCAAGATCTCACGAGCACCTCAAGGCTCAAGCCATAAACTCAACTCACGACTACTAGCTCAACTACCAACATTAGGTTATAGCCCTAATCACGCTAAAGCTACCAATTCTTACGCAGGATTGCAAACCAAGGCATATAAGCAGTTTATAATCATGCACGTAAAGCAGTAAATATATCAACAAGATAAGCATGCCATCACATATAAACCATTTCTTAGGTAGAAATCAACAACTGGGCACATAGCAGGCAACATACACATCTTCCAAGTCAACACAAGTCAGCTAACCTAGGGTATTAAACTCAACGGTGCTAGCCCAAATTAGACTAAACCTAGGGTTTAGGTACTTTACGAGGGCTCAACCTCTCTTAGAGTTTAGGGTTCCCCTACACAACACCAAACAGGCAAAACAGTCATATAAACTACTCTTGCCGACGTGTGTAACTCTTTTTCCCCACCTGAAACTGCTACAAGCGTGTTTTCCAGTACAAGCTTTTGATTGCTAATCAGCGACCGACAACCAAACACGTCCTCCTTCAAGCTCCTAAACACTGTCAAAGATACCCTTGACATGCATATTGGGCCAATAATCGCCTCGAGCACACGCACGAAGTTCATAAACTGGAAAAAAAAAAAAACTTAGAAATGACAACAGATTCAACAGCAAACGCACATAGGACTCAAATCAACAAACCAAAAGAATTAAGCCACAAATTTAGAGGGAAGAACTCACCAAGAACAGCTCCTGAACTCCTCAACGCCGAGTCACCACGATCCCCTCGTGTGATTCCTCGAACGATCAAACAGGTGGAAAGACTCATAAAACCCTAATGTGTTAGCAAAGCAACATTAGGTCGAAGTTGAAGGAGAAAAGGATAGGAAACAAGACACATTAAAAAGAACTTAGGGTCGACAATATCGGCACCTCGACTTACCTCACGAAGCTCGAAACCAAGGTCACACCCTAGGCGAGTCCGAAGCTACGAGCTTGAATATGTAGTCGGCGTAGGGTTTCGACGAAAGATGGGATCAGAACGACACAAGAACACTTGAGAACCCCCTTTAGACTTTCAGAGCTTTTGGGAGAAGAATAACTTGACTAATTTCGTGCCAAGTGAGAATGAGAAGAAAAACTTAACATTTTGGTCACTTACTCAGAACGCTTAAGCGTGTAGATCCCCAACAATCGAGCGTGCCCACGCTTAAGCGTGGGGTTTCTCCCCGCTTGAGCATGGCACCTCATCCACTTCGCCTTTTCTCGGGCTTGACACGTGTCCAACACGCATCAAAACTCATAACGACTGGCACTGCCACGTGGCACGCTTGTGCGTGCACTTTATCCACGCCTGAGCGTTGGCATGCTCTGGTGTGCTCCCTTTCCACACTTAAGCGTGTTACTCAGTTGGGAAGAGGCTTCCAAACTTTTGATTTCCCTCGTTTCTCGTGTTATGCCTTATGTACTTCCAACATGATTCAAGCCTAGTCCTAATAAACTTCCAACTAGATTTATAACTAACACACAAACAATCACACAACTAACCAAACTCCTGATCAAGGCTATCCACCTTAATTAGGGTTACAGGAAGTAGGGATGTTACATTACCACCCCCTTAAAGAAAATTTCGTCTTCGAAATTTCCTTTTCATACTTGCAAACAGAGACGGATGTTGCTGGCGCATCTGTGCTTATCACTCTCATGTTGAGTCTCTAGTTGTTGGGTCCCACTCTACCCTCACTAAGGGAATTTGCTTGCAACGAAGTTCCTTGATCCTTCTATCCACTATATGTACTGGTAAATTCTCGTATTCAAGGTTCTCTCTTAGCTGGATTGATTCGGACTCTAACACATGCGATGGATCAGGGTAGTACTTTCTAAGCTGGGATAAGTGAAAGACGTCATAGAGATTGGATAAGTTAGGTGGTAAGGCTATTTGGTAGGCTACTGGACCAATTTGGCGAAGAATCTGAAATGGTCCTATGAATCTGGGTGTAAGCTTTCTGGATTGAATTGCCCTGCTAACACCAATCCTTGGAGTAACTATCACAAACACGTATTCGCCCTCCTGGAACTCCCAAGGTCTTCTTCTCATATCAGCATAGCTTTTCTGCCTATCCCTTGTGGCTTTTATCTTTCCTGAATCAACTTCACTTGTTTCGTTGTCTGCTACACCAACTCAGGACCTAACAACTAAATTTCTCAGGTCTTAAACCAGCACAACGAAGTCCTGCACTTCCTCCCTTATAAGGCTTCAAACAGCGCTATGTCGATGCTTGAATGGAAACTGTTATTATAGGTAAACTCAATTAGTGGATGAAACTCGTCCCAACACACCATGTGTTCCAACACAAATGCTATTAAAAGATCCTCCAACGATTGAATTGTTAGTTCCAACTGACCATCTGTTCCAGGATGATAAGCGGAACTCAGCCTTAACTTAGTTCCCAACGCACCATTTAGACTTCTCCAAAACCTGGAAGTAAACCTCGAATCTCGATCCGATATAATACTTGAAGGTACACCATGCAACCACACCACCTCCTTGATGTAAATCCGGGTCAACCTTTCCAGAAGTAGTTCTGGTTGACAGGTAGCAAATGAACACATTTCGTTAACTTATCTATGATGACCAAAATTGCATCACAACTTTTCTGAGTTCTTGGCAACCCAAAGACAAAGTCCATTGCAATACTGTCCCATTTCCACTCCGGGACATCCAGTGATTGCAACTATCCGCTGGCTTCTGGTGCTCAATCTTCGGCTTTTGACACACTAAGCAGGATAGGACATATTCTGCCACCTCTTTCTTCATCCCTGGCCACCAGAACTGCTTCTTCAAGTCCTGATACATTTTGGTAGCCCACGAATGAAAACTCGGCTTCTTTTGTGTGCTTCCTCTAAGATCATATTCTTAACTTCGCTATCCGCAAGCACACAAACTCTATCGCCAAACCTGACGAGGCCATTCGTAACTCTTTTGAACTCAGATGTCTTACCTTCTATCAACTGATTGACCTCCTTAAGATACTCATCCTCAGCTTACTTCCTCCAAACTAGGTTCAAGAAATCTCTAGTTACCTCAATCATCCCAAGATTCAGCCTATCCTCAACGATTTCCACTCCAAGATTCAGATCCCTAAACTGCTCTAACTACTCAAGCTCCCTTACTATCATTGTAGATACGTGCAGGGACTTCTTATTGAGCGCATCCGCTACAACATTCACCTTTCCTGGATGGTATTGCAGGTCCAATTCATAGTCGTTTTTGATTTCCATCCATCGATGTTGCCTCATGTTCAACTCTTTCTGGTCGAACAGATACTTCAGGCTCTTATGGTCTCTAATACACTAAATTTAGAACCATACAGATAGTGTCTTCATATCTTCAACGGAAACACTATCGCGGCTAGCTCTAGATCGTGAGTCGGGTATTTCCGTTCATGCACTCTCAACTGCATGGAGGCATACGCCACCACTCTTCCTTCTTGCATGAGGACGCAACCCAAATCTTGATATGACGTGTCACAGTACACGTCAAAACGTCCCAAGGGATATGGCAAAACCAACTTTGGCGATGTGGTCAATCTCCGCTTCAGCTCTTGAAAACTCTGTTCACAAGATTCTGACCACTTGAATATTTTTCCTTTTCTCATCAACTGCATCATTGGCAATGCAATTTTTGAGAACCCTTCGATAAACCTTCTGTAGTAGCCTGCAAAACCAAGAAAACTTTGATCTTCACTTACCGACTTCGGGCACTCCCAACCAACCACCGCTTCAATTTTAGCAGGATCCACCATGATTCCATCCTTATTGATCATGTGCCCTAAGAACTGCACTTCCTCCAACCAGAACTCACACTTTGATAGTTTAGCATAAAGTTATCTGTCCTTCAGCACTTGCAATACCACTCGAAGATGCTCTTGGTGTTCCTCTTGTGAACACCTAATTTTGTCCGGATAAAATAAATTATGAAATTGGATCAAAGAACGTCATAAGCAGGTCTACTAGGCCTTGGGCTAAAAATAAATGAGAAATAATATTTGAAATAATAATAAATAATAAATAAATAGTATTTGTCCAAGAATGGTAAGTTTCTAAAAGGAGTTCATTAATTGATCTCGTCAAATTAATTTGATCATAATCAAGATAAGTTGAATTTTTTCAATATTTGCATTAATCCTAATTTAAATAATTTGATTTAATTGAGATTGAAATAAAATTAATTTCATAATTAAAAAAAATCTAAGAATGGTATGTTTTCAAAAAGGGGTTAATCCCAATCAAATTAATATGCTCCTAAAAGAAATAATTTGATTCTGATTGAGATGATTAATTCCATAATTAGAAAACCTAGATGGATGGTATAAATAGAAAATATGAATGAGATGAGAGTGGGAGACTTCTTCTCGTTTTTCTTTTGGGGGCTTTTTCAAGTTCTAGCTTTTTTCTTCTCCTTCTTCCTGTTACCATGGCCTAAATGGCACCTTCTTCATAGCTCCATCAATTTCATTCCTCCTCACCCCCAACTCTCTTTCTTATTCAACTTGTTTCTTCTATCTCTTGTTCACACACACAGCCCCACCACTCACGCATATTGACAACGCATCACTGCGTCCTCCGTGATCTACAATCGCCGCCGCATTCAAGTTTGCATCAACGCGAACCACGACTCGTGGTCCGACAGCCCAGAACGCGCAGCCGAGCCGCTGCACATATTCTTCCGCTGCACTGTCACGGCTCCGCCACCACGAGTAGCTTCTTCGTCCGTGAGTTCCTTTTTAACCATGGAAAGTTCTAATTTTTCAAGTTTCATGAGTCTCAGACTCCCAAACTTTTTAGTGCTTCTTTAGGTTTCAAAATCTGAAGTAATATAATATGGGTATATTATATAAACTATGAAGTGTAAAGAATTGAAAAGGTGAAGTACTGATGCAAGTCTTGTAAGTTTGAGAAACATGTAAATATATAATTATAACTGAAATAAAATTTAAAACTTCATAATTTATACTTTATATATTTTTTTATTTATGATCTATAATGATGATATTGTATTATCTACTACGAACCATTAGTTTTCTATTATGATTGTTTTGTATATTTTTCTAAGATTTATTTGAAGTGCATGTTATAGCTTATTAGAAAAAATTATGTTCTACATCATAGATTTGCTATCTCATCTGACTTCGACAACATTGATTACTATTATTATCACTAAAATAATATTATGCATGTTTACTATTAATGTTATTATTGTCCTAAGGTCTCATTTCTTTAAAAAAAATTAAAGGGATTAAGTTAGTTGTGATAGTTATGTCAATTCCATTTGGTTTAATTGCACTTTTGGTCCCTCAGGTATTATGATTGTTCGATTTTGGTCCCCCAGATTTTAATTGCGCCAATTGGATGCCCTACGTATCACGATTGTAGCATTTTGATCCCCCTGTTTTCAAATGCGCGAATTGGGTCCCCTAGATATCACGATTGTTCAATTTTGTCCCCTAAGTATCACAATAATGCAATTTTTAACGTTAGTAGGCTACGTAGGACACATGGGACTGATTTGACACTTAGTGAAGTTAACTTGACAGTTTACGGGATATTCTTATAAGACATCATGAACATCTTACATAATTTAATGGTCAAATGCACATCATTAAGTATCACATAAGAATGACATGTAAGCTTCCAAGCTAGTCTCATTAAGTATCAAATCAGTCGCACATTGCTTCGTAGGCTATTGATGTTAAAAATTGCACAATCATGATACTTGAAGGACCAAAATTGCACAATCGTGCTATTTAAGACCAAAATTGCACAATCATGATACGTGAAGGACCCAATTGGCGCAATTGAAATGTGGGGGACCAAAATTGCACAATCGTGATACTTGGAGGACCCAATTGGCGCAATTAAAACCGGCGGATCAAAATCGAACAATCGTGATACCTGAGGAACCAAAAGTACAATTAAGCCATTCCATTTTCTAGGTTGTATGAGTTGTGACAGTTCAGAAATCCTAAAGTCCTTTCTAAAATTGTTTAAAAATAATTATTTCAAGGATTAAGTTAGTTGTGACAGCTAGGTTAATTCCATTCTATAGGATACATGAGTTGAGACAACTCAGAAAATTCGGGAGCCCAGTTTTAAAAATATAATAAATTAAATTAAACAACCTCATTTTCGAAAATAATAAAATCAAATTATTTCAAGGGGTTAGGTGTGACAGCTAGGTTGATCTCCTTTTTATAGGATGCATGAGTTGCGACAACTAAGAAATCCTAAAGTCCCTTCTTAAAAAATGACAAATTAAATTAAATAATCTAATTTTCAAAAGCAACAAAATCAAATTATTTGCAAGAGATTAAGCTAGTTGTGACAGCTGGGTTAATTCCATTTTTAGGATGAATGAGTTGTGACAACATAGAAATCATAAAACTCCTTATTAAAAAAATAAATAAATAAATAAAGTCAACTAATTCCATTGTCAAATTAAGGTGGGGGGTTAATGTAATATTCCGTCAAGTCATAATTAAATTTTCATAATTTGTGTGTTTATTTTATTTTCTATATTCAAAGGGGTAAAAATTAATATTTTTAAAGTAATTAAAGAATTTGTACAATTAACTTAAGGTACCGTTCTTAGAACGGACGATGTAGGATGCTAATACCATCCCTACTCATAACCGACTCCCGAACTCAATCTCAATCTTTTTTAAAAGGACCTGTTTCCTAATGGGTTTTCCAATATTTTCCCAAATTAAAAATTTTGGTGGCGACTCCTCTGAATCCTAAGACATTTTTTTCGTGACGTCGGATCGAGACGTTCGCTACAGCTGGTGACTCCACTGGGGACATTACAGAGTCAGACCTAATATAATTAAATGTGTAAAATTATTAGCTTTTTCTTTGTTTATGTTACCCTTTTTGTTTATTTATTAGTTATATTTTGTTTCTATTATATGCTTTCTTGCAGGTTGGGTAGTTTTAAGTTTTGCTCCCTCCACACACTACACCTACACATTCTCACACACTTATGAGTGAGACCCTATATCCGGGCCTGAGTGCAACTTAAGATTAGAAAGAGGTTGAGTAGTGGTAGCCTTCTGGATGTACATCCTGTTTGGTTATCATGAAGGCTTCACCTAGAGTTTGATTCCTTTCGAGGGTATTGCCACTTCTAATAGTTTATCTATAGTTGTGGGCAATATTTCGAAACAGGGTCCTTGGCTCTACGGACCAAATCTAGGATTATAGAACCACCTATTGAGAAGATCTACATGTTAGAAAGACCTATAGACCTCCTTATCTTAAGGAAACCCTACGTAGGTCACAAAGGGAGCATACCCTACCCCTGCATATTAATGTTCTCTTCAAAAATAATTTTCTTTTTTTGTGCATCACATTTTATGACAATCATCACGCATGATATTTTTGTTGTATTTGTTTTACATGCATTTTCTCAAAAAATAAAGGTCTTCATAGCATATTGCATTCATTTCCAGGAGAACCATAAGGCCTAGAGGTTTGTTTTGAGTATCTTTGGAAAAGAGGAAATATAGGATCAAATTGCGAGTCAGACTCGACTATGCTAAGGCAGACTTTAATATTGAAGACAAGGAAGCTCGAGGTGAAGAGCTTAAGGGACCTCGGCCGCAAGTTGAAGAAGACGCAATGCCTAACTTTCTTTAGAAAATATGGGAAGATCCTTGATCTGCTAGATATAGATGTGCAAATGGGGGCCCTTACTGCGTTGGCCCAATACTATGACCCACCTTTGAGATGTTCAACTTTCCAAGACTTTTAATTGGCTCCGACGCTTGAGGAATTCGAACGGATATTAGGCTATCCCTTGGGGGAGGACAAGCCCTATCAATACTTGGGGCATTATCCTTGATTGAATACAATTGGTGAAGCATTGAAGATTCACGTAAGGGAGTTACAAGATAAGAAACATAATAAAAACGGTGTGGATATCTTCTCAAGGAAGTATCTGGAAGAGCAAGCACAATATTT
Source organism: Ammopiptanthus mongolicus (assembly GCA_039655645.1). Lineage (NCBI taxonomy): Eukaryota > Viridiplantae > Streptophyta > Magnoliopsida > Fabales > Fabaceae > Ammopiptanthus > Ammopiptanthus mongolicus. The sequence goes on along the minus strand of CM077350.1, from coordinate 13,982,986 downwards.
GGTAAAAACTGCAGATTAGGATCTTTTCATGGACGTGTTGGCCCTAATCATTTATGGGACCGTCTTATTCCCTAATGTCGAGAACTTTGTGGACTTTGCAGCAATCGATGTTTTCTTGGCCCTCAAGCATAGAGTGGAAAACCGGGTACCAGCTATCCTTGCCGATGTATACTGCACGCTTAATCTACGTTATGAGAAAAAAGGTGGGGGCAATCCTATGTTGTTTACCAGTGCTATATGTTTAGCTTACCGCACACATGTTCAATAATGTGTGTCAAGTGGGAATCAAAAGTGATCGTGAATGGGCCCAAAGCATAGCAAATCTCAACGAAAAGACAATCCGTTGGTATTCAAGAGGGCAAGAGATACAAGAAGTAATTTATCAATGTGACAATTTTCCCAATGTGCCCCTCATGGGAACCAAAGGATGCATAAATTATAATCCAGCTCTAGCTTCGAGGCAACTCGGTTATCCCATGATGGGACCACCATTAGAGGAGATGATGACTCCTTTTGTTCTTTATGACATGGGCTCACAAAATCTAGAAATGCTAAGAAAAGTGCGCCAAGCATGGGACAATGTTATCAGGAAAAGGGCGAGAACTCAGACCTAGGAGTTGCGATGTAAAGGAAAATTATCGCCAATGGTTGAGGAATAGAGTGTTGGAGGTCAAGTTGCCATTCCATAGTACGATTCTTATTGCTGAAGCAATGTCGATGCATGCCCTTATTCATGTTGAGGAAATAGAAGAACTAAAAGCGACTCTAATGAAAACAAAGGGAGAGAAGGAAGGGCTACAAAAAGAATTAGAGGAGGCCCGACAAGCCTATAGGGCCTTGCATCAAGAAAATACGCAGAACTTACTCCTCTTCAAAAGCGTCAGTAAAAGGGCAAAGACAGAGGAGAAATGCAAGTTAAAGACTCAGGAATGCTTACGATCAGCAAATAAAGAACTGGGGTTACGAAGACAAGAAAGAGATGATGTAGTATTTGAAAATCAAAGGTTAAGAGAATCGTTGAAACATTCCTACACAACTCAGATGAGTATGCAAAGAGAACTCAAAGATCTGAAGCAACAATTGGAAAGGGTAGTAATAGAGTATGAAAGTAGAGTTAAGAGGGAGAAACAACATAAGGGGGGAAATTGTTGCATTATATGAGGCTGCCTTGAACGAGGAGCAAGAAGGTATACTGAAGTTGAAAGGTCATATAGAAGAACAAGAGAAGATGATCGAGGAATTCAAACAGGAAGGCTTGTTCTGGATGGGTCGTTATCGAGGATGTTCCAAGGCTTTTGAGAGCGGCCAAGGTTCTGAATTTATTGGACGGTGCAAAAACTTAATTGCCATATGAAGGATTTGATTCGTGATTAGTCAAAGGGTGCAGAACTTCAGATGGTTTAAGGCCTCCATTTTTTTAGCTTTGTTCCTTGTATTTCATGAGAGAAGTTTGGATTTTATTTTCATCGTATGTAAGGAGACTTTCTCCATTTCATTTGGGTATTTAATAAAAGAATCTTCGATTCAATTCTTGATCCCATATTGTCACTCAATGAGACTCGCTACTTCCAAACGAGACGTTCGGTAAAGCAAGGAATCCTTAGTTCGATCCCATATTGTCACTCAATGAAACTCAATACTTTCGAATGAGACGTTCGTTAAGCAAAGAGAACTGAGATCCTCACATCTAAAATTTAAAAAAAAAACATCATAAAGTAGTTGCATGTCCATGACATTCATTTTCTTTTATACATACTCATTACATGTCCCTTATTAGCAAGATAATCATCCTCGCGAAAAAAAAAAAAAAACTGGTTCCTCGAGACCCATATTGGACTCGGCCACAAGCCAGGATTATGGCTGAACTAGAAGCGACTCAAGAGCTCAAAGAGGAAGTCAACCATCTCAAGGAACAGATGGGCCAGATGTTAGATATACTATAAGGTATGCAGAAAGAGAAGAGCACAGATGGGAATCCTTCATCCTCAAACGAAGATCCTCCGACCACACTTTCACTTCCTCCAGGTTTCAATCAGGGTCCTCTCTAGATGCAAGGCTTCAACCCCTTGGGGATGATAATGCCACTCACAATCTATTCCAATAACCCAACACAATCGCAAGAAGCTCCTGTGATGACAAACCCGCCATATGGCCTTCCTCTCAGTTACACACCACCATTTAGTACCGATTCCCAAGGCAATAACCAAAATCCACAAAATTTCGCCCAAATGCAAGCACCTCCTGTCAACACCAATGAAGCTTCCCAAAACACAACACACCACTCTCCTAACCAATGACCACATATTCCCAAACACCAACAACTCTTCAGAAGGTGCCAACGCCCAAGCTCCAGGCAGCACAAAACCCCACACCAGCTTACATACCACCATTCTTCCCCCAAAGGACAGCTAGTGAAAACCTTTTGAACTACTTAGGAGAAAACCTCCAGTCAAAAAGAGAAGTTTGAAATTCTTGAGGAGAGATTGCGGGTTATTAAAGGAGCTGCTTATGGTCTTTAGGATGCTTCAGAGCTTTGCCTTGTCCCAGATGTAGTAGTTCCACCTAAATTCAAAGTGCCAAAGTTTGATAAGTACAAAGGAACTACTTGCCCGAAGAATCACTTGACCATGTATGTTCGGAAGATGGCTTCGTATGCCCATGATGACAAGTTGCTAATTCATTTCTTCTAGGACAGCTTCAAATTGGTACACAATACTGGAACGAGCAGCTCGTATTCGATGCTTTAGAGACTTAGCTGATGCTTTCATTAAGCAATACAAGTACAACATGGATGTTGATTAAAAACGTGATGTGCAAGTATACACAATTGTTTAACAAGTAATAGAGTGAAAGTAAAGATCGATCCCACGAGGATTAGAATGGTATTTGATTCCAAGTTCAAATCAATGGTTCTATTAAGTTAAGATTCACAAAAGCAACAAATATTTGGTGTGTGTGTGTGTTCAGAACAGTTCTAACAATTAATAAAGAAAACAGAGTAAAAGCTTGCAGTAACAGAGTTGTGTAAAACAGCTATGGGATGTAAGCCTTGTAATTAACAGTTAGGCTTGGCGAATGATATAACATTTGGCTCCCGGAAATTAAAGTTTGTTTCTCAACACTCGATCGATAGGTTCACTAAATGTTCCTTATCTCTAAGTGCATATTAGTTACACCCTCCCCTTAATCAAGCACGTTCCAGCTAGCCTAAAAGTCCTAGCATTTATCTCTGAACTACTTGAAACCACCAATCTCTTGATTAAATGATATACCTCTTATCTATAAATCAATTCTGCCACATGAAGCTCTCTCGATACAGTCATGAGCTTAGTTCTATTCAAGGTAATTAAGCTTAAGCAAAACGAAATTAAAGAGCAGGTTTAATGGAAAATGCAGAAGCAAAGAATTACATAACAACTTACTAAAGATTCATTACAAGATCAACTAACTAGAGTTGCAATAGATTTAGCTCACAGTGAGCTTACAAGAAGCAAAATAGAAAATAAGAGTAACGATGGAAGAGGAAGAAAATGGGGAAGATGTAAAAATGGAAGTGGAGGTTACTGCTGTCCAGGCTTCAAGAGAGGGAGATGTGTGGGTATTTTTAGTGTGGAAGAGAATATTCCTTTAGGTTTTACAATGTCCTTCTAGAAGGCCCTTTTCCTCTCTCCTACTTTTTGGGCTCAACTTTATCCATTTAAATTAAAGCAACTAGGGCCCAATTCACAAAATATCTAACTGTATGTGGCATATGGGCGTCCTTGAACTTGGGACCACGTCAGGAGAGATAAAATAGGTCCTTACACCTAGGACCCCGTCAGTTCCAGTTGCTGCAGCATCCTTCAGAATAGTTCAGCCAGTATCTCCCGCAGCAGTTCCGTTAGTATGTCCTCTCTTTGAACAATCCTTCAGCTACAAATACTACAACATATCCAGAGCACTGCTTCTAGTTTCACGTTCAAAACATCCAAACCTGCTATAGACAAAAGACACAACCTATTAACACTGAGACAAGTCTAACAACAAGCTAAAAAGCTATAACCCACGCAAGCCTATGCTGGGACACACTTTACTCTAAACTACTCTAAAACACTTAAGGCACAAGCATAAAACACTTAAGGATTAACAAAACTCCAGCTAAGTAAGCATGGATTACTATCATTTCTGAGAGTTATCACAGCCCTAAACTTGAATCATTGCTTGTCCTCCAGTAACACAAGGAAGGACTCAAAAAGGCGAGCACAAGAGTAGTCATCCCACATAAGTGCACAACACCTTTATTCACAAAACTTTTTGTTTTCAACAAACATTTTCCTTTCCACAAGACATATTTTTCAAATCATCAGCAATCATGAATCTCAATCGGGCAAATGTTTATGACAATCATTCATTTTCAGCTTTCAGCACATGCTACAACATTTTCACTCTCAGAACAAATAATGTGTTCTACCTCACTCATAGAGTTCGTAAGGGTCCACTCAAACATCATTCGAATGCAACCCTTTTCTCGAGTTTGACAAGTTGCTAACACACTATCCAACATCCAAGCTTTACACTGCTAGAGGGCTTTATTTGGTTGTAATGAGGCTTGGGTCAGGGTAGTACAGTTTTGGGAAAGTGGCTAAAACTAGGTGGAGTTTAGGCATACTTTTCCTCATTTTTGTTTCACACCAAAGTTTACCACAATTTAGTCCAACAATCATTAGCATCATGGGGGAGGTACTCCTATCTCTTTCTTTTTCATTGAACTATGTTCCTTTTCCTTCCCTTTCTTACTCATTTTTCACACAGAACAGTTGTTGCAACTTTTTGAGGCATTTGGCCTTGTAACTGCTCTGTGTTTTTTTTTTTTTTTTTTTTTTACAACCCTGCTTATTATCAGCAAGGGTCAAACACTGTACACTTCAGTTGTATACCACCTCAAACTTAGATTGGTGCTAGTCCTTGAGAACCCCCAACTTATGTTACAGCATGTATACAAGGATAGCACACCCTCCACTCCAAGTAGTTGGGACATTTTGTTTTTCAGGGTGGAGCTTGTAATGTGGGTTCAGTTCAGAATAAAAGGGATTAAGGCTCAAAGGGGTTTAAACAAAGGTTAAACAGTTAGGTGGGCTATGTTAGGATAAACTAGGCTAAATCAAAAACAAAAGTGGTGCCTCTAGCAATTATGTGTGCAGCAATGATATGTACAAGTATGAAAGCAACAAGTCAAACTCTAAATGAGCATACAAAAGAATGGCACTCAAGAGAAAGAAAGCATAACTGTTTAGGCACAAAAGCTAACAGGTTAGTCAGAATGCTACAAGATGCACTTCAAGCCTCAAACAATTAGATCAATCGCACAAGCGAAAAAGAGAACATAGATGTGATATTTTCAAAGAAACGTACTTGTGCACTCTCAAAACACTTGCTTTTTCAATGCATTTCATTTTACAAATACTCCAGAGTGGGGAGTGCCGGTGCACACAATGGGACAACGACACTAACAACAAAAACACACAAAGAAAAACAAACTTGGGTCAAAGTACACTGACCTACACACAACTAAAAATAAACAAACTAACAAACTGATAGATTCTAAGGACCATAATGCAATAACAGGTAAAATGATTAAACTGGGAAATGAGTAAAACTAAGCATAAGAGGAATAAGGTAAAGCAAAAGGAAAGTCCTGATTGGATTGTTGCAGCATACTGCAGCAGTCTGCAATCCTGAGCTCATTTGCTAGAGCTTCTCCCGGTGCTTCCCCTGAGGCTAGATTATTCATCTGATAAGAGCAGAACTCTCCAGTTTTGGCCACCTCTTTCTCCTCTTCTTGCTCTAGGGCTGTGTCTTCATCACCCACCCCTCAATTGCTGTAGCAACAGGCTTCTGGATTCTCACTTTGGTAACCACCTTCTTAGACTACTTTTCTTTTTTAACTGATGGAGGGTTGGGCTGCTCCTCCTCTTTTTCTTGCTATTTTTCTTCAATTATCCTTCGAACCTACTGGAGCTTTTCATTGATCTTTCTTTTTCTCTTTCCCTTGTAATCCGTGTGAATCCTCCACCCAGTAACAGTTCTAGTGGGTTTCAGCTCATTTTTATCATTGAAAATCGTCACTAGTACATTAGAATTTAGAAAAATAGAGTTGATCACTAGCAAGGTTTCAAGCTCCCCCAACTACACACATTTTAGATGGGTTGGGAGCTGTTTCAATTCAAGAATAGGCGGCCGATCCACTAATGACACATTATTTTTGAAAGTTTGCTCAGTTACCTCCAATGATTCAAATTTCCCGACCCATCTAGGTTGTATTTGCTTGCTCTCAACTAACTCAGCAATTTCTTCATCATATGAATCATCATTCTCAATTTGGATTACACCATTAGTCCTAGCAGTTTGGTGTTTCAGAAATTGTTTCTCCACTAGGGTGTCAAATGAATGCACAGAAAAACACTCTTCCATCCCCATCCGGGTACTTCAGAGTATTAATCACCTTGCCAAATTGCTTGTTTTGGATAGCTTTCTTCAATCTTTAGGGTAAAGGTGGTGGGGGCCTCTCGAGTACCAGCTTAGCCCATGATTGTTCGACAGAATTTGTGGGGGATGCTGCAGCATTTTGCTGCTACACTGTTGCTACTACAGAGTGTGGAAGATCCAGCATTGTTTGTAGCAATTTTCCCCAAATCAGTTTTAGCTTCAAGATCATTGCCTATACCCTTGTTATCTTCATTTTTCCTTGCTGGTACAGAGATTTCCTTCCCATTTTTGAGATGTATTGCGTTACAATGCTCCTTTCCCTTAGGACTTGGTGGATTTGTTATTTTCGTTGTACTAGGCAATGATCCACTTGGCCTAGAACTCAGTGCACTAGCCAATTGTCCTAGTTGATTCTCTAAGTTTCTTATGCCCGCTCCCTGTTTCTGACATAAAGGCTTTAAGCATAACCTCAATTGACATTTCCTGATTTGCTGGTTGAGCTTGCTGCAACATTTGTTGGGGCTGAGCTATTTGAAGAGGGTACCATGGTGGATAGGTGGGCCTAGTAGGATCATTAAAACTGCTTGTCGCTGCATTGTTACTCGATAAGAAATTTGGTTGCTGCTCCCACCCTAGATTATAGGTATTTGAGTAAGGATTGTCACCCATGTTGTTATTCCCAACATAATTCTCTGAAATTAGGTTGCTCGAACACTCCTCATACCAATGACCTCCTCCACAATAGATACAAAAGATGGAAGTCATTTGAGAAACATTCTGCACATCAGTTATTGGTTCTGTCATTGCTACTGGAGATGTTGTAGCACCTGGATGTACAGTGGTGACATTTTTTAGCATGTGAGTAAGAGAGGCTATCTGAGCTGATAGGGCAGAAACTTCATTTAAATAATGAGCTCCAGCAATATTTTTGGTTGAACTGATCCTTGTAGTGGACTATTGGTAGCTATTAGCTGCAACAGTCTCAAGCAGATCGTAGGCTTCATTGTAGGATTTTCTCAACAAAGCACCACCCGAAGATGCATCCAACATTTGTCTTGAGGGTGGAAACAACCCACTATAGAAGGTTTCTATCTGAATACAGATTTCTATCCCATGTTGTGGACATTTACGCAACAGTTCTTTGAATATTTCCCAAGCCTCAAACAAGGACTCATCATCAAGTTGTTTGAAAGAAGTGATGTCATTCCTCATTCTAGCATTCTTGATGGGTGGGAAGTATTTGGTCAAGAATTTTTCACCCATTCTATTCCATGATTCCACTGAGTTGGGCTCTAAAGAATTAAACCAAGCCTTGGCTCGGTCTTTCAAAGAATAAGGGAACAACATAAGCCTAAATGCATCATCAGTGACACCAGGATTTTTAAAATTGTTAGCCATTTCCAGAAACTGATTCAGGTGCTAATATAAGTCTTCTTGAGGTGACCTACTGAATTGCCTCACAAGTTGCAGCATTTGGAACATCACAGGCTTGAACTCAAAATGATTTGAAGTAATGTTAGGCCTCACAATGCATGAGTTCATGGTTCCAGGATCAAACATGACATAGCTCTTGATGGCAGAAATGCTGTCGTTGGCCAGAGCCATGCTATCAATCTGATCATCATTAGCCATCTCAGAGATATTACTAGTTGCTTCAGTAACAATTGTGCTCTGCCTGTGCATACAGTTTTAAGTACCTGATGCTATAGCAAAACACCTCAAAGATGATAAGTTATCTCAACTAATAAAACTATCAATTTCAACTTATAAATTAAACACCATTACTAATCCCCGGCAAGGGCGCCAAAAACTTGTTGATTAAAAACGTGATATGCAAGTATACACAGTCGTTTAACAAGTAATAAAGTGAAAGTAAAGGTCGATCCCACGAGGATTAGAATGGTATTTAATTCAAAGTCCAAATCAACGGTTCTATTAAGTCAAGATTCACAAAAGTAACAAATATTTGGTGTGTGTGTTTAGAACAATTCTAACAATTAATAAATAAAACAGAGTAAAAGGTTGTAGCAACAGAGTTGGTAAAATAGCTATGGGATGTATCCCTTGTAATTTCACTTTAGTAACAGTAATGCTCTGTGAATGCTATAGCATTTGCCTCCAGGAAATTAAAGTTTGTTTCTCAACACTCGATAGATAGGTTCACTAAACATTCCTTATCTCTAAGTGTGTATTAGTTACACGTTCCCCTTAATCAAGCACGTTCCAGTTAGCTTAAAAGTCCAAGCATTTATCTCTAAACTACTTGAAAACACCAATCTCTCGATTAAATGATATACCTCTTATCTACAAATCAGTTCTGCCATATGAACCTCTCTCGATACAGTCATGAGCTTAGTTCTACTCAAGGTAATTAAGCTTAAGCAAAACGAAATTAAAGAGCAGATTTAATAGAAAATGCAAAAGCAAAGAATTACATAACAACTTACTAAAGATTCATTACAAGATCAACTAACCATAGCTGCAGCAGATTTAGCTCACAGTAAGCTTACAAGAAGCAAAATAGAAAATAAGAGTAACAATGGAAGAGGAAGAAAATGGGGAAGAAGATGTAAAAATGGAAGTGCAGGTTACTGCTGTCCAGGCCTCAAGAGAGAGAGATGCGTGGGTATTTTTAGTGTGGAAGAGAATATTCCTTTAGGTTTTACAATGTCCTTCTAGAAGGCCCATTTCTTCTCTCCTACTTTTTGGGCTCAACTTTATCCATTTAAATTAAAGCAACTAGGGCCCAATTCACAAAATATCTATCTGTATGTGGCACATGGGCGTCCTTGAACTTGGGACCACGTCATGAGAGATAAAATAGGTCCTTACACCTAAGACCTCGTCAGTTCCAGTTACTGCAGCATCCTTCAGAACAGTTCCGCCAGTATCTCCCGCAGCAGTTCCGTCAGTATGTCCTCTCTTTGAACAACCCTTCAGCTACAAATGCTACAGCATATCCAGAGCATTGCTTCCAGTTTCACGTTCAAAACATCCAAACCTGCTTTAGACAAAAGACACAACCTATTAATACAGAGACAAGTCTGAAAATAAGCTAAAAAACTATAACTCACGCAAACCTGTGTTGGGACACAATATACTCTAAACTACTCTAAAACACCTGAGGCACAAGCATAAAACACTCAAAGATTAACCAAGCTCCAGCTAAGTAAGCATGGATAACTATCATTTCTGAGAGTTATCAATGGACATGACTCCCAACAGGTTACAATTCTAGAATATGTCGAGGCATAATACTATGACTTTTAAGGAATATGCTCAAAGATGGAGAGAGGTTGCCGCTCAAGTGGAGCCTCATTTGGCCGAGAAAGAGATTGTAGCAATATTCATTGATACATTTCAATCACGGTTCTATGATAGGATGATTGGAAGTGTGTCATCAAACTTGTCAAACATGGTCATCATTGGAGAAAGGATTGAGAGCGGATTGAGAAGTGGTAAAATTACTGAAGGGTCAGTCAGGGCGACTAGCACTAGGAAAGTCCAATTTATGAAGAAGACGGACGGTGAAACTCATGCTATCATGTTGGACCAAGGAAAATCAAATCAAATCAACCCTCAGTCTTCCTTTCAAGAACTATACATTACATACTACCCATTGATTCCATATCAACCTAACCATCCTTACACTGCCGCTAGCTCACACATTGCAAGTCCTCAACCTCATCATCTGATGACACCTTACCAACCATCATATCATACCCAACATCAAACCTTTCCAACTATGCCACCTCAAACAGCCCACCGTCGAGATCCAAACTAGAGGAAACCATCTTATGACCCAGAAAAGAAGCATGTACAATTCGACCCGATACCCATGACTTACACCAAGTTACTAACCCAACTTATAAATAATTCCATGCTGGCCCTCGTTCTGACAAAACCAGTGGAACCCCCATACCCGAAGTGGTTTGATCCAAATGCTAAATGTGATTACCATGCGCGAGCAATAAGTCATTCCACTGAGAATTGTAAGCGCTTGAAGTCTAAGGTGCATGAATTAATCAATGCGTAGGGGTTGAGTGTCCAAGGAAACACTCCTAACGTGGATCAAAATCCTTTGCCGAATCATGGAAGTCTTGGAGTCAACACCATAGAAGACACGGGAGAGCATGATCTCATAAGCCAGGTTGCCAATGTCAAAACTCCCATGAGAGTTATTTTCAGAGAGTTGTGCAAATATGGGCTGGTACAAATCTCGACTGGGGAGAAGGAAGCCGCAGAGGAAGAGATAATATGTGTTTTTCATGGTAACATTGGGCATTTGATTGAAGAATGTAGTGAATTCAAATAACTCCTGCAACAATTATGGGCATGAAGTTGGTACAAATAGGTCGCCAGTGTAGCGTCGACGATGTGAACATGACCACAAAATCCACAACTCCTCCAAAGGAAATAAATGTCCTTTTGTTTTAGAAATTTTTAAATAATCAATCCAGATTTGTTTATCAATGGTTTGCCATGAAGAGATGATTATGTTGTATTGGATCCACACTTTATTCAATAATATGAATTATTTGGTGCTTCAACTATGCTCACTTTCTTGAAGCATTAATGTAATGAACTTGCATGCATACCTTGTCTCGTATGTTCTTTACATCTCCATCTGTATCATATTGTCATATCATGGTGTTTCTTTCGTAATTTCTCTCCAAATACCTTCCCTAGTCTTGTTATGGGGCTCGCGTTCTTGGAAATCCTTCGTGAGAAATTGATGAAGTCCAAATGCGCAGGTGCCCCTTGCCAAAAATAAAAGTAAAAAAAAGAAGGAAAAAAAAATGAAAAGTAAAGCAACAAAAGGTATAAAAATGAAAAGGAGCAAATAAATAATCACTTGGTGTACACCATCTTTTTGTCTCTTAAATAAGTTTCTTAAAATAAGCAATCATGATTGAAATGAAGTTTGGTCTTTTTTCTCTATCCTTCATAAAATATCAGTATTATCCCTTGTTACCCCTTTTGAGCTTGGAAATTTTCTTCTAAGAACCTTGGATAAGGATCACCCCTAAACAAAGGGTGAGCACAAAAGGAACAGTGATTGTGAGGAAAATAATGCAAAAAAAAAAAAAAAAAAAAAGAAAAAAGAAAAAAGAAAAAAGAAGAGAAATAAAAAGGAAGTAGAAAGAATGAGGATAAATAAGCGACAAAGACAAATGATAACCTGAAAATGAAACAAAAGAGAAATACAAGCGAAAAGAAATGCAGAGGCATTTTGGTTGATTCTACTTTTTGCGAGAAAAGGGCGTGGATCCTTGGTCCTATTCAACCCTAAAGCAATCATTTGAGCCTTATATCCTTCCTTTCATGACCCTCAACCTTGGCAACTCTACAAGCCTTAATAATGTCCATTCTGATCGATCATGATTGTCATTTTTTTATCAACCTTAATTTTGAGACAAAAAAGTTTGTGATCTTCCGAGTTTTTAGTTAATTGCTCCTTCAAAAAAAAGACTAAATAAAAGAGAATATAAAAAACAAAAAGCTCGTTAGACTGAAAACCCGCAAGGGCGTTCTAAGCAAAAGTTAGGGCAAGATCTACATGGCATACACTGGGGCAAAACCTTGTTTTCAAGGGCCATGTACTGGAGCATCTCCATTCTCAAGTTTCATCTTCAAACACCCTGTATTGGGGAACCTTTTCATTCTCAGATGGCCAATACTGGGGCAGTTACATTTTCAAGTGTCATTATCAGGTACCCTATGCTGGGGGAACTCTGTGCTCCAAGGTCCTTTACTTGGGGCAACTCCGTTCACAAGGGGTCGACTTGTGGGCAATTTTATTCTCAAACTGCATATACGAGACCAATTTCATTTGCATATTTTTTTGGTAAACAATTGTCATAATATCCAAGATCAAATCAATCCAAATCGTGGTAACATCTCCTTGATCTACATATCGCTCCTTATGAGTCTTACTTTTGTCCTCTGTTAACGCCAGTTGAGTCGTCAAACTTCCAACACTATGCAACAAGTTGTTCAATGAGTAATGTCCATTCTTGTCATGCTTTTGAATCCATGCGTATTTATTTAGTGATGCTTCAGGTAAGGTAAACATGATTTCAACAATACAATTTGACCATTTGATGGTAATTCCTTGATGGACAACTCTAGTCAGAAGATTCTAAATACAAGGAGGAAGTGATATCCTTAATGGCAATTCAAGCAAGAATACAAATGAAAGACTAGGAAGTCTCCTCAAAATGACAAACTGGGGCAGTCTAAGTTTATAAGGGGAGGTCCTGAAATGCTTCCAATGCATGAAGACTGAGGCAATTCAACATGAAATCCTAGCAATGAACATCCTATAGGGTGTCGTCTGAAGAAGTTTGAGCTCCATCCCATCATTCCATTTTGAGAACATCTCAATCGTGAATTTCATAATAAAATCCTCAAGTTATGGAAGGGTAATGTTCTCCTAGAAAGGAAAGAGCATTCGAACAATCTCGTTCATCGGGATAATCATCATGAATGAAGCACACCTCTAACAAGAAGTGCAAGACATCGTTTTCCAAGCGGACTACATACCAAGAGTAATGGGCTTTGTTATAGTTCATCCTCAAATTTGGCTATGATCGAAACTTTAAGGGACCAAGGATCAGGGAGTGGTTTGCAAAAATAAAAGTATTAGGTATTTTCATTAATCACAGAAAGCATCCCATGTATCCTGCATTGTCACATCAACTTATGCATAGGAAAAACCAACATCATTGCATCGTATCTCTCTTTCCTTAGCGGGCATAAGACATAGCGCCTCATAAGTTCTTTATCCTCTTATCCAGGTCTTAGGGGGAAATCCATCTCGCAACCCTTCTGTTTTCGAGCTTCGATGCGCAATCTAACCCGTAAGCTCTTTATCCTCTTTTCCAGGTCTTAGCGGGCAATCCATCCCGCAAGCCATTTGTTTTCGAGCTTCAACGGGCAATCCAACTCTTAAGCTCCTTATCCTCTTATCTAGGTCTTAGAGGGCAATCCACCCCACAATCCTTTTGTATTCGAGCATCAATAGGCAATCCAACCCGTAAGCTCTTTTCCTCTTATACACGTTTTAGCGGGCAATCCACCGCGCACCCATTACCATATCCGAATCCCCGCACACATTGTCTTTATGCCTCGGGTCCCCGTACCCATCACCTTCCCGGGTCGCCATACCCATTTAAATTTTCGGGTGCCCGTACCCATTGTCTTTAAGTTTCGGGTCCACGTACCCATTGCCTTTCTGAGTCCCCGTACCCATTGTCTTTTAGTTTCTGGGTCCCCGTACCCATTGCATTCTTGGGTCCTCGTACCCATTACCTTTAAGTTTTTGCGTCCCCGTACCTATCGCCTCCTCGAGTCCCCGTAGCCGTTGCCTTTGAGGGTCCTTGCACCCATTGTCCTCAGACAAAAATGGAGTTCTTGTCTCCACTAGTTACTTACAAAGACAATACGCAATCTATAGTTATACCTATTATCTAGTAAGAAACAAGTAAAGAGGGACAGCTGTGAACACCTAATTTTGTCCGGATAAAATAAATTATGAAATTGGATAAGAGAACATCATAAGCAGGTTTACTAGGCCTTGAGTTAAAAATAGATGAGCAATAATATTTGAAATAATAAAAAAATAATAAATAAATAGTATTTGCCCAAGAAAGGTAAGTTTCTAAAAGGAGTTGATTAATTGATCTCATCAAATTAATTTGATCATAATCAAGATATGTTGGATTTTTTCAATATTTGCATTAATCCTAATTTAAATAATTTGATTTGATTGAGATTGAAATAAAATTAATTTCATAATTAAAAAAATCTTAGAATGGTATGTTTTCAAAAAGGGGTTAATCCCAATCAAATTAATTTGATCCTAAAAGAAATTATTTGATTCTGATTGAGATTAATTCCATAATTAGAAAACCTAGGTGGATGGTTATAAATAGAAAATATGAATGAGATGAGAATGGGGGACTTTTTCTTCTCGTTTTTCTTTTGGGGACTTTTTCACGTTTTAGTTTTTTCTCTCCTTCTTCCTGCTACCATGGCCTAAATGCCACCATCTTCATAAATCCATCAATTTTATTCGTCCTCACCGCCAACTCTCTTTCATGTTCAACTTGTTTCTTGTATTTCTTGTTCACACACACAACCCTAACGTCCTTTCTAAAAAAATTAAAACTAATTATTTCAAGGGAAGTTAGTTGTGAGAGGTTAATTCCATTTGATAGGATGCATGAGTTGAGATAACTCAAAAAATTCTGGAGCCCCCTTTTAAAAATATAATAAATTAAATTAAACAACCTTATTTTCAAAAATAATAAAATCAAATTAATTCAAGGGGTTAGGTGCGACAGCTAGGTTAATCTCCCTTTTATAGGATACATGAGTTGCGACAACTCAAAAATCCTAAAGTCCCTCCTTAAAAAATGACAAATTAAATTAAATAACCTAATTTTCAAAAGCAACAAAATCAAATTATTTACAAGAGATTAAGCTAGTTGTGACAGCTAGGTTAATTCCATTTTTAAGATGCATGAATTGTGGCAACTCAGAAATCCTAAAACTCGTTATTAAAAAATAAATAAATAAAGTCAACTAATTCCATTTTCAAAAATAATAAAATCAACCAAACCACAATCATTTTCTATAAGAACAACTTGGCTTTGAATTCTCATCGCACCGGAAAATACGTAGGAGCAGAATCAATCATTCTATGAAGCCAAAACTATATTTTCATTATTTGTGTGTTTATTTTATTTTCTATGTTCAAAAGGGTAAAAATTAATATTTTAAAGTTATTAAAATATTTTCACAATTAACTTGAGGTAACGTTCTTAGAACGGGCGATGTAGGGTACTATTACCTTCCTTACTTGTAACCAACTCTTGAACTCAATCTCTATCTTTCTTAAAAGGACCAGTATTCCTAATGGATTTTCCAAAATTTTCCCAAATTAAAAATTTTGATGGCGACTCCTCTGAATCATAATATCTTTTTTTCCAAGGCCCGGACGGGACGATCATGATAGCTCTTTACTCTAAGAGTAAATAAGAATGTCATTGATAAACACGATAACAAACCTATCTAGGAACGGTCGGAATATCCTGTTCATATAGTCCATGAACACAATCGGAGCATTAGTCAAACTGAAAGGCATAACTGGATACTCTTTGTGGCCTTACCGACTCCTAAAAGCAATCCACGACACATCCTCCTTCTTCACTCTGATTTAATGGTACCTAGATCGCATGTCGATCTTGGAAAACACAATTGCTCCCCTCAACTAGTCCATCAAATCATCTATCTGTGGCAACAGATACTTGTTCTTTATTGTCACTTTGTTTAGCTGACGATAGTCCACACACAACTTCGAACTTCCATCTTTCTTCTTTAGGAACAATACGAAGCTCCCGACGGCATCGCGCTAGGTCTGATAAACTCCTTGCCTAGCATCTCATCCAATTGCTTTTTCAACTTCGTCAACTCTACTGGAGACATTCGATATGGTGCTATTGAAATAGGTCCAATCCCCGATATCAATTCTATAGCAAACTTGACTTCCCGTTCCTACGACAGTCCGGGAGCATCGTCTGGGAACAATTCTGGGAATTCCCGCACCACACGCATCATATCCATGCGAGGAGTTTCCTTCGCTTCGAAGGAGAACAGCAGCACATACTATTTAGATCATCCATCTGTCGGAATATTTTCATTAGTAGGCGTTAATCCATATAGCTCGAAAAAACAAAGGGTGTTTTTGGCGCAATCCAAGACCACATGGTTAGCCGAAAGCCAATATATGCCTAGGATAACATCAATTTGTTGCATAGGTAAACAGACAAGGTCTACAAAGAAATGACTATTTTCTATGGTGATTGGGAATTTAAAACATATGAATAGCATAGTCAAGGAATCACCCATAGGCGTAGAAACAGTTAGGTCATACGGTAAGGAAGAAACAAGTAACCCTAGATGATCCATGCATTCCAAAGATATAAAAGAATGGGTAGCCTCCGAATCAATCAACACAGATAAGAGTTTGTCTGAAACTAAACACTTACCTTGAATCAGATTTGGGCATCGAGAAGACTCAGCTCCCCTAACGGCAAACACTCTCCCGGTGACTTGTAGTCTTCCACTCTGTCCTACCGCACCGGATGATCTTGCATTTCCCTTCTTGCAGCCCTTTTCCATGTGTCGTTGCTTCTACCCAAATGAGGTCCCCCACACTTATAACAACCTTGTAGCCCTTGACTTGAGCCTTGTCTCTGACTTCCTGCTTCCCCAAACCTCTATACTGGACGGTTGTACGGTCTCTAATTAGATTGGAACCTTCCACCTCAGCCTCTCTGATTATGGCGAACGGTTCCTCCGCTTCTAGGTGCTAACTCTCTTCTCCGGTCAATGTTTTCGACAGTTGTGCATCAGTCCAACATCTCAGGGAATCTGACTATCCCCGACGGTATAATGGCTCTCTTGACCTCGTACTTTAGGCAGTCTTCAAATTGCCTGCACATCCATTCCTCATCTGGATACCTCTGGTAGAACTCCGAGAACTTCATTAAAGCCTCAAACTTTGTGGGGTACTCTCCTACCAACATGTTCCCTTATTTCAGATTTAGAAACTCCTTCTCTTTCTCCTTTTTGACCAACCTTGTAAAGTATTTCTCCAAGAAACACTCTCAGAATAGTTTCCAGGTTATTTCGCTTCCTTCGGTCTTCAATAACCTCTGCTTTCCCTTCCACTACATCTCGGCTCCTCCTACTAGCATAAAAGAGGCATAAGTAACTTTCTGGGCTTCATTGTAATGCATGGCCGTGAAGATCTTCTCTAGTTCTTGGACCCATAACTTAGCTCCCTCCGGATTGTAGTCCCCGTTGAACTGAGGAGGTTTTCCCTTCAGGAAACCTGCCAAAATGGCATCCTTGTTTCTTGCACCCCTCTATTGTTGTTGCTCACGATTTACTGGATGCTTTTGTTGTGTTTGTTGTGACACTACAACTGCTAATTCCCTTACAGTTCTGAGGCTCTCTATGGATTCAGCTTCGTTCCCAGTATGCGAAGCGTCTGCCTCTTACCCTCCGTTTGGTCCACCCCTACCTCAAACTCTTCCTTCCTGAGCCATTGGTTCCTATTTCAGAGTAACCGTTAGCTCAGAATTCAAACATGATAAGCAACATAATTACATATATCTACTTATCATTCAGACAATATTGAAATAAACAAACAACGATCGGTCGCACTCTTTCTACCCTTCTAGACACAGTCGAACTCTCTCTTGCAGAGCCGACAAACTTGGCCAGTTCCACTTCCTAACACCTCATAGTCCGATTTAGAATCAAACTGCTCTGATACCACCAAAATGAGACGTCCCCAAGTCCATGAGGCAATCCCATTACACCCAATCCCAGGACTACCACGACATGATAGGCGCTACCATACCGGTCTCATGTGAGCACACCTGCGTCCAGCATATCCCCAAGATCTCAAAGATCTTCCCTTCCATTTTCTGTACCCGCACTCAATGCACTAACCTTGTGTGTACCATGCCACACGGCTCACTACTTGGAAACAATGCAGATGCTATGCATGACATCCATCCCTTTAGGCTGGTATCGCACCATATGCAACCTCAACACTCGTGCCTAGCGCATCTCAACATCAAGATCTCACAAGCACCTCAAGGATCCAGCCATAACCTCACCTCACGACTACCAGCTCAACTACCAACATTGGGTTCATAGCCCTAATCACGCTAAAGCCACCAATTCTGATATAGGCACGCAAACCAAGGCATATAAGCAGTTTATAATCTTGCATGTAAAGTAGTAAACATATCAGCAAGATAAGCATGTCATCATATGTAAAACATTTCTCAGGTAGCAAACAACAACTGGGCACATAGCAGGCAACATACACATCTTCCAAGTCAACACAAGTTAGTTAACCTAGGGTATCAAACTCAATGGTGGTAGCCGAAAGTAGACTAAACCTAGGGTTTAGGTACTTTCCGAGGGTTCAACCTCTCATAGGGTTTAGGGTTCCCTACACAACACCAAACAGTCATATAAACTACTCTTGCCACCTAAAATTGTTTCTCAACGTACGTAACGCTTTCTCCCCACCTGAAACTGTTACATGCATGTTTTCTTGTACAAGCTTCCGACCACAACTCCGCGACTGACAACCAAACAAGTCCTCCAATAAGCTCCCCAACATTGCCAAAGATACCCCCCAGCAAGCAAATTGGGCCAACAATCGCCCCGAGCACACGCACGACGTCAACAAACAAGCAAAAAAAACTCAGAAGTGACGACAAATTCAACAACAAACGCACATACGACTCGAATCAATGAATCAAAAAAGTTAAGCCACGAATAGGGAAGAACTCACCAAGAACAACCCCTGAACTCCTCGATGCAGTATCACCATTATCCCCTCGTGCGATTCCTCGAACGATCAAACGAGCTAAAAGACTCATAAAGCCCTAATGTGTTAGCAAAGCAACATTAGGTCGAAGTACAAAGGAGAAAGGATAGGAAACAATCCAAACACTAAAAAGAACTTAAGGTCAGCAATGTCGACACCTCGACTTACCTCAACGAATCTCGAAACCAAGGTCATACCCTAGGCGAGTCCGAAGCTACGAGCACGAATATGTAATTGGAGTAGGGTTTTGACAAACGATTGGATCAGAATGACTCAAGAACACTTGAGAACTCTCTTTGGACTTTTAGAGCTTTTTGGCAGAAGAAGAACTTGACTAATTTCGTGCCAAGTGAGTTTGAGAAGAAAAACTTAACACGTTGGTCACTTACTCAGCACGCTTAAGCATGCAGATTGAGACGACCCGCCGTCCCATCAGTAGAACCTAAGATATTAACTAACCTTAATCGCATAATAAACGTTAGCGCGCCTTATTAATACGAAGCGAAGCAGAAAATTGAGCGCGGATGCAAAACAATTTACGGAACACAATGCCTCAGAGTACACAAAATATATTACATACATCGCTTGCCCCATCAGTAGGGCTACATACATCGCTTGCCCCATCAGTAGGGCTACAGTATTAAAGTATACGTACAGAGTATATTAATACAACCCAAAATAAAAGTACGAAAATAGGCCGAGAGACAACTCTCCGGCTAATCACGATCATTACCCAACCTCTCGAGGTTAGGGTCCGTGGCACGTCCTTCGACGTCAGGCTCGTAAGGAATGTCGTCCAGCTCCTCAGCAACTAGTTCCTCCTCAGGATCTTCCCATAGAATGAAAGTAACACATATAGAAAAATAATACGGGAGATAAGAAATCATCAATATGGGAGAGGGGCATCAGTACATCATATATATACATGCATCACACAACACATTTAAAATATACATCACAACAACACCCATCTCTTAAGTCATACATCACAACCATCTCACCGTCATTCTCTCAAATAAGCCTATAAGAGGGATACTAGTCCCTATGTATATGCTGACTTCCCCAGATGCATGTTGGCCGATACATCACATCCCCAGTTGGACATCCCCGTCGGGATTACATCACATCACATTACATCACATCCCGCCTCAGGATTTAAAGTAACACGTCCCCAATTGGATATCCCCCTTTGGGACAAAATGTTGTGCTATGAAATGATATGTTATGCAACAAACATCCATCGCAGGTTGATACCGGTACCTCAAGCCTACACACTCGACCACGACGCATCGCATCACATCAACATCAACATCAGCATCACGACACCTTGCGTCTGCGAGCCACAGCTTCATGGTCGGGACCACAACGGTATCAATCCGAACATCACCACTCAACATACTCTCATCAACACTCAACCAGTCAAATCACAATAACATTACAACAGTAATTTCACAATATAGATATCATCAATAAGCCACATCAACAAAATAAGTCAACAGATAATCAAATAAACAATTCAACACATCAACCTCAATCAATCACAATAGCCATATCATCAACTTAGTGGTGATAGCCCAAAAGTACCTATACCGAGGGTCCAGGCACTTTATCCATGGCTCAACCTCTAGTAGGGTTTAAGGGTTCCCCTACACGCACACACACACACACAGATATATATATATATATATATATATATATATATATATATATATATATATATATATAAACTTGCTTTCTTGACGATATCGATTCTTTCTCCCCACCTTAGTAATGATCACGTGCAGCTCCGGCTACGACTCTGCAACGGTCAGTCGGGTGCGTGGTCGGATGTTCGAGTCCTGTCCGATTCTATACAACAAAACACAATCAGAAATCAGTACAGTTCAATCAAAAACTCCCCTAACCTTAGGACTAGGCTGCTGCCCCAATTTTTAAAATAGGCTAGAGATATCTAAAAATTCCTAACTCTTGGATCAACGATCCTTAAGTATACACAACACATAATCCATGATCAATTTCAAAGATTTGAACCAAAACCCCTTAGACCAACAAAATAGGGTTTCGGCCCTCACCATGAAAAATAGGTGAGAGTTTGATTTGGCTTCCTAATCACTTGGATTACATGATTAAAGAATGAAATGGGTGAAATCAAGAATATTAAACAAAAAACCCATTTCCCCCCAAAAACACACCCATTCGGCCCCTAAAAGATAAATAGGTTAGAGAGCTTATTTGATTTCAAGCTCTTGCATTATGATAATAGGGGATGATACTAGATTGTAGAAATTGGTTTGGCATTAAAATGATTTTTCTACAATTTTCTAGAGATTTTTGAAGTTTAGATCTAAAAACTTAAATCATGAAAATCAATAGAGAAAAATGAAGATTGAGAGCTCAAGGATGAAATCTATACCTCCTAGATAGAGGAGGATGAGAGGAGCAACTTTGCTTCACAAATTTGGTTGAAAAGCTTGAGGAAGCTTGAGAAAAATGGAGGTGAAAATGGAGGAAGAAGAAGAAGAAAGAAGGAAGAAAAAGAAGAGAGTGGGGGAGAGAGAAAGAGAGGGGAGAGAGAGTGAGAGAATGAGATATTTTCTTAAGTTTTACTTAAGAGTTAAGAAACGTAAAAAGGTAATTTAGTAAAAAAAGACAAAGGGCAATTTGGTCATTCCGTGTTCCGATATTTTGACATCATCATAACACTGGTATGAGTCCCTAGATGATCTAACACAGCCTTGACATGAAGATTATTCGATCATGGGCTTCATAAAACCCTTACGCGGCTCGAATCGTCTCTTAGAACGATTATCGGCCCGAATATAATATATTATTTTCATTTTCGAACTTCAAGACGAACTTTTTCGAAAATATAGGAAACGTGATTCTAAGACTAACTGTCTCGTTCATGAGTCCAAATTAGGTCCTGATAGTAGTAAAACACTACTGTCAGTGAAAATCGCTGATCGGGCTCCGTCTGAGTTTTCGACCAAAATTTAACCGTAGCTTCCTACGATAGCGTAGAGCGTGACTATGGTCTCGGAATAATTTATTTCACTCTCTAGACCCTCCAATAAAATACAAACACACAATTACTGATTAATTACGAAAATCTAGAAAATCGGGGCGTTACATTATTACCCCCTTAAAAAGAATTTCATCCTCGAAATTCGACGTATCTTAGAATAGATGTGGATATCGCTGCTGCATATCCTCTTCACGTTCCCAGGTGGCATCTCCTGTTACAGCATCCCATATGACTTTGACTAAGGGAATCTACTTTCCGCGGAGTTCTTTCACCCTCGTGTCTTCAATCCGTACAGGTAATGCTTCGTATTCTAAGTTCTCCTTTACCTGGATTGATTCGGGCTCTATCACGTGTGATGGATCAGGATGGTATTTTCTGAGTTGGGATACATGGAATACATTATGAATATTGGATAGGTTGGGAGGTAAAGCAATTTGGTAGGCAACTAGACCAATTCGGCGAAGAATTTGAAATGGTCCAATGAATCTAGGTGTAAGCTTTCCGGATTTGATTGCCCTGCCGATTCCAGTTCTTGGAGTGACTCTCATGAAGACATGATCGCCTTCTTGGAACTCCAAAGGTCTCCTCCTCTTGTCACTGTAGCTCTTCTGTCGATCCCGTACGACTTTCATCTTTTCCTGAATTTTCTTAACTTGCTCCGTCATTCGCTGCACCATCTCGGGTCCTACCAACTGATTCTCCCCAGTTTCATACCAACAGAGCGGCGTTCTACACTTTCGTCTATGCAGTGCCTCTTATGGCGCCATGCCAATGTTCGAGTGGAAACTATTGTTGTACGTGAACTCAATCAGTGGAAGGAATTCGTCCCAACTCCCTGTGTTTTCCAAAACATATGCTCTTAAAAGATCCTCCAATAATTGAATCGTCCTTTCAGACTGACCATCCGTCTGCGGATGATAAGCTGAACTCATCCTTAGCTTGGTTCCCAAAGCACTGTTTAAACTCTGCCAAAATCTGGAAGTAAATCTCGGATCCCTGTCCGAAATTATACTCGAAGGTACTCCATGTAATCTCACCACTTCTTTTATGTAAATCTGGGTTAATCTTTCCAAGGAATACCTTTGGTTTATCGGCAAGAAATGAGCACATTTTGTAAGCCTGTCAACGATTACCCAAATTGTATCGTACCTCTTTTGTGTCCTTGGTAGTCCGGAAACAAAATCCATTGCAATGCTGTCCCATTTCCATTCTGGGACGTCCAGTGATTGCAATAAGCCTGCTGGTTTCGGGTGTTCAATCATTGCCTTTTGACACACCAGATAAGATTGGACATACTCTGCTACTTCCTTCTTCATCCCAGGCCACCAAAACATTCCCTTTAGGTCCTAGTACATCTTTGTAGATCCGGGATGAAAACTTAGCTTGCTCTTGTGTGCTTATTTCAAGATCATATTCCTAACTTCTCTATCCTTAGGCGCGCATATCCTGTCTCCGTACTTCAGGATTCCATCAGTACCTTTCTTGAACTCTGAAGTCTTTCCTTCTTCTACCATCTGGTTCTTTTCTTGTAGGTACTGATCTTCTCCTTGTTTCTTACAGATCAAGTTCAGAAAATTACTAGTGATAGTGACCATTCCTAAACTTATCTTATCTCTGGATAACTCAACGTCTAGATTCAGATTCCTGAACTGTTCCAGCAGTTCCAGCTCTTTCACCATCATAGTGGACATATGCAAAGATTTCCGACTCAATGCATCTGCCACCACGTTGGCCTTTCCTGGGTGGTACTGTAGATCAAATTCATAATCTTTTATGAATTCCATCCATCTCCTCTGCCTCATGTTCAACTCCTTTTGGTCGAACAAATACTTTAAACTTTTATGGTCGCTAAACACACTGAATTTAGCGCCATAGAGATAGTGTCTCCATATCTTCAATGAAAACACTATTGCAGCTAACTCTAGATCATGGGTTGGGTAATTTCGTTCGTGCACTTTTAGCTGTCTGGAAGCATAGGCTACCACTTTCCTTTCTTGCATCAGCACGCAACCCAAACCTTGATACGATGCGTCATAGTACACATCAAACGACATTGATGGATCTAGCAAGACTAGTAATGGAGATGTTGTTAGCCTCCTTTTTACCTCTTGGAAACTAACCTCACACTCTTTCGTCCATTCATACGCTTTTCCTTTCCTCGTTAATAGCGTCAGAGGTAATGCAATCTTCGAGAATCCCTCGATAAACCTCCTGTAGTATCCTGCTAGCCCGAGAAAGCTTCTGATCTCGCTTACCGTCTGAGGGCTTTCCCACTTAACCACTGCTTCTACTTTTGCAGGATCCACTGCTATACTATCTTGTTCGATCACATGTCCAAGGAATTGTACCTCCTCCAGCCAAAACTTGCACTTAGACAACTTGGCATAAAGTCATCTGTCCTTAAGAACTTGAAGTACAACCCTCAAATGCTCTTGATGCTCTTCCTTGTCTAAGGAGTAGATAAGGATGTAATTGATGAAAACAACGACAAACTTATCAAGGTACGGTCTGAAGATTCTGTTCATGTAATCTGTGAACATTGCAGGAGTATTAGTCACACCAAAAGGCATAACTAGATACTCGTAGTGTCCGTACCGACTCCTAAAAGCCGTCTTCGGTACATCACCTTCCTTCACCCTTATCTGATGATAATCGGATCTCAGATCAATCTTAGAAAATACTGTTGCTCCCCTTAATTGGTCCATAAGATTGTCAATCCTTGGCAACGGGTATTTTTTCTTGATTGTCACCTTGTTGAGCTGTCTGTAGTCCACACACAACCTTGAATCGTCGTCCTTCTTCTTGACGGATAGCACAGGTGCTCCCCAGGGTGAAACACTCGGTCTTATAAACTGCTTCTGCAACATGTCGTCCAGTTGCTTCTTCAGCTCTACCAACTCTGTAAGGGACATTCGATAGGTTGCTATCGAAATCGGTCCGGCTTCGAGTGTAAGATCGATTGTGAACTCTACCTCCCTCTTGGGTGGTAATCGTGGCACATCGTCCGGGAAAATATCTGGAAACTCACGCACCACCGGCAAAGCATTCAGACTCGGAGTCTCCTCGGCTTCCAAAGAAAACAGCACCATGCACTCTCCTGATCGTACACCTCCCGACATACCATCACTGGCAGGCAATGATCCAGATTGCTCGAAAAAGCAGAGGGTTTTATTTGAACAGTCTAGTACTACATGGTTGGCCGAAAGCTAGTCCATGCCTAAGATAATATCGATCTGCTGCATAGGCAGACAGATTAGGTCGACAAGAAAAGATCGGTTCTCTAAAACAACCGGGCATTTTAAACAGATAAATAGGGTTGTCAGAGAATCACCCATAGGTATAGAAACAGTTAAATCATATGGTAAGGATGAAATAGGCAAATTCAAATGATCCACACACGCTAAAGAAATAAAGGAATGTGTCGCCCCCGAATCAAATAAAACAGATAAGAGTCCCTCCGCAACTAGGCACTTACCTTGTATCAGATCGGGACATTGAGAAGCTTTAGATCCTTTCATGGCAAACATCCTTCCACTAGTATGAGGCCTATTCGGTTGACTTGCCGCATGCTGTCTTACTTCTGTACCCATAGATCTTTCGCCTTGTAGTTGAGTATGAAGCCTCTCGAACTGCGAATTGGTCCACCACTTGTTCACTGGAGTTTGTGTGACTTCCTCTTGATCGTGCTCTCCTAAAACGATACATTTCTCTACCAACTCGAAGAATAATCGGATGTTTAATGGCAGCATAGTCCTCTTCAGCTAGAAAAGGCTAGGAAATTGAAGAAAACTAGGGGAAAGGCAAAACAAGGCGCTCGCCGTGCGACACCATGCTCGCCACACGAGCCAGAAAGCCAAACTAGTTAGTAAAGAACAGCCTTTTGGCCTCGCGACACGACAACGACTTTCGCCTTGCAAGCCAGAAGGCCAGACTGATCAGTAAAGAATAGCCCCTATGCCTCGCAACGCGAACCTCTACTCGCCACGTGAGCCAGAAGGCCAGAATGATCAGCAAAGAACAATCTCTCGGCCTCGCGTTGCGAACATATTCTCGCCACGCGAGCCAGAAGGCTAGACTGATCAGTAAAGAACAGCCTTTCAGCCTCGCGACGCGAACATACTCTCGCCACACGAGCCAGAAGGCTAGCGTGATCAGTAAGGTGTAGTCTTTCGGCCTCGCGACACGAAACCGACTCTAGCCTCGCGAGCCAGATAGAAGCACATATAATATTCATCAACCGATATATATATCGTATGCCTTATGAACAAAACAATTATCACATTCGCTAACTTGCGCATCGGACGCTCTACCCTTTTTCTAACACAGTTGGTATCCAATGTGGATCCAACTTATCAAGTTGTACACTTCCTAAACCTCACAGTCCTATATAAGAATTGAACTGTTCTGATACCAATAAATGAGACGATCCGCCGTCCAACTGGAGAACTTAGAGTATTATCTAACCTTAATCGCATTATAATCGTTAACGCGCCTTATTAATACGAAGCGTAGTGAAAAATTGAGCGCGGAAGCAAAACAATTTACGACACGCAACGCCTCAAAGTACACAGCTTTAAAACATAAGAAATATATTACATACATCGCTTGCCCCATCAATAGGGCTACAGTATTAAAGTATACGTGCAGAGTATATTAATACAACCCAAAATAAAAGTACGAAAATAGGCCGAGAGACAACTCTCGGGCTAATCACTATCATTGCCCATCCTCTTGAGGTTAGGATTCGTGGCACGTCCTCCGGCGTCAAGCTCGTAAGGAATGTCGTCCAGCTCCTTAGCAACTGGTTCCTCCTCGGGATCTTCCCATAGAATGAAAGTAACACATACAGAAAAATAATGCGGGAGATAAGAAACAGATATCATCAATATGGGAGAGGGGCATCAGTACAACATA
Source organism: Ammopiptanthus mongolicus (assembly GCA_039655645.1). Lineage (NCBI taxonomy): Eukaryota > Viridiplantae > Streptophyta > Magnoliopsida > Fabales > Fabaceae > Ammopiptanthus > Ammopiptanthus mongolicus. Next base: position 13,956,158 of record CM077350.1, on the reverse strand, counting down.
TATATACATGCATCACACAACACATTTAAAATATACATCACAACATCATCTATCTCTTAAGTCATACATCACAACCATCTCAACATCATTCTTTCAAATAAGCCTATAAGAGGGATAATAGTCCATATGTATATGCTGACTTCCCCATATACATGTCGGCCAATACATCACGCCCCCAATTGCACATCCCAGTCGGGATTACATCACATCACATCACATCACATCCCGCCTCGGGATTTAAAGTAAAACGTCCCCAATTGGTCATTCCCCTTTGGGATAAAATGCTGTGGTATGAAATGATATGCTATGTAACAAACATTCCATCGCAGGTTGATACCAGTACCTCACGCTTACACATCAACATCAGCATCAACATCAGCATCAGCATCAACATCAACATCACGACGCCTTGCATCTATGAGCCATAGCTTCATGGTCGGGACCACAACGGTATCAATCCGAACAACATCACCACTCACCATACTCATCAACACTCAACCAGTCAAATCACAATAACATTACAACAGTAATTTCACAATATAGATATCATCAATAAGCCACATCAACAAAATAAATCCACAGATAATCAAATAAACAATTGAACACATCAACCTCAATCAATCACAATAGCAATATCATCAACTTAGTGGTGATAGCCCAAAAGTACCTACACCCAGGGTCCAGGCACTTTATCCAGGGCTCAACCTCTAGTAGGGTTTAAGGGTTCCCCTACACACACACACACACACAGATATATATATATATATATATATTCTATACTAAGCTTGCCTTCCCGACGATATCGGTTCTTTCTCCCCACCTTAGTAATGATCACGTGCAGCTCTGGCTACGACTCTGCAACGGTCAGTCGGGTGAGCGGTCGGATGTTCGAGTCCTGTCCAATTCTATACAACAAAACACAATCAGAAATCAGTACCGTTCAATCAAAAACTCTCCTAACCTTAGAACTAGGCTGCTGCCCCTATTTTTAAAATAGGCTAGAGATGTCTGGATCAATGATCCTCAAAGATTTGAACCAAAACCCATTAAACCAACAAAATAGGGTTTCGGCCCCCACCATGAAAAATAGGTGAGAGTTTGATTTGGCTTCCTAATCACTTGAATTACATGATTAAGGAATGAAATGGGTGAAATCAAGAACATTAAACAAAAAACCCATTTTCCCCCAAAAACACACCCATTCGGCCCCTTAAAGATAAATAGGTTAGAGAGCTTATTTGATTACAAGCTCTTAGATTATGATAGTAGGGGATGATATTAGATTATAGAAATTGGTTTGGCATTAAAATGATTTTTCTACAATTTTCTAGATATTTTTGAAGTTTAGATCTAAAAACTTAAATCATGAAAATCAATGGAGAAAAATGAAGATTGAGAGTTGAAGGATGAAATCTATACCTCTAGGTGATAGAGAAGAATGAGAGGAGCAACTTTGCTTTACAAATTTGGTTCAAAAGCTTGAGGAAGCTTGAGAAAAATGGAGGTGAAAATGGAGGAAGAAAAAGAAGAAAGAAGGAAGAAGAAGAGGAGAATGGGGGAGAGAGAAAGAGAGGGGAGAGAGAGTGAGAGAATGAGATATTTTCTTAAGTTTTACTTAAGAGTTAAGAAAGGTGAAAAGGTAATTTAGTAAAAAAAGACCAAGGGCAATTTGGTCATTTCATGTCCCGATATTTTGAAATCATCACGACACTGTTATGTGTCGCTAGATGACCTAACACAGCCATGACATGAAGATTATCCGATCATGGGTTTCATAAAACCCTTACGCAGCTCGAATCGTCTCTTAGAACGATTATCGGCCCGAATATAATATATTATTTTCATTTTCGTACGTTAGTACGAACTTTTTCGAAAATATAGGAAACGTCATTCTAAGACTAACTGTCTCATTCACGAGTCCAAATTAGGTCCTAATAGTAGTAAAACACTACTGTCAGTGAAAATCGCAGACCAGACTCCGTTTGAGTTTTCGACCAAAATTTAACCATAGCTTCCTACGATAGTGTAGAGCGTGACTATGGTCTCGGAATAATTTATTTCACTCTCTAGACCCTCCAATAAAAGACAAACACACAATTACTGATTAATTAAGAAAATCTAGAAATTCGAGGCATTACACAGATCCCCAATGATCGAGCGTGCCCACGCTTGAGCGTGGGGTTTCTCCACGATTGAGCGTGGTACTTTGTCCACTCCGCCATCTCTCGGGCTTGACACGTCTCCAACACGCGTCAAAACTCAGAACAGATGATACTACCACGTGGCACGCTTGAGAGTGCACTTTCTCCATGCCTGAGCGTTGGCATGCTCTAGCGTGCTGCTCAGATGGGAAGAGGCTTCCAAACTTCTGATCTCCCCTATTTCTCGTTTTATGCCTCAGTCATTTCCAATATGATTCAAGCCTGGTCCTAAACTTCCAACTAGACTTATAACTAACACATAAACAATCACACAACCAACCAAACACCCGATCAAGGCTATCCACCTTAATTACGGTTATAGAAAGTAGGAATGTTACATCCACCTTATCTATGTTGGAGGTCTACGAACATAATTTCTTTTGCAGACATGTCTTCCATTGTCCAGGTACCATGAGGAGTGTCTTCTTTGTCCTATTAAGGATGTCTGCAACAAAAATTATTAATGATTTAGGTACCCAAATTTTCTTGGGTCCTTTTCTATTAGTCTTAGGAGTCTCTTAAAGAGTTCTTTTTCTTCATGTGAAGACACTTGGATATAAAATGTCCATTCTTTTCACAGAAGGTACAGATAGGTCTAATAAAAGTATGTAAGCTTGATATTATTGTAAATAGGTTTAGCATATCGTACTGAAGATTTGTCAGATGCTTTATGATGCGTCTACTCAATGAATCCTATTCTTGATTTGTTAAGAGAGTGTCTCTGACATGCAAGATGCTTGGTTAGATTGTCTCTACCACCAACAAATCTGGCAAGATCTGAAGTGAGCCTTTTGTGATGTTGCGTTGCCTCATAAAGAAAACCTAATTATCTAACCTTAATTACCATATATAAAACTTAACGTTTTACAACCTGAAGACATGAGACATACATCATATATATATATATATATATATATATATATATATATATATATATATATATATATATATATATATATATATATATATATATATATATATAAAGTATAAACATCAGTGCAGTCATCCTCCAGAAAGATACAAAACAAAACTAACAAAAGTACAAACTAACTAGGACCTCTCTTCTCATGCCCCTCTCCAAAATACATCAAAAATCAACACTCAAAAACACTCACAAACGCCGCCTAGGACGCACTAGCTAGCCATTGTCATCAATAAGGATGCAGTGGTCGAGAACTACCCATTCCCTTCCCATATCTATGCTTATAGACTCGTAGAGGCTATTGTAACACCCTAAAATTTCCAATTATGTGATTGAATACATTAATATATGCTTGAGGTGTTAATCTACGATTATGAATGTGCCTCCAAATGTTTTAAGGGTTGTATAGGATGTGATAGCCTTGGGAAAAGTATCCAATGCCTTAAGAAGGAAGAAACCTTTTTTTTCTTTCTAAAACCGAGAACCCATAATCAATTATCATAATTGCTTATGGTATGCGTTGAAAAGGTAATGCTGGAACAGGGACATCATAATCGCTTACCGTAATCGATTATGTTGTTCGTTGGAAAGATAATCCATAAACAGAGACATCATAATTGATTAGCATAATTGATTATGTTGTGCGACGTAATTCATGAACACGGAACAATGTTTTTCATAATCGATTATTCTCGGGTCAGGGGTTTCATGATTGATTATTCATCGTGGCATAATCGATTATGGCACATTTTTATGCAGAATTCTTTCTGTTTTCAGCCCACTTCATCCTAATACCTTCTAATCTCTTAAACCACCATCTAAACCCTTGTTTTCCACTATCTTAGACTCAAAACTGTCTTTCCTCATCTTCTAAGAGTTCCCTTTGATCTCTTTCTCTAAACACCATAAATTAATCCTTGTTTTGTTGTTCTTCATCAAAAACATGCTTTTACACTCAACGAACCTATTCTTATAGGATAGCATCAATCTTTCTATATTGGTGAGTAAGGTGAGGTAGCAAAACCCTATTGTTAATTCTTTTCCTTTGATTCGTGCATTTAAGACTGGATCCAAACCTTTCTAGGTTGTTTTCTTGATCAAGCATTGAACCCATAGGGAAGAATCATGAACAGACTCTTGCTCCTCTTTTTTCCTTAGGCTGCGATCTTCATACCAGGTATGAGGGGAGAGTGATCATACTATATGGGAATGTTGGAAGAGGAATTGAGATGGTTAGGTTTACCCATGACTCTATTGTGCTGATATGATTTTGGTGTACCATTGTATAAGCAATGGGTGTTTATGTGTGTTGTGATGTTAATATTAGTTGTATTCATTGTAGGAGCAATGAATTAAATTATGTATCATGTATGTATCTTGTAATTCTTAACAGAAATTATGTTTGGATGCACTTTGATGATTGTGTAGGTGTTTATGTATGTTTGTGAGTGTTCAAGTATGATTATACGTGTTGTTTTTGATGCATGATCATCATCATCAATTGATGATTGGTTTGATTCTATAATATGTTTATATGTTATGAATCTATGAGTTATGATATGTCTTGATGAAATTGGATGATGATAATATGGTATATGTTATAGATATAATTTTATGTTAATATTAGGCTATAAGGAGCTAGCTTTAGTTTGATGGAAACCTGTCAGGACCCACCTTAGGCGTCCCTGACCGGCCAGAATGGAACTCCGTTGTTCCATTCCCAAGGCTTTTCAACAACGTATAAGTCACATCATAGCAAGATATGTAGCATATCAACCGTAAATATCAGAGTAAACGATTACACAAAACATAAGCCATGGCGACCCTGAGTTAACATACTAAAGTTTAAAAGAAAAAAAGAAACCAGAAGAGTTTACAAATCCAAAAGAGATTCAAAACTCTAAAACGAGGAGATTTCCCATATGACAAAACCAAACTAAAGGAACCAGCAGCAGCTACCCAAGCACAAAACAAGTGCGAGGATTTCCTGAGATGACTTCCTTCATGAAGTACCTGAATCTGAACCAAAGAGGGCGGGGGTGAGTCCCAAAACTCAGTGAGGGATAAACTAAACATAACATCAAATAGTACAACATATAACCATATATTTAAGCATATGTCAATCTGAAAATTAGAACGTACAAAACCATACATAGCAGATCATTTCTTGCCATGATGTCAATTTAGCATTGGGCAAGACGCTTGTGTATCCCCTTGGAGTTGTTCACTAGAGTCTCCCACTCCGACGGTCGCATTTCTATCCCGGTCGAAACCGCTGACCGACAAGTGACCTTGGTCATTGCACAACATCCCTCCAAACTCCAGGGTTCTTTCACTAGAGGCCCTTGCTCCGACGGTCACATCTGTATACCGGTCGAGTCCGCTAACCGGTCGGATACACCAAGTATTGCTCAATGTTCAAAAATCAAACCCCTTTTTCATACGCATGTCATGTTCATGCAAATCAACTCACAATATCACATGTTTACTATGTATCTCAACATAGCTTACAGAACCATTTCAATGGTAATCAATAAATTACATAATGACCTCAATCATAAATACATGTAGGTAACATTATAGTCATTTCATTCACAAACTAGAAGTTTGCTTCGTACGCTAATACAAAGTTGAATCAATAAATCTTACCTTGCTGTTTGTCAATAATTTCACAGCAAACCTTGTTCATCACAAAAAGCATTCACTTCGCTTTCGAAACTTCAAACTCAATATACAAAAGTACAATAAACTCATAATTCAATAAACACGTGAATAAAAATGTCATTGCCCATAGACCATCATAAGTATAGAACACAACAATAATTCACATATTCAAGAACCACTTTTAGATTCAACAAGAATATAACATTGCTTATCACACTCTAAACAAACACTTCTACCATATAATAATCCTACCACTACATTTATTTAAATCACCGTCATATAACTCTATTTCAGTCTTCATATATTCCTCTCTAACCCTTTGTGTTTAATAATATCATATCCTATAAACATAGTCCGCAATGTTGTTCACTCATAGTAACTCATCAAAACATCTCATTAAAACCTATAATTCATAACATCATCTAACTATCATAGGTTCACAATCTTTAAGCATCTCAAATCATCACATCAAAATCCAAGAAACATATTATTCTTTTTATAATGAAGCTAGACATGATAATAACTAACCTTACACCAAATCCACCATTTACCTAACTCACCTCAACAAATTTACAACAAGGTATCAAATACATTAGGTTCCACTCTTTAAAACCCTTTTATTATTGTATAATTCATAACAAATAAGTATATCCAACCTTTCATGCCTCAAATGAGCAAAACAACACATTCTTAGAAATCAAAACATTGACCTTTGATCACTATTTTGATCATAACTTTCAAAATACTTGGAATTTTAGCTTCAAAAAAGTTTCATATGAAAGTACATTCACAAAGCTTTCCAACAAGGGGTCATTTACCCAAAACAGATTGTAAATGAAAAAGTTATGAATGTTTAAAGTTTGTTGTCTCTGTCTACAGCGCCCAGCGCTAGGTATCCAGAGCTCAGCGCTGGTATCATCTTCCCAGACCCCCTTTTGGATCCGACAGCGCCCAGCGCTCCACAAGGGGTGCCCAGCACTGGATGAAAATCGCAGAAAAGTAGCAGGACGCTTCTGTTTCGCCATTTTCGCCCCAAAATTCTATTTTCATGTTTTTCCACCAACAAACAACTATAACAACTCGCCAACAACATATAAATCAAAGATTAATCAACCTACACATGTTCCAAATGAATTTCGTGAAAGAATTTCACCCTAAGCAACTCACAAACATCATTATTTCAATCATCACCAACTCATTTCATATCTCATTCTAACACCTGCGAAAATTACCTAAAATAAATCACAAATCCCTCACCTTGTTTGAAGTTTATGAATATCTCTTTTCTTTCTCCTTCTGCTGTTGCTACTCTTTCCTCTTCTCCTTCTTTTCTTTCTTCTTCTTCACCTTTTCTTTTCTGCTAGGGTTGCTAATGGTTGCCCCCACCCTAGGCCTCCTTTCTCTAACTATTTATACCGCATCACTTTACTGAAAAGCCCTTGGTATGTTATGTTAACTCATAACTTAGCATTTGGGTAAAAAGGTAACATGTACATACCTTTATCATGATTAATAATTTTATTTTATTCGAATTGCTTAAGCATATTAGTACTTATTATTTACACTTTACAAATATCCTCATGTTATAAATAATTAATAACATGATAAACAAATATTAACTTTTCCTCTATATTTATTATTTTATATATATATATATATATATATATACCTTCTGCCATTTTTGGCGGGTTTTACAAAACCCCATAATGAACAAGGTTAGGTATGAGAGGTTATGATGATGAACCAATGGATTAGTTTAAGAATAAATAAGTCATGATTCAAAGTGATAAAATGCTTAGTGTTGAAGGTTATCTTGGATATCTGTCAAGGATCAACACTGATTCGATTCGCCTAGCCAATGGAATCTCGCGGGGCAAATATTAGAGTCACTTTCTGAGCTCTCTAGCTCGCTTAGAGAACCAGAATTCCCGAGGCGAATGTAGCCTTTTATGATCAAATGTAGTTTGGTGGAAATATAGTGTAGGGTATGATAACCTAAGTTGAATTGAAATTAGTCTATAATAGGCTATTGATCTTTAGTAGAAAGAATAAGAACTTGGTGTGTAATAACATAGGGAAGGATACTTTTACTAAGTTATGGATGGGTTGATGGTTTAGAGATGTCTAAGGTTTTTGTGAGTACATGGTTGATTGGTTAGTATGAACAGCGATAGGTAATGGTCTCTGAATGACTTAGATATAAGAGTGGATGGTTTTAGACTTAAGTTTAATAACGTAAAGTATAATGAACTAAGTTAAATTAGATAACTATAGTAGTGAGATAATTAAATGATGATTGGTTAGTAATTAAGATACTAAGATTAAAACAATGATGTTGATTATGGTGGTAATGATGCATTACCATTGGTGTTGTTGTTAGTGGGCTAGACCCACGTTGGGGAAACTTCATCGACTGAGCGACGGAGTAGTACCTTGTTAATGATCATTGTTAATGGTTGATGTTAAAGATCAATCTTATTGATCATGTTGGTGGATGGCTAGACATGTGATTGTATTAATGTGAGTTTCATGCATCATGGTTGTTGTTGTTGCTGTTGTAGGGGAAAGCAAACGACGAAACGTGACGGTGGAGGCCACGATGTGTGTTATCCTAGCCTTGAGAGTACGCAAACCGGGTGTGGGGGTTCCACCAAGGCATGGACTCATGATCCGTGGCCGAAGCGTCCATTCGACCAAACCCGACTACCCTGAAGAGCCACTGTACGTTGTCATGAATAATGAGAGTATTCGGTGGATGTCATCTGGTATGGTGAGTCATCCATGTTGTTAACCGGATATATACTCCTAGTCATCTTTCCAGAGTTAGATGGATCCACATGCATACATGTAATTGGAGATTAGTATCGCATTGCATTGTCATGCATCTTCATCGTGTGGTGATATAAATAGGTTGTGCTTATATGCATTCGTATACAAGTGTGCTATGACCATGTGTATATGTGTATGCACCTGTCTTAATTACTGTCCTATTTCCTTACATATAGTTTGAGAATGATCTCTTACCCCATACGTTAGCTATATTTTCTTGTTCATGTATGTTGTATATGCAGAGGACGGCGAGCCTGCTGACGAGAAGTGATTCTGTGGAGATCGTTCTGCTAGTAGCTAGGATTTATTTCAGTTGTTTAGTTTATTCCTTTGATGTTTAAAATAAAGGGATAATTGCTCTGATCATGTGACAACAGGTTTGGGTTTATATTTTATGATGTCGTTATTATTATATTATCGAAAGTATAAGACGTGAAAGGCTTGAAAGCTAATCTTTAAATTCACTTAATGATTCTTTTAAATATGGAGTTTTGTGTTACGATGTGATGTTCTTTATCGTGTAATGGAGAATTTTAAAATGCATATTTTATTTTACAACGAGAGTTACCTATCTTCCGCATAATCTTTTAAATAAACGTCTTCGAGGTAAAGGGTGTCACAGCTTCTATTCTAAAGAAGATCTATGAGACAATAGCTTGCGTCTATGACGACATATCTGTCGGTAGCGCTCGCTCCGAGCGTGCGAACCTCTGTATATAGAACCCTATCTGCTACCTGCATGTGAAGTCCTGGGAGTGTCCCACGTGGCATGATGACTCTGAGGAGGATATCATATTTACTCAAAGGGAAGTCACTGAAGGATCTTGAATGGACCAACTACATTGGCCATGGGTGAATTATAGAAGCGAAAATGTACTGTAGTGATCCCTGTGTAGACAGTGGTGAAGGTGGAGGAATCAACATGCCACCCTCGACCATCCTAATCGTGATACTCCAACTCAGTATCTCCCAAAATCAGCATCTTTAAGGGATGTCGGATCCTTGGATAAAGGTATGTCATCTCCCTTTACTATCATAGTGTCTTCTCGAAATCCCAGAGAAGAGAAACATACAGAGAAAGAATAGGAAGATAAGGATCTACAACAATACGTCATATAGTGGTAGGGAAATCATAGAATAAAACATATAAACAGTCATAGAGCATGTAAGCACGCACACAAGCATCTCTCAAATTCATGTTCAACAACCATCTCCAAATCAAAACACTTCTCCTGATTATCGCCTACACTGAATGCATCTAACTCTATATGCATGTCGGTCGATATCTCAACAATCATTCTCATACTCGGAGAATAGGAGTTAGTTGTTCAGGTAATCCCTACGCCTATCAAGACCAACAAGAGTGTGTCATTTTCCCCCATTCTTGTTAGGGATGGGTATCTTGGTCGTATCGGAATTTCGACCTGCAACATGGAATACTCAGGGTCCAGTCGGAATAACCATGCTTGATCGGACTCCCACGACATCAAATAGGAGATATCTACTGGTCACTGTGACACGAGCTGATCATAATTACATCCCCAAGATCTCTCTGATCGTCCCTTCCGTAATCCGTACCTGCACTCAAGTACACTAACCTCGTATGACCACTGTCGACTCGCCACTTGGCATATGCAATGCATGACAACCATCATTGTGCCATTATCATACTTATCATAAAAAAATTAATTGTGCCATTATCGATCTCACCTCAATAACCATATCACCTCATCATTGATATCACAGTATCCTACAACCTCGTAAATCACACTAGTGAAAAACACACTTTTCACGTCAGGGATTTAACATCTGTTAATGATAAACAGATATTAAAAATGGAAGCGGTGGCAAACTTGTAAATAAATTGTGCATAGAACACACTTTTAACATCGGTTGCATAACAACCGATGTCAAAAGTGAAGACGCGGTGGCAAACTTGTAAATAACTAGTGGAGGGAAGAAACTTTTAACATCGGTTGACTAGGAACCAATGTCAAAAGTGACATTTAACATCGATTGGGAAAGCAACGGATGTTAAATGTCGTTTAATTAATAACTTTTAATTAAGTGATAGCAAAGTTGTAAACTTTTAACATTGGTAGCGTTGGAACCGATGTCAAAAGTAACATGTAACATCGGTTGGGCAATGAACCGATGTTAAATGTCAACTTTTACAATCGGTTTCTTGGCCAACCAATGTTAAAAGGCATCAAAATTTTATAACGTTAACATATCGTTTCAACCAACTCTCCTTACTCCCGTGCCCTAATCTGTGTTCAACGTTCTCTCTCCCGAAACCCTTGTTCTCTACCATTGTTCAACGTTCAACCGTTGTCTCTATCGCCTCTAGCCACCGTCGTCTCCGTCACGTCTCAAGGTATGCTGGCTTCTTGTATCCTTTCTCTTCTCTCATTAAGTTTCGTTCTTCTATCATTCTCTTCTCTACTCTATTTAGGTTTCGATCTCGTCTCTTGCAAAGCCACCATCACCTCTTCCATTTAGTCCAGCTTCTAAAGGTAAGCTTCCTGGTTTTGCTTTTCAATTTCTGGTTTGCAAGTGTTCATGTTTCCTGGGTTTGTTGCGTATTATGAGTAGTTTATTACTAAGTTTTTCAATATTTCCTAGTTTTGCTGCATATTATGCGTATTATGTTGTAAAACTAAGTTCATGTTTCCTAGTTTTGCTGCGTATTAAGAAATCCTAAAGAAGTAATTTTTCATTGTAAAACTAAGTTTATTAAGGCACCGGTTAGCATTCTCTTTATTTTTAAACAGCTTCATTTTTTCTTCCTTTATGAGCTTCCTGCCCTTATTTCTCATTCATTCCCTTGTGCTTGTGAATGAGCTTAAGATAGTAGTTATTTCTCTCTGGTAGTATATTATAGGTTATTAGGGTATGATTGCTCATTTGTTGTAGACTGCTCTTCCAGTCTCCCCTCTTGTGCTTATAGTAGGCTTATTTTTATTTATCCATGTTATAATAGGCTTATTTTTATTTATCCATTCTTATATAGTAATCTAATTTATTATTTTTTTCTAAATAGGTAAACATGGTTGATTCAGCAGGCATTCCTCCTTCTCCTTCACATAACGGGTCAGGTGGTGTACGCCCCAAAAAAAGGGGGTAGATCAGCCACAAAGTTGCGATCGTTGGCCTTGAGTCGTTGTGATGATCAGACCGAATGCAAACAAAATCACCGGTTTTTTTTGCCCTGGAAGCTCGAAACAGGGCTAGCATTTTAATTGAGGAATGGGCGCTGGTACCGAGTATCGTGAAGGATCAAATTTGGTCTTCAATCTTGGTATTTTACTTTTATCCCCTCTATTTGTATCTATTAATTGTACTCATATTATTATCATATACTAATATTTCCTCCATTTTTTTATAATGTAGTTGACCTTTGATGTCCCGAATACTCCTGAATGTAAGAAGACATGGCTTTCTTATGCCGCGAAGCAGTGGACGGGGTTCAAGACCTATATGGGCAATAAATACATTTTTGTAAGAAAGACGACAAATCTCCACTTGACACGTACTCTTTCATTGATCAGGAGAAATGGGACAGGTTTGTTGTGAGCCAACAAGACCCTGCCTTTCTGGTTAGTTTCCTGTTATATTTTTTTACAATAGGCCTATCTAAATTATTCATTTATTTAACGGAATTGAGTACGTGTTATTTGTAACAGGAGAAAAGGGAAAAGGCCAGGGAAATCCAGAAAAAGAATATCCATCCCCACCATATGTCTCGTGGTGGCAATCGTATGGTTCGGAAGAAGATTATGGAGGAGAAGCTGAAAAAGAAGCAAGAAGAGGCCAAAAAGAAGCAAGAAGAAACAGAAGTCGATGGAGAAACTGGAGCCGATGGCGAAACAGTTGTTAATCCTCCATCTCCACCCCAACGCCATGAAACATGGACGGAAGCCCAAAAGACAAAATAGGGAGATTTTAGAGCTGAGCTCGCACGCATTGTTGCCGAAAGATTGTAAGTAATTAATATTCAATTCTACTTATAATTAATAAAGTTAAGTAAACACTATCTTACACATGTTTTGCGAATTTCCCCTTGTAGACATCGCTAGTGGAACAAAGCTCGCAAGGATCCTGCGTTCAACATGGACGGTAGGGATATCCTGAACACTACCTTAGATAAAGATGACTACCCTGGCTTTGTAAAGGGTGTTGGAGGGCTAGTGGGCATTCAACAATTTCACGGACCACGAGTCCATGTTAGAAGTCGAATCAGTAGCGACGAGCGGGAGCTCATTAAACAGGAGCTTAAAAGAGAGATGTTTCTGGAGCTTATCGAATCATTCATAAAGGAGATGACATCTAGGGGGCTTAGTTTTTCCCAACAAAGCCCAATGAGCCATCCTTCTCAGCATGTGAGCACAGTGGGGAGCTGTGAGGATGCACATAAGGCATTTGAGGCACCTTTATACCAGGCATTCATATTAATCATTCAATTACTTATGTCTTCTTTATTTACCAATGACATGACTTACTAATGCTTTATCTTTGTTGTTTAGAACATTGATAACAAGGCAAGTCCATCGAAAGTCGTGTCGAAGCCAAGATCGAATGCAGCTCTTTTGGCCGCATTTGTTGTGGATGCGCTAGATAAAGAGTTTGTTATTCTCTTGGAACATGAAGGCGCTTGCGACTTGCCAACCTTTTTTTTCTCTGGGAAGGATATAGGTGACATATGCCTACCTCGTAATTGGCTAGCCAATACCGTTCTAAGTATATGGTGCACGTAAGTACATTTTGTCAAGCATCTTAGGTATTTCAATATTATAATTTATTTCAATATCATAGGTATCTTCATCACTTATGTATTAAAAGAGGCAACCAGGGTGTGTATGGATTCTTAGACCCAAGCGTAATTCAGGGAAATTAATGCACTAATGGGAATGCGATGAAGACATACATCCTAAAGCTACTTGGTCAAACAAAGAAAAAGATTTATCTAGCACCAATACTTAGGAGTGGCCATTGGCAGTTGCTGATACTTCATCCTAGCCAGCATCGCGTCGTCTTCTTATGCTCGTTGCATTAAATCCGACATCTGTATTGAAGGACACGATTGACATATAAGCTTTAATTTTATTTGTAATACAAATTCATTTTACTTTTTTACATGAACATAATTGACATGATTATTTTTTTAATTATAGAGCTATGGTTGCAAGTAGCATGGCTTGGGGAGATGGCAAAAGTAGGCCATCCAAGTCAAAAAGAAAGCCTGAATGGATTATCCCACGCGTAAGTAGTTTATTAGTTCTTACAAAAAAAATTATAATAGGAATTATTATTATATAAGTTTACTTGATATTCAATTTCATATTGATTTGTAGTCTTGTAGACAAGCTGGCGGCTGGGAGTGTGAATACTACGTGATGAAACATATGTTGAACGTGGTCTTCTCTACTACTATTGATAGATGGCCTCAGGTAATAAATATAGAATTTTTAACAAGTTAAATTATATTTTGTTTTTGTTGATGAGTTAATCTTGAGTTTATTTGAACTTGTACAGGCTTTTGACGACCAAACTCCACTCACTAAAGAGGAGATGAAAGACATGAGGGATCGTTTTGCAAACTTCTTTTATGAGTATACTACGAAGCATAATATAGATATAGATTAGACTCTTAGGGATTATATACTGATTTATATTTTGGTGTATACTTGTGAATTGTATATGATTTTTGCACTTGTACTATTGTGTTTATAATGTAGATTTTGCACTGTATGTATTGTGCATGTAATTAATTTAGTTATTCTGGACTTGTGATATGAATTCTCAACTTGTGTAACTGTAATGTAATTCTGGAGTAATGTATGAGTAGTTTATGGAATTCTGGACTTGTGTTGTGTACTGAATTCTGGATGATATATATTGATTGATCTGGAGGGGAGGGAAAGGAATTGTGTATCCCACTAGTTTTTAAAAAAAATTTACTTTTAACATCAGTTATTGTGAAAAACGATGTTAAAAGTCACTTTTAACATCCCTTGAATTAACGTTGCCTCCTTAACCAATGTTAAAAGTCTTTTTTAACCGATGTTAAAAGTGTTTTATGCAATACTGTCAATAGATCACAATACTCTCAATCACTGTCAACATGAGTAACTAAAGCATGCGAGCATATTATCTATTATCACAACATATCAACTTAAGCATTTAAACATGTAATCCATAGAGCGCACATAGCATCAAGCACATCAACCATCCATCCAACAATAGTCATCTAGCATAGGGTACATCATCCTAGTGGTGATAAACCTATAGTGCCCAAACCCTAACTGATATGTCCTTTATAGTAGTCATCAATGTCGGTTAGGTGTTGTAAGTGACTCAATCTCTAGTAGGGTTTGGGTTCGCCTGCGAATGTTAATATATTTTATTCTACTCTTGCCTCCTCGCGATTGTGGATTCTTTCTCCCCACCTGATATTGGTTACACGAACTCCAAGCACGAACTCACAACACTCCTACGTAGAGTCGCAGATCAGATTTCTCACGCCAAGGAAAAGCACACCCGTTGCTCCGAAACTTGCCCAAATCACAAGAACAACATATAAACTATACTGATAACCCTGAAACGAATTGAAAACAAGAATCAAGGTCTAGAACGATAATGTTGACATATATGAAACCTCGACTTACCTTCGACGTACCACAGGAATGATCAATCAAAATTGGAGTAGAAGTTGAGATGAATCAAATGATGAAGTCAGAACGAATTTTGGACAATCAAATCGAACACAAAAGAGTTTAGAACTCAGAATAAGCTCGCTGTCTCTCTCAGATTTCTCTCTAGAAGAAGAAGATGGAAACGTTACGTGAAATGGTGAAATTATAAGAAACTTAACCATTTTATGATTTTGAACTCACCGCTTGAGCATTGGAAAACCCCACGCTTGAGCATTCACATGCCTTCGCGATAAGGGCATCGCCCTTGCATGAGACTGTGCACGTGGCACTAGCACGTGTCCTTAACATCTCATCATTGCCGATCACACGTCCCACGCCTAAGCGTTCCGACGCCCCACGTTTAAGCATTAGCACGCTTGAATGTTGGCTTGGCCACGCTTGAGCGTGCCAGCCAGGGTTCAGTTTCCTTCTTCTTTATCCTCTCCAATCTAACCCTAAAACTAAACACACCTTCAAACATTCAATGAAACACACAATCACCCACTAATAAAGATTAAGAAAACGAGGATTTTACACTCTTCTACTTTCTGTTGAAGCTTAGACACTTATTCAGACTGTAGAGACTCATTTGTGATCACTGCTTTAGGCTTTTCAACCTTCAACTCAAAGTTTTCTCTAGCAAATTTAGAATAGTCTTATTGGTGGACTCCTTAACCAGTTCATCATAAGCATCATGTAAGCCTTCAAGTTGAAAAATTACCTCATCATTTTTTTCTGCATTAGCCATCAGACAAAGATTGGCTTCTTCTTCCCCAACTTATTCTTCACTCCTTGCTGATCTACCATCCATGTCTTCACATATGGCCATCATACCTCCTTTCTTCTTTCTGAAGAATTTCTTTTGAGGTTGTTTATTCAGTTGTGGGCATTCAGACTTGTTTTGTAGGTTTCTTGCATTTGTAGTAGACAATTGGACTTTTGTCAGAAGGGCCATTTTCTCTATAGCTTTTATCTTTATTGAAGAGTCTGAAAGGTCTATCTCTTTTGAGTTTCTTCTTCCTCGAAAGCTTTTTCATTTTTTCTGATAAGGAAAGACATTTCTCCATCAACAGAGTCATCTTTATCATAATCATCTTGCTCATCTAATGATTCTTCCACCTTCAAGGCTTTTGTAGGAGTTTCCTTACTGCTTTTCTTTTCAGCTTTAAGAGAAATGTACTTACCTTTTTGTACTTACCTTTTCTTGATGGTGTAAGACTTTTGATGAACCTCAATTTTGTGCATTTTATAGAGAGTATTTGGGTTGACTTTCGATGCATTTAAAGATAAATATAATTATATTTCACCCTTTTACTTATGTTTTGACAGAATTGACATTCAAAGGCTGCTTGATGAACTTTTGAGGAAAAGTGAAGGTTTTTACAGCTAAATTGGGAAAAATACCGAAGTTCTGGGAGTAGCATGGCCGTGCCATGCGAGAGCATGCCGATGCCAACCTCCAAAGTCATCCATCCAAACAAAGCCTTATGAAAATACTTAAAGCTGACCACTGGAGACTCAGCACGCCCGTGCCATGCGAGAGCACGCCTGTGCCATAAGAGAGCACGCCCATGCCATGCGAGAGTACGCCCATGCCAAAGGAAGCAAAGCCTGACTCAAAGAAGCAAAGCCTGACAAAAGCTAGCATGGTCCCAATCGCGAAGAGCACGGCCATGCCAGATGATGAGCACGCCCGTGTTGCAGCCCGTGCACTAGAACGATGTTCTAAGAAGTTGGTACGCCCTGACAAATTTGAGCACGGCCTGACATCATGAAGAGTATGCCCATGCTGAGTGAAGAGCACGCCTGTGCCACCTGATTAGCAAGCCCATGCTGACGGCGTAGAAGACCTAATTCAAGGCCCTGTTCACATATTTTGTTATAAATAAAGGCCCTCTGTGTCTCTTTAGAGATATCTTTGCATCTTCCATTGTTGACTTTGGTTTTCATTATGATAATGAGTAGCTAAATTCACCGCTAGAGTTGTAGTCGATCTTGTGTTAGTAAAAACCTTTTTCGCTATGTCTTAGCTTTAATTCAATTCTATTTTGTTTGAAATTTGCAATTTGAATAGTGGTATTCTGTTGTTCTTCATCCCATTCTAGGATTGCGTACCTTTTGTATGATCTTAATCAATTGATTGATATTTTGGCTATCAAGCCCAATTAAATTGGTAGATCTATAGGGTAACCGGGATTTAACATCTAAATTTGAGAAAATGTGATTTACTCCTTTCATTCATTCAACCTCTTTGGGCTTTATGCTTTCTAATCATTTAAACTCTTTGCCTGACAACCATTGGGTTCATCTGGGGAAAAGAATATTGATTGCCTCACAAACAATTAATAGTTTTCGTAGAGGGATTGATATTCGAAAAGCAACTGTGAAATTGAATAGAATTAAAATTTGGGGGTATTGAAAGCAAAAGTGAAACCACGGCTCTAGGCTTTTTACTTTTGATTTATAGACTCTCTTTTTATCTTTTTCTATTGATCTAATATTATTTATTTCTTTTTAGTTCTTGATTAGTCTGAATAGCATAAGGATTACTCCATATTGGTACTTGCTTATCATTTTATATCATAATTAATCTCTTGGGTACGACATCTGGACTTCCGTCTTATATTACTTCTGCGACAGGGTACACTGCCCTTAAGTGTGTTTTGAACGTAACAAGTTTTTGGCGTCGTTGCCGGGGATTAATTTTTGATATTTTGTGATTATAGTGATATTGGAAGAAAAGAAATTCTAGTTAATTTAGACATTTTTTCTTTTTATTCTCTCTCTTTGAATGCTAACACGTTCTCAAGATCCTGGTCTAGTATTAATTTGACAGGGAAGTTGAAAGAACTTTTAACAGGTTGCGGAGGCAAGCAAGAGGAGCAAACACCATGGGGGAAAGAATGACTTTGCTGGATTACTTTACCCCTCTTCTGAGGTGACGGATAGCATCACCAACCCTGCGGTGGATGCCAACAACTTTGAGATCAAGCCTTCTTTGGTCTCTATGATCCAAAACGCAAGATTATTTGGGGGGTTGCCAACTAAGGACCCCAATTGCCATCTGAAGAAGTGCCTCAGGATCACAGATCTCATCAAGTACAATGGAGCTTCAACGGATGCAATTAGACTCATATTGTTCTCGTTCTCATTGTCCGACAAGGCGAATCAGTGGCTTTCCTCATTGCCACCTGGTTCTATCATTACTTGGGATCAATTAACACAGTAATTTTTGGCTAGGTACTTTCCACCTTCTAAATCTGCTAAATTTAGAGCTGATATTTCGAACTTTGTGCAATATGACCAAGAATCTCTCTATGAGGCATGGGAACGATATCAGGATTCAATTCGGAGATGTCCATACCATGGTTTCACAGTCCCCATTCTGGTGCAGATGTTCTATAATGAGCTTTCACAACAAAATTGGTCCAGTATAGACGCTGCTTGTGGGGGCTCAATTCTAAAGAAGACACCTGAAGAAGCCCAAGCCTTAATCCAGGAGATGGTAGCCAATCACTACCAGTGGCCGCTCCGGGATAGACAAACCATCAAGAAGCCAATCGGTGTATATGAGGTAAATGTCACAGAGGCAATGGAAACCAAGATGGACGCTCTAACAAAGCAGATAGAAACACCGATGCAAGCCCAAGCATAGATAATGACACAAGCCAATGCACCAGTGTCTCCATTGCCATGCAACCATTGCGGTCTGACAAGTCATGAGAGCAAGGATTGCCAATTGGGAATTTCTTTTGCTCCACCAGCTGAGGAAGTCAAATTCATGAGTAATGCCAACCAAAATGAAAACAATTCTTATAATCCTGGTTGGAGGGGTCGTCCAAATTACTCTTGGGGAGGTCAGGAAAACTATCAAGGTTCAAATTCTAACGCCTACAGACCACCCCACTTGCAGAACAAAGGTTCAAAACCAGAGAATAGGAAGCCCGATCCTCATGAATTGTAGGGAGAGTACATGAATGAGACTAATAGCAAGTTTCAAGCCATTCAGACACAGATGTCTACTCTTACCACATTGCTCTCTAAAAGGCCTCAAGGAACATTGCCTACCCAGACTGAGCCAAACCTAAGGGAGCATGTCAATGCAATCTCTCTTCAGCAAGCAGAAAAAGAAAACTCTACTTCCATGTTAGAAAACACTGTTGAAGAAGACAAGTCTGAAGAAGAGCACGACCGTGCAACAGTTCTGGCACGGCCGTGCCACATGCCCAGTAAGCAGAATCAGGTAACAGTTACTAGTGAGGTACAAATTTCTTTGCAAACTCTTCTAATTAGGAATGATAACATGCAAACTGATGAATTTTTGAGAACTCATATGAAATTGTATGTTAAGCCACCCCTTGATAAAGATGAACATCTCTCATAAGAATATCTGGTAGTCCAAATTAATGAAGAATGCTATGCTGTTATTTTGAATAAATTACCTCGTAAAATAAAAGACCCCGGGAGTTTTACAGTTCCCTATTCCTTTGAGAATTTGCATTTTGATAAAGCATTATGTGATTTAAGTGCCAGTATAAATCTAATGCCTTATTCTGTGTCAAAAAGGCTTGGTTTACAGGAACCTCAGAGCACCAAAGTCTCATTGCAGTTAGCTGACAGATCCATTATCCACCCTCGAGGAACAATAGAGGATGTGCTAATAAGGGTGGGGAGATTCACATATCTGGTGGACTTTGTGATTTTGGACATAAAGGAAGATAAAGAGGTCCTTATCATCTTGGGATGACCTTTCCAGGCTACAAGTGATGCCAAAATAGGGGTGAAACAAGGCACCTTAACCTTAAGGCACAAGGGTGAAGAAGCTGTCTTCAAGGTTTCCCCAAGACCACCATGATCAGTGTTCTAAATAGGTCGCCAGGCTCGTGACGTAAAATAAGTGCTGCGCAGGAGGTAACCTATATTTTATTTATTTTGTTTTTTGTTTTTGTGTTTATTCTGAAGAAAAAAATTAAAAAATATCTGGAGAGTGAAATAAGTGTGGGAAGGTTTGCAAAAATTTAAGAAGTGTTTTGATCTAAAAATTAAAATCTGGAAAAATAAGGAGAGCACGACCGTGCTCCTTGTTGGCACGGCTGTGCCTCTCATTTGACTACCAGAATAAAAGGGGGGAGTAGCACACGGGCAGGGCACTGCCCTTGCTCACCTTGTGCTCCCCCAACTGCGCATAACCTTCAAATTTGCTGCATCCTTCCCTGTTTATTCATTCCTCCAAGGTGAAATCTTGCTTCCTTCTCTTTAATTTGTTTGATTAGGTGTTAGGTTAGGTTAGGGTTGTTATGTCCCCTTTTGATTGTATTCATGATTTGTCGCTGTTTTGCTTGTTTTTAGTGATGATTGATGTTTAAGACTGTTGGTTTAGTATTGATTGTGAGTCTCTACATGTTTGGGCTGTGAATTCTGAGTTTTTGTGCATTCTGCGTGTGGCACAGGCAAGAGCACGGCCGTGCTGTTCCAAGAACAGGCTGTGCTGCTCAATATTTATGGAATTCTGCATTAGCACAAGCACTAGCACGGCCGTGCTGATTCAAGAACAGGCTGCGATGTTCATACGTTCTGAAAGTTTGAATTTTGCACTTAGCACGGTCGTGCCCCCTGTCAGCATGGCCGTGCCAATTTTTAATTTCTGGAAAATAATTTTAGCACGGCTGTGCCACATGTGAGCACAGCCATGCCAAACTCAGAATGCTTAACTGGATTAATTTTATCTAGGAATTTCGTCTATATGTCTTATGCTGATTCTGATTATGATTATGTCATATATTCTGCACATTATTGTGATTATTCTGGACACTAATGCTTAAAATTTTTGACTTATGTAAGATTATGGCTCCCAAACTAAGCCGTACAGAGTATGGTAGTTCTTCCCGTCCTATGGGAAATGAGCTGCTGACCTTCACCAATGCCAGCCACCAGGCCAGATTCTCTCAGCTGGGTTCCTACCAGATTCTGGCCAAAAAGTACCTCGATATGGATATTCTGTCCACATACAGACTCGCTGCCCAGTCCATCCATCTACTCCGGTACATCGGATGGGCGCAGGTAGCTGATACTAGATGCCCGGCATACCGGGAGCCCACCTTGGAGTTCCTCTCCACGTGCCGCTACTTTGATTCTGATATTGCAGGAGAGGAGCCCAGGGTATCATTTCAGCTGAACAGTCGCATCTGACGGATGTCATTAGCGGACTTCAATGTCCGCCTGGGGTTCGAGACAGCGGAGTATGTCCGCTTAAAGAGGCACCAGACGGCTTTGCTGGAGATGCCCATTGACTTTTCTGATGGGGCCTTCTGGGTTGAGATTACTGGGGATAGAGCCGAACCATATACTCCTCGCTTGGCGAAGTCCTCTGCGTTCACTGAGATCCCACTCCGACTGCTGCACAGATGGCTGGCTCTTTCTATCACCAGTCATTACTCTACTGCCGGCGGGGTCTTCCGATTAGACTTGTTCATTTTATGGTGCATGGTTCAGGCCCAGCCGCTGAACTCCGGCTACATTTGGATTCAGACATGCTTGCATCTAGGGGATAGCCCGAGATCGAAGCAGAGGGGCTTCATCCTTATTGGTTCATTCTTATCCCAGCTAGCCCGTGATATGCAGCAGCTACATCCACTGGCACAGGAGCTGAGCCCGATGTTTGCGATTGACGAGAGGATGCTGCTATCGATGAGCATTCTGACATGTGGGCCCCAAGGAGAGCTGAGATTATCTGGAGTAGGGGCTGCTATGGACTCAGTCTCAAAGCCGGATCAGGAGGAACAGCACCAGGGCCAGGACCCACATGCCGAGATTCACAGAGATCGCCCACCAGCCCCGTCGGTCCATTAGCATGATTATCAACACCTCATCGCCTGTTTCGATCAGTTGGATGCTTGCCTAGACTCTCTAGAGCAAGAGTTCCAACAGTTTAGAGTGGACGTCTATAGGAGGTTCGATGGTCAGGACCAGCAGTTGGCTCAGATGCTGTAGATGACGCAGAGACATTATGGCCATCCTCCTCCACCTCAGCGATCGCCCCCAACTAGGATACTTTAAGCATCTGTGCTATTGTATTAGGGGTTATTTTGTAAAAATTTCTCTTCTCCTTTCCCTCTCCACGTGTATTTCATGATTAAATGTGTTGCATTGAGGACACTGCATCAGTTAAGTGTAGAAGGTAAATATATTCCTATTTTTACATTGCTGCATCCAATTATTTGGCTTATCTTTCTTTTAAAAATTAAGGAAACCCCTTACAAATTTTTTTTTTGACAAATTGCTTAGATAGTCTCATAAGTATGTTTGAAAAAAATGGTCATTTGAAAATTGATAATTGGTATAAAAATCTTTTGATTGAATACTTTTCATTAGACTTAGCTTTTAAATGTGAGATTTGGGCTTTTATGGGGTTAAGTTACATTGACAATATTATATTGACCTTTTTTTCTTTGATGAGTGCGATTTTCAGGTGAATATATTCTAGAACTTGTCCTGAGACTATCTCAAGGTGAATTTGACTTATGCAGGTGGAACTCTGGTTGGGGCACTCTTAGGTTTTTTTTTTTTTTTTGCCCGCATTTTTTTTTGTTAAACACTCCCTTTAGTTGCCCAATTTTGAGCCTTTATGAAAATTCTCTTCTTTGGTCCCTATTCTGAAAATTAAAAATTGTTTTTTGTGACCTCTTGGAAGTATAAAGGAGCAACAATAGGGACGTGTGGTGGTGGGTCCCTTTCCAAAAATAAAAATGCTAAAAATAAGCTGACAATAAAAAGAAAAAAAAATTGCTTCTCTCTCTTCTCAAAAAGAAAAAGAAAAGAAAAAAATATATTGGAAAATAAAGCTAGAGAGAAGGCAAGAAAAAGAAAAAGCTTATAGCAAAGGAAAGAAAAGAGGAAAGGTTGAAGAAAAGTAGTAGATTCTTGAAAATTTTGTGGAAAAGGTGTCAATGCACTTTATGTTCTTTTATGCTTCAAGAGGTTATTACTTTATTTTCTTGGTTTAGCCCTTTGAATATCCTTTTCTCTTTCGTCCCCACCTGACATTAATGCCTTGGCCCTGTTACAACCCATGAAAGGCCTCATCCTTCTTCTATATGCATGTGGTTCATGTTGTGGAGATTTGGTCAATGAACAAGCCTATGATAATGTATTTATTTGAGATTCTTGAGTGCTTTTATGTCTTTGCCACATACACTGAGAGATTGTGAGTGGAGCGACCTTTATTCTTTTGACAAGTTCGATTTCAAAGAATTTAAAAGTTCTAATTGGGTAATCTCTTGGCTCTCTTTTGAAAATTATACTTACTTGACTATCCTTGCAATTTTGAAAAACTCTGTTTGTTTTGGGTTCACTTAATTTAAGTCTGAAGCTTCTATTGAAAATTATTTTAAGCCAGATAATTGCTTGAGGACAAGCAATGTTAAAGTGTGGGAAGTTTGATGAATCTCAATCCTGTGCATTTTATAGGGGGTATTTAGGTTGAATTTCAATGCATTTAAAGATAAATATTATTCTATTTCACCCTTTTACTTAAGTTTTGACAGAATTGCGTTCAGAGGCAGCTTGATGAACTTTTGAGGAAAAGTGAACGTTTTTATAGCTTAATTGGGCAGAATACTGAAGTTCTGGGAGTAGCACGGTCATGCCACGCGAGAGCACGCCCAAGCCAACCTTCAAAGTCATCCATCGAAACAAAGCCTTACGAAAATACTTAAAGCTGATCTCTGGAGACTCAGCACGGTCGTGTCATGCGAGAGTACGCCTGTGCCAAAGGAAGCAAGGCCTGACAAAAGCCAGCACGGCCCCAATCGCGAAGAGTACACTGCCATGCCATATGAAGAGCATGCCCGTGCTGCAGCTCGTGCACTAGAACGTTGTTCTATGAAGTTGGTACGCCTTGATAGATTTGAGCACAGCCTAACACCATGAAGAGCACACCCGTGCCACCTGATTTGTACACCCGTGCTGACAGCGCAAAAGACCTAATTCAAGGCCTTGTTCACATATTTTGTTAGAAATAGAGACCCTCTGTGCCACTTTAGAGATATCTTTTCAACTTTTACATCTTTGAACTCTTTTTCATCTCTTTATTTCTTTGAGTATTATGCTCTTGTTTTAGTGTTTTAGTTTGTAGTTTTGACTTCTAGTGTAGGATTGGGCACCTGGAGATTAAGTTGGAGACCACTTATCCCTCTTCAATTATTCAGGATGCGTCTTCCATTGTTGACTTTGGTTTTCATTATGATAATGAGTAGCTAAATTCACCACTAGAGTTGTGGTGGATCTTGTGCTAGTAGAAACCTTTTTCGCTATTTCTTAGCTTTAATTCAATTGTATTGGGTTTCAAAGTTGCGATTTGAATAGTGTTATTCTCTTTTTATCTTTTTGTTATCTTTTTCTATTAATCTAATATTATTTATTTCTTTTTCGTTCTTGATTAGTCTGAATAGCATTAGGATTTCTTTATTCCGGTACTTGCTTATAACTATTATATCATAATTAATCTCTTGGGTACGATATCTGGACTTCCGTCCTATATTACTTCTGTGACAGGATACACTGCCCTTAAGTGTGTTTTGAACGCAACATCTTTCCAAGAGACTTCAGACTATTAGTGATTATCTGAAATCTGGCTATCATTTTGAGAATTAACTCTCCTTCTTCCATTCTAAACAGTTCAAATTGTCTGACTAGAACACTTAGTTATGTTTCTTTCACATTTGACGTTCCTTCTTGTAAGTTAGATAGGGTGTGCCATATTTGTTTTGCATAATTGCTGGCATGAACTTTTTGAAATTCATCAAGGCTTAAGGCACACATCAGTGCATACCTTGCCTTGTGATTTAGATCGCACTTAGTATTTTCAGCTGAAGTCCATTCTTCTTGAGGTTTGGGTTCTCCTTCGGCATCAAAATGTGTTTAGGGACCATTAGTGATCAAAGGTCACAGATTTAAGTTTGTACACATGACAAACCAGTGAAACCTTTCTTTCAAGTAGAGATAGTTCACTCCATTGGAAAATGGAGGTCCGGTCATACAAGTTCCTTCCATCACAAGTACACCTCTGCTTGGGCCAGCTTGTCCAGCCACTTTTGTTTTTTAGCAGGATCTTTCCTCAACACTTGTTATGTGCTTAACCCAGAGGCTAAGCTCTGATACCAACTGAAATAGACAGAATTAAACATGAGAAGAAGGGTTGAATTGTGTTTATTTAAATCTTTTCGAAAAACATAAGTTCTTCAAAAACGAACAAAGGAAGACACTTAAAAGGCAGACAAATGCTTGGAAGCATCTAAAAGGTTTTCAGAACTTTTCTTAGACTACTATTTTAAAACGCAAACAAAGATAGATCCTTTAGCAAAGGGAAACATAATCAAAGACAGTTTAACCTCAAGTTAGTTTCACAAATAATAATAATAATAATAAAAATAATATTAATAATAATGAATCAATGCTTAAAAGATTAAGGGATATAAGATTGACACATAGAGATTTATTCCCATTCACCCTCAACTATGGGCTACGTCTAGCCCTTGACCTCTCTAATTTTTTCCACTATAACTGATTAGGTTATAGACGAGTATTGCTTTTCACACCTAGCCTCTTCAGACTCTAACAAGTATTTTTTTCCCACCTAGCCTCGTCTGGCTTGTAGCACTCAGAAAGAGTAGTGAATAGTAAGAGTTTGATTTACAGTTTACAAGTCAAACAAATAAACACTCAAGGATTGAATAAATATAAAGGTTGGTATGACATCATAATAACTTCTCTAATAAATACAAATGATTGAGAGAAGAATCAAAGAATGAAAGAATGAAGAATTAACTGTTCAGAGTAATGGCTCAAGATTTGAATGCGTTCATTTGTTGGTTGTTGAGCAATTCTTCAAAGTCTTCTTTATATAGGCTTTAGAGCAATAACTCCATTGTGAAACACTCTTTCTCAGATGGTTTCTTTTGTTCAATCACTCTGAGTCTCCATTAATGCAATAGAGTCGTTTTGAGAATGCATTTAATTGTGAAGAATGTTGGTTGTACTTTGATAGAGAAATCTTATGCTAAAGCAGCAGTAGTATTAGAGATATGGTAGAGAAGCTTTTGTAATTTCAGCAGCAGGTTTTACTCTTTTTGTTCAACTTCCACATTTGACTGGAATAAAGAACTTTTGTGTTGCATCCAAAAAGGTGACATAAAGTTTATTTGTTTGAAGTTGCGTGTCACCGCTTTTGACTTTTGTTTATTGAGTCTCCAAACATCTGATATAACTTATAACATAAAATTTTGATGAACCCAAACATTTGTGAAAGGATTTAAGTGAACCATATGAAAAACACTATTGATTTTATTCAGTGTGTAGTTATCTTGTTAATTAAGATAGGAACTAATATAGAAAGTATTTACACAAGGCATATTTAACTACGCGACTATCCAAAACAAGCGTATGTCTAAGACAAAATAAGAGAGAGTTTGATTGACTAGAAGAAAGCGTTTGAAAGACTAAAGCAAACGTCTAATAAAGTATGATGACCAGAAGACCAATATTAGTCAAGCGTATACTCAAGGTTCTTCACACGCAACACAATGCGCTCTCAAGCATCAAATGAAGACCTCTGTTGTAACACCCCCTTGGGCATTACCTCGTGAACATGTGCATAATTAAATTTCGAAGGGAATTGCTGGTTGCTTTTGGAAAAAAAAAAAAAAAATTTACTTCAAGTCATAAAACTCGGGTGTAAAAATTTCTGTATAAAACTTAGGAAAAGTGATACATACATCACAATATTAAAATCACCTTATACTTGACAACACACATAAATTGGGTTTATAAATCATTTCACCATCACATATAAGCCTTCCAGAAATTGTTATTCACACTGAAGTCCCAAACCATACAAAGGTTTTCAAAACCACATATACCGACTTTCCCAACTTAAACATTTAAAATCCTAAGAGCTGGTCCGATAAAAGAACTCTAAGGACAATAGAGCATACTACCTAGCATACATCGTACCAATGAGACTGGGCCTCATCGTCAACAGTCCACACATCTTCGTCATCGACACCAAGAAACTCAAGCTACTGGGTCCCGATGTGACCCAGAGGACCACTGGGAAGCATCTGTACACGTATCCAAAAACACAACAGGGTGTCCAACATGTACAGGCAAGGGTGAGTAACCAATATATGGATTTAAACACGATAACTACATGCACGACAAACAAAACAACATACGAACATATGTAGTATCAATATAGCACAATAGCAGAAGTAACGTGGGATAACACACCAGGTAACAGCATGCCCAACATGCATACCATAAATCGCATTATATCATGTTAATCAATTAGCATCATAAGACATCTTTGAAAACAGAATAGTGATGTACAATAAGTAAATGTAATCATCAACAGCCATGCAATGCGATGTACATGACTCAATGTCATATGCCACAAGGGTAAAACTCTGACCCCTACTCCATGGAGCTAACAAAAAGTCAGAGAGAGTGAATGGGAGGACATATTCCGTGTATGCCAGCCATGGGCAAGATACTACAACATTCGTAACGTGCACGTATCTGACTTTACGGAAACAGTCTACTCCAAACATGAAGAGTAAGGCATCTAGTCGAGGATATCAATGTATTGCTCGGATTAGCCATGACGCATAAAGGTGTAAGTACAACTCCTAGGCTCAAGAACTTACAAACTCATGCAATGAAATGATAGTGCTTACACAAAGCAGATACGATAAAGCAATGTCTATCCACCGGATAAACCACAAGGTTCACTAAGGTTCTCTTCCTAAGGAACTATACGCGTCTTTGTATTGTAAAAATTTTATCCACTGGATAAATCTCGTGATCCCTCCGGGATCGCGTCATCACAAGACTGATTGAACGATTGTCTTGGATCCGAATCATCGGTCCATCATCAAACTACTGTTTCAAAACCCAAAACGTTTGATGTTTGTGTTTGTGTCTTATGAATTACATCTCAAGTCCTAAGTGTTATGAAGAAGGATTGAGAATCCTCTTAGATAAGTCTTCGATCCTTTCTAAGATATTAATTCCTTGACTTTCAAGTAATGAAATGAGTATTGATTCACTTAAGTGTTGTGAAGTCGTTGATGAACTAAGTCATCAATGGTATAGGGTATGCTCTTGTTCCACCATATACTATACATAATTATCTCTTTTCTTTTGCTCTAATTCAATTACTTAACTTAGGTTTTCATGCGTAAAACTTTAAGATTTGAGTTGAAAACTATCATTTCAAGACTTTGCAAACCAAAACCTTTCTAATTGAAAAATCATTTGATTTAAAAGAACTTAGTTACTTGCTTGAAGTAAAGTACCTTAACTAATTTGAAAAGGGTTTTTCCTTACTAACTTAGTGTAAAACCGTGATCTAAGTTAGCGTAAAAGAAATGGAATTTCATTTTATTTTGAAAAACTTATTTAATTGGTTAACTATGCCTAAAGTAAAACATATTTTCACCATAGTTAAAAACGCTTGAGGGCCTAACCCTTAGTTGATTCTTGGATCAAAGTCACTTTTTGTTTGTTTTTGAAATACAAGTTACTGAAATACTGACTAACTTTCAAAAACATTGAAATTCAAGAAAAAACTCATGTTCTTCCTTTTCTAGTAAATATGGCCGAATACTACACCATAGGGATGTGAAGATTTTGCTTCACTAATTTGTCAAGTAGTAGCTCAAAAGCTCACAATATTATAATGAACAATAATCATACATCAATAAAATTGCCTCGTCAACGTTATAGCAGATAATACAATTCATAACATGCAATAAATTACTATAACACATAACTGCAGATAATCAATTAAAAGCAGATAATTAATGACAGATAAGATAACAGCTTAAAACAACTTAAACAACCACAACGAAGCCCAAACAAAACTGTACAGACACTCACTGATAACATATTGTTATCGGGAAAATACCACAGGCAAGCTCCCCTTACCTCTTGAAGTCCAGTAAGGTTCTTTCCCTTTGATCTTTCAACACATCCTTCTACACCACAAATCACTAACTCCAGCAAATCAAGCGAAGCTACCAAGTGGTGTTCACGGTCTTTGGTTTGAATGATCCTTTGAAGCTCAGCGTACTCCACGAATCGCCAAACTACAACTACTTAACAATCCTTCACCAAACAACATAGTACAAGTTAATCTTTGAAAGGAATTTTTAATCCATTATGATGTAGGTTTGGCCTTCTCTAATTAATTAGGCTAAGGATGTTGAAACTTTACTAACTCTTGGATTAATGATCCTTAAGTATGATGAAGACATAATCAATAATCATTTGTCAAATATTTGAATCAAAACTCATCCAACCAACTAGGTTAGGGTTCGGCCATCCATGGAGGAATAGGGAGGAAATTTCTTTTGGGTCCATGCTTCTAGATGATCAATATATGCATCATGATGAGTTCATAGAAACCAGTTTCATGATCATAAGATTTTTTCTATGATTTTCTAGAGATTTTTTAAGAAAATTTCATGAAAGTGGATGATGATGATTCATGGCATAATCTTACAAAATGAATGAAGAACATAGAGGTTATTGATCAAGGAGAGTAAGGTATACCTCTTGGATGATGAAAAATTGCAAGGAATCAAGCAAGTTCTTCATAATTTTTGCCTATGGATCACTTGAGCATAAGAGAGAAAGTGAAGCAGTTGATGAAGGCATGAAGAAATGAGTGATATGCCATGATGGGGGGGGTTTGGCATGAGGATTCAAGGGACAAGGAGGTCCAACTTTTGTTTATTTAGAAACAAAAGGGTAAATTCATTTAGGGACAAAATTGGCCTTTAACAAAAAGGCTAAGGACATAAACGTCATTCAATCTCTAACTTCATAAATATCTTAGATATTTTTCTTAGAGGCAATGATGACGGATGGTGAGTCATGAGGTAAAAATGTAATTTCATCAATTCCTAGGGGCAAAATAGTCTTTTCTCGTCCTAAATATCTTAGATATTTTTGAAAGGAATGATGGCTTGTGGTGAGTCATGATGGTGACTCACCCTCTAACTCACCACACTCAGGTGACAAGTGTCCCTCGTCAGGTATGCGGTTTTGTTTCTACTCGTCCGTTTTCAACTCCGTCGGTTTCCCGATTTAGGTTTTACACCTGAATAAAGCATAATAACTTATTTATTTTGAAAATTTTCAAAATAACCAATATTGTTGGAAATTCGATTTAAAACCTAACCGTTTCGTTCATGAGTCAAATTAGGTTTTCTTATCAGTAAAATCATACTGTCAGTGAAAACGCATACCCGGTTCCGTTTGAATTTTCAACCCAAAATTTAACCATAACTCTCTACGATAATGTAGAGTATAAATATGACTTTGGTTTATCCAAAATCATTCTCTAGGTCTCGGATAAAAATATAAAAGATATATATATATTTACCGTTATTGATAAATAGTAAAAATCGGGGTCTTACATTCTCACCCCACTTAAAAAATTTCGTTCTCGAAATTTCGTGACTTAAACCTAAACAGGATCTCTTAATCCCCAGGTTTTACATTGTACTTTCCGTATGAAATTCTCCCTTAGGTAACATTTGTAACCTAATAACAAAACTTCATACTTATTCTCCATTCGATTTACCGTTCAAAAAAAATCAAATCGTTTATGCTCAATCCATACTCCTTCTCCTCAATACCTTAACTTAATCTCTCACACGTGAGGGATATAATTAAAACTTAACCACTTTTCTTTCAATACTAATCCATTTGGTAAAATCTTCCCCTGACACTTTAACTCTTACTATTAACACCAAGATTTAAACTACGATACCCATTTCTTTTACAACATATCCATCAGTTATGATCCAAAATATCCAATCTTAGTCTTAGTTCCTTTTGAACGTAGTCCACCTCTCCAATTTACATCATAATCACACATCACAACCTTAAAGAACATGATTGCACCTCTTAATGCAACTACAACCAAAAAGAATTCGCATCAGGTAGAATTATCCAAAATCATAAATCTAGAACTTTTCTAACAACTTAGTTTTACTTAAGAACTCCTCTTTTCTGCTTATATTCAGCTTAGGTAAAACTACTAAGGACACTTTCCTATACATCTTCAAACTCATACAATCAATCTTAACTACAGACATTGATCATTAACCTAGGTTCTCCAACGATTATTCTGCCTCGATCAATATTTGATTTACAATAATTGTCTCACTTATTGAGATTGATCATAAGGGTTCACATCTTATCAGTCACAACTATACCTCAACAAAATTGTCGTCACTCCTTGTCTATCCTACTAAAAGGATGTTCACAGTTAGATACTACACTTACTCTTAACCAACCTTCCAAAGATCAAATCGTTTTGCTTGCTCATCCACTTGAGTTGAGGATGATCAGTTGAACTCAATCTGCCCTCGGTCCTTGAAGATTAAGGAAAGAAATTTTCAACAAAGTAAATTTTCTTGGTCTTACTCTCATAAGAAAGTATATAGAAGAATTTTACCACTCTAAAAAGAATACAAGAATATCCAGTATGTAAAAAGATTCGTCAGTAGGTTCGTGAGTGTAAAAATGCATAGCTAATACATGTTTACAACCATGACTCTAATAAAGTCCCTTCTCACAAGAATCTTCCAGCGGATTACGGAATCAAGAGATGAACAGTTTCGAACCCCAAGAGGATTAATTTTTAATACAGGGAATTTACAACGACAATTTCAAAAGTAGGATAGTCTGGCCAAAAATCAAAATGGATCACATTTACCAAAAGTAAAAGTGATTAGACTAAGTTTCATCAAGAAACTTCCAGTATCGAGAAGTCGTTTGTGTTACAACTCAAGAAATAGTCATACCAAATCTTTCAATGAAATAATATGAAAATGTCCAGACCAATGGATACCAATAAACCAATCCACTCAAATGTCTAATACATTGAGGATTACTTAGGAGTGTGAGCACAAATGCTCCTTTGGGATCAGGCAACACTGACACAGGTGAAGTAGTCAACCTTCTCTTTAATTCTTGAAAAGTTTCCTCGCATGCTCTAGTCCAAGTAAACTTAACATCAACCTTTTGCCTATCCATCAACTATCGGGAAACGTCATTCCCTCTTTTACTTACATGCTAGTCCATCATTCTCTTCTACTAATCCTTCACTAAAGACTTACTTCTATTCTTACTTCCAAGCATTACTTTAGTGATCAAGCACTTAAGTTAACTTCCATTATTATGTCAAACACTTAAACTAATTCTCATTCCGTTGCTACATGTCTCAATCTCATCAAGAAACTCTAATGCACTTTAAATCTCAATAAGCTCACTTAAGAATTCTAATATATAAGTGAAAATCCAAACTTAACATCAAAATTAGTCCAAGACCTCGAAAATTGAAAGTACCGAAACAAAGAGTCAACAATATCTTCAGATAGTTGTAGTTGCAAGCGAGTCCCAGTTATCTATTTTACTTATCTACACTGGTCACTGTCTTAAGTTCTCTTAACGAGACACTACTCCTATCTCTATAGGATCCACTGTAATTCTTTCCCCTACTGATACCAGTCCTAAGGACATCCATTCTACAACCAAAATTCATACTTCCATTCTTGTTCACTCAATCTCTAATCATTCGTAACCTTCGGAAAAGTTGTACTTAGGTATTATACGTACTTTTCACCATCCTCAGCTTGGATTACAAGTCCACTCATAACGCGTAACCATCAATCTGTCCTAGTGGGAAGGATATAGGTGACATATGCCTACCTCGTAATTGGCTAGCCAATACCGTTCTAAGTATATGGTGCACGTAAGTACATTTTGTCAAGCATCTTAGGTATTTCAATATTATAATTTATTTCAATATCATAGGTATCTTCATCACTTATGTATTAAAAGAGGCAACCAGGGTGTGTATGGATTCTTAGACCCAAGCGTAATTCAGGGAAATTAATGCACTAATGGGAATGCGATGAAGACATACATCCTAAAGCTACTTGGTCAAACAAAGAAAAAGATTTATCTAGCACCAATACTTAGGAGTGGCCATTGGCAGTTGCTGATACTTCATCCTAGCCAGCATCGCGTCGTCTTCTTATGCTCGTTGCATTAAATCCGACATCTGTATTGAAGGACACGATTGACATATAAGCTTTAATTTTATTTGTAATACAAATTCATTTTACTTTTTTACATGAACATAATTGACATGATTATTTTTTTAATTATAGAGCTATGGTTGCAAGTAGCATGGCTTGGGGAGATGGCAAAAGTAGGCCATCCAAGTCAAAAAGAAAGCCTGAATGGATTATCCCACGCGTAAGTAGTTTATTAGTTCTTACAAAAAAAATTATAATAGGAATTATTATTATATAAGTTTACTTGATATTCAATTTCATATTGATTTGTAGTCTTGTAGACAAGCTGGCGGCTGGGAGTGTGAATACTACGTGATGAAACATATGTTGAACGTGGTCTTCTCTACTACTATTGATAGATGGCCTCAGGTAATAAATATAGAATTTTTAACAAGTTAAATTATATTTTGTTTTTGTTGATGAGTTAATCTTGAGTTTATTTGAACTTGTACAGGCTTTTGACGACCAAACTCCACTCACTAAAGAGGAGATGAAAGACATGAGGGATCGTTTTGCAAACTTCTTTTATGAGTATACTACGAAGCATAATATAGATATAGATTAGACTCTTAGGGATTATATACTGATTTATATTTTGGTGTATACTTGTGAATTGTATATGATTTTTGCACTTGTACTATTGTGTTTATAATGTAGATTTTGCACTGTATGTATTGTGCATGTAATTAATTTAGTTATTCTGGACTTGTGATATGAATTCTCAACTTGTGTAACTGTAATGTAATTCTGGAGTAATGTATGAGTAGTTTATGGAATTCTGGACTTGTGTTGTGTACTGAATTCTGGATGATATATATTGATTGATCTGGAGGGGAGGGAAAGGAATTGTGTATCCCACTAGTTTTTAAAAAAAATTTACTTTTAACATCAGTTATTGTGAAAAACGATGTTAAAAGTCACTTTTAACATCCCTTGAATTAACGTTGCCTCCTTAACCAATGTTAAAAGTCTTTTTTAACCGATGTTAAAAGTGTTTTATGCAATACTGTCAATAGATCACAATACTCTCAATCACTGTCAACATGAGTAACTAAAGCATGCGAGCATATTATCTATTATCACAACATATCAACTTAAGCATTTAAACATGTAATCCATAGAGCGCACATAGCATCAAGCACATCAACCATCCATCCAACAATAGTCATCTAGCATAGGGTACATCATCCTAGTGGTGATAAACCTATAGTGCCCAAACCCTAACTGATATGTCCTTTATAGTAGTCATCAATGTCGGTTAGGTGTTGTAAGTGACTCAATCTCTAGTAGGGTTTGGGTTCGCCTGCGAATGTTAATATATTTTATTCTACTCTTGCCTCCTCGCGATTGTGGATTCTTTCTCCCCACCTGATATTGGTTACACGAACTCCAAGCACGAACTCACAACACTCCTACGTAGAGTCGCAGATCAGATTTCTCACGCCAAGGAAAAGCACACCCGTTGCTCCGAAACTTGCCCAAATCACAAGAACAACATATAAACTATACTGATAACCCTGAAACGAATTGAAAACAAGAATCAAGGTCTAGAACGATAATGTTGACATATATGAAACCTCGACTTACCTTCGACGTACCACAGGAATGATCAATCAAAATTGGAGTAGAAGTTGAGATGAATCAAATGATGAAGTCAGAACGAATTTTGGACAATCAAATCGAACACAAAAGAGTTTAGAACTCAGAATAAGCTCGCTGTCTCTCTCAGATTTCTCTCTAGAAGAAGAAGATGGAAACGTTACGTGAAATGGTGAAATTATAAGAAACTTAACCATTTTATGATTTTGAACTCACCGCTTGAGCATTGGAAAACCCCACGCTTGAGCATTCACATGCCTTCGCGATAAGGGCATCGCCCTTGCATGAGACTGTGCACGTGGCACTAGCACGTGTCCTTAACATCTCATCATTGCCGATCACACGTCCCACGCCTAAGCGTTCCGACGCCCCACGTTTAAGCATTAGCACGCTTGAATGTTGGCTTGGCCACGCTTGAGCGTGCCAGCCAGGGTTCAGTTTCCTTCTTCTTTATCCTCTCCAATCTAACCCTAAAACTAAACACACCTTCAAACATTCAATGAAACACACAATCACCCACTAATAAAGATTAAGAAAACGAGGATTTTACACTCTTCTACTTTCTGTTGAAGCTTAGACACTTATTCAGACTGTAGAGACTCATTTGTGATCACTGCTTTAGGCTTTTCAACCTTCAACTCAAAGTTTTCTCTAGCAAATTTAGAATAGTCTTATTGGTGGACTCCTTAACCAGTTCATCATAAGCATCATGTAAGCCTTCAAGTTGAAAAATTACCTCATCATTTTTTTCTGCATTAGCCATCAGACAAAGATTGGCTTCTTCTTCCCCAACTTATTCTTCACTCCTTGCTGATCTACCATCCATGTCTTCACATATGGCCATCATACCTCCTTTCTTCTTTCTGAAGAATTTCTTTTGAGGTTGTTTATTCAGTTGTGGGCATTCAGACTTGTTTTGTAGGTTTCTTGCATTTGTAGTAGACAATTGGACTTTTGTCAGAAGGGCCATTTTCTCTATAGCTTTTATCTTTATTGAAGAGTCTGAAAGGTCTATCTCTTTTGAGTTTCTTCTTCCTCGAAAGCTTTTTCATTTTTTCTGATAAGGAAAGACATTTCTCCATCAACAGAGTCATCTTTATCATAATCATCTTGCTCATCTAATGATTCTTCCACCTTCAAGGCTTTTGTAGGAGTTTCCTTACTGCTTTTCTTTTCAGCTTTAAGAGAAATGTACTTACCTTTTTGTACTTACCTTTTCTTGATGGTGTAAGACTTTTGATGAACCTCAATTTTGTGCATTTTATAGAGAGTATTTGGGTTGACTTTCGATGCATTTAAAGATAAATATAATTATATTTCACCCTTTTACTTATGTTTTGACAGAATTGACATTCAAAGGCTGCTTGATGAACTTTTGAGGAAAAGTGAAGGTTTTTACAGCTAAATTGGGAAAAATACCGAAGTTCTGGGAGTAGCATGGCCGTGCCATGCGAGAGCATGCCGATGCCAACCTCCAAAGTCATCCATCCAAACAAAGCCTTATGAAAATACTTAAAGCTGACCACTGGAGACTCAGCACGCCCGTGCCATGCGAGAGCACGCCCGTGCCATAAGAGAGCACGCCCATGCCATGCGAGAGTACGCCCATGCCAAAGGAAGCAAAGCCTGACTCAAAGAAGCAAAGCCTGACAAAAGCTAGCATGGTCCCAATCGCGAAGAGCACGGCCATGCCAGATGATGAGCACGCCCGTGTTGCAGCCCGTGCACTAGAACGATGTTCTAAGAAGTTGGTACGCCCTGACAAATTTGAGCACGGCCTGACATCATGAAGAGTATGCCCATGCTGAGTGAAGAGCACGCCTGTGCCACCTGATTAGCAAGCCCATGCTGACGGCGTAGAAGACCTAATTCAAGGCCCTGTTCACATATTTTGTTATAAATAAAGGCCCTCTGTGTCTCTTTAGAGATATCTTTGCATCTTCCATTGTTGACTTTGGTTTTCATTATGATAATGAGTAGCTAAATTCACCGCTAGAGTTGTAGTCGATCTTGTGTTAGTAAAAACCTTTTTCGCTATGTCTTAGCTTTAATTCAATTCTATTTTGTTTGAAATTTGCAATTTGAATAGTGGTATTCTGTTGTTCTTCATCCCATTCTAGGATTGCGTACCTTTTGTATGATCTTAATCAATTGATTGATATTTTGGCTATCAAGCCCAATTAAATTGGTAGATCTATAGGGTAACCGGGATTTAACATCTAAATTTGAGAAAATGTGATTTACTCCTTTCATTCATTCAACCTCTTTGGGCTTTATGCTTTCTAATCATTTAAACTCTTTGCCTGACAACCATTGGGTTCATCTGGGGAAAAGAATATTGATTGCCTCACAAACAATTAATAGTTTTCGTAGAGGGATTGATATTCGAAAAGCAACTGTGAAATTGAATAGAATTAAAATTTGGGGGTATTGAAAGCAAAAGTGAAACCACGGCTCTAGGCTTTTTACTTTTGATTTATAGACTCTCTTTTTATCTTTTTCTATTGATCTAATATTATTTATTTCTTTTTAGTTCTTGATTAGTCTGAATAGCATAAGGATTACTCCATATTGGTACTTGCTTATCACTTTTATATCATAATTAATCTCTTGGGTACGACATCTGGACTTCCGTCTTATATTACTTCTGCGACAGGGTACACTGCCCTTAAGTGTGTTTTGAACGTAACAAGTTTTTGGCGTCGTTGCCGGGGATTAATTTTTGATATTTTGTGATTATAGTGATATTGGAAGAAAAGAAATTCTAGTTAATTTAGACATTTTTTCTTTTTATTCTCTCTCTTTGAATGCTAACACGTTCTCAAGATCCTGGTCTAGTATTAATTTGACAGGGAAGTTGAAAGAACTTTTAACAGGTTGCGGAGGCAAGCAAGAGGAGCAAACACCATGGGGGAAAGAATGACTTTGCTGGATTACTTTACCCCTCTTCTGAGGTGACGGATAGCATCACCAACCCTGCGGTGGATGCCAACAACTTTGAGATCAAGCCTTCTTTGGTCTCTATGATCCAAAACGCAAGATTATTTGGGGGGTTGCCAACTAAGGACCCCAATTGCCATCTGAAGAAGTGCCTCAGGATCACAGATCTCATCAAGTACAATGGAGCTTCAACGGATGCAATTAGACTCATATTGTTCTCGTTCTCATTGTCCGACAAGGCGAATCAGTGGCTTTCCTCATTGCCACCTGGTTCTATCATTACTTGGGATCAATTAACACAGTAATTTTTGGCTAGGTACTTTCCACCTTCTAAATCTGCTAAATTTAGAGCTGATATTTCGAACTTTGTGCAATATGACCAAGAATCTCTCTATGAGGCATGGGAACGATATCAGGATTCAATTCGGAGATGTCCATACCATGGTTTCACAGTCCCCATTCTGGTGCAGATGTTCTATAATGAGCTTTCACAACAAAATTGGTCCAGTATAGACGCTGCTTGTGGGGGCTCAATTCTAAAGAAGACACCTGAAGAAGCCCAAGCCTTAATCCAGGAGATGGTAGCCAATCACTACCAGTGGCCGCTCCGGGATAGACAAACCATCAAGAAGCCAATCGGTGTATATGAGGTAAATGTCACAGAGGCAATGGAAACCAAGATGGACGCTCTAACAAAGCAGATAGAAACACCGATGCAAGCCCAAGCATAGATAATGACACAAGCCAATGCACCAGTGTCTCCATTGCCATGCAACCATTGCGGTCTGACAAGTCATGAGAGCAAGGATTGCCAATTGGGAATTTCTTTTGCTCCACCAGCTGAGGAAGTCAAATTCATGAGTAATGCCAACCAAAATGAAAACAATTCTTATAATCCTGGTTGGAGGGGTCGTCCAAATTACTCTTGGGGAGGTCAGGAAAACTATCAAGGTTCAAATTCTAACGCCTACAGACCACCCCACTTGCAGAACAAAGGTTCAAAACCAGAGAATAGGAAGCCCGATCCTCATGAATTGTAGGGAGAGTACATGAATGAGACTAATAGCAAGTTTCAAGCCATTCAGACACAGATGTCTACTCTTACCACATTGCTCTCTAAAAGGCCTCAAGGAACATTGCCTACCCAGACTGAGCCAAACCTAAGGGAGCATGTCAATGCAATCTCTCTTCAGCAAGCAGAAAAAGAAAACTCTACTTCCATGTTAGAAAACACTGTTGAAGAAGACAAGTCTGAAGAAGAGCACGACCGTGCAACAGTTCTGGCACGGCCGTGCCACATGCCCAGTAAGCAGAATCAGGTAACAGTTACTAGTGAGGTACAAATTTCTTTGCAAACTCTTCTAATTAGGAATAATAACATGCAAACTGATGAATTTTTGAGAACTCATATGAAATTGTATGTTAAGCCACCCCTTGATAAAGATGAACATCTCTCATAAGAATATCTGGTAGTCCAAATTAATGAAGAATGCTATGCTGTTATTTTGAATAAATTACCTCGTAAAATAAAAGACCCCTGGAGTTTTACTGTTCCCTATTCCTTTGAGAATTTGCATTTTGATAAAGCATTATGTGATTTAAGTGCCAGTATAAATCTAATGCCTTATTCTGTGTCAAAAAGGCTTGGTTTACAGGAACCTCAGAGCACCAAAGTCTCATTGCAGTTAGCTGACAGATCCATTATCCACCCTCGAGGAACAATAGAGGATGTGCTAATAAGGGTGGGGAGATTCACATATCTGGTGGACTTTGTGATTTTGGACATAAAGGAAGATAAAGAGGTCCTTATCATCTTGGGATGACCTTTCCAGGCTACAAGTGATGCCAAAATAGGGGTGAAACAAGGCACCTTAACCTTAAGGCACAAGGGTGAAGAAGCTGTCTTCAAGGTTTCCCCAAGACCACCATGATCAGTGTTCTAAATAGGTCGCCAGGCTCGTGACGTAAAATAAGTGCTGCGCAGGAGGTAACCTGTATTTTATTTATTTTGTTTTTTGTTTTTCTGTTTATTCTGAAGAAAAAAATTAAAAAATATCTGGAGAGTGAAATAAGTGTGGGAAGGTTTGCAAAAATTTAAGAAGTGTTTTGATCTAAAAATTAAAATCTGGAAAAATAAGGAGAGCACGACCGTGCTCCTTGTTGGCACGGCTGTGCCTCTCATTTGACTACCAGAATAAAAGGGGGGAGTAGCACACGGGCAGGGCACTGCCCTTGCTCACCTTGTGCTCCCCCAACTGCGCATAACCTTCAAATTTGCTGCATCCT
Source organism: Ammopiptanthus mongolicus (assembly GCA_039655645.1). Taxonomy (NCBI): domain Eukaryota; kingdom Viridiplantae; phylum Streptophyta; class Magnoliopsida; order Fabales; family Fabaceae; genus Ammopiptanthus; species Ammopiptanthus mongolicus. The sequence goes on along the minus strand of CM077350.1, from coordinate 13,915,870 downwards.
TCCCTGTTTATTCATTCCTCCAAGGTGAAATCTTGCTTCCTTCTCTTTAATTTGTTTGATTAGGTGTTAGGTTAGGTTAGGGTTGTTATGTCCCCTTTTGATTGTATTCATGATTTGTCGCTGTTTTGCTTGTTTTTAGTGATGATTGATGTTTAAGACTGTTGGTTTAGTATTGATTGTGAGTCTCTACATGTTTGGGCTGTGAATTCTGAGTTTTTGTGCATTCTGCGTGTGGCACAGGCAAGAGCACGGCCGTGCTGTTCCAAGAACAGGCTGTGCTGCTCAATATTTATGGAATTCTGCATTAGCACAAGCACTAGCACGGCCGTGCTGATTCAAGAACAGGCTGCGATGTTCATACGTTCTGAAAGTTTGAATTTTGCACTTAGCACGGTCGTGCCCCCTGTCAGCATGGCCGTGCCAATTTTTAATTTCTGGAAAATAATTTTAGCACGGCTGTGCCACATGTGAGCACAGCCATGCCAAACTCAGAATGCTTAACTGGATTAATTTTATCTAGGAATTTCGTCTATATGTCTTATGCTGATTCTGATTATGATTATGTCATATATTCTGCACATTATTGTGATTATTCTGGACATTAATGCTTAAAATTTTTGACTTATGTAAGATTATGGCTCCCAAACTAAGCCGTACAGAGTATGGTAGTTCTTCCCGTCCTATGGGAAATGAGCTGCTGACCTTCACCAATGCCAGCCACCAGGCCAGATTCTCTCAGCTGGGTTCCTACCAGATTCTGGCCAAAAAGTACCTCGATATGGATATTCTGTCCACATACAGACTCGCTGCCCAGTCCATCCATCTACTCCGGTACATCGGATGGGCGCAGGTAGCTGATACTAGATGCCCGGCATACCGGGAGCCCACCTTGGAGTTCCTCTCCACGTGCCGCTACTTTGATTCTGATATTGCAGGAGAGGAGCCCAGGGTATCATTTCAGCTGAACAGTCGCATCTGACGGATGTCATTAGCGGACTTCAATGTCCGCCTGGGGTTCGAGACAGCGGAGTATGTCCGCTTAAAGAGGCACCAGACGGCTTTGCTGGAGAAGCCCATTGACTTTTCTGATGGGGCCTTCTGGGTTGAGATTACTGGGGATAGAGCCGAACCATATACTCCTCGCTTGGCGAAGTCCTCTGCGTTCACTGAGATCCCACTCCGACTGCTGCACAGATGGCTGGCTCTTTCTATCACCAGTCATTACTCTACTGCCGGCGGGGTCTTCCGATTAGACTTGTTCATTTTATGGTGCATGGTTCAGGCCCAGCCGCTGAACTCCGGCTACATTTGGATTCAGACATGCTTGCATCTAGGGGATAGCCCGAGATCGAAGCAGAGGGGCTTCATCCTTATTGGTTCATTCTTATCCCAGCTAGCCCGTGATATGCAGCAGCTACATCCACTGGCACAGGAGCTGAGCCCGATGTTTGCGATTGACGAGAGGATGCTGCTATCGATGAGCATTCTGACATGTGGGCCCCAAGGAGAGCTGAGATTATCTGGAGTAGGGGCTGCTATGGACTCAGTCTCAAAGCCGGATCAGGAGGAACAGCACCAGGGCCAGGACCCACATGCCGAGATTCACAGAGATCGCCCACCAGCCCCGTCGGTCCATTAGCATGATTATCAACACCTCATCGCCTGTTTCGATCAGTTGGATGCTTGCCTAGACTCTCTAGAGCAAGAGTTCCAACAGTTTAGAGTGGACGTCTATAGGAGGTTCGATGGTCAGGACCAGCAGTTGGCTCAGATGCTGTAGATGACGCAGAGACATTATGGCCATCCTCCTCCACCTCAGTGATCGCCCCCAACTAGGATACTTTAAGCATCTGTGCTATTGTATTAGGGGTTATTTTGTAAAAATTTCTCTTCTCCTTTCCCTCTCCACGTGTATTTCATGATTAAATGTGTTGCATTGAGGACACTGCATCAGTTAAGTGTAGAAGGTAAATATATTCCTATTTTTACATTGCTGCATCCAATTATTTGGCTTATCTTTCTTTTAAAAATTAAGGAAACCCCTTACAAAATTTTTTTTTGACAAATTGCTTAGATAGTCTCATAAGTATGTTTGAAAAAAATGGTCATTTGAAAATTGATAATTGGTATAAAAATCTTTTGATTGAATACTTTTCATTAGACTTAGCTTTTAAATGTGAGATTTGGGCTTTTATGGGGTTAAGTTACATTGACAATATTATATTGACCTTTTTTTCTTTGATGAGTGCGATTTTCAGGTGAATATATTCTAGAACTTGTCCTGAGACTATCTCAAGGTGAATTTGACTTATGCAGGTGGAACTCTGGTTGGGGCACTCTTAGGTTTTTTTTTTTTTTTTGCCCGCATTTTTTTTTGTTAAACACTCCCTTTAGTTGCCCAATTTTGAGCCTTTATGAAAATTCTCTTCTTTGGTCCCTATTCTGAAAATTAAAAATTGTTTTTTGTGACCTCTTGGAAGTATAAAGGAGCAACAATAGGGACGTGTGGTGGTGGGTCCCTTTCCAAAAATAAAAATGCTAAAAATAAGCTGACAATAAAAAGAAAAAAAAATTGCTTCTCTCTCTTCTCAAAAAGAAAAAGAAAAGAAAAAAATATATTGGAAAATAAAGCTAGAGAGAAGGCAAGAAAAAGAAAAAGCTTATAGCAAAGGAAAGAAAAGAGGAAAGGTTGAAGAAAAGTAGTAGATTCTTGAAAATTTTGTGAAAAAGGTGTCAATGCACTTTATGTTCTTTTATGCTTCAAGAGGTTATTACTTTATTTTCTTGGTTTAGCCCTTTGAATATCCTTTTCTCTTTCGTCCCCACCTGACATTAATGCCTTGGCCCTGTTACAACCCATGAAAGGCCTCATCCTTCTTCTATATGCATGTGGTTCATGTTGTGGAGATTTGGTCAATGAACAAGCCTATGATAATGTATTTATTTGAGATTCTTGAGTGCTTTTATGTCTTTGCCACATACACTGAGAGATTGTGAGTGGAGCGACCTTTATTCTTTTGACAAGTTCGATTTCAAAGAATTTAAAAGTTCTAATTGGGTAATCTCTTGGCTCTCTTTTGAAAATTATACTTACTTGACTATCCTTGCAATTTTGAAAAACTCTGTTTGTTTTGGGTTCACTTAATTTAAGTCTGAAGCTTCTATTGAAAATTATTTTAAGCCAGATAATTGCTTGAGGACAAGCAATGTTAAAGTGTGGGAAGTTTGATGAATCTCAATCCTGTGCATTTTATAGGGGGTATTTAGGTTGAATTTCAATGCATTTAAAGATAAATATTATTCTATTTCACCCTTTTACTTAAGTTTTGACAGAATTGCGTTCAGAGGCAGCTTGATGAACTTTTGAGGAAAAGTGAACGTTTTTATAGCTTAATTGGGCAGAATACTGAAGTTCTGGGAGTAGCACGGTCATGCCACGCGAGAGCACGCCCAAGCCAACCTTCAAAGTCATCCATCGAAACAAAGCCTTACGAAAATACTTAAAGCTGATCTCTGGAGACTCAGCACGGTCGTGTCATGCGAGAGTACGCCTGTGCCAAAGGAAGCAAGGCCTGACAAAAGCCAGCACGGCCCCAATCGCGAAGAGTACACGGCCATGCCATATGAAGAGCATGCCCGTGCTGCAGCTCGTGCACTAGAACGTTGTTCTATGAAGTTGGTACGCCTTGATAGATTTGAGCACAGCCTAACACCATGAAGAGCACACCCGTGCCACCTGATTTGTACACCCGTGCTGACAGGGCAAAAGACCTAATTCAAGGCCTTGTTCACATATTTTGTTAGAAATAGAGACCCTCTGTGCCACTTTAGAGATATCTTTTCAACTTTTACATCTTTGAACTCTTTTTCATCTCTTTATTTCTTTGAGTATTATGCTCTTGTTTTAGTTTGTAGTTTTGACTTCTAGTGTAGGATTGGGCACCTGGAGATTAAGTTGGAGACCACTTATCCCTCTTCAATTATTCAGGATGCGTCTTCCATTGTTGACTTTGGTTTTCATTATGATAATGAGTAGCTAAATTCACCACTAGAGTTGTGGTGGATCTTGTGCTAGTAGAAACCTTTTTCGCTATTTCTTAGCTTTAATTCAATTGTATTGGGTTTCAAAGTTGCGATTTGAATAGTGTTATTCTCTTTTTATCTTTTTGTTATCTTTTTCTATTAATCTAATATTATTTATTTCTTTTTCGTTCTTGATTAGTCTGAATAGCATTAGGATTTCTTTATTCCGGTACTTGCTTATCACTATTATATCATAATTAATCTCTTGGGTACGATATCTGGACTTCCGTCCTATATTACTTCTGTGACAGGATACACTGCCCTTAAGTGTGTTTTGAACGCAACATCTTTCCAAGAGACTTCAGACTATTAGTGATTATCTGAAATCTGGCTATCATTTTGAGAATTAACTCTCCTTCTTCCATTCTAAACAGTTCAAATTGTCTGACTAGAACACTTAGTTATGTTTCTTTCACATTTGACGTTCCTTCTTGTAAGTTAGATAGGGTGTGCCATATTTGTTTTGCATAATTGCTGGCATGAACTTTTTGAAATTCATCAAGGCTTAAGGCACACATCAGTGCATACCTTGCCTTGTGATTTAGATCGCACTTAGTATTTTCAGCTGAAGTCCATTCTTCTTGAGGTTTGGGTTCTCCTTCGGCATCAAAATGTGTTTAGGGACCATTAGTGATCAAAGGTCACAGATTTAAGTTTGTACACATGACAAACCAGTGAAACCTTTCTTTCAAGTAGAGATAGTTCACTCCATTGGAAAATGGAGGTCCGGTCATACAAGTTCCTTCCATCACAAGTACACCTCTGCTTGGGCCAGCTTGTCCAGCCACTTTTGTTTTTTAGCAGGATCTTTCCTCAACACTTGTTATGTGCTTAACCCAGAGGCTAAGCTCTGATACCAACTGAAATAGACAGAATTAAACATGAGAAGAAGGGTTGAATTGTGTTTATTTAAATCTTTTCGAAAAACATAAGTTCTTCAAAAACGAACAAAGGAAGACACTTAAAAGGCAGACAAATGCTTGGAAGCATCTAAAAGGTTTTCAGAACTTTTCTTAGACTACTATTTTAAAACGCAAACAAAGATAGATCCTTTAGCAAAGGGAAACATAATCAAAGACAGTTTAACCTCAAGTTAGTTTCACAAATAATAATAATAATAATAAAAATAATATTAATAATAATGAATCAATGCTTAAAAGATTAAGGGATATAAGATTGACACATAGAGATTTATTCCCATTCACCCTCAACTATGGGCTACGTCTAGCCCTTGACCTCTCTAATTTTTTCCACTATAACTGATTAGGTTATAGACGAGTATTGCTTTTCACACCTAGCCTCTTCAGACTCTAACAAGTATTTTTTTCCCACCTAGCCTCGTCTGGCTTGTAGCACTCAGAAAGAGTAGTGAATAGTAAGAGTTTGATTTACAGTTTACAAGTCAACCAAATAAACACTCAAGGATTGAATAAATATAAAGGTTGGTATGACATCATAATAACTTCTCTAATAAATACAAATGATTGAGAGAAGAATCAAAGAATGAAAGAATGAAGAATTAACTGTTCAGAGTAATGGCTCAAGATTTGAATGCGTTCATTTGTTGGTTGTTGAGCAATTCTTCAAAGTCTTCTTTATATAGGCTTTAGAGCAATAACTCCATTGTGAAACACTCTTTCTCAGATGGTTTCTTTTGTTCAATCACTCTGAGTCTCCATTAATGCAATAGAGTCGTTTTGAGAATGCATTTAATTGTGAAGAATGTTGGTTGTACTTTGATAGAGAAATCTTATGCTAAAGCAGCAGTAGTATTAGAGATATGGTAGAGAAGCTTTTGTAATTTCAGCAGCAGGTTTTACTCTTTTTGTTCAACTTCCACATTTGACTGGAATAAAGAACTTTTGTGTTGCATCCAAAAAGGTGACATAAAGTTTATTTGTTTGAAGTTGCGTGTCACCGCTTTTGACTTTTGTTTATTGAGTCTCCAAACATCTGATATAACTTATAACATAAAATTTTGATGAACCCAAACATTTGTGAAAGGATTTAAGTGAACCATATGAAAAACACTATTGATTTTATTCAGTGTGTAGTTATCTTGTTAATTAAGATAGGAACTAATATAGAAAGTATTTACACAAGGCATATTTAACTACGCGACTATCCAAAACAAGCGTATGTCTAAGACAAAATAAGAGAGAGTTTGATTGACTAGAAGAAAGCGTTTGAAAGACTAAAGCAAACGTCTAATAAAGTATGATGACCAGAAGACCAATATTAGTCAAGCGTATACTCAAGGTTCTTCACACGCAAAACAATGCGCTCTCAAGCATCAAATGAAGACCTCTGTTGTAACACCCCCTTGGGCATTACCTCGTGAACATGTGCATAATTAAATTTCGAAGGGAATTGCTGGTTGCTTTTGGAAAAAAAAAAAATAATTTACTTCAAGTCATAAAACTCGGGTGTAAAAATTTCTGTATAAAACTTAGGAAAAGTGATACATACATCACAATATTAAAATCACCTTATACTTGACAACACACATAAATTGGGTTTATAAATCATTTCACCATCACATATAAGCCTTCCAGAAATTGTTATTCACACTGAAGTCCCAAACCATACAAAGGTTTTCAAAACCACATATACCGACTTTCCCAACTTAAACATTTAAAATCCTAAGAGCTGGTCCGATAAAAGAACTCTAAGGACAATAGAGCATACTACCTAGCATACATCGTACCAATGAGACTGGGCCTCATCGTCAACAGTCCACACATCTTCGTCATCGACACCAAGAAACTCAAGCTACTGGGTCCCGAAGTGACCCAGAGGACCACTGGGAAGCATCTGTACACGTATCCAAAAACACAACAGGGTGTCCAACATGTACAGGCAAGGGTGAGTAACCAATATATGGATTTAAACACGATAACTACATGCACGACAAACAAAACAACATACGAACATATGTAGTATCAATATAGCACAATAGCAGAAGTAACGTGGGATAACACACCAGGTAACAGCATGCCCAACATGCATACCATAAATCGCATTATATCATGTTAATCAATTAGCATCATAAGACATCTTTGAAAACAGAATAGTGATGTACAATAAGTAAATGTAATCATCAACAGCCATGCAATGCGATGTACATGACTCAATGTCATATGCCACAAGGGTAAAACTCTGACCCCTACTCCATGGAGCTAACAAAAAGTCAGAGAGAGTGAATGGGAGGACATATTCCGTGTATGCCAGCCATGGGCAAGATACTACAACATTCGTAACGTGCACGTATCTGACTTTACGAAAACAGTCTACTCCAAACATGAAGAGTAAGGCATCTAGTCGAGGATATCAATGTATTGCTCGGATTAGCCATGACGCATAAAGGTGTAAGTACAACTCCTAGGCTCAAGAACTTACAAACTCATGCAATGAAATGATAGTGCTTACACAAAGCAGATACGATAAAGCAATGTCTATCCACCGGATAAACCACAAGGTTCACTAAGGTTCTCTTCCTAAGGAACTATACGCGTCTTTGTATTGTAAAAATTTTATCCACTGGATAAATCTCGTGATCCCTCCGGGATCGCGTCATCACAAGACTGATTGAACGATTGTCTTGGATCCGAATCATCGGTCCATCATCAAACTACTGTTTCAAAACCCAAAACGTTTGATGTTTGTGTTTGTGTCTTATGAATTACATCTCAAGTCCTAAGTGTTATGAAGAAGGATTGAGAATCCTCTTAGATAAGTCTTCGATCCTTTCTAAGATATTAATTCCTTGACTTTCAAGTAATGAAATGAGTATTGATTCACTTAAGTGTTGTGAAGTCGTTGATGAACTAAGTCATCAATGGTATAGGGTATGCTCTTGTTCCACCATATACTATACATAATTATCTCTTTTCTTTTGCTCTAATTCAATTACTTAACTTAGGTTTTCATGCGTAAAACTTTAAGATTTGAGTTGAAAACTATCATTTCAAGACTTTGCAAACCAAAACCTTTCTAATTGAAAAATCATTTGATTTAAAAGAACTTAGTTACTTGCTTGAAGTAAAGTACCTTAACTAATTTGAAAAGGGTTTTTCCTTACTAACTTAGTGTAAAACCGTGATCTAAGTTAGCGTAAAAGAAATGGAATTTCATTTTATTTTGAAAAACTTATTTAATTGGTTAACTATGCCTAAAGTAAAACATATTTTCACCATAGTTAAAAACGCTTGAGGGCCTAACCCTTAGTTGATTCTTGGATCAAAGTCACTTTTTGTTTGTTTTTGAAATACAAGTTACTGAAATACTGACTAACTTTCAAAAACATTGAAATTCAAGAAAAAACTCATGTTCTTCCTTTTCTAGTAAATATGGCCGAATACTACACCATAGGGATGTGAAGATTTTGCTTCACTAATTTGTCAAGTAGTAGCTCAAAAGCTCACAATATTATAATGAACAATAATCATACATCAATAAAATTGCCTCGTCAACGTTATAGCAGATAATACAATTCATAACATGCAATAAATTACTATAACACATAACTGCAGATAATCAATTAAAAGCAGATAATTAATGACAGATAAGATAACAGCTTAAAACAACTTAAACAACCACAACGAAGCCCAAACAAAACTGTACAGACACTCACTGATAACATATTGTTATCGGGAAAATACCACAGGCAAGCTCCCCTTACCTCTTGAAGTCCAGTAAGGTTCTTTCCCTTTGATCTTTCAACACATCCTTCTACACCACAAATCACTAACTCCAGCAAATCAAGCGAAGCTACCAAGTGGTGTTCACGGTCTTTGGTTTGAATGATCCTTTGAAGCTCAGCGTACTCCACGAATCGCCAAACTACAACTACTTAACAATCCTTCACCAAACAACATAGTACAAGTTAATCTTTGAAAGGAATTTTTAATCCATTATGATGTAGGTTTGGCCTTCTCTAATTAATTAGGCTAAGGATGTTGAAACTTTACTAACTCTTGGATTAATGATCCTTAAGTATGATGAAGACATAATCAATAATCATTTGTCAAATATTTGAATCAAAACTCATCCAACCAACTAGGTTAGGGTTCGGCCATCCATGGAGGAATAGGGAGGAAATTTCTTTTGGGTCCATGCTTCTAGATGATCAATATATGCATCATGATGAGTTCATAGAAACCAGTTTCATGATCATAAGATTTTTTCTATGATTTTCTAGAGATTTTTTAAGAAAATTTCATGAAAGTGGATGATGATGATTCATGGCATAATCTTACAAAATGAATGAAGAACATAGAGGTTATTGATCAAGGAGAGTAAGGTATACCTCTTGGATGATGAAAAATTGCAAGGAATCAAGCAAGTTCTTCATAATTTTTGCCTATGGATCACTTGAGCATAAGAGAGAAAGTGAAGCAGTTGATGAAGGCATGAAGAAATGAGTGATATGCCATGATGGGGGGGGGGTTTGGCGTGAGGATTCAAGGGACAAGGAGGTCCAACTTTTGTTTATTTAGAAACAAAAGGGTAAATTCATTTAGGGACAAAATTGGCCTTTAACAAAAAGGCTAAGGACATAAACGTCATTCAATCTCTAACTTCATAAATATCTTAGATATTTTTCTTAGAGGCAATGATGACGGATGGTGAGTCATGAGGCAAAAATGTAATTTCATCAATTCCTAGGGGCAAAATAGTCTTTTCTCGTCCTAAATATCTTAGATATTTTTGAAAGGAATGATGGCTTGTGGTGAGTCATGATGGTGACTCACCCTCTAACTCACCACACTCAGGTGACAAGTGTCCCTCGTCAGGTATGCGGTTTTGTTTCTACTCGTCCGTTTTCAACTCCATCGGTTTCCCGATTTAGGTTTTACACCTGAATAAAGCATAATAACTTATTTATTTTGAAAATTTTCAAAATAACCAATATTGTTGGAAATTCGATTTAAAACCTAACCGTTTCGTTCATGAGTCAAATTAGGTTTTCTTATCAGTAAAATCATACTGTCAGTGAAAACGCATACCCGGTTCCGTTTGAATTTTCAACCCAAAATTTAACCATAACTCTCTACGATAATGTAGAGTATAAATATGACTTTGGTTTATCCAAAATCATTCTCTAGGTCTCGGATAAAAATATAAAAGATATATATATATTTACCGTTATTGATAAATAGTAAAAATCGGGGTCTTACATTCTCACCCCACTTAAAAAATTTCGTTCTCGAAATTTCGTGACTTAAACCTAAACAGGATCTCTTAATCCCCAGGTTTTACATTGTACTTTCCGTATGAAATTCTCCCTTAGGTAACATTTGTAACCTAATAACAAAACTTCATACTTATTCTCCATTCGATTTACCGTTCAAAAAAAATCAAATCGTTTATGCTCAATCCATACTCCTTCTCCTCAATACCTTAACTTAATCTCTCACACGTGAGGGATATAATTAAAACTTAACCACTTTTCTTTCAATACTAATCCATTTGGTAAAATCTTCCCCTGACACTTTAACTCTTACTATTAACACCAAGATTTAAACTACGATACCCATTTCTTTTACAACATATCCATCAGTTATGATCCAAAATATCCAATCTTAGTCTTAGTTCCTTTTGAACGTAGTCCACCTCTCCAATTTACATCATAATCACACATCACAACCTTAAAGAACATGATTGCACCTCTTAATGCAACTACAACCAAAAAGAATTCGCATCAGGTAGAATTATCCAAAATCATAAATCTTGAACTTTTCTAACAACTTAGTTTTACTTAAGAACTCCTCTTTTCTGCTTATATTCAGCTTAGGTAAAACTACTAAGGACACTTTCCTATACATCTTCAAACTCATACAATCAATCTTAACTACAGACATTGATCATTAACCTAGGTTCTCCAACGATTATTCTGCCTCGATCAATATTTGATTTACAATAATTGTCTCACTTATTGAGATTGATCATAAGGGTTCACATCTTATCAGTCACAACTATACCTCAACAAAATTGTCGTCACTCCTTGTCTATCCTACTAAAAGGATGTTCACAGTTAGATACTACACTTACTCTTAACCAACCTTCCAAAGATCAAATCGTTTTGCTTGCTCATCCACTTGAGTTGAGGATGATCAGTTGAACTCAATCTGCCCTCGGTCCTTGAAGATTAAGGAAAGAAATTTTCAACAAAGTAAATTTTCTTGGTCTTACTCTCATAAGAAAGTATATAGAAGAATTTTACCACTCTAAAAAGAATACAAGAATATCCAGTATGTAAAAAGATTCGTCAGTAGGTTCGTGAGTGTAAAAATGCATAGCTAATACATGTTTACAACCATGACTCTAATAAAGTCCCTTCTCACAAGAATCTTCCAGCGGATTACGGAATCAAGAGATGAACAGTTTCGAACCCCAAGAGGATTAATTTTTAATACAGGGAATTTACAACGACAATTTCAAAAGTAGGATAGTCTGGCCAAAAATCAAAATGGATCACATTTACCAAAAGTAAAAGTGATTAGACTAAGTTTCATCAAGAAACTTCCAGTATCGAGAAGTCGTTTGTGTTACAACTCAAGAAATAGTCATACCAAATCTTTCAATGAAATAATATGAAAATGTCCAGACCAATGGATACCAATAAACCAATCCACTCAAATGTCTAATACATTGAGGATTACTTAGGAGTGTGAGCACAAATGCTCCTTTGGGATCAGGCAACACTGACACAGGTGAAGTAGTCAACCTTCTCTTTAATTCTTGAAAAGTTTCCTCGCATGCTCTAGTCCAAGTAAACTTAACATCAACCTTTTGCCTATCCATCAACTATCGGGAAACGTCATTCCCTCTTTTACTTACATGCTAGTCCATCATTCTCTTCTACTAATCCTTCACTAAAGACTTACTTCTATTCTTACTTCCAAGCATTACTTTAGTGATCAAGCACTTAAGTTAACTTCCATTATTATGTCAAACACTTAAACTAATTCTCATTCCGTTGCTACATGTCTCAATCTCATCAAGAAACTCTAATGCACTTTAAATCTCAATAAGCTCACTTAAGAATTCTAATATATAAGTGAAAATCCAAACTTAACATCAAAATTAGTCCAAGACCTCGAAAATTGAAAGTACCGAAACAAAGAGTCAACAATATCTTCAGATAGTTGTAGTTGCAAGCGAGTCCCAGTTATCTATTTTACTTATCTACACTGGTCACTGTCTTAAGTTCTCTTAACGAGACACTACTCCTATCTCTATAGGATCCACTGTAATTCTTTCCCCTACTGATACCAGTCCTAAGGACATCCATTCTACAACCAAAATTCATACTTCCATTCTTGTTCACTCAATCTCTAATCATTCGTAACCTTCGGAAAAGTTGTACTTAGGTATTATACGTACTTTTCACCATCCTCAGCTTGGATTACAAGTCCACTCATAACGCGTAACCATCAATCTGTCCTAGTGGAGACAAATGTCTTACCCATCAAATTCATAAACATTGGAGGTTCTGCTCATTTCTTAAAAATATCATCAGAAGAAACTTCATGCGATTACCACACTTCGAGGGAAATCATCGTTGAACTATTATCCAGCTCCTTAGTTTCCTTTTCTCAACATTATAGGGTTGTCTATCCTTTCAAACAAAGATCCTCATCAGGTGTAACTAACCCTAGAAAGTCCAATAATATCGGTCTATTCAAGTCATTACAGCTCTCTCTAGTGTCAACAAGCTATTGGGTGGTCAATGCAACAACTTATCATCAAGTATTCGGAACACTATCACTATTGTATAGGCTAACTTAAATCATATGATTAAACCAACATCGAATCATCACAACATAGTTATACAAATTCTCATTTTCAAATTATCAAGTCTTTATTCCTCTATTCTATCCCCATGACTTAAGCGATCATCTAAAAATACAAGGAAATTAGTAATTTCTTAATGGTTTTTCTAACAGAGTTTTAAGTCTGAGAATGCTTGAGCTCATAATCACAGTCATAACTTTTTCAAGGTCCACTAAGGCCTTGCCACACTTCCATTGCTCAACTTAGATTCTATTATGGTCTCCCAACTCTATTATCAAGTATGTCGTTGTTTCGCCATTCCTTTGGTCGCTTACTAGCTACCTATGCATCTACTTTAAAAACTTTTGGTATTCTTCTACCTGTCTAGGCACACTCATTCAAATGTTTGACACAATCCCAAATGGATAACCGACGTGTCCACGTGAATACAAGTACCATTTACTTAAACATGAGTTCTTACAAGGCCTCAACCCGATTAGAACCCATCAAAACACACATACTTGTATGTCAACACACATTGCTTCGACATGGAAACAATTCAAAAAGTCCAACCAGAGAACACGCAACAAAACATAAGAGACCTATTCCCCAAGGTTCCCAAAAGACTCGACCAGCTATGATACCAACTAATGTAACATCCCCCCTTGGGCATTACCTCGTGAACACGTGCGGAATTAAATTTAGAAGGGAATTGCTAGTTGCTTTCGGAAAAAAAAAATAATTTACTTTAAGTCATAAAACTCGGGTGTAAAAATTGTAGTATAATGCCTAGGAAAAGTGATACGTACATCACAATAGTAAAATCACCTTATACTTGACAACACACATAAACTGGGTTTGTAAATCATTTCACCATCACGTATAAGCCTTCCAGAAATTGTTTTTCACACTAAAGTCCCAAACCATACAAATGTTTTCAAAACCACATATGCAACACCCTTTCCCGAGTGTCACATTCCCGAACGCTTATAAGGTCGAAAATATTTATTAATGCGGAAAATACGATTTTTCTTTTTCTTTTCTTTTCATAAAGATGTAATGGGATTAGTAAAGGTAAATAAATAATACTAATGAATGAACTTAAGTCCACCATGCATTTCTAGAACATATTGTATTATAAAACAGAAACAGAAAACGGAAAACAGAAACATCAACATTACTATATATAGACATAAGTCTAATGTATGACTGACATTAGAAATACAATAAGTACTAGGAGTCGTAGCTCCCAAAAGGTACTACAAAAACGGACATAGTCTGGCCGACAATAAAAATAAAACAGCAAAAGAGTCCACCTCCGAACTCAAAGGGACTGCTGAACGGAACCATCATCGCGTCCACCTGTTCAAGCAGCAACAGCAAGTACCAGCAGAAAACATACAGATATGGGTGAGATTCTCGTTCATCAACACAAGAAAACAGCAGTAGTAAAAACGGGACGACTCACCAGGTAACAGCGTACCCATCATGTTAAACAATTAAACCACATACTAAATCTCTCAATATAAATCATGTTAAACAGTTAACAGTATAATATAATACATTCTTAAACAGAACAGCGATGTATAACAGTAAATGTAAACATCAACAAGCAGGCAATGCAGTGCAATGTACATGACTCAATGCCAATGACACTGGGTACTACTCTGACCCCTATTCCATGGAGCTAACAAAACATTCGGAGAGAGTGAATGGGAGGACATGTTCCGGTTTCTGCCAGCCATGAGCAAGATGCTACAACATTCGTGACGTGCACGTATCTGGCTTTACGGTAACACTCTCGACCAAACGTGAAGAGTACGGCATCTAGTAGAGGATATCAGTGTATTGCACGGATTCGCCACGACACAGAAGAATCACCAATTGGTCACATGTCAGCCCTTCCAACCCTGATACCTCCAAAACGACCATTGAAGATCGTCACCGTAAGATTCGCACCCGCATCAAGGTGTAAGCTCAACTCCTAGGCTCAAGGCCTTACAACTATGCACATGAAATGCCAATGCTTACACAAAGCAGATGCGATCAAGCAATGTCTATCCATTGGATAAACCTCAAGGTTCACTAAGGTTCTCTTCCTTATAAACTACACACATCTTTGTTTTAAAAAAACATTTATCCATCGGATAAAATATTTATCCATTGGATAAATATCTCGTGACTCCTTTGGAATGATCCAGACTGCTTTCAGAATCGCAGACTGTCCCCACAAACCAACACAAGTCTTTTCAGCATGTTTTGTCCTCACTCACACGCTTTCTAGGAAACTTCCCAGAAGGTCACCCATCCCATAATTACTCTTAGTCAAGCACGCTTAACTTTAAAGTTCTTACGTTCTAAGTTCCCGAAAAGAAGATAAATCTTGTTGGTATGGGTAGTACCAATCAATTCTTATATGCCTTCCCTTAGCTATACAATCCCACACCTGCATAGCCTCAGGATTCCTTCCACTGTACAGTCCCATACATGCACAGTCTTAGGATCCATCTCATCCCGGTTATCACAAGACGGAAACAATTGAACGATTAACCTGGATTCGAATCATCGGTCCATCATCGAACTACTGTTTCAAAAACCAAAACGTTTCATGTTTGTACTTACGTCTTATGAATTATGTCTCAAGTCCTAAGCATTATGAATAAGGATTGAGAATCCTCTTAGATAAGTCTTTAAGCCTTTCTAAGATATTAATCCCTTGTCTTTCATGTAAGGAAACAAATGTTGATTTCACTTAAGTCATATGAACTCATTGATTTACTAAGTCATCAATGGTATAGTACATGGTCTTGTTCCACCACATACCATACTTAATTAACCCTTGTCTTCAACTCTAAGTTAATTATTTAACTTAGGTTTTTCACGCGTAAAACTTTACGATTGAGTTAGAAAACTTCTTTTGTAAACCAAACAACTTTTACAATTAAAAAGTCATTTGAAATTCCTTTCTCGCGGGGCGAACAGAAGTTTCGCGTCGCGAGGCTGAGAGCTGTATTTCCCCTTTATACAAATCCTCTGTATCGCGAGGCGAATATTGTCTTGCGTCGCGAGGCAGAGAACTGTATTACAAACCGACCTTCTGCATCGCAAGACGATAATTGTCTCGCGTCGCGAGGCAGAGAGCTGTAATTCTTACTGCTCGGTTTAGCCTTCTGTCTCGCGTGGCGAGAATGGTTCCGCCAGGCGAATGCCTTGTCTTCCCTTTGTCTCGTGTGGTGAGACGGGGTTGGCCAGGCGAGTGCCCTGTTTTCATTTTTCCTTAACTCCTTAATTAATTCTCTTTTTGAAACACCTAGCTTGATTAAAAGACCTATGGCTAAAGAAAAGACATTTTCCACTTTGGTGACACACTCAAAGGTTAAAACTTCATTTGATCTTTGGATCAAAATCACTTTTATTTCTCTTTGAAAACATAGGTTATGAAATCATGTTTTTTTCTTACTTCAAAACCTTGCTAGATTAAGAACAACACATGTTCTTATGTTTCCTCTTACTAAGGCCACAAGCCTACTCCAATGAAAAATGGAGACTTTGCTTCACCAACAAAGCAAATGTAGCTCAAAAGCTCACACCAATTATGACAAACCACAATTACACCTTATTACATCATAACCAAAACATACAAGTCCATCACACATCATGGTCTCATAGCCAAGCATAAAAGTCCATACTTGATCTAGTGATCAAAGTAGGTTTTTCAACATGCATGAAAATGATTTTCATTCAATCATCTCATCATCAACATATGCTAAAACACACTACAACATACTAAAGCATACACTCATCAAGACAACCTTGTTCTTGAAGAGAACTTAACAAAACTTAACAATTAAAAGTGAACCCAAACTAAAGGGTTTCACCCACACATAAACTTAAACAACCATCTTCACTACCACTGTCTTGGTGTGATGTGGTTCACCCCCATACCTGTTGAAGAGCAGATTCCGGGATCGAAGTCGGTTGATCGGTTTGTGAACCTTCTGATAATTGTCACCAACTACAAACAACCAAACAATCAAACATTAAACAACAATCAAACGAAACTCAACAATTCTAACAAAGTGGGTTTCGGCCACCCTAGGTTGAAAAGGTTAGGAATTGATCTTGGTTTTCCATTTCATGGATTCAAAGGCATAGGAAAGCTAAGGATGAAATCAAGTGTTACAAATCAAAAATTGATGAAAACACTATTCATCATCACCTTGTAGGGTTCGGCCATATTGTGCTTTTTGAGCTATGATGAGATTTGAATCATAAGCTCTTAGGTTTAGGTAGAGAATGATGAGGTGAGTTCAAAGAAATTGGTCTTACCTCAAAAGGATTTTTCTACAATTTCCTATGGATTTTCAAAGTTTTGGATCTAAGAAATAATTTTCATGAAAATGGATCTTGATCTTGAAATAAAGAGATATTCAAGAAGCTAAGAGATCATCGAAGTGATCTTACCTTAAAATGAAGGAAGATTGCTCAAGGAATCAAGTGATTCCAACAAGAAACCAAGCTTTTCTCAAGAACAATAGTGGAGCTTCTCAAGGTTGAAGATGGAGTGTGTTTTGGGAGGGCTGTGTGCGTGAATGAGGGGCTGGATGGGGCTGAGTTCAGCCTTAAAACAAGTCACTTAAGGGCAAAATGGTCATTTGCCAAAAGGGTAAAATGGTAAAAGTGCAAAAGACTAAGGTTAGGGGCATTTTGGTCATTTCGCGTCTAGATTTTTCCGATCGTCATGACGACTCTAGCATACTCTCCCAAGTGTCCTGGGATGATGTGGTATCGAGCTTATCCGTTATCGGGTCTCGTTGAATCCCTTTACGACACCAAACACCTCCTTAGTGCGATTATACGACCGAATATAATATTATTATTTTTCGGACGCCAAGACGGATTTTAACGAAGATGTAGAGAATAAAATCCTGAAACTTATTGTCTTATTCACGAGTCCAAATTAGGTCTCGATAGTAGAAAAAGGCTACTATCCATGAAAAATGCAGACCGGGCTCCATTTGAGCTTTTGCCCGAAACTTAACCATGGCTTCCTATGGTTGCGTAGAACATTCCTATCTTCTCGGAATATTTTATTTCACTCTCTAAACCCGCCAATAAAATATAAACGTTAAAATACAGGAGAATTAGAAAACGTGAAAATCGGGGCGTTACATTCCTACCCCTCTTAAAAGAATTTCGTCCTCGAAATTCCGTGACTTAAAACTAAACCTACTCGGTCGCTGAAGATTAAGGAAAGAAATTTTCAACAAAGGAAAATTTTTCCTGGTCTTGGTCTCAGAAGAAAGTATACAAAAGAATTTTACCAATCTGGAATGAATACAGGAATATCCGGTATGCAAAAAGATTCTTCAGTAGGTTCGTGAGTGTAAAAATGCAAAGCTAATACATGTTTACATCCATGACTCTAGTAAAGTTCCTTCGTTCATAAGAACCTTCCAATAAACTTGGGAATCAAAGATAAACAGTCTGGAAAAAAATCAGACTGGATCACCTTCACCAAAAGTAAAAGTGATTAGACTAAGTTTCATCAAGAAACTTCCAGTATCAAGAAGTTGTTTATCTTACAACTTAAGAGATAGTAATAACAAAACTTTCAGTGAAATAATACTAAAATGTCCAGACCAATGGATACCATATTACCAATTCACTCAATTGTCTAATACACTGAGGAATATGTAGGAGTGTGAACACAAATGTTCCCTTGAGATCAGGCAGCACTAACACAGGTGAAGTAGTCAACCTTCTCTCTAATCCTTGCAACCTTTCCTCACAGGCTTCAGTCCATTCAAACGCTTTATCCTTCCTTTGAAATCACGTGACCCAAAAACTTTACTTCGTCAAGCCAAAACTCACACTTGGACAACTTTGGATACAGCTGTCTCTCCTTCAGAACCTGAAGAATCACACTATGATATTCAGCGTGTACTTCCTTGTTTCGCTAATAGATGAGTATGTCGTCTATGAAACAATGACAAACTTATCTAGATATGGACGAAAGATCCTATTCATGTAATCCATGAATATAGAGGAGTATTCATCATACCAAAGGCATTACAGGGTACTCGTAGTGCCCATAGCGTGTCCGAAACGCTGTTCTTGGTACATCTTCTGCCTTCACATGAATCTGATGATAACCCGATCGCAAATCAATCTCGGAGAAAACTGTCGCTCTCCTCAACTGATCCATCATGTCATTTATCCTCGGAAGATGATACTTGTTCTTAATGGTAACTTTGTTCAACTGACGATAATCCACATATAAGCAAGATGTTTCGTCTTTCTTTCTCACCAACAGCTTAGGTGTTCCCTAGTAAGTCCACCAACTGTTCCTTCAAGGTTTCTAAGATGTCTCGAACTGGCGGTAAACCTGGTACGTCTTTAGAAAAGACTTCCGGAAACTGGTTAGTAACATATATTCGTTGAGCTCCTACTCTCAAAGAAACGTTTCCTTGGTCGGCAGTCCAAATCCAGAATCAGGGAAAACAAAGGTTTTGTTTGCACCGTCTAATAGGATATAGTTACAAGATAACCAATCCATCCCCATGATCACATCCATTTGCGAAAGAGGCAAACAGATCAAATCAATGAAAAATATTCTATCCATTACAGAAAATAGAACAGTTCAAACAGACTTTCGCAGCTATAACAGGCTTTGCAGAAAGTGCAAAAATTACCAAATCTAAGGGTACGGAAAGATACAAATAAGGTTCTACCTTTCACGACGATCTGACCGTGAATCAAATCTTCCTTTTGAGAAGTCTCAGCAACATCCCCAGTATAAACTCTACTCATTGCCTTAGGCTTCGCTGCTTGCACATCGTTGACAGAATGTCTAGCTTTTGATTGCACACAATCGCGTGAAGTATGCCCTGGTTTTCCACACTTGAAGCACATGATTCCCTTGATCAAGCATCCTCTGGTGACAAGATTGTTCTTGCCACACTTCATGCATTTCTTTGGGACGCTTCCAGATTGACTAATACTCCCACTGCTTCCTCCTACAGAACGCTGTTGTTGACCTTGCTGTTTTGAATATGGTTTCCATTGAGATCTATCATCACGACCATTGGTGCCTTTATGGAACCTAGTCGGTCCAGAGTGACGTTGCCTTCCTCCACGAGTCTTCATCAGATCTTCGATTAGGAAGCATTCATCTACCAACACCGAGAACTCTTTGACCTCAAGAGGTAGCACCTCTCCTCGAATCTCGTCCCTTAAACCTTCTTCGAACTTTGTGCACTTCCACTTCTCATCGGGATGAAGATGGAAATACCTCGAAGACTTCAGCAGGGACTCAAAACGATCAGCATATTCTTTGATAGACATTCCTCCTTAGCGTAGCTGCAGGAACTCCATGTCTTTCAACTCGTCTGGCACTCGTCGGAAAACACTCGTTCTGAAGAACTCTGCGAGTGACAACTTACAAGAAAGCAAAAACATTACTCTCCTGCCCGATATCATTCCTCTTCAGAAACAATAATGCAGAGAATAACAAACAGGTGTTGTCTTCCTTACAGAAACGCAACACAAAGAACAAACAACACAAAAGGATAGACCGAAGTCATCATCCTTTCCAACATTGTTTTCTCTCAGAAACAATAGCACAGTAAAACAATCAGAGAAAACACAACATAAACAAGACAGACCATAACCTACAAACCCCAAAAATAGACTCGGCCAGCTCTGATACCAAATAATGCAACACCCTTTCCCGAGTGTCACATTCCCGAACGTTTATAAGGTCGAAAATATTTATTAATGCGGAAAATATGATTTTTCTTTTTCTTTTCTTTTCATAAAGATGTAATGCGATTAGTAAAGGTAAATAAATAATACCAATAAATGAACTTAAGTCCACCATGCATTTCTAGAACATATTGTATTATAAATACAGAAACAGAAAACGTAAAACAGAAACATCAACATTACTATATACAGACATAAGTCTAATGTATGACTGACATTAGAAATACAATAAGTACTAGGAGTCATAGCTCCCAAAAGGTACTACAAAAACTGACATAGTCTGGCCGACAATAAAAATAAAACAGCAAAAGAGTCCACCTCCGAACTCAAAGGGACTGCTGAACGGAGCCATCATCGCGTCCATCTATTCAAGCAGCAACAGCAAGTACCAGCAGAAAACATACAGATATGGGTGAGATTCCCGTTCATCAACACAACAAAACAGCAGGAGTAAAAACGGGACGACTCACCAGTAACGGCGTACCCAACATGTTAAACAGTTAAACCACATACTAAACCTCTCAATATAAATCATGTTAAACAGTTAACAGTATAATATAATACATTCTTAAACAGAATAGCGATGTATAATAGTAAATGTAAACATCAACAAGCATGCAATACAGTGCAATGTACATGACTCAATGCCAATGACACTGGGTACTACTCTGACCCCTACTCCATGGACGATCCAATCGACGTCCTGACATCCTAGGCTGGTGTAGCTGGTGTCGATCCATCACCCGTGGGCCCAATTGCAGATGTACTGCCAGGAGTGACTTTGTCAGAAGCCGGCAGGTCGATTGTGGGAGAATCTGTCCCAGAACGACCTCTGCCACGACCTCTACCACGACCTCTGACAGGGACTATGCCACCACGCTGGCCTCTGCCTCTGGACGAATCTGCCATCTGTTTTAAAAAAAGGATATGTAACATCATAATACTAACTAATTGATTAACTATAACAAAAACGAATAAACATAACAACTGAATAATACATAAGTTACCTAAATTGTATTTGTATCAATGAAATCACTCTCACTCTCACTCTCACTCTCACTTGATAAAATGTGTCTTCGCTAGATTCTTCCAAGTCAGACTGGTTCATTAACTCTTTATCAACTTCTTCCCCACCGCCAGCAATGTCCGCGAGAGAATTATCAATGATATCTGGCGTAATATCTAGTGATACGTGGGGCCCTACAAACTCATCATCTTGGTAAGGAACATCTTTCTCATCTTGATTGATTATGTTATCAGTAATTCTACTGCGAGCCTTTATCTTGATGACACCCAACCAGCCTTGATGTCCCTTGGGATATGGCGTGTAATAAACCTGCTCTGCTTGTTGTGCAAATATGAATGGGTCGTACGCTTTATTATATCTACGAGATTGCTTAACTTCAACAATGCCATATTTTTTATCTATTTTTGTCCCTACGTTAAGAGTACTATCAAACCAATCACACTTGAAGAGAACTAACTTCATCATAGGGAAGCCGGTATACTCAATTTCAATAATGTCAGTTAGAATCCCATAGAAATCGTCCTCTAATTGACCATCAGTGCCTCGTACACAAACACCATAATTACATGACTGCATTCCTTCACTCCATTGTTTTGTGTGAAATTTATATCCATTTACAATGTAAAGATTCCATGATGTAACCGATCTTTTAGGCCCCCATGCCAAACTGGTCAACATGGGATTTTGAGCATTATTTATTGGATCTAGTACCTACAAATTTTAACAATGGAGCATATAAATCATACTAATAGAAGAAAAAGTTGTGTAATAACTCAAGACACTCGAACTTACATATTGTTTGAACCACACAGGAAAGTGAAAAGTAATTTCCCGATCAATCTGAGCTTCCGAAATGTCATGTTGGATCTCCTTTAGAAAATTGGCATACATACTACACATGGAGGTTCAAAACTAGGCGATTAATGAAACTAAATGACAACATAATTAATAAAACACAATGTACACACTTACTCTAAATATGGCAACACCTCTTCACAATTTTGAAGAATGTACAAATGAGCAGCATTAATGTCACGTTGGTCCAAGAAATATCCTTTGGATTTGCCACTAAATTTGCCTGGATAATTGAATATTGATATAGGAGGACTAGACGAACAACCTTCACCTGAATCAACATTACGTGGCATTCTAGTCCTTCTCGTGTCAATTTCATCCGGATAGTAATAAGAGGCAAAGGTAGATGTCTCCTCCACTAAGTAGGCTTCACAAATGGAACCTTCTACTCGGGCCTTGTTCTTGACTTTGTGTTTCAAGGAGTGCAAAAACCTAATTAAAAGGTATACATATAATTAAAACATATAAAAAGAGGACGACATGGACTTACAATTATAATAAAAACATTTGAGGTTGTATACCTTTCAAAAGGATACATCCAGCGATATTGGACAGGACTGCCAACTCTTGCTTCGTAAGGCAGGTGAATTGGAAGATGTTCCATTGAATCGAAAAAGCTTAGGGGAAAGATTTGTTCCAACTTACATAACAATATAGGTATATTCTCTTCCATAACCCTTAATTGTTCCACTTATAGTATTGTCGAAGTCAGCTCCCTAAAAAAATGGCTCAGCTCAACAAGTGGGTTCCAAATTGGTTTCGGTAACGAGTTGCACGCAATGGGAAGCAACCGTTGCATGAATACGTGGCAATCATGGCTCTTCATTCCATGTAACTTTGCCTCCCTAATGTCGACACATCTACCCAAATTGGAAGCATACCCATCAGGTAACTTGAGTTCTTTAACCCACTTACAGACAACTACTCTTTGGGGTTTGCTTAGTGTATAACTTGCCTTCGGTTTCATAAGTCTGCCACCACCACGGTCTTTCAACTCAAGCTCCTTCCGATTACATATTTCATCTAAATCCAATCGCGCTTTATTTGTATCCTTTGTCCTCCCCTTGATGTCCATGACAGTGTCAAACACATTCATAAACACATTTCTCTCAGCATGCATGACATCGATGTTGTGACGGAGAAGGCACGTTCTCCAATATGGCAACCTCCAAAATATACTTTGTTTGGTCCAATTATGCTTAGCACCATAATCGGGAATATGTTCTCCTTGCGATTCATGAATGAGTGGTAAGGACTCTACTCTCTGCCATACATTGGGACCAGACAAACGCGGTGGAGGGGGTGTAGTCTCCGCGACACGTTTCTTGAATGCTTTTTTATTCTTCCTATAAGGATGATCTAGTGGAAGGAATTGGCGGTGACAATCAAAATATGAGGTCTTTCGACTATTTTTAAGTGTGAATGCCTTCGATCGATCCATACATATTAGGCAACCTAGCTTCCCCGCTGTCATCCAACCCGACATCATCCCATAGGCTGGGAAGTCATTGATTGTCCACATCAAAGCTGCCTTCATCATGAAATTTTGCCTCAATGATACATCATAAGTTAACACGCCATCATTCCACAATGTTGTCAACTCATCTATGAGCGGCTGCAAGTACACATCAATCTTCCCTTTTGGATTAGACGGACCCAGTATTATGACTGTTAGGAACAAAAACTCCTGCTTCATGCACATCCCAGGGAGAAGATTGTACGGAGTTAGGATAACCAGCCAACAAGAATAAGGTTTTCCAGATTGATCAAAAGGATTAAATCCATCCGTACATAATCCCAATCGGACGTTCCGAGGGTCCTTTGAAAACGTTAGATGCACCCTATCAAAATGCTTCCAAGCTTCTCCATCCGATGGATGACACAAGACATCTTGCTCCCTCTGATTCTCACTGTGCCACCTCATGTGAGATGCAGTGGCCATTGAAGAGTACAATCTTTTAGGTCTTGGGACGAGCGGAAAGTACCACATTTTTTTAACAAAAGTCTTCTTCTCAACGCCCCTTCTAGTGGTTGTCTTGTACCGATCCGCTCCACAAAAGTTGCATTTTGTTATGATATCCGCCGAATTATCCATGTAGTACAACATACATCCATTCAAGCAACAACCAATTTTCAAACAACCAAGGCCCAAATTCTCCACAGACTTTTTAGCCTGATAAAAATTGATAGGAAACCGATTGTCCTCTGGCATCAGCTCGCCCATAAGTTGGGCGATTCGATTAAAACAACCTTCTGGCATATTATAATCAGATTTGATGCTCAAAGCTGCCAAAGAAGCCGACAATTCTGAGTGCTTCTGACATCCTTCCCACAATGGAGCTTTTGCAGCACCCAGGATGTCAAAGAATCTCTGAGTTTCGACATTCGGATCCTCGTCTGTGTATTGGGAGCCCATTCCCTCATCTTATTCTATTGCATGACCAACTGAGGGTCCAGCATGATCCATGATCATCTGCTCGTAAGGATTCAATTCTTCCCTCTGCTCACCACTTCCATAGTATGAACCTTCGAAAACCGCAGGTGTAAAATCTGGCAAGGACTCACCATGGTTGCTCCACCAATAGTAATCAGCCATGAACCCTTTCTCGTAAAGATCGACCACCACTTCGTCCACATATTTAAAAGCTTTACACTTGCATCTGGAGCAAGGACACCTCAACTTATCATCGCCCCGCCTTATAAATCTGTCCTGACTAATAAAAAACTCTATAAACTCACCCACTCCAACTCTGAACTCTTCCATAAGACGTTTATTACGATCCAACCTACGATACATCCACATCCGATTTTCCGGAATCTCCACTGCTACCAACTCAAGCAACCTACAACGGCATGTATTATGGGTTATTCCAACATCTCCATCAATCTCCTTCCTTATGACAAGGTATGAACCTATCCCATTCGAGAAAAAACCTTTTCCACACTCAGTTAATACTAGTTATTCCCAGGCCCAAATGCCTTATACTTAATGAAATTTCGACAGCATTGCCCTTCGGTCTCCAAGTACACGACTTGAATGGGGTCAGATCTATCATGATCAAGTATGTACCGGGAGAACAAAAAGAGATGCATCAAACCAAAATTTCATCAAGTATATAAGACATTTATACGTGGAAATGACTATTATACGAGTGTGAAAAAGGTTTTACCCCAAACTGTCTCACTTGGACAATTCAAGATTCAATACAATGAGCATTCATACCTTAAGAAGGTAAGCATACTCATTAATATTGGAATTCAAACGGGAAACTAAGGCTTTTGTAAATAATTAACTCTAAGAAAGTAGAATCATTATCTTATATATCAGGGGTACTGCAGAAACTTGAATAAATATTTCAAGCAAAAAAATTGAATCACATCCTATTGAGTTCAGCTTTCCACTAACAAACAACACATAATTGGCAAACACATGTATAAATTCTAAATTATCAGCACACAACCAGCATCCTGCTTTTCGGAAAGGATCACATCCTATTGAACTCTGCTCTCCACTAACAAACAACACATAATATGCACACACATGCATAATTTCTAAATTATCAGCACACAACCAGCATCTTGCCTTTCAGAAAGGATCACATCCTATTGAGCTCTGCTCTTCACTAACAAACAACGCATAATTTGCACACACATGCATAAATTCTAAATTATCAGTACATAACCAGCATCCTGCCTTTCGGAAAGGATCACATCCTATTGAGCTCAGCTCTCCACTAACAAACAACATATAATTTGCATACACATGCATAAATTCTAAATTATCAGCATACAACCAGCATTCTGGCTTTCGGAAAGGATCACATCCTATTGAGCTCAGCTCTCAACTAACAAACAACACATAATTGCCAATCACATGTATTATTTCTAAATTATTAGCCCACAAACAGCATCCTGCCTTTCGGACACGGTCACATCCTATTGAGCTCCGCTCTCCACTAACAAACAACACAAAACTTCACATAAAGCATTACATATACCACAAAAATCAAGGCATAAAAAGAGAGAGTATCTAACTTACTTCGATTCCAAGCAAAGAATGATAATGGGTGCCAAGCTCGAGGAGTGCTGGAAGAAAAGAGAAATATCATAGTCAAATTTCATTAAGTTCAATCATCCTCAAACAATCAAGAGATTTTTACATGTTGCAAATACTATTTGCTTCATCAAACAATTAATTTACAACCATAACAATTAGCAAAAAATAGCAATTGAATGCAATTTGTAACTATGAAAAGCTACAATAGAAGTTATCCACTGCTTGTTTCTTTTCTTCATTAACACAACAGAATTTATCCATCCAAAACAATAAAATGAAAGCTCAGCTCTATTCAGACCTATCCAAAACAAAAAATATGAGATGCTAGCAACACATTCTCTAACACTCTCTTTCCAACATACACTCTCCAATTGTGACCCATATGAACTTCAACCAATAGGAGGATATGTGTTGGAAAGAGAGTGTTAGAGAGGGTGTTGCTAGCACTCAAAAAATATTTCTATTTCTATTCTCCACTAGGAGAGAGTGACGAAAATGGGCTGGGCCCAGCTCAGTGATTCACCGCAGTAACACAACTCCTTAAGCCATTTATCCAGTTCTCTAAAATTGGTTTCTTATCTTTACCGGATTTATTGGCCCAAGCTTGTTATAGACTTTTTCGTTTAAACTATATAAAGTGATTAAGTGAGGTTAATTTAAACTCATGTGACCTCAAGAAGTGTTTCGTGGTCAAAATTCAAGACTCAAGTAATTTATCCAAGTTAATAGTGTTGTGGTTTACTTGATTAAGAAAACTGATATTGTACATCAATGCAGTGCTCTATACCTATCAGGTTGGATAAATCCGAAGGATGTGGAGAGGGTTATTACTAGAGGAAATAAACAGTGTGTGTAAAAACTATCTTATATTGTGCGAACTATTTCATTTCATCAAATCTAACTGATTAAGCTATATCTGTTTATAAGAATTGGCATGTAAAGGCCAAAGTCAGAAAGGGTCTTGATTAAGAAAGCGGTAGTTAATATCATATAGAAAGAGAGTACCCCCTATGATTATAGCATGTACCCTAGGCAAAAAGGATAAAGTAGTTCTGCATACACGCGCGGAAATGTAAGTAATTAAGGGGTTGCGTACTGTCCAAACTGATGAGTGATGAACAGATAGAAAACAGCACAGTAGTTTGGCAAGTGTGACCTTCAAAGAATAATTATACATTATAAAGAAAAAGGTCAAAGAATTAATAGCCAATAGAGATGGGCAAATTTATTTAATTTTCTTTCTTTTCGATTCATTTATTTTCCTTCTAAAATGATATAAAGGGGTTCAGACAAACTTAACTTATGATGTGTTTGATTTCTCCGTCGGGAAGGTGCCCAACGACCGTTTGGGACCTTCTCAATAGAAAACCAAACACACACTTAACTTTGTAATTGAATTGTGTTTAAGACAATCAGCGAGCCCTTACTTTCATATTAGCTAAAATTTCATTTGTGTGCTCCACCATATAGTAAAAGTTATTTAGTTGTCAAATGAAATTTAAAAATAAAAGCACATGTATTTAGCTTTTAATTTAATCATCTAAATAAGATCCAATAGTCCAAATTTATTATTCTTACCTTCTTAATTTCCTTCTTAATTAGTCTGAAAATTAATATTTGTAACATAAGTATATGGGTCGGTTTGTTTTATATTTTGATAGAATTGATTTTAAAATAATTGATGTTAAATGAAATTTGACTATGATATTTCTCAGTCAGTTTGGTAGGGAGTAAAAAAGTTCAGCTCTTCATTACCTTTTCTCTAAAGCAATACCCTAACCCTATATATGAATCTCAACCCAATTCAGTCCTCAGACACTGCAAACACATTCACACACCTTCACACACTGCAAACATACATTCACACATTGTCACGCACTGCAAACACATTCACACACTGCAAACACACATTCACATATATATAGGCATAGGGAAAAATCAAATTGGGGGAAAAATCACAGTGAAACAAAACTCAAATTGCTGAAACCCTAACATTAAGCATATATATATAGGCATAGGGAATCCAGTGAAACTCAAAACTCAACTACCCCACAACAACCTGAGGGAGACGAAGATTAAATGGTGAATCCAGAGAGAATAAAATGGTTACTTGGAAATGAAAGAACGCAGCGGAGGAAGGGACGGTGGCCTGATAACTGTTTCTACAACGGAGAAGCGAAGAGATGAGAATAGAAGAGAAGAAGAGAAAGATGAGAGAAGAGAAGGAAGAGAAGAGAGGAACTTACCGGAGGAAGGGGACAGAAGGACGGTGGCCGGAGGAAGGCAGAGAGGGACGGAGGAGAGGCAGAGAGGCAGAGATGCAGAAGTGAGGAAGGAGAAGGAGTCTGACGCGATTTAGGGATTAAAATATAGCGACCGATTAAATTTGGTCGCTAAACACAATCCACCAGAAGCCATTTAGCGCGCCTTAGCGACAGATATTTATTTCGGTCGCTAAGTATGTTTGCTGATAATTTACGGTCGCTATTCGATCGCAAATATGCCTCTTTTAAATATTCATTCAGCACATCTTAGCGACCGATATAAAATTTGGTCGCGAAATAAGGTCAACAAATTTGACTCTGGCAAAATTTACTTTAGCAACCGATTTACCTGCGACCGTTTTTTTCGGTCGCAAATTCGGTCACCAAATAAATACATTATGTGAACCATAAAGGTATTGATATCGGTCGCGAAATCAGTCGCTAAAGGCAACGGAAATATTCGATCTCAATTCTCGGTCGCTATTTGACCTTTTTTTTTGTAGTGCTTCTAGATGATCAATATATGCATCATGATGAGTTCATAGAAATTGGTTTCATGATCATAGGATTTTTCTATGATTTTCTAGATATTTTTGAAGAAAGTTTCATGAAAGTGGATGATGATGATTCATGGATTAATCTTACAAAATGAATGAAGAACATAGAGGTTATTGATCAAGGAGAGTAAGGTATACCTCTTGGATGATGAAAAATTGCAAGGCATCAAGCAAGTTCTTCACAATTTTTGCCTATGGATCACTTGAGCAAAAGAGAGAAAGTGAAGAAGTTGATGAAGGCTGAAGAAATTAGTGATATGCCTTGATGGGGGGGGATTTTGGCGTGAGGATTCAAGGGACAAGGAGGTCCAACTTTTGTTCATTTAGGGACAAAAGGGTAGATTCACTTAGGGACAAAATTGATATTTAAAAAAATGGCTAAGGACATAAACGTCATTCAATCTCTAACTTCATAAATATCTTAGATATTTTTCTTAGTGGCAATGATGACGGGTGGTGAGTCATGCGGCAAAAAATGTAATTTCATCAATTCCTAGGGACAAAATGGTCTTTTCTCGCCCTAAATATCCTAGATATTTTTGAAAGGAATGATGGCTTGTGATGAGTCATGGTGGTGACTCACCCTCTGATTCACCGCACTCAGGTGACATGTGTCCCTCTTCCGGTGTCCAGTTTTGTTTCTGAACGTCCGTTCTCGACTCCGTCGATTTCCCGACTTAGGTTTTACGTCCAAATAAAGAATAATAACTTATTTATTTTGAAATTTTTCAAAATAACTAATATCGTTGGAAATTTGATTTAAAACCTAACCGTTTTGTTCATGAGTCAAAATTAGGTGTTCTGATTAGTAAAATCATACTGTCAGTGAAAACGCAGTCGGGTTCCTCTCTACGATAATGTAGAGTATAAATATGACTTTGGTTTATCCAAAATCATTCTCTAGGTCTCGGATAAAAATATAAAAGATATAATATATTTACCGTTATTGATAAATAGTAAAAATCAGGGTGTTATATCTGTATTCAAGAACTTTATGCGAAACGTCTTCTCCAAATAAATTTGAACTGATCAAGAAATACTTAAATATTATTTCGAAATATTTAAGGAGTTGACCAAGCCATACGAGAATTATTTTCTTATCACAAAGTCAAAGGTTCTACAAAATATCTCTTCTCTGAAGTACTTTGTTATAACACTTCTAGTACGCAACAAAAAGGACTTGATCTCTGTAACATCTGACTGTTGCACAAAGAAAAATTTTGTGGTGCCCAAGATAAAAAGCAACCTTGCTACAACTGTGAACTTGTCATTGCTCTGATAAAGTCATAAATTTCTTAGTAAGAGTACTATCAACGTTCTCTACCATTTAATGCATCCTCAGAACTACTCTATTACATTAATGGAGATTCAGAATGATCGAACTAAAACAATCATCCGAGGAAGAATGTCTCACCACAGGTTTATTGCTCTGAAGTCTATATAAAGAAGACTTTGAAAATTGCTCAACGCACAGAACATAACACATTCAAAGCTACAGTCATTACTCCGAGCATTTAATTATTCATTCTTTCATACTTCTCAATCATTTGTATTTATTAAAGAAGTTATTACGCAGTCATACCAATCTTCATATTTATTCACTTTTTGAGTGTTTATCTGGTTGACTTGCAATGTGTAAAAACAAACCCTTTTCATACACTACTATTTCCAAGTGTTTAAGAGCATGAAGAGGTTAAGTGAGACAAGAATACTTGTTGAGCCTAGAGAGGCTAGATGTGCGAACAATGTTTGTTAGTTTGAGTTGAGCCTGAAGAGGTTAGGTGGGAAAATAGTACTTGCGTCTTTCACCGGATCAATTATAGTGAAAATTGGTGTTGCCAAGGACTGGAGTTTTTTGATCAATGTAACCCTCTTTTGGAAACTATTTACCAAAATAACTCTGTTTCAAAACTATGTACCAAACTAACCTAGTTTGTGCCAAGATGGAACTTTTTTATTAATTTTTTTGCTGACGTGGAAGGTACTGGGCCACTTAGCGCCTTGCAAGGCGCCACCTGGACCCAGGGACGGAGGTATGTCTTAACTGACAAGGGACTTGGCCCCTACCAACCTTTTTTCTTCTTCTTATTGTCTTGTTTTTCTTCTATATTAATGTGGGTGAGATGAGTTACTTGACCCAACACCAACACATTCCTTTAATGAATTTACACCTTAGATTAGATATTGAAAAAGTGAAACCCCATACTATTATAATGATTTTCGTGACATTTATGGGAGGCGCTTTGTATATTGATAGATTATTAATGTAATTAAGGTTTTGGAATATATAATTATAAATATTTTATATGAAATTTGATGTGCATATATTTGTTTGATGAATTTTAATTTTTATAATTGGCCCCTACCGCCATCCAAATCTGGCTTCGTCCCTACCTCGACCAGCGCCACCAATTTAAAAAAAAAAAAAAATTTAGGACTACCACATGTCAAGCACCCATTGGTCAGCAGCTAAAAACAAAAGAAAAAGGGACGCTAGAGCACGCCACGTGACGCTGCTGTCCCCCTCGGCCTCCCCCTCCCCTATCTAAACCCCTTTTCCCCCCACCTAAACACACATCTCATTCACTCATATTTCGACTTCTACTCTTTCATCAATCTTTTTTTCAACTAAGGTAGTTATTAATTTTACTATTATTATTATTTTTAAATTTTCTTATTATTATTAATATTATGATTGTCATTATTATTTATATTTTCAATACTACTGTTATTATTATTATTATTTTTGGTATATTAATATTATTATCATGTTCATTATCATTTTTTATCTATTATGGTTATTATTATTATTATTATTATCATTATTTATATTTGTATTATTATTATTATTATTTGTATTTATTAGTAATGTTGATATTTTTGTTAATAAAATAACAGTTACTATTATTCTTATATTAATTATGCTTGTTATTTTTAATATTACAGTTATGAATAATGTTATTGTTTGGTCTAACCATCCATGCTTTATTATCATAGATCGTACGTTATGGGTGACATTTTTTGCTTTCGTGTACTCAAATAGGAGGGTATTGGTGGTCCAGAAGGAACTACGTTCGAAGGCAACAAAAAGTCCTCAACTCAAATAAAACATGGAGTGGGCTATGAACTTCTAAAGACAAAGATTCATGCCAGATTGAAACTCCATCCAAATCAATATATTGCAAAACTTGTTGGCAGATTTATGATATCTCAAAATCCGACTAAATATATTATATATGAAATCAGTGATGATGATGATGTGGAGTGCATGATTAACGCATTTTAGCAGGATGTAGCGATGACAACACTTGAGTTGTATGCAAATATTGATGTTGTCGGCAGTTCCATGACCCCTTCACAATCATGGTAGTAATATGGAATTGACAAAATATGACGTAGACCTTGGTTCATCAGGAGATGATGAAGATTGGAACAATGAAATTGAGTGGTTTGTCTGACATTGAAGATGAAGTAGAAATATGAGTGAGTGAGATGTGTGTTTAAAAGGGGGAAGGGGAGTTTATATGCGGAGGGGGAGGGGTTTACCTATGAAATGGGGGGTTGGGGGCAGGTGGGAATTTAGGAGGCTGCTGGGGGGAGGGGGACAGCAACGCCACGTGGTGCGATCTGGGGAAGGCACCAGGCGTTGTAGCGCATTCCCCAGAATGCGCCAAGTGGCACTGCTCTGCTGTCCCTTTTTTTGTTTTTAGCTGCTGACTAATGGGTGCTTGACATGTGGCAGCCCTATAACTTTTTTTAAAAAAATTGGAGGCGCTGGTCCAGGAGGGCCCCACATGGACCAGCGCCTTCCAAGGCGCCATGTGGACCAACGTCTTCCACATTAGCAAAAAATTAATATAAAATGCCATGTTGGAAAAAACTAGGTTAGTTTGGTAAATAATTTTGAAACAGAGTTATTTTGGTAAATAATTTTCAAAAGAGGGTCAGAATGGTCAAAAAACCCAAGGACTGGACGTAGCCCAACGTTAAGAGTGAACAAGGATAAATTTCTGTGCGGTCATTTGCTTTCTCTTAATCTTTTAAGCAATGATTATTCATTATTATTTGTGAAACTAACTTGGGGTTAAACTCTATTTCATAAATCAATTTTCTCATTGCTAAAAATATCTCTCTTTAGTTGAGTTTTTAAAAACACTTGTCTAAGACAAGTTGTGAAAAACCTCAGACACATCCAAGCGTATGTGAGCCTTTTAAGCGTATGTGCTTCCCTCTATTGACAGAACTTCTATTTCTCATAAAGACTTCGCTAAACATAATTCAACCACTTTTCTCGTGTTCTGTCTATTTCCTTGTTTACTCTTGATAGATGTTTAGCTTTTGACTCTTGGAAGCTTCATTAGACACTTGATTGTTTTGTGCGTGAAGTAGCTTGAGCAGACGCTTGAAGTATATTGGTCTTCTAGTCAACAATATTTATCAGACACTTGCTTAGTCTTTGATGAACACTTACTTAGTCTTTGACAGACGCTAGCTTTGGACAGACGCTTGATCAAATATACCTTATGCAGATGTTTACTATGAAGAATTTTTGTTTTAATTAACAAGATGACTGCACACTGAATACACTTGTTAGAAGACTTCATAAGGTTTATTTAAATCATTATACAAATGTTTGGGTTTAACAAAACTAGAAAAGCGAATCAGACGCGTGGAGATTTAACAGAGCCAAATTGTATTTGGGATGAAACAATATTGGATTTGAATCAAAACTGATCGGAGGCGTGGGAATCAGACGGAACTGATGAAAGACATAGGATAAGAAAGAACTGATCGAAAACATGAGGATCTGGAGGAACTGATCGAAGACATGAGATCTGGTAGAACTGATCAAAGGCACGAGGATCGGAAGGAACTGATTGGAGGCATGGGATTCGACGAAAATGATAGGAGGCACGAGGATCAAGCGGAACTAATATGAGGCACAAGAATCAAGCAAAGCTAATCGGGTATGCATATCGGGTGGAATTGGACATAGATGCATATCAGAGGTGGACTTAATGAAAACGAGGAAAACAATAAAACTAAATTCAGGTTTATGGCGGTGAGTAACGATTTTGACGAGTTCCACGAACTTTACACAATGAAAAAGTGAAACTCTCCTCAAGGTGGACACCATGGCTCTAATACCATGTTGATGAAATTAGGTTTCAGGTTAGGAAATAAGGACAAGAGAGACAACTATAAACTCCAAATAATATTGATATGAGGCGATGTGGTGGTAATGTGTGATGTGATGATACAAAAGACAAACCTTTTGATTCTTATTTATACTAATAACAAAATTCTAATCCTAATTAAATAAGTATTGTTAGGTTCCATCCTAAAATTAATTGACACTGTGTAGAGTTACCGAAAACGACGGAGATGAGCTCTGACTCTGAAACTATGTTAGATTTCATCCTAAAACCAATTGGACCAAACTTAAGCTTGTACAATTAAACTTAACAAAATAAAATAAACTAAAAATAACTTCAAGGTCTTGGTAAAATGCAATAGAAGAAGCTATGTTGCAAGGGAGCACAATGGAAGAACCAAACTGCATTTGGGACAAGCACGACAGAAGGGCCAAACTGCATAAGTGATGAAATCGTACTGCATTTGGGACAGAACCACAGAGCAAAACTTTCAGGTTAGATCAGAAAGAACTAATCAGGGGCGCTAGACCAGGCGGATTTGATCGGAGACGTGAAAAACAACGACGAAAGGTCCAAAGTGCATATGGGATTAAACTATACTGCATTTGGGACAAAACTACAGAGCCAATCTTTCAAGCTAGGTCAGGCAGAA
Organism: Ammopiptanthus mongolicus; assembly: GCA_039655645.1. NCBI lineage: Eukaryota > Viridiplantae > Streptophyta > Magnoliopsida > Fabales > Fabaceae > Ammopiptanthus > Ammopiptanthus mongolicus. The sequence goes on along the minus strand of CM077350.1, from coordinate 13,880,674 downwards.
TTGATCAGAGACAAAAAGATCAGGAAAAAGTTATCAAAGGCTCGAGATCAAGTGAAACTGATCGGAGATGCGTGATCAAGCGGAACTATTCGGAGATGCGGGATCAGGCGGAACTGATCACAAATGCATATTAAAGGAAAAACTGAATGGAGACAAGGAAAGCAACAAAATTAGATTTGGGTTTGCGGAGGTGAATAAAGAATGGAATTCTACGTGACGAAAAGGTGAAACTCTCCTCGAGGTGAATACCATGACAGTGTATGCCATGTTGAAGAAATTAGGTTGGGGACAAGTAAATAAGGAAAGAAGAGGCAAGAAGAATAATATTAATATAAAATAATGTGATTGTAATGTGGTTAATTTGATGTGATATCAAAGACAAACTCAAGATCCCTATTTATACTAATAACATAATCCTAGTCTTAATTAAATAATGAAACAAAGTAGGAAAAAATAAATCAGAAATAATTCCTAGAAGATCTTTTAAGATATTCAAAAATATTTTAAAATACACAAAAATAATTAATATTATGAGATTTGTTCTAGATATGTTAACACTCCACCTCAAGCTAAATTTTCCAAACCTAAGATTCTACAATTAAACATAACAAAAAATAAAACCATGTTAAATGGAGTAGCCTAACAGATTTAAAAAATTCCACGTCCCACAAATTGAGGTAAACGATGTGAGACTTTCAACAAATATTTAAATCAGAAATTAATTTATAAAAGATAATACTTAAGAGATAAAATATCCTAAAATTCTAAGATATATATATATATATATATATATATATATATATATATATATATATTATACGATATATATATTCTAATAGCAGCTAAACTCCCCCCATCCTGAAACAAAGCTGCTCTTTGAGCAATATTGTGGGTAAAGCGAATAATTAGCTGTTGTGGGAATGAAAGAATACTGAAGCACGCGCTAAAGATGTACAGCAGCGGAGAACGTGAAAAGTATATTCCGAGAAACTTCATCAAATACAAGCATCCTCGTATTAAAAATTGAACGACTAGAGATAATGAGAATTATGGTTGCATTATTATATAAGTATTATGGAATGTATTAGTTGCCTTGTATTTTGGGTTTGCACGTTTCAAAAACACCTGTACCATTCTGTTTAATCATATAATACTAAGTTTGTTAATCATATAATACTAAGTTTGCTAACATATATTTTATCAATAGTTTATTTGGGAAGCACAAGCATACTTCATCTGCCATGTTATGTAGATATGTTTTTAGTTTCTTCAGTACATGTTCTTTATGGGAAAATGAGATAATGATTGGGATCATCTTGCAATTATTCCCGTACCAAGTGATGAAGTTAACTTCAACTTTTTCCCAATTCTATTTGACTTTTCTTTCTTTAAGGAAAATTCTTCCCTTGTTGATTAATTAAGGGTACCCTTAAAAGCTATTTTCGTTTTCTTTTTACCTTTGAATCTAAATGCGGTTCCCATACAGCCATTAGGTTTCTTTATGGATGCAATTAAAAAGCTCCTATTAACTGCCAATTGTAGTAATTAAATGGTTCGCTGTTACATTTTGAATTTGGTAAAAGAAAAAAAATCAAATGATTAAAGATTAGATTAACAAATTCTTTCTGCTAGTTTTATTATATTAGTTAATATTTTGAGATTGCAGATGAAAGAAACAGGTACGTTTTCAGCAACCGTTAAATAGGCCAAACATACCTCGATCAATGTGTGGCCGTTTATAGAAGTGTTGCATCATATTTATCGTAAGCTTTGAGCTAGAAGACTACAAATACTCCTACAATTGGTATGCACTTTCAGATTAAATTATTTTTAGAGAATCAATTAATTATAAATTATCATATTATTTTAAATGTTTAACTTTTATCGTAACTATTTTAAAAGTAACAAAGGATAATTTGTGATTGATTAACAATATAAAACGATTACTAAAGTTTTATTTGACTAAACTATTACTAAAGTTAAAATCACATTCACTGGTGAATGAAAAAATGTCAAGGGCTGAGAGAGAATGTAAGTGAAAAATGATTTATATTGGTGTAAACAGATCCTTCCTCTCTATATAAATATATTGGTCAAATTAATTTAAAAAGTAATAATGATAATATTAAGTATTAATTGATATTATATTATTATAAATGTTATTAATATAAATATTTAATTTAATTTAAAATATAAAGTATAAGATTAGATATTAAAATAAATATAAAATTTCATATATAGTTAAAATGCATGATATTATTTTAGGAAGTTCAAGTACATTCATATGGCATAAGTATTTATAATTTTAAAAGAACTTTGGTCAAAATTTAAGGAGAAAAGTTATCAAAATATATGATTTTGATTTAAAAATTTATTCATAAAATTGTAAAAAGTAAAATCAGTACCAAAATTGTATATATAAGTTTTTCATTGAAATATTTACTAAGTTCTCTAAATGCTATTACCTTTGGTCTATTTAATTTTATTTCACAATTAAAAATTAAAAAAGTTTCATATATCAACATATTTTTAACATATTTACACTATGACAACAAATTTTGATGTCAATACTGGGAATTATTTTTTATTGGCAGATCCTGGTACTCAGACCCTGTAAGGAGTGATGAGTATTCTAGGTTGAAACTGTCGAAGCTTGGTTAACCTGAGAGCAGTTCCTATTCTGAAGGATCTAGTTCAGTCATACAAATCGGATGTTATTTTCCTGGGATGTACGAACTTTCAATACACTCAAAGAGCATCTTGTGTCCTTACTTGTACAAAAAGAGTGTTTCTAGCGTGTCAAAGGGCAAAGGCATTTTGGATAAAGAAACAAGATTAAGAAACTTTGGAACGAAGATTAGATATGTTGGTTGACAATCAAGAGGGACTCTGCACAGTAGTGAAACTTACTTCAGCAACCTATTTAGTGCTAAGAAAGGTGTGTACGAGCCGGTTCTTTATACGATAACCTAGAAGATCACTTGGGAAGACAACAAGATATTGTTGGTCCTGTTTAGTGAACAAGAGTTCAAGGATATTTTTTCATATGCATCCAAACAAAGCACTGAGGCCCGATGGTTTAAATTCATCTTTTTATAGGAGATTCTAGTCCCTTTGTGGAAAAGACATCATGATGGAAGCTTGTTGCTATTGGTTGGAGGTGAGATCGCTACCTCCCAGCTTGACCAAGACGAATATAGTGCTCATCCCAAAGTGTGAGGAGCCTTCTTCCATGTGTGATTTAAGGCCAATATCACCGTGCAATGTTATTTACAAAATCCTATCAGAGGTGTTGGCAAATAGATTGAAGATAGTACTTCCAAAATGTTTCTCGGAAGAACAATATGCTTTTGTGGCAGGACATTGCATCTGAACCGATTCACTATATGTGGTGAAAGACAAAAGGAAAGAAAGGATATGTTGTGTTGAAAATTGACATTAGTAAGGCATATGATAGAGTTGACTGGGGGTATCTGCAAGCCATTATGGAGAAACTAAGTTTTGCTCAGCGTTGGATCAATTGGTTGATGATGTGTGTGGAATCAGTGTTCTACTCAGTTTTAGTTAACAATGAACCAGTTTGTCCAGTGATACCACAACGTGGCCTTAGACAAGGTGATCTTTTATCACTATACTTCTTTATTATTTGCGTGGAGGGCTTGTCAGCTTTACTGAGGAGGACCTAAAGTAGGGGAGATACTTATAGAGTAAAAGTTTGTAGGACGGATCCTATCATTAGTCACTTACTATTTGCTAATGATAGTTTTCTTTTCTTCCGGGCAGATGAGAGAGAAGTGGCCATAGTACAAACAATTTTGGCTACCTATGAGGCAGCATGAGGACAGTCCATAAACATGCAAAAATTAGAGGTCTTTTTTAGCCGAAATGTGAATGCCTCTTTGAAGGCGTCCTTGTCTCAAGCCTTGGGTGTTACTACTGGTTTGGGAATGGGGAAATACCTCGGATTGCCATCTATGGTGGGCTGAATAAAGAAGGCAACTTTCAGCTATGTGAAGGATCGAGTGTGGCGCAAGATTAATTCATGGAGTTGGAGATCCTTATCCAAAATGGGTTGGGAAGTTATGATCAAGTCAGTGGCTCAAGTTATCCCCTCTTATTGCATTAGCGTTTTTCTCCTTCTCCATTCACTTGGGGAGGAGATTCAATGCATGATGAATTCCTTCTAGTGGGGTTTTCGAAGAGGAGTGGTAATGGTATTAACTTGTTGAGATAGGAGAAGCTTACAGTGAGGAAAGAACATGGAGGAATGGATTTCATGATCTATATGGCTTTAACTTAGCCGTGCTGGGGAAGCAAGGTTGGAAATTGATTTTTGTCCCAGATACTATAGTGGCAAAGATTCTCAAAGCTAAATATTTTCCTAGGGAGGATTTCTTGAAGGTCGTTGTAGGACACAACCCAAGCCATATGTGGCGTAGTATCTGCGATTCCCGAGTGGTGATTAAGGAGGGCTATCAATGGCGGATTGGGGATGGTTCACTGATAAATGTTTGGAAGGATCCTTGGCTGAGATTTCTGAGAAATCCGAAGGTACAAATAGTGGCTCCCGATGGCATGTAACAAATGAGGGTGAAGGATTTGATGATGCAGGAGCAGAGAATATGGAACACGGAGGTGGTTCATAGCTTGCTCAGCCCGAGTGAGGCCGATAGTGTCCTTTGTATCCCACTGCTCGATCTTGACAGAAAAGATACCCGAATAAGGTGTTATCAAAAGCAAGGAATATATACAATGAAGAGTGTGTATAGAGTTTTCATGGGCAAGATCGTGGATACTGAGGCTTTGAAGATGGATGGTGACTGGACCTCGTTGTGGGAAATTCAAGTCCACCGAAGGTCAAAGTGTTTATGTGGAGAACCTGTAGGGACTGCTTACCTACAAGAACCCGACTTCAAAGTAGTGGTGTTCCCTGCCCAGGTACTTGTGTTGTGTGCAATTCCCAAATGGAGAATAGTTGGCCCCTCTTTCTAACATGCCAGAAGACTATTAAATGCTGGAGAGATGCTAATCTATGGCATATTATTGAGCCTCGTTTGGATACTGAGGAGAGCTTTGGCCAGTTGTTCTTTCGAGTGTGTGGTATGCTTGATGAAACACACAAGAGCTTATTTGTGATGATACTTTGGGCTTTATGGAGGAGCAGAAATGAACATTTTTGGGAGGGGAAAAAGGTGAATCCAAAGCAAGTAGCAGAGTGTGCAAGAGAGGTCTTTGAAACATCAAGCCATGTAGGTCAGCATCGGCATTCCGAGGTTTATTTGGTTGCTACTCCTCGTCAGGTAACATGGTCTAAGCCACCTGTGGGACCGGTGAAGTGCAATATTGATGCGCTTTTTTTTAGTGCCAGATGAAGGTAGGGCTTGGAATGTGTCTTAGAAATGAAGATGGATGTTTTATGATCACACAAACTACTTGGTTTGAAACTCATCTTTTGGTTTAGGAAAGAGAGGCCATAGGTTTTCTACAAGCTATGCAGTGGGTGGAGTCCGTGGGCTTCGAAAATGTGATCTTTGAGATGGATTTTCAGCAAGTGGTGCATGGGGTGAATGGTACACAATCTGATATCTGATTTCGGGGTTGTTTTAGGATACTATATGGATCTTCTATCAATTAAAACTTTAGAGTAGAGTTTGCTAAGAGATAAGTCAATGTAATTTCTCATACTTTAGCAAAGGTATTTATATCTTATGCTAGTCTCTGGGTTTTCACTTTAGTACCAAGTTGTATTGTTGAGAATATTTGCAATGAAATGAAATAAGTTTGTTGGAGTAAAAAAAAAAAAACATAGTTACACTATAATTGTTTTCACCTCTTTTTGTCAAAAATTAGATATATAAATATTACAAATCTAAAATATAAAAAACAGGCTGCACAGACATTATCTGTGGTAGTGAGAAAGATTAAACATTTCGTTGAGAATTATCACTCATTGTTATTAAATGTACTCTACAAATCATACGATGCTTCTTTTCATAACCAAAGTTATGCTTTAGAAAGAGAGCGAAGAGCAAACTTCTGCCTCAATTACCTTGAGAATTGAGATATGTTTATATTTATTTTTTGCAAGGATTCCGTTTATTGTTTCTGTATATTCTCTATACTAATAATTATGAAATTATTACATATGACAATTACTACTTGGACTATATTTTCCGAGAGAAAGAAGAAACGGAAAAAGTACTTACACCTCTCCAGCTCTCCTAAATTTTAGTCCATTTTCAAATAGACAACTTCAACTGTTTTTTTTTCTTAATTAATCCTTAAACTTTCACTATTAGTGAAATTGACCCTTCAACTATTTTTTTCTCCCAGTTAGTCTTTAAACTCATACTATTAGTAAGATCAATCCTTCTGTTAACTTCCAGTATAGATACAAAAATAATTTAATAATTTTATACCACTTTATATATTTAAAATATATGTTGATTTAGTATTATTCTTCTAAAATAGTTGAGCTGGTTGAGACAAGAAAATGTTTGGCAAACCAACAAATTCATGTTAACATATTTAAATAAGTACGAATGACTAATTGGGACAAAAAAGTAATTTAACGATCAATTTCACAAATAATAAAAGTTTAAGTATTAATTGAAAAAAAAAAGTAATTGAAAGTGCCTATTTATAAATGAGATAAAGTTTAGGGGATATAAGCATTTTTTTCCAAAGGAAAAATATTGTTAGCCAAATTTTGTTAAGGAAAGCATTTTGTATCTTACGTGAAATGATGCAATCCCTACTGAAATACATTAAACATGATTTTAATATAGTAAATGCTAACCAGTGCTCTTAGGGTACTGCTTAAGAATTCAAAGATAGAAATTTTGTATTAAAAATGATGTATTTAATATATTCAACATTCAAAAGTTATATTTTCCAATAAACTTTTTTTAACATTGGATTCCTTAAACAATGCCCTTAGTGTGTGTTTGGATGAAGTATTGTTAGAGGGTAAATTAAGTTGTTTGGATATTTTTTTTAAATGTATTTGAAATTCTTGAAATTTTAATGGGGTATTTGGTTTAGTTTAAATGAAGGATTTTCAAATTTCCACATAGATAGATGGAATTTGCAAATTCCTCTCATTCCCTCCATATTCGGCCACCACCTCCGGTAGTCGCAGACCACCGTCGCCGGCCAAGCTATGGCCACCACCACCGACCAAGCTCCAGCCACTGTTGCGCGGTCAAAGCTCCGGCCACAGCTGGCGCCAAATTCCGGCTACCCCCACCGACGAGCTCCGGTTACCGCCGCCGGCGAGCTCCGACCACCACCACCGCCAAACATGGTATTGAACACTAGACCTCCAAAGAGGAAGAGTGGAGTACAACAACTATACCATTAATGTCTGTTCGTAATAATTTGTTATTTAAAATTATTAATGTTTATTTATTTATCACATTTTATATTGAAATTCAAAATTTAAAAATAAATATTCAAAAATTAAATTTTAAAGTTAAAGAAAATTAAATTGTTTTATCCAAACAAGAAATTTGAAATATAAAAAATTTGAATTACTTCATCTAAACAAAGTAATTTGAAAATGAAAGTAATTCAATTGATACAATTTAATTATCTTATATTTTAAATATTTTGAAATTTTGAAATACTTGGCGCAAACATACCGTTAGAACTATTGTTAGCAATAGCCTCTTAATATATATGTTGATTAGTTGAATTATACTCTGTAACATTTGTAGAATATCATACGTACATGTCGATGATTTTCGGTCTATTTCCATGAATCCCAAAATGGCATAGGGAACCGAAACTTGAGTTTTTAACTGTCTAGAATCAAGACCATGACATTCAGTAATCAACATTTATTTTATGTTTTAAAATATAAAATAAGAAAACAGAGTCAACCAAAGAACAGGTAAAACATGTGAAACTTATTTTAGTTTTGCTTTCATGGAGTTAGAACTGTAAATGTTTGTTTTGTGCCGGTATTGTCGCCATACTAACATCTTCCATTCTATTTAACCTTTTCTAATTAGTATAAGAGTTTAATTGACATGTATTATCATTATAAAAAAATTTTATACTGTCAACCAATCAGAAATCATGATATATATGATTTTTAAAATAGTTAGAATAAGGGTCAAACATTTTAGCTTAAGTGTCAATTTCTGATTGTTATCAGTGTAAAAAAACTTTACACTGTCAATAAATACCAATTAAATCCTAAATATAAGGATTTAATTGATATGCAGTGTCAGTGAAAATATTTTTTATACTATCAACCAATTATAAATTATCATATTAGTTGAAATATTTGACTTTTATCCAAATTTATTTAAAAGTCACTCATATCATAATTTCGGATTGATTTACAGTGTAAAAAACTTTACACTAACAGTTCATAACAATTAAAATCTAATTATAAATAATTATTATTTGGCTCCCAAGTCATTAGGGATGGCAATGGGTACTAGACCTGCTGGGTACCCTCAAAGTTTACCCGTTATGGGTACGGTAATTACCCGCTAATAGGTTATAGGTACGGGTACAGATAATTACCCGTAAAAATTAATGGGGATGGGTGCGGGTACGGGTACTCTAGTACCCATCCCGCCCCATACCCGCACTATATATATATATATATATATATATATATATATATATATATATATATATATATATATATATATATATATATATATATATTATATTATATTATGATATGTTAATTTAAAAAATTAGAAAAACTTAAAAATACCATTTGATGATGTGAGTCGGTGACCCTTGGCTCGCATGACCGCATCCTCCAAAATAAACCCTGATAACTTATTTCATTTTCAAATTTCACTTTCCTCCAGAAAAAACCTATGAGTCTCACTTTCCTAGTGCCGGCAGCTCAGAAGAGTCAAGTTTATGAATTATTGTTGTTAAAAGTTTATTGTAATACTTACTTGATGTTTTGGAGATTGATTATTGGATATTTTGTATTAAAACATTTGCATTTCATTTTGACAAATTGATTATTAGATCCACAAATTGTATTTTTAGTTTGGAATGTAAGAGTTTAGGTATTTTATTGTTTAATTAAAATTTCTTATATTAAAGTGCGGGTAATAGGTGCAGGTACGGATACTTAGGTATCCAGAAGGTTAGGATACGGATATTGAAGTTACTACCCACGAGGGTATGAGTACATTTTCAAAATGCGGGTATGGGGACGGGTACTATAGTACCCTACCCATTGTCATCCCTACAAGTCATTCTCGAAATAAAGTTTAATTTTGGTTTAGTATCCATCTAAAGTTTTTCTTATATTGTCAACCAATTATAAATTACTCACATTTGACTTTTAAAGTAATTACTATAAAAGTAAATATTTTTTATGATGTAATGATATATGATTGATTATCAATATAAAAACCATTAACGTTAATAGTACATTATAATTAAATCCAACTTAAATATTAGTTGCGTACAAAATTTAGTGAAAAGTATATATTAAATTTGAAATTCATGAATAGACAATTGACAAAAGTAACAAATGAAATGTTAACAAACACTAATCAAACACTCAATTGTGTGTGTTTTGAACTGAGATAGAAAATCACGTTTGAAACTAAAATCACGTAAAAAATGACAGATTAATCAGCATCAAACATGAAAGCTATTAGGAGGATCACATTACGTTGAACTTGGATGTGGTTTCAAACACGGGCTTAGCTCATTTACTTTTATTTTTCTATTTTGCGTGTTCTTAGTTCATTTGAGTAAACTGTTTGGCTTAACTTTTCATTAATGAATATTAAATTTCATTTTAGAAAATATTAAAAGAGCATTTAAGTGAATTAAATTTCTTAATTTATACTTCTATTTTTTTTTTTGGTGTACAATTTTTTTTTTTGGTGTACTTTATACTTCTAATTTGATTTGACCAAATAAACAATTATTTTCTGTTAAGCAAAAGACAAATGAAGTAAAAGTAAATAAAAGAGAGAAACATTGTGTGCAAGGAAATAGAGCCTACCTAACTCATCTAGTAAAACGCAAATCAACAAATGCAGAAGGTGGCCATGTAAAATTTAAGGACATAGATCAGACATCGCAGTATCTCTTCTCCTAAAACCTGAGCGCATTTACTTCTCTTCATTCAATCAAATAAATTCCATTTCCCCAACTCCATCCATTCCATGCCATCAACATTGAATTCATTGACCTTCACAACACTCCCACATGCCCCTCACGTGACTCCTCCTCTTTCATCTCTAACTCCCACTGTCCCACAACAGTATAAGACTTATATTGCACCACCTTCGGGCGCCATTTTAATTCCCACTTATCCATCTTACACTTTTCAATCTTTTTCTAACAATAACAACAACAATGGCTTCTCCTCCTCCTCCTCCTTTATCACTAAACGTCGTCGGATCAGACACCTTCACCACAGTTTCAAGTTCTACTTCTCCACCAACACCACGCCGTTCATCTCCTTTAAAGAACCTTAGTCCAAGCATTCTCATCATCGTAACGGTCCTCGCTGTCACCGTTATCGTTTCTTTAGCCCTCTGCTTCCTCCTACGTCACCTCAACCGCCGATGCCTCCGCCGGCTCATCACTTCCTCCGCCGCGCCCTCCGTCGCCACAACTCCAATCTTCACATCCAGCCGCCGAATTTCGCCGGAAATTCCTCCCTCCTCTATAATCGACTCCCTCCCGCTGTTCACCTTCTCATCAATATCCCGCCGCTCAGCCTCCGCCGCGGCCGACTGCGCCGTCTGCCTCTCCAAGTTCCTCCACCACGACCTCCTCCGCCTCCTCCCTCTCTGCTGCCACGCTTTCCACGCCGAATGCATCGACACATGGCTCCAATCCAACCTCTCCTGCCCGCTCTGCCGATCCGCCATTGTCGCAGCCGACTCCGACCTCGCTAAGGTTCTCCAATCATCATCCTCCGCCGGGGGCGGCGACAGTTTCCGACTAGAGATAGGCAACGTGAGCCGACGCGGAACTGAAACGGACGGCTCCTCCGCCGTCGAGGACTCGCGTGGCGGCGCCGGGACGAGGTCCTATTCCATTGGATCGTTCGAGTACTTGGTGGAGGAGGAATCGGAGGTTCCGTTGAGCCACGCTCACCGGAGAACCATTTCAGATCAGAAGGACATTCCGGCACCGGCGGAGTATCCGGCGACTCAGCACGACGCTAGCCTTGTCGGCGAAGTTGCCAGCGTGAGGAACTGGCTGAAGGACTACGTGGATAGGGTCTCAGCTTCTTTATCGTCGCGAACGGTGTCGTTTCGAAGCTCTGGAAGGTTCTTCAGTGGTGGGAGTAGTCGCCGAAGCGACGTCGTTCCAGTCGGTGTTGATTATGACATGGAAGGTAACAGAATTGGTGAGGAGATCAGCGAAATGTTTCGTTGGCTTTCAGGAGTATGATCGGTAAATAAGATGAATAGTTTGCACGAATTCTAAATTTTGATATATATTTTTTATTTTTTCATATTATTCTTTTCAAATATTTCTTTAATATTTCGCTTCACTTTTACTTTAACTATTTCATATGATTTGAGACATTAGAACAAATTTAATATAATTAACCATCCATGTAAGGATGTAAATTTTAGCCGTGGATAATATTCCCAACGAATAGAAAATGGATATTCTAATGGGTATCTGCGAGCAAATTAAACAGATATTTTTTCTATTCGTTTATTAAAGGGGTCGGGTGGGTAGTATAATATATATCTATACTTGCAGGTACCTCTTAAGGGGGTTAGTATCTTAATTTACATTTAAAAATATTAGGTCAATGGATTGAAATGATGTTCATGTGTGAATGAATTAATTTAGACACGGTTATGGATTAGTTTTACTATTTAATATTTTAAATTTTAATTTTATGACATGTATCATTATATTGTTTAACTATCATATTGTTTAGTATATTTACTATAATAATTTCAAGTACAAGAACTTCTCGTATCAACGAGGAACTCAAATGTAGAATTAGTTTGAATTTCATGTGTGAATAAAAAATTTTGTGAGATGTTGAATATACATAGATATCCATGAATACCCGCAAATATTGATAAATTCGTTAAAAACTCGCAAAATAGATACCCGTACAGATACGGGACGGGAACGGATATGAAATTCATCCAATGGAATTGATAGTGGGGGGTTACTATCCGTACCCATCCCGTCCCATTTACATCCATGTAGATAATATAAGGGGTATAATAGTTTGGATTTGGATAGTAGAATTTTTTTTTGAAGATAATAGTAGAAATATTTTTTGGAACGCATGTGATAGTGTGATCATATTATGAGATAAAAAGATACATGATTTTTCAATATTCAATAATATTTGTATTCATTCTTGTTGATATGGGATCCATTTAAATTTAGGGGGGTGTTTGTTAGATTTTTTTATAGGAATCACCGTGTCGGGGAATCATGAAAGGTTAAAAATGTTTGTTAGGCCATAAACATTGGTAGGAATATTACTTTAGAATCTTTGATTCTCATATTTTGGTATAAGTATATCTTTCCTAGAAATGTTAATATTCTTTTCAAACATCACCATTCTCTTCAAGAGCATCTACTTACAAACCATGATAATTGCTATCCAGAAAAATTCAACAAGGGATAAATGACCTTAAGGAGCAGGAATTCATTGACTTGTCACCATTCCTTCAAAATATTGAAGGTCCGTCCCTTTAATTTAACCAAAAATGTAAAAGGAAGAGGCGGTTTCAAAGATAATAAAAGAGTGGAAGTGAAAGTGGTATTTAACATAAAAATGCAAAAATATTCAAGCATCAATTAAAAAAAATGCATAAAAACGGATGCTTGCATCATTAAAAAAACGTTGATCCAGAATTAGCAACGCACAGCACACGCTCATCTTCAAAAGCTAATAGAATCGAGAATGTAGTATCCATGGTGGCGATCTTGCAACGGGAGCGTTCAATGATGGGAGCGGCGAAACTGGTCTAAGGGTGAAGACCGAGCAGAGAGTGCCAGTCGAAGCGGTAGCTCCAACGAGGGACGAAATAGGAGAAATATAAACAAAAACTCGGTGATATTTAGCGAAAAATGCATAATGAAAGGGATATTTAACTCGAATAAACCAATGACGACGATGCCAACCTTGTTGATGGGGGACACGAGGGTCTTGTTGACCTTGCTGACAAGGAGTGAGGACCATGAAGATGATCTCCATGGGGTGGGCATTGGTGACGCATAGGTCGTCACGGAAGACAGCCTAGATGTTGAGGCAGGAGAGGCCGTTGTTGATCCATGGGGGAAAGAGGGGGAAAAGAGAGAAGTGGGGGGTTAACACAAACTTTCTCTGGTTCATGGGAAACTAGGTTTCCAACCTTCATGCGAATGGTTTTGGGAGAAATATTGTCAAAAAAGTTCACGGGAATCTAGTTTTTAGGGAATGTGTTTTTTTTTAAAAGCAGATCAAACATAAGAACTTAAGGGTCTGTTTAGTTTGTTTCTAGTTTTCAATTTTCATTTTCTGATTTAAAAAATAATTACAATACAAGTAATTACAAAATTGTCACATTGTTTTCATTCTGTTTGTTGTTTCAAAAGATTTGTACAAGAAACGGTGAAAACAAACAAAACATTATTTTCAGTGTTTCCAGTACAAAATTTTGAAAATAAGAAACAAAATGAAAAATAATATGATAATTTTGTAATTATTTGTGTTGTGAAACAAACCAAACGAGTCCTAATATTCCCAAGTTAAGATTTCTCACAAACTAAAAAGAATCTATGGTTTCTCAGGAATGGGAATTTGAAAAATTTTGATTTGTATTTTCATATTTTGTTTTCATTTTCAAATTTTGAAAAATTTGAAAACATGTGTTGTTTTGACTTCCTGATTTCTGTTTCTAGATTTTAAAAATATTGAAAATGCGTTTGGTTTAACCATTTTCAAAAACAAGTGTCACCGTGTTTTTAATTTTTGTAGTTTTTATTTTCCAAATTTTCGGTGAAAATTGTGAAAATTTCTTTTTCTGTTTTTACTTTTGGACCAAATTTTGAAAATATTTTTATAGAAAATGTTTTCAAAAAACTAACCAAAGATATTTTCTGTCTCATTTTTCGTTTTCACTGAAAATGAAAATAGGAAATGACCAAACTAAATAGGCCCTTCAGTTCTCATGTTTGATGTGCTTTTTTTCCTTTAAAAAATGTTTTTTGTCTATGCTTCCCCCAAAAACATTTCCACATGGGAGGGGTAGGAATCCTAATTTCGCAAGGACACGAGAATTTTTTGATTATTTGAAAAGATTATTATACCCTAGTTTTTCATGGAAAATATTAATATGATAATAAAGTATATTTTTGTTTGGCAGAAAAGAATCCATGTATAAAATCAATGTATGAATAAAAACTGATCTGCACTATTTTTTAAAATTATTTTAATTTTTAACATCTCTAGAATATTTTTTATTGTAATCTTTCATTTTCAATTAATCTATATTTAAGGGTATTTTTGAAAATAATACCGATATTTCTAAAAAATATGCCCTTAAACCAAATATGAAAATAAAAAATTCCCAAGTAACATCCCAAAAAATATACTTAAGGTCTATCAAACATATATTTAACATTTATAAGAATCATCATTCCCAAGAACAAATTTTTTTCTTCTACCAAACGATCGTTCGGGTGAAAGAACATGTGTTGATGTGAACAAATAAAATAATAACATAGGGGTTATATAGATTAGGGGTAAGCGGATCCGATCCGATTCGCGAACCCAACTGATCCGAACCGATCTTGGTGTTTGGATCGTTCGTCGGATCAGATTGGATTTGAAATGCTCAATCCGATCTCAATCGGTTCGGAGATCGGATTAAATATTTTGAACCCGTTCCATCCTAACCAAACCGATCAATTAAAATAATATATTATTATTAATTTTATTATAATATTATTTTTATTAACAAAATTAATATATTTATTATTCCTAAAATTAAACCCTATTAGGTTATTACTCTTGTTTTGAACAACTGCATGCTCTCAGTTTTCTTCCCTCTGTGTCCCTAAGTTCATTGTTCGGCAGCCCTCTCGTCTTTTTGTGGCCAAGATCCCTCTGCGCGCGCCTCGACTTCCTTCTTCCTTGTGGCTGAGTAGAAATGCTCCTAGGCCGTCTCTCTTCTCTCCTCTACGTTGGTCCGCCTCTCTCGTCTGGAACTGTACTGTAGTAGTCATTTGTGGGAAGTTGCAAGAACATACAGAAATAGAAATTCTATATATATACACGCGCGCATAGAGGGATATGGAGCGTCGGTGGGTGAAAGTGGCAAAACAGAGGAATAGTCACAGAGGGGTCCAGAGGGGTAAAACAGAATGGAGAAGTCAAGATCCAACAGGGAGAAGGGAGGAGACTCGATCGATCACACTATTTATAGACAACCTCCACCCAAATGTAAGTAAAAGAGAGCTAAAGGAACTTTTCAGAGAATTGGCGAGGTAACAGATACGTTTATATCAAGGAAGAAAAGACCCAACAATTAGAGGCTGTTTGGCTTTGTGAGATTTGCAAACAGAGGAATGGCCATGGAAGCAATAAGAAAGCTTAATGGTAGATTGTTGGAGGGAGAGAACTTGTTTGTAAAATGGGCAAAATTTGCAAAAACCAAAATGGAGAAACCAAGGGGAAGACCAATACAGAGGAGAAGAGTAGAAGGACCAAGCAAGGGATGGGAGAAGGCCGATAGACAGGGACTTAAACCAAAGTTGAATACCCTTAGGGATCACAGGTCCTTCAAGGATGTGTTGATGCAACCACAAATGAAGAACCAAGGACAATGGCAGCCGAAAGAGAAGGACAAGGAGTAGACAAAAACAATACAAGATAAGGATCAAGGAACACAAGCTAGGACAGTGACCATGAGTGCTAACGTGGAAAACATGCTACGGTTGGTAAAAAGCTTAGTTGTAGAAACTAAGGAACCGTGGAGAGCAAAGATTCTGGAGAAGAAATTACAAGCAGTTTGGGAACAAGCAATGATTGTCCGGAACCTTGGTAGCTTTAAATTTATTGTTACTTTTGAATCTGTAGAAGATATGGACAGGGTCTTGAACCAGGAGCAAGGCATGGTGAAGGAGTTGTTAACAGGGGTTAGAAAATGGAGTGAAGGGGAAATATGCAACAAGAGATGTGTGTGGCTGGAGATTTTCGGTATTCCTCCACAGGCCTGGTGTACAGAAACAATGGCTAGCTTAACAGAACACGTAGGAGAAATTCTGGCAATAGATCATAGTACCATGGAGGGGAAATCAATGGCATCGGCCAAAATCATGGTTCAAACGAGATGGATGCCTTTCATTGAGGAGCTTGCTTTCTTAGTAATAGATGGGAAAAGCTTCAAGATATATGTCAAGGAGGTGGAATTTGCTCTCAAGTGGTACCCGAAAAATACAGAAGGGGCAACATCTCAGCTAAGTCAGTACTGTAGTAGGGTCCCTGAAACAACCATGGATGAACCAGAAAAGAGTACAAACGAGGAAGATGATGACGTGGCGAGTGGGAGGGGTATTTCCAATAAAGGAATAAATGAAGTAGTATTGGAAAATGAGATAGAGTTAAATGAAAATGCATGGGTTAAGGAAAATGAAGTAATGGGAGAACATGGAACTCAGAGGAGCAATGATGGGGGTAACGACTGGTTAGGGAAGGGTGATGAAGGGGTCAATGTAATTAAAGACCAATGGGGCTTCCAAGAAGAAGAGTGTAATTTGGAACACAGTCAGAGGGTATGAGACATAATTGAAAATGAAGCTTCATTGGCCCAAACAGAACAAGCCCAAGTCAGCTATGATGTGGACCAAGAAAAAGAATTAATAGAGCAATGGAAGGAAGCAGATATTGGACCACCGGGTTTTAATTTCGTGAGCCCAAGTAAAAGATTGGAGAAACAAAAAGAATTGACAGAAGTGGATGATCATGGGGAAGAATATGGGCCGACTTGTGATCTGCACAACCAGGGACCAAGGAAGAGAAGCATAGGGAGGAAGAGAAAAGATACAACAAAAAAAGGAAAAGCTAGCCTACCCCCTTCAAGGAGCACAGTAAATCTGCACAACAATGACAATGTGACACCAAGCACCGATGACGAATTAAGCTGCGATGAAAGTGAAGCTGCACGAACTCTGGAAATTGGAACAAATCTGGGTTTGCGTGCGCGGGATTTGGCAGAAGCATCGCACCACCTGATTAATCTGAGAAGAAGTACTAGGACAAGGAACCAGAGTGCCCCGAGAGACCAATGAGGAGATCGGCCAAGTTATGGTTTTAATTTTATAGTTTTCCAATGAATTTGATGATTTGGAATATTAGAGGTCTAGGGGGTTCGGATAAAGTTTCTGCACTCAGCCATCTAGTCCTAAAAAGGAGTCCAGCTCTGGTGAGTCTGGTAGAGACTAAACACTCAAACTTGAATGTGCAAGTTGTTAGAAGGTGGTGGGGAAATGATGGTTTTGACTGGGTAGATGTTAATGCTATAGAAGGAAGTGGGGGCCTGCTGGTAGTATGGGATACTGCCATGATCAATAAAATAGATGTCATTAAGGGAGAAAGGTGGATTTGCCTAATTAGGAAGATAACAAAGAAAGATGCTATGACTGCTTTTGTCATAGTATGTGGTCCAAATGACAGAGGGGGTAGAAAGAGAGTATGGGAAGAATTGGTAAATCTAAAGAATTCTACGATGCTTCCCATGATGGTTTTAGGAGACTTTAATGAAGTACTAAATCCAGAGGAAAGAAAGGGAAACAAAGTATGCTCTGTAAGTATGAGGGATTTTCAATCATGGCTAGCGGCTATGGGTCTTTTTGAACCCCCTCTTATGAGTAGAAAATTCACATAGTATAGAAACAACTCTGCTAGTAGGATAGACAGAGTCTTTATAGATATAGAGTGGATGGAATGGTTCAAGGAGTTAAAGGTGTGAGGTTTAAATAGAACGGTGTCCGACCATTGTCCCTTATTGGTCAGTTGTGAGAATAATGACTGGGGACCGAAACCTTTTAGGTCCCTTGATGTTTGGTTCCCTAACCCCTCTTTTAAAAAATTGATTGAGAATGAATGGAAAAGTCTAGCTATTGTGCCCCTACAATATAAGCTGAAGAGATTAAAATCCCCAATAAAGAAATGGAATAAGGAGTCCTTTGGGAATATTGACAGGAAAATAGAGATTCTTGAGAAGGAGATAAAAATTTTGGATGATTTAAGTGATAGACAAGCCTTAGGCGAAGAAGAAGTGGCTAGGAGGAAGGCACTGATATCCTCACTATGGACATGGTTAAAGAGAAAAGAGGGGTATTGGCTGCAAATGTCTAGGATAAGGGCATTAACTGAGAAAGATAAGAACACTAAGTTCTTCCACCTGACGGCTACAATTAGGAAGAAAAAGCTATTGAGAAAGCTGAAGGTGGGGGATAGAACGGTTAAGAATCCGAGAATTATTAAGAAAGAAATTATTAAGTATTTCAAAAAAGCTGTATGAAGAAGATAAAAAAGTTTGCATGCAAGTGGATGGAGTAGGATTCCCAAGATTGTCTGTAGATTTAAGAGATGAATTGGAAGTATTACCTACTGAAAAGGAAATAAAAAGGGCTGTATGGGAATGTGAATCCACAAAAGCTCCGGGGTATGATGGGTTTAACCTAGGTTTCGTTAAAAAAATGTGGGAAGTGGTGGGAGAGGACTTCACGAGAATGATTCTAGATTTTTTTGTAAATGGGGTCCTACCAAAAAATATCAATACTACTTGGGTAACCTTGATCCCTAAAATAGATAATGCCATAGAATTGAAAGACTTCAGACCCATAAGTATGGTAGGCTGTATTTACAAGATAATAGCAAAAATTCTAGCCCAAAGGATAAAAAAGGTAATGCCATCTTTGATTGGCGAAACACAATCAGCGTTTGTAAAGGAGAGGCAAATCCTAGACAGTGCCTTAATAGCAAATGAGACTGTAAGTTGGGCAAAGAAAAATCAAAAGGAAATAGTGCTACTAAAATTGGATTTCCAGAAAGCATATGATTCCATTAACTGGATTAAACAATGCTTGTCTACAGCCTCGGTTTCCATTCTAATTAATGGGTCACCAACAAATCCCTTCAAAATGCAAAGAGAACTGAGGCAGGGAGATCCATTATCTCCTTTCCTGTTTGTAATAGCCACAGAAGCTTTTAACCAAATTATTAAGAGAGCAAATGACAGGGACCTGTTTCGAGGGGTGACTGTGGGGCATGAAGCGGTAACTGTGTCTCACCTGCAATTTGCGGATAACACACTATTCTTTTGCCCAACAAAAAGGAAATACTTAACAAATATAAGAAGAATTTTGGACTGTTTCTAGCTCCTGTCAGGTCTAAGGATAAATTATTCCAAATCAGACCTGATGGTCATTGGGAGAAATGAAGAATGGGGGAATTTAATGGCGAGTAGATTAGGGTGCCAACGGGTTGAGCTACCGATTAATTAATTGGGTATACCTTTAGGAGCCAATCCAAGAAATATAGAAACATGGAGGCCAGTTATCAATAGAATACAAAAGAGACTCTCAATGTGGAAAGCTAGGGTCTTATCTAGAGCAGGGAGACTAGTACTGATTAAATCGGTTATCAATAGCATGCCCCTATATTAATTGAGTCTTTTTAGGATGCCTAAGAAAGTTGTCAAGCAGATAATCAAGCTCCAAAGAGACTTCTTCTGGCAAGGGGGAAGTAATAAAAAAGGAATACCTCTAGTAAAATGGGAGCTAATACAGAAACCAAAATCATTAGGGGGTTTAGGTGTGGATGATATAGTGGTTAAAAATGCAGCCTTACTGTTTAAATGGTGGTGGAGGTTCTCAGTAGAGGGCAATACTCTATGGAAGAAAACAATATGTTCCATACACAAATTAGAATCGAATAGGGACCTGATTCAACAACACGGTGGTAATGAGAGGTACGGGGGGGGGGGGGGGGCATGGAATACAATTCTCAAAGTAGGAGAGTGGGCGGATAACTTTAGGCAGATAATAAAGCAAGGTTGGTGGATGAAATTGGGAATGGGTAACAAGATTAGATTTTGGAAGGATAAATGGATGGGGGAGACCTCATTAATGCAAAAGTT
This sequence comes from Ammopiptanthus mongolicus, assembly GCA_039655645.1. Classification (NCBI taxonomy): domain Eukaryota; kingdom Viridiplantae; phylum Streptophyta; class Magnoliopsida; order Fabales; family Fabaceae; genus Ammopiptanthus; species Ammopiptanthus mongolicus. The sequence goes on along the minus strand of CM077350.1, from coordinate 13,860,545 downwards.
TCCAAGGTTGTTCTCAATATCCCTACAAAAGGATGAGGTAATTGAAAACATGGGATACTGGGATGGAATTCAATGACAATGGAACTTCACTTGGAGAAGGTTTTTATTCCAGTGGGAGGTGCAACAAATGGAAGAAATGCTGGAAAGCATTACGGAGGTAAATCCAAATAATATCCTAAAGGATAGAGTTTGGTGGAAAAAAGATAAATTCGGGCAGTATACGGTGAGCTCTTTTACAAAGTCTTTTTGGAATCAAAGTCAAGAGACAACCATAATAAGAGGAGTGTGGTTTGGTGTAGCATCGCATAGGGTAGAACTGTTAACGTGGTTTGTCATACAAGAGAGACTGAACACGAGGAACAGGCTGAGAAGACTAAACATGGTGCAAATTAATGAAGCCAACTGTCCCTTTTGTGATAAGGAGGAAGAGACAGTAAATCATATCTTCCTTCAGTGTAATTTCACATGGAAAGTGTGGATGGAGGTACTGGATTGGTGGAATATGCATATACCAATCACCCAAAAAGTAAGTCATTGGCTAGAATGTTGGCTAGGAGTAAGCTATAGTGGATTTCAGAGAAAACTATGGATATCTCTATTTTTTGTTGTGATTTGGACAATATGGAATCAACGTAACAATATAATTTTTGAGAAAAAGAAAGAAGAGTGGAGTAACCTGAGCTATATGATTAAATTGAGACTGGAATTCTGGTTAAAAGGATGGGAACCTCATTGTCCCTATAACCCAACCGAAGTGGTGCATAGACTGGACTGTGTAAAAACTTGGAAAAAGAAAGAAACGACCAGGCCTACTATATTTTGGCAATCACCACCAGTTAATAGCGTAAAATGGAACATAGATGGATCCGCCAAGGGTAAGCCGGGACCAGCCGGTATAAGAGGAGTCCTTAGAGATGACTTAGGGACATTTAAAGCTTTTTTTGCATCATCTGTAGGGATTAGAGACTCTAATGAGGCAGAATTCATGGTAATTGTGTTTGCCATGGAAATGTCGCTACAACAAGATTGGATCAAAAGTAAGGAAATCATAGTAGAATCAGACACTAAAAATGCTATTTCTTGGATTAGCAAGAAGGAAGGGTGCCCATGGAACTTGAGATTTTATTGAAATAAAATGCAGAATATTCCGGTATTACTGAAAAATGTTATTTTTGTCCATAGGAATAGGGAAGCTAACCAAATTGCAGATGGATTAGCAAAAGAAGGATCAAGCATGCAAGGAACTTGGCTCATGTGGACCTAATGGACGTGTTTTATCTATCTAACTGGTTACTTGTTTGTTGTTATCTTAATATGGTGTTTGCAGGGTCCGAGATGAACAAAGACAAGGATGATCAGAAGGTAGGCAAAGAAAGGAGCTAGAAATAGGAGGCAAGGCAACCATGTGGACAATGGAAAGTGGAGTTAACAGATTATGAAAGGAAACTAATATCATAACTGTGCCTGAAGGATAGCAGCCATACGGATCTGTTGTAACCAAGCAGGGATCCGTCTTTATGTTGCTTCAAACCTGAGGCTAACACCATGCGGGATTTGTTAATCACAAGCAGAGTACTATATTGTGATGTAGATGTTTTAAGGAGAGAACCAAGAGGAATTCAAAAGACAAATCAGCAAGAAATGAGGGTGTTGTTCTTGTGTTTGAGGCTAATAATATCTGTGAAATGTTATTGTGGTCATGTAAAAGTGATAGTAACGGATATAAGGGAGAAATAGGCTTAGCTGGGTCATGAGCCAAGTTAAGGCAAGGGATAGTGTTGTTTGGTTTTATGGGAGGTTGTTTCTTTTTGTAAGAGACTTTTTGCCTGATCTTAAATCTGGCCTTAAGCATATGATAGTGTGGGTGTCCTTCAACCCTTCCTAGAAGGTGGGGAGGTCGCTTACTGTGATGCTCTAGCTAGATTGGTTTTAATAAAATCTATAATTATCGGGGAAAAAAAAATGGCATTCAAGTTGTAGAAATAGTTAAGTAGAGCAAACAATCCAATATGTGATAAGCCATCATTAAATTTTTGTTTATCGCAGCAGCCAACAAAGTACGAATATAAGCAAATTTAACTACATTCACATTTATTACGATAATTAGTTATTCACATTTAATATTGTTAATCTCATTTAAAAGTTCAACTTCATTGTCTAAATTACCCCTCTTTATTTATTCATATTAATAGTTGTATTGTATAAAAACTTGTTTTAATTAAATGAAATAAAATGAAGGACATTTTTGATATACTATCATTAAAGAGGATGGAAAAAGTCAACTTTTATTTATATTTCATTACAACTTAAATAGATCAATTTTTGCTTATATTTTATTATAAAGGGAGCATACCATTAGAAATTCTCAAGGCAAGGCATCTTCTTGTACTTACAAGTTTTTACATTTATTTTTGTGGACTCACATAGTTTTAGATCTGCTCTGTGCAATGGTTGACCACAAAAGATTTACAAAGGAGATTTTGAGATGCTATAGGTGGTTTTTTTTTTCCTGGAAATGTATTAATTTTTCTCTCTTATTTTTTTACTATTTTTTCATAATTAAAATTAAAATAAATTAAAAATAGAATAATCCGATGATCGGATTTGAACAAACCCGACTTTAATCGGATTGGTTCGGTTCGGATCCGTACAATTTTTTTTTCAAAATCCGATCTAATCTGATCCGATCAAATTTAATCGAATCCGATACTAAATTATCCCAAATCCGATCCAAATTAATCCGATTATACCGTAATATAGATGAGTGATGAACGCATGTAATTAATGGTTAGCTCATTTATTATAGGTTACCAAACATTTTAATGGAAAAGGTCCTACTTCTGCCCCAATTTTCGGTATTTTGCTCCGTTTATTAATGTTGATATGAAAGGGAAACAAGGTATTAATGATCACATATACTGCATGTTGTTAATTAATTTCCACGTAGATTTCTCAATTCTTTCCTATTTATTTATTTTCTGAAGAAAATAATACATTATACTTTCTTTTCGGTGAAAGAATACAGAAAAAAACAAGATTTTGTTATTGCTGTGTTTTCATGTACATCACGTTGTTTCGTTTGTTAATGTTAATTAACCAAAACTTATATGTTCCTTCTTACTTTGTTTTGTTCTTTTTTAATTAAATTAAAAGTGTGTTAGGATTTGATAAAAAAAAAAAAGTGTGTTAGAGTGATCTTTAAATCGTATTTTTCTTTTTTGTAATAGTTTAAATTGCATTTCTAACCAAAGGAAAACTAACACATCAAGCAAAGAAATAACATACCTTCAAAATTTTTATTAAAGAAATAAAAAGAATCGAGTAAGAAAATATAGCTGATATTCAGCTCAAAGAATAAGCCTTATTTAATGGCTGCGTTTCATGTCCAAATTTATTGTTAATTGAATATTTTTAAACAATATTTGATAGAGACTGGACTTACGAGTGTTCTATTATGCAATTCTCTCCAATAATAATCCTTCCCTCTTTACCATTCTCTAGGTGTTCATCAAAAGTGTCGTTAGAAAACTAATCCCCAGTGTTGATCTCACGAACTTCAACTTTACAAGTTTCACTATTTCAGGTTGGTCCACTAAATCAATACTTCTACCGGATGCAATTGAAGACATATCTGAACCTTTATTAAAACTTTGACCAAGTCGACCTGCAAGCGTTTTTTGCGAACAACATTTCTCATCCTTAGAAGATGTAATTTCTTCCCTAATTGGAGAATATGAGTTTGAACGGCCACTGCGCTTGTGTTGTTCAGTGTTTTTTTGCAATTTGTTTATTTTTTCAGTGAATTTTTTATTTTTAGTTTTTATTTTTAATTTTAAGTGAGCCAATAGGGATAGGGATGACAAAATTATCTGCACCCGCGGATATCCGCATGGATTATCCGTAGTGGATAGTAAATGGATACCTATTAAATGAGGATGGGGATCGTTGTATCCGCCCCATGGATGCCCGCATATTTATAATAAATATTTTTTATTAAATATATATTATATATTATGACAACATCTATCACTTTGAAATGAAATAAACTTTTTTTTTCTTTATAATTTCCTATCTTTTAGTGGTTAACCCATAATAATAATTTTTTTAAAATACATATAATATATTATATAATGTTAATGTAATATATTGTTATATTATGTTGTATAATTTTACTTTCTTTCTTTTTTATTTTAAACTCTTAAATATCCACGAATATCCATGAATACCCGCTACCTGCATAAATATCCATGGATATTGACGGATATGGATGTCGGAGAAGCACTATTCGCACCCGCCCGTCCCATTGCCATCCCTAAATAGGGATGGCAATGGGTAGTGTATTATAGTACCCATCCCCATATTCACGTTTTAAAAAAAATACCCGTGTTCGTCCCCATATCCGTGTGGGTAGCAACCTTGTTACTCGTACCCTCACCCACTGGGTACCTAAGTACCCATACCCGCACTTTAGTGTAAGAAATTTGTGGATTTTGAAAATAAGATAAATAAATATAATATATCCAAAGGTTTTTCGATTGATTTATTTACTTTAAACAATAAAATGACTTATTTTTGTACTTACATAAAGTTATATATTTTAATCAAACCAAGACTTAGCATAAAATACTTGCTATACTGAACTAAAAATAATGTACCTTTTTTTCACATTCTGTATCCACATTCCACGTAGTAAAACTCCTACACACCAAGGATATGAGACGGAGCTAAATTCTGTATAGCTGGTCTCCTTCAATTCTATACTGGCTCAAACAATTCTGTATAGCGTGTCCCTACAATTCTGTGTTTAGAACAAACAACTTCATACTCCTAGTTTTCACACCATGGTAATAGTACAGCATGTAAAAACCATTTCCCCAAACAAGATCAAAGTACTCGAATGGGTGCGTATGGGAAATTAACCTCTAAGCTAACCGAAGGAAATTCATTGACTGGTTCAAGGACAGTCATATAACAAGAACACAACAAAGACTTGGATAAAATCAAATTGTAACATCATTAGCAATCTATTAATGAGGAAACTGTAAAAAGGAAATAGACAAAAGGATGATGGAATGCTTAGTAAATGTATCTAGACTCTTTACAAGCCGTTCAGACAGCGGCCAAATGAAACAATACGTCTAAACCTAGGTTTTTTTTTTTTTTAATTTTTTTAATTCACTATATATATATATATATATATATATATATATATATATATATATATAATATGGGTATGGGACGAGATGAGTACTAAAGTAACTGTACCCGCATCCATATCCATTAAGCAGATAATTATTTCATCCATCATGGATAATTTTTACGGGTTCCCATCGGATCCGATACCCATTGCCATCCCTATGAGCCAACCCGTTTAACCTACCATCATCGTAAACCATGCAAATTCAAAAAGAAGCCACTAACTAATCTTTTTAGCATTATCAAATCAATGATTTTGTGTTTCAGCAGATCATCTGGTGCATTGAAAATATATGCAAGAGCAAATGATAAACAGCTTTTAAAGCAAGCATGGAGGGCTTCTTGCATTAAAAATCTATGCATAGGAGTTACAAAAAAAAAGATGAGGATTACATTCCCCTAAAACTCATAAAGTCGCAACTCAACCATTCCCTCTTTCCTTTTTGGAGAATACCAAGCAACGACCTTTCCAGACTCAAGAGACCTAATGGAGTAACTCAAGCTGCAAATGAAATCCTCTATTGGTAGACCATGTTTCCTGGTGAAAGATTCAAGCGAAATTCTGGAATCTGCTCGAAAGACAACTGGCCCTGCAATCTACAAGTAGAAGTAGATCATTAAAAAAACTCAATTTTTTTTATTTTCCTTTCTGAAACATAGCTGTAATGGATCAGCTACACTATGCAGATCCAGAACAAAATTTGGGCATAATGTTATGGGCTAGCTTCCCATAAGAAAACCGTTTTCCACTAATATTTTATTGTCTCTCTCTCTCTCGCTCTCTCTCTCTCTCTCCCCATCTCCCTCCCCCTCTCCCTCTATATCTTCCATAAATTAATAAATATTTCATTCTGGGATTTTTTCCCCCAATTGAATTCGAAGTATTGACCAATCCTAGCATGTATCAATAATATAGCCAAGGTATGCGCAATTCTAGTTTCTACTACGAAAATCACGAACAAGATTATAACTACATGTGTCTAGCATCAAGCTGCATTTTGCATTTACTGGATAAGCTACATATACGATGATGGGAACTCTTCTATTACTTAACCTACTAAAGTAAATGCTTTGCAGTTACAGCCTGTTATTAAGTAGAAGACATTCAAACTAAGAAACGCAAGAAGATACTTGCTCTTATCAAGGGAAAAGAAATATTGTACCTGCTGTTGAAAGATTAAATTAAGCCGGGGTGAGGCTGATGGTTGTTCACTAACGTCAGCATTAGAACTGTTGAAAGCATTCAGGATCTTATTTGCAAATGCTGAAGCAGAAGATATATCTAGTCGAGTATCTACCCTGGTTAAGTCCCCAAAATCCTTTGTGAATTTTCCATGCTGAAAAGTATAGCATAATGAACCAAACAAATCAGCACTAAGCCGAGATCTCTTGCTTCTTGTTGACACCTCTAGATCTTCTCTGGAATCAATGCCAGAAAAGCTCCTCCCATTCCAAATCCAGGAAGCACACATGCCACCTACAACGTAATATGAACCATTAACAAAACCAAAATAATGATAATGATAATAATAATAATAATAATAGTAATAATAATAATATAATTGCCACAAACTTGACCAACCAGCTATCAGCTATCAACTCGTCAATGATGGGAAAATATTACTAAGGAAATCAAAAAAAATAGAAAAATCCAGTGAAAGGAATTCCTTGAATGCATGCGTATTGACTCTGTGGAAAACAGATTAACTGAACATGTATATGTAACTTATGCAAATGAAGAATTTGAGGGAGGTATAATTCTAAGGAGTAATGTTATTTGTACACCTGGATTCTGGACATCTGGGTGATATCTGCTTTACATGGTTAACGCGGTTCAAATACGTGGTTAATTACGTTCAGTGGATGGTTAATGGATATAACAAGGGGTCACAACTCATTAATCATCCACTAAACGTAATTAACCATGTATTTGAACTGCATTAACCACGATTTTCAGGTGTTGAACTGCGTTCAGTGAACGTAATTAACCACGTATTTGAACCTGAAAATCGTGGTTAATACAGTTCAAATATATGGTTAATTACGTTTAGTTGATTGTTAATGAGTTGTGACCCCTTGTGACATCCATTAACCATCCACTAAACGTAATTAACTACGTATTTGAACTGAGTTAACCAACCATGTAATTAACCAACCATGCATCCTACATGGGTGCACGTTATTTTTTTGTACACCTTCAAACTTGGTTCATAGTGTTCACAATCATGGTTAATGGTGTCTTGAACTTGATTAATAGTACAAAAGATCACAATTCATCGTTAACCATCTACTGAACGTAATTAACTACGTATTTGAACTGCATTAACCAAGTGTAGCAGGTGTCACCTAGGTGTACAAATAACATTACTCAATTCTAAGCACCCACTATATGTCTTTCTATCCAGCCACTTTTCCATATGAGGAGTCCACTTTTATATATGTAAATGAGTTCTCTCACACTTTCACATGCCAAATTGAAGTCTCCAAATAGACTAATGATTCTACTTAAGGCATCCATGAAAAGTTTGCCTTCGGTTTAGTCTAACTTCCAATATCGCTGTACCAAACCATGTTTTTCTTCTCTTTATTTTTATATCCATCATTTGAATTCATGCAGCATGCTATTTCAAAAAGATGAATGTTCACAACACACTCTTATACACACTCTTTGTTAGAATAATCAGAAATAACTCCACTCCAAAAGCTAGCTCGTAGAGGGAGGGTTGCCCAAGTCATTATAGGGAGCTCTAATGCCAATTTGATAGGTATAAAAAATTTACTAAAGGAAATTTGGATTCTAGCTCCTTAACACAGGGATATTCCCTCTTGATTAAGCTGAAAAAACTAGAAAGAAAATAAAGAAAATGCTGTCTTCCCTAGCCAAATGACCCAAAAACCACTTCTGAATAATTCTCTCTCTTCCCCGTTACCATCTCTCTCATTATATTCTCATTCTAACTGACCTGCCAGGCTGGCAGGTTTGTTACAAATTCCATCCCCTATCCTCTCACATTTCCTACGTGGTCTAACCTGGGGTCTATCAAAGACCAAGAAAAACTCTTGGTGAAACCATAAAAAAGGATTTAGACCTAATTGACCTATGGGAGGAGCTAGTTTTTGATAGAACACAGATGCATCATTTAATACAATCGAACCCAACTAATGGGAAAAGGTTTTGATTGTTGTGTGTGATATTTTTTTAAAGAAATATAATATGTATACCACAACACAAGTAAAAAAGAGATTGACAATTAAATGAACATACTGATTCTAATCTAAAACAGTAATGATAACGTCAATCTACACAAAATTACCCATAATTCCAGATATTGCTGCATGAGGTTCCCTTAGACGCACATCATATGGAAGCACCTTGTCAGTTTCTTGCTTAAGATCATCTGCAGCATCCTTATCTCTCCACAAGTACTTGATCTTCTCATAAGTACAGGCAGCCTTTGCACATAACCCTGGCAGTAGAGACAGTGGCGGGTTGCCATCTATTGCATTCACTGCCTGGGGATTACCCCCGTTTTTGTGTATCCCAAAGTAGTACCGCAATCCAGACTCAGACACAAGGGATGACAAATCAATAGATATAGACTCAGGGACATCCCAATATTTTCCTTTGTGGTCAACAAACAGTTGAGGCCATGCTGCCTCCAATGTGAGATCATGATCAGGAAGCTGCATGGAACATTGTCTTTTAGATGTTTCATTATATATTTAAGCACCATAATAGCATTTTAAAAAAAAAAAGGATAAAACAGAATAAAAAATGAAGAGAAAAGCATGAGACGCAATTAGAGATCAACATTGAGAAGAATTTACAGATGTAATTGAACAATTTAAAAAAAAACAAATAAAAAAGATGGACAAATTAACAAAGAGCACTCAGGGAGACCCTGATTTGATCTCTCACAATAGTAATATTCTTTTAATATTTTTACTATATGAAGAAAGCTCATTGGAGGAATGAAGGAGTACAAACAAAGGGGACAAAGAAATCCTCCTTACCAGGTTCAAGAATAAAATACGACTAACATAGTAACATACTCATCATTAATGAATACAATGAACTGATCATTATGCAAATTTTCAGTGAGACTACTTTAAAGAAACCATGAGATGAGCACCAAATAGATGCCATTGATCCCAGAACAAACCAAAGCACAAAAATGAGTCCTTGAATGCCCTGAGCATTTTTGCTTCAACGAAATAAGCCAAAGAACAGCATGAATAGCATATCATCATAAAGCCTTGCACTCCTCATTGGCATGACCACCTACTTCTCTAAAATTAATCACCAAAAATTGTTCACTGAACTGTGGTTACGCCCAAAATCTACCAAAAATTTTTAGAAGGCCTACTCTAGATGGTAGTAGTGGCTACTGGCTACACCCCATTCTGCTTATTTGAATTTGATGATAATAGTATAAAATCAAACAACAATTCAAACTTTATGTTAATTTCACGTAACTTCTTCCCTCACATATGTATGTTTTTTGTTCTTTCACCTAAACCACTTAGAAGATTGGATGGTTAAAATTGAAATATCAATTTTTTAGCAACTTTTTTTCAATTTGATATGCAAATAATAATTTTTAATTTTACAATAACCAGGCACATTGAATGTTCTTAATTCCAGTATTAACAGTTGCAAGATACTTTTCCATTTCAGAAAATGAGGGGAAACAGTCCATAAATTAAATACAAACAACTCAGAACTTTTTGAGAATATAAAGAAAGTCTAACATGTTTCAACTGTTCGCATCATACAACAACAAAAATATGACAAGCAGATGAATTCCATACCTTGTGAAAAACCATCATTTTGTGGCGGCGTCTTTCTTTCTCACCGTGGCCCTCTATAGAAAACAGCATGGATGTTGAGGGAGGAAAAGCAAGCTGTGAGGTTAACCCAAATGAATAAAGTGACTTGTCAATGAAATGCTTTGCAACGTCCTTGACTGTGGAGAGATCTAATTCATCAGCATTAGAAATCTCATTTTTTATATCAGTAATCAGCTTCCTGGGACGAAATCGTCCAGTCATCCCAAGCCACCTACATATATATATAAGATGTATGAGTACATTGAAGAGTTGAGATGTCATGACTCATGACGATGTTATATATAATTGGTTCATACTTCGTATGATGTAAACTAACTCTCCACTGCTAGTTTTGGCTCTAATATATGTTGTTAAAAATTAATTCTGAAATTTCTAGAGTCATAGTGCATATTTGAATCCAAACACTAGTTCCAAGAAATAAGGCACTACACTTGCTTCTTTAAAATAAGGCACTCTGTATTTATGGCTTAAGTATGTTACAACTCTTAAACTTTCTAAGAGTTCTATATAAATATTGTATGAGTTGCAAAGTAAGACAAGAAAAGAGTTACAAGAATTTTTTTGTTCATCTCCTTGCTCCTAAGATCTTATGCCTACCACACCTTAGTTTTTTTCAGAATCTGATACATTCTTACAGTGTAAAGAGCAGGTTATTTGATCCATCTTTGTTTAGAACCCTATGGCCTGAACATCAAACTTCAATACCCTTTTTCATTATTCCCCAAGCCAAGTTCCCATCTTTGATGGTGAATATTATGACTACTGGAGTGACAAAATGAAGAATTTCTTCATTTCCCAAGATCTTTGGAATGTCATAGAAGAAGGATATCAAGAACAACCCCAACCAGTGGCTTTGCAAGGAAATCAATTGAAGCAGTACAAAGAAACTGTGAAGAGAGATGCACCTGTTCTTTGTTATATACATACCACAAGGATTGAGCAAAGGCATTTATCCAAGGATTCTTAGCATTTAAAAAGCAAAAAGAAGCTTGGGATATTCTATGGAATGAGTGCAAAGGCATAGAGAAAGTCATTTCTATCAAGCTGAAGAACCTTCGGAGGGATTTTGAGCAGCTATCCATGAAGGAAACTGAAAAGGTAAGTGATTTCTCCACTAGAGTGGCTGAGATTGTTAATCAAATTAGAAGTTGGGGAGATGCTATTCCAGAAAAGATGAAAAAATTTCTTACTTGCCACAAAAATTTGATTATGTCATTGCTGTCTTAGAAGAATCCAAAGATTTTTCTACCTATAGTAGGTATGAAATGATAAACTCTCCTGAAGCACATGCGAAAAGACTGGGCAGATTTTTAAATCAGCCTTTGGAGCAAGGTTTACAATCAAAGGTAATTTTTTCTGAAAAGAAAGAAGCAGAGAAAAAGAAATGCAACCACGATCAGCCAGAAAGGAGAGGAGGAAGCTCTAGTAGAGCACATGGGAGAGGAAGGTCAAACCAAGAAGGGCCAACAAACAATGACAAAACCACTCCTCTGTGCTTTATCTGCAAGAAAAACAACCTTTGACAACAACAAATGCTGATTTCGACAATGTACCAGCTGCAGCAGATGAATGAAGCTCAATTTTCAGAAAACATAGAATGCACATCGGAGCATATTTTCTGTGTCTAGCACCTCAAAAGATGAAGGAGTCTGGTATATTTATAGTGGATGCATCAGTCATATGACAAGAATCATGGACAATTTTGTCTCGTTGGATGAAAAATTCAAGTCTAAAGTAAAGTTTGGAGATGGCAAGTCTGTGAATGTAGAGGGCAAAGGAGTAATTGACTAATTGCTGTCCAAACCAAGAGAGGTAATACAAGACTTATCAAAGATGTACTCTATGTTCTCTTGCGGGTTGGCCAGCATGTACAAAAAGTCTATGAAGTGAAATTTGATGAAAAAGGATGCATGATAGTTGATAAGAAACAAAACCAGCTGGTGGTTGTTGTTCCAATTAGCAGATTCTTCACCAAGGGGCTTCCCACAGAGCGGTTTCAAGGTCTTACTTGCAAGCTGGGAATGATAGATATCCATTCACTAGCTTGAGGGGGAGTGTTGTAATATATTGTATTTAATGGTTTGATATTGCCAGTTATTATTGTACAGATTAGGGCAGATCTTCATTCTTAATTTATATATATATATATATATTGTATTCAGTCTTTGTACAATTGAATTAAGGAATTACATTCACATATTTCGTATTCCTTCTTTCTATAAGAATCAAAAGGGGAATGGATAAAAGCTACAGTTGAAGAGCTAATGATGATTGAGAAGAACCAAACTTGACAACTTGTTGATACGCCAAGAGACAAAGACATTATTGGCTTGAAATGGGGTTCAAAACCAAGTCTAATGATGATGGTACGCTTCAAAATCACAAGCCCAGGCTTGTTGCAAAAGGATACACACAACAACCCAGCGTAGACTTTCATGAAACATTTGCACCCTGCTCGAATGGAGACAATAAGAACGTTGCTGGAATGGAGACAATAAGAACCTTCCTTGCTTTTGCTGCTAAAATGAAGCTACTAGTTTATCAACTAGATGTAAAGTCAGCTTTCCTCAAAGGAGAACTTGACAAGGAGGCGTACGTGGAGCAACCTCAAGGCTATGTAATTCAAGGGCAAGAAGGCATGGTTTATCAACTTCAAAAGGCTTTGTATGGCCTAAAAACAAGCACTGGGAGCTTGGAACAGCAAGATAGATGGCTATTTTCAGTAAAATGGATTTCAAAGAAGTCCTACTGTCCTAGTTAGCCTTCTCTTATGTCCAAACTCAGGATGCATATGCCCAAACTCAGGATGCATATGTTGATGATTTGGTTTATATGGCAACTAATGATCACTTGCTAGAAGAATTCAAGACAATGAAGTCACATTGCAAGTGAAGTATTTTCATGCCATGCAAGTGAAGCAAGAACATGGGAGAATTTTTCTTTCTCGATAGAAGTACGCTACAGATTTATTAAAGAATTTCGAATGGTAGAATGCAAACCAGCACCTACTCCCAAGGGTGTTAATGAGAAAGCTGTCAAAGGGAGATAGCAAAGAGAAGGCAGATCAGACTTTGTATAGAAAGGTTGTAGGGTCACTAATTTACCTTATTAATACAAGGCCAGATATTGTCTAACTGTAGCGTTATATCACTGTTTATGAGTGACCGTAGCAAGCATCAATATGGAACAACCAAGAAGATCTTAAGATATGTAAAAGGCACGAAAGGCTATGGTATTTTATACCAAGCTGATTGGTTATACGACAGTGATTGGGCTGGTTCAGTTCACGACAGAAAAAGCATATCAGATTATTTATTTTTCTTACGAAGTAAGGCTGTTTCATGGTCATCAAAGAAGCAAAAGATCATAGCCTTATCTTCAGCAGAAGCAGAGTACATTGCGGCTACTGGGGCAGCATGTGAAGCCATTTGGCTTAGAAGAAATTTGAAGGATATGACGCAAGATCAAGGGACTACAGCTACATTTTTTTTGTGACAATATATCCTCAATAGCAATGATCAAGAATCCTGTTTTTCATAATCGTTCAAAGCACATTGAGCTCAGATTTTATTTTATTAGAGAGAAGGTTGAAGAAGGATTTAGGATTGAGCTAAATTTTACAAATATGGAGATCAAATTGCAGACATCTTCACAAATCCTATTTCTCAAGACAAGTTTTTTCACTTTCATGACAAACTTGGAGTTAAAGAATTTTTAGAATTAGGAGGGAATGTTAGAAATTAATTCTGAAATTTCTAGAGTCATAGTGCATATTTAAATCCAAGCACTAGTTCCTAGAAATAAGGCAATACACTAATTAGATATTACTTCCACAAAATAAGACACTATGACTTGTTACCATTATTGAGTTGCAAAGTAAGACAACAAAAGCGTTATAAAAATTTTTCTTTCATCTCCTTGCAACTAAGATCTTATGCCTACCACACCTTAGGTTTTTTCAGAATGTGATATCTTCTTACATGTGTCTCTTAGTGCATTTCTACTAATGAAGAACAACGTTGTCATTGAGTCTGATGGAACACACAACTCTTTGAAGGATGAGGGTGGCATGAGATCAGAGATTCAAAATTTGTTAGGTCCATCAAATTTTGCACTTCGGATGTTTATACATATTATATATTTAATTTAGGTTTGAGAATTCACTGGAAAATAAGGGATGCAAAATAGGAAAAAGTGTGTAGTAGAGAAATTGATGGACCAGTTCAGTCACCTACAAAATGGAAAAGAAGAGACTCAAACAGACATACATAGTTTGCATATACCTGATAAAATAAATCAAAAATATTCACGAGTGCATCCGAAACGCATAAACAGAACCAGTACATGAAATAGGATATATAACAAATGTAAACTCGTGCTTAAGAAGGTGCATTAATAGAGCTGAAACTAATAGTAATACTTGACTCTCTACAACATTTTAAGAACTCTGTGAATACATAAACTGAGTTTCTGCTTTAAATTACTCATATTTGTCAAAAAATAAGAATAAAAAGATAAAAAAAAAATTGAGTATCAGAAAATAGTAACAAAAGGATAAACTGAGGTTCTTCTTTAAATCACTCATATTTATCAGAAAATAATAACAAACGGATAAACAAAATAAGTATCAGAGAACCAAAGAAAGAATCCAACTAAACCGTTTTGACTCAGTGGCACTAAAATCTTATAATTCAAGTAAGTGTAGTTAAATAGGCCAAAATTCTAATTCCACGCACACTATCCATAAGTGATTCAGACACAGAACCCTTTTTGTTTTCTAATATCAGTATATATGGTGGTTTCCATGCAACAGCTACACCGCTTGAAAATAACAACTTGTAAGGGGGTTAATCGAAGGCATAAACAATCCAAAGCTAACATCAGCAGAAAAGGGTAAAATGGGGCAGCCAATACCAAATTCGGTTAGTGACACACAAAAAGGACCTAGAAGGAGTGCTAGGCCCAAAATAACTAACCGCAAATGGAGGGACTACGTGTGAGGGTAGTATATGAGAAAGAGTGAGAGAAAGGGAAAGGTGTGGATCGTATGAATTGAATTCTATTCTCTATCTCTCTTATTCATCTTCTCTCCTCCCCTGAATATTCCCCCTTTCTATCTTACAGTACTTTCTTTTACCTACAAAACACTTCCAGCCTATACAATGGAGTGTGATTTCTAAATTCAATAACACAGTACCATTCAGTTAACTTGTTCTACTTAGTAGCATTACATTTTTGGTGCTTTCGTTGAGCCATGGCAGACGGCACAAGGATGAAGGAAATGCAAACTCAAATCAACAAGCTCATCAAATCCATGGAGCTTCGCGAGGCAGAGTCTTCGGCCACGACTCTTCGTCTGGGGCGAATTGAAGCTATGCTTGAACAATTGGCCTAGCAGCATCTCGATTCAGCCTCCTACCACCATGGTAACCAGAACTCCCTGAAACAACCCTTCCAGATGTGTGGTGTCAAGCTGGAATTTCCCAGGTTTGATGGTACCCAGGCCTTGGAATGGATTTTCAAGGCAGAACAATTTTTTGAGTATTATGATACTTCGGATGTAGATCGATTAACGATTGCTTCAGTTCATCTTGACCAGGAAGTGATTCCCTAGTTCCAAATGATGCAACGTACTCACCCTTTCCACTCTTGGCAAGAGTTTGCCCGAGCCGTGGAGATGGATTTTGGCCCTTCGATCTATGATTGTCCTAGAGCCACCTTATTCAAGCTCACCCAAACAGGGTCAGTGAGTGAGCACTATCTCCAATTCGCCTCTCTTGCTAACAGAGTTTATGGTTTAAGTGCTGAAGCCTTAATGGATTGTTTCATTAGTGGCCTACAACATGATCTTCGCAGGGAAATTTTAGCCCAATGTCCCATTTCACTGCTCAAGGCTGTCTCCCTTGCAAAGCTATTTGAGGAAAAATAATCTGTCCCTAAACAACCAGTCTCCACTAATTCCCCTAAATATCAACCTTACCAACAAAAATACCAACCCCGATATACTCACCAAAACACTTCACCTACCACAAGCCAGCTACCACCACTACTCCCTACACCACCCACTAGACCACTCAACCACACCCAAAAAAATCCAAGTATTAAACGCCTGAGTCCAGCCGAGATGCAATTGAGAAGGGATAAAGGATTGTGTTATACTTGTGATGAGAAGTTTTCCTTCCAACACAAATGCCCCAATAAACATCTTATGATTTTACAAGTAGACGATGAATTGGCGTGTGAACCTGACCCGGACCCCCCTGATGACACCCCCACCGTGCCTAAATCCACCCCCTCCGAACACCATTTATCCCTCAATGTCATGAAGGGCTCTAGTAGCATTGATACTCTCAGGTTCACCGGTCACTTGGCTGAGCTGCCAATTCAGATTTTGGTTGATGGAGGTAGCTCAGACAATTTTCTTCAACCTCGAATTGCACATTTTCTCAAACTGCCCACTCTACCAGCTCCTATGTTTAAAGTGTTGGTGGGCAATGGACAATCTATGGTTTCTGAAGGCCTTATACAACAGCTTTCTGTCTCCAGTCAGGGTCGCGAGCTCGGAGTACCTGCTTACTTACTACCTATTTCTAGTTCTGATTTAATACTGGGTTCAGCATGGCTTGCTACATTGGGGCCTCACATTGTTGATTACTCAGCATTAAGCATAAAATTCTACCATGCGGGCACTTTATTACACTCATCGGGGAGCATTTTGCTCCCCCCTTGCCTGCTCCAGCCCAGCTACAACATATCCGCAAAATACATCACACCAAGGCAATTGATGACTTATTTACATCACAAGTCTTACCAGTAAACTCAGCAACCGAATTGTCCCTGGCACTACCACAAGACATGGCCCCGGACTTGGCTCAATTACTTCATCAATACAGAGATGTGTTTCAACAACCTAAAGGCCTTCCACCTCCTAGAGAACAAAATCATGCCATCCCACTGCTTGATGGCTCTGAACCTGTGAAAGTTAGGCCATATCGATATCCACATAGCCAAAAGGAACAAATTGAGAAAATGGTTCAAGAAATGCTCGAGTAAGGTATCATCCAACCTAGCACTAGTCCTTTTTCTTCCCCTATTTTACTGGTTAAAAAGAAAGATGGTACTTGGAGATTTTGTACTGACTATAGGGCTTTAAATGCTATTACCATTAAAGATAGCTTCCCAATGCCTATTGTCGATGAATTGTTAGATGAACTTAATGGTGCAAAGTATTTTTCCAAATTGGATTTGAGGTCTGCCTTTCACCAAATTCTAATGCAACCTGAGGATAGGTCCAAAACTGCTTTTAGGACACATCAAGGCCACTATGAATAGCTAGTAATGCCTTTTGGCCTCACTAATGCCCCGGCCACTTTTCAGTGTTTGATGAACAAGGTGTTTCAAAAACTACTCAGAAAAATTGTACTTGTTTTCTTTGATGATATTCTTATCTACAGCCCTTCTTGGCAACTACATTTACAACATTTGGAAACTGTTTTACACACTTTACAGCAACATGTTTTATTTGTTAAACTGTCAAAATGTTCTTTTGGCATGATGGAGATGGACTATTTGGGCCACACAGTTTCTGGCCAAGGTGTCGCCATGGACGAGCAAAGTCCAAGCTGTGTTGGATTGGCCCCAACCTCAGAATTTGAAACAATTGAGAGTATTTCTCGGTTTAACTGGCTATTATAGACGATTCATCAAAGCTTATGCTACTTTGGCCTCCTCTATCACTAATCTACTTAAGAAGGATTCCTTTACTTGGAATGAACAAACTAAAGCAACTTTCATCAAACTAATGCCCCTATATTGGCTTTACCGGACTTCAATCAACCTTTCATACTCGAAACAGATGCCTCGGGTCTGGCATAGGTGCTATTCTTAGCCAAGCTGGTCGTCTTATTGCTTATTTCTCCAAAAAGTTATCTCCAAGGGCTCAAAAACAATCGGCCTATGTTAGAGAGTTCTTGGCAATCACTGAGGCACTGGCCAAATTCAGACATTACTTGCTTGGCCATCCCTTCCCTATCAATACAGACCAGCAAAGTTTCAAGAATCTGGTGGATCAAACTTTACAAACACCTAAACAACAAGCTTGGTTGCACAAGTTCATTGGCTTTGACTTCAAAATTGAGTATCGACCAGGTAAAGAAAATCTAGCGCTGATGCAATATCGCGGGTTCTGTTTATGGCATGGTCTGCACCACACCACAAGCTGCTGCTTGAGTTGAAACAGGAAATTGGCCAAAATGACAAATTGGCCTCCATTATCAGCCTATGTTTGGCAAAGGAACACCTTGATACCAACTATACAGTCCGATAAGGCTTACTTTATTGGAAGGGCAGGCTAGTACTGCCCCCAAACAGCTCCATTATTCCACAACTTCTCATGGAGTATCACTCTTCACCTATTGGGGGCGATTTGGGTATGACCAGAACAATGGCTGGGCTTGTCTCACAATTTTACTGGCCAAATATGAAAAATGACATTAAACATTTTGGGCTCCATTGTGCCATCTGCCAGCAGGCAAAGGCTGCCTCTACACTTCCTGCTGACCTACTCAACCCACTGCCAATACCTACACAAGTTTGGGAGGACATTGCTATGGATTTTATCACTGGCCTTCCTCCTTCCTTTGGCTTCACTGTTATCATGGTTGTGGTGGATCGCCTAACCAAATATGGCCATTTTCTTGCCCTGAAATCTGATTATTCAAGTAAGAGTGTGGCTGCGATTTTTAAGCAACACATTGTCAAACTCCACGGTCTTCCTAAATACATTGTATCTGACCGCGATAAGGTGTTTACCAGCAAGTTTTGGTAGCACTTGTTCCATCTACAAGGCACTACATGAGCCATGTCTTCGGCATATCACCCCCAATCCGATAGTCAATCCGAAGCATTGAACAAATGCCTGGAAATGTATCAGTGTTGCCTCACTGCTCACAATCCTCAACAGTGGTATAAGGCTCTCGCTTGGGCCAAGTATTGGTACAACACATCTTACCACATGAGTGCAGGCAACTCCCTTCAAAGCTTTATATGGCAGGGACCCTCCTACACTAAACCGCTATACTGTTAGCCCCGAGGACCCTCCTGACTTGCAAGAACAGTTAGTTCATAGAGATGCTCCCACTCAGTTGAAGACTAACCTACTGAAGGCCCAACAAATCATGAAACACCACGCAGATAAGAAAAGAAGGGATGTTGAGCTAGCAGTAGGTGATTTGGTTTTGGTGAAGCTCCAGCCGTATAGACAATCCTCTGCTGCACTAAGGAAACATCAGAAACTGGGAATGCGATATTTTGGCCCTTTTGTTATCACTGCAAGAGTAGGACAGGTTTCCTACAAACTACAATTACCTCCAGAGGAAAAAATACATCCAGTCTTTCACATTTCCCAGTTGAAACATTTTAAGGGAGAGGCCAATGCACCCTATTTGCCCCTTCCCTTGACCACTGCTGATTTTGGTCCCATACTGCAACCCGAATCTGTTCTACAACACAGAACCATTCTGCAAGGTTCAGTTCCAATGCCCCAGGTCTTGGTTAAGTGGGCCAATTTGGATACTGATGCGGCCAGTTGGGAAACTATATCAGACATGACACTCAATTACCCCAACTTCAACCTTTAGGACAAGGTTGATTTTGATGGGGAGGGTAATGTAAGGGGGTCAACTGAAGGCATAAACAATCCAAAGCTAACATCAGCAGAAAAGGGTAAAATGGGGCAGCCAATACTAAATTCGGTTAGTGACACACACAAAGGACCTAGAAAGAGTGCTAGGCCCAAAATAACTAACCGCAAATGGAGGGACTACGTGTGAGGGTAGTATATGAGAAAGAGTGAGAGAAAGGGAAAGGTGTGGATTGTATGAATTGAATTCTATTCTCTCTCTCTTAGTCATCTTCTCTCCTCCCCTGAATATTCCCCCTTTCCATCTTACGGTACTTTCTTTTACCTTTGTAACACTTCCAGCCTATACACTGGAGTGTGATTTCTAAATTCAATAACACAGTACATTCAGTTAACTTGTTCTACAACTCTCAATATATCTTCAAGATTTGAGATCGGATGATAGATACACTATCGACTTGTCATTTTCACCAAAAGAAGGTTATGGTTTCTTATTCATTTAAGCTCTGTTTGGCAAGTCTAATAATCTAGCTTAGAGCTTATTTGACTAGCTTATAAGCTTGTTTGACTGAATAGAAGTGTTTGATAAACAAGCTTATCTCATTAGGTCATAGTTTATCTTCATAAGCTATTTTATTTAGCTTATGGCTTATTGACTTTTCTTTCATTTTTACCCTCATTCATTTAATATATATGTCCTTTTATGTCATTTTACTTTCATAAGCTAGTTCAACAGCTAATTTTACCAAACACTTCAAATTCAATCAGCTAGCTATTCAGCTATCAGCTATAAGCTAAAAATTAGTTTATCAGCTATAAGCTAGCTTATCAACCATTTTTACTAAACAGAGCCTTAGTCTCATTCAACAGCAAAAAAAACCTTTCACCAAACCTAGACCTCATTTTAAAAAAGCAGAAACAAATAGGCTTTTAAGAATTGACCCAAGAAATAAACGACCCTTGGAAAACAGAAATGATACCTTCTAGGGTGTTGTATGGTTCGGGTTTTAAAAAGAGTAATATCATTTATACACCTGAATTCTGGACACTTGGGTGACACCTGCTACACTTGGTTAATGCAGTTCAAATACGTGATTAATTATGTTCAGTAGATAGTTAACGACGAATTGTGATCTCTTGTACTATTAACCAAGTTCAAAACACCATTAACCATGATTGTGAACACTATGAACCAATTTTGAAGGTGTACAAAAAAATAACATGTACCCATGTAAGATGCATGGTTGGTTAATTACATGGCTAACGCAGTTCAAATACGTGGTTAATTACGTTCAGTGGATGGTTAATGGATGTGAACCATGCATTTGAACTGAATTAACCACGATTTTCAGGTTCAAATACGCAATTAATTACGTTCACTGAAAACAGTTCAACACCTGAAAATCGTGGTTAATGCAGTTCAAATACGTGGTTAATTACGTTCAGTGGATAATTAATAAATTATGACCCCTTGTTATATCCATTAACCATCCACTGAACGTAATTAACGTATTTGAACTGCCTTAACCATATAAAGCAAGTGTCACCCAGGTATCCAGAATCCAGGTGTACAAATAACATTACTCTTCTAAAAATTAGACTGTGTTTTGGGAGTAGGTTCGTATTATATCTCAAGTCGTCCCAACCTGGGCCGATGTTCGCATTTTTTAAAAATTTATATTTGTACTTTTTTTTACAATTAGGTATAAATAATAAGATTTCTTGACTATATATTCATATTGTTTGTTTTAAAACATGTATTGTAGCCACCAAAAAAAATTTTGATAGTCACCAAAAAAAAAAACATGTATTGTAAAATATATTGTAAAACTAAAATATAGCTTAGTTTTTTTTATAAAGAGATATAGCTTAGTTTTAATTTCCTACTTCTTTATATGATTTAGCTATTTATAAGATTCAAACTTAGATAGGCAAACTTAGTTGCTCATGCTTTACCAAGGGATTGTAATCTATATGCTACCTCTTTTGATTTTTTTGTTATTCCACTTTGAATTGTTGAACTAGTTTATTTGAAAATGATATGATTCTGTTTGACTCACAAAAAAAAAAAAAACTTATACATTAAGTCAATATATCATATTGACCCGATTTCGTCCAGGACAGTATCTAACTATGGTTGGGTCGGGTTCGGGTCCAAACAAATGACTATATCAAAGGGTGCGTTTGGAAGAACTTATACAAAGCTTATTAGAATAACTTAAGCTATGTTTAGGAGGATGGAGTGTGATGTTTAGTAATGGAGTGGAATGGTAAAAGGCTTAATTCATTGTTTGGGTGTTTCTTCATTAATGAAGTGGGATGGTTAAGGGTGGAATCCAAATCACTCCATACCCCTCATTAATTAAGCTATTTACTCAAACGCATCCAAAATATTGGGTCAGGTTTGAATCAAGTCATTTCCGTTCCGACCCATCCCATGGACACCTCTAATACTTTCAGCTTCAAATGCTTGAAATCCTATTTGCCGTCACATTCAAGCAAAGCAGATACATGGTCATTGGTCACAATCACAAATAAGAAATTTGTTTAAGAGAAAAAAGTGGATAGTGAAAATTACCAACGAGGGGAGGTGAGTTTGAAGAGGAGGGATTGAAGAGAGAAAGAACCCAAATCCTTAGGAGAAGTGGGAGAGAAGGAAGGGATGATCCCAAGAGGTAACCGATTTGCGAAGAAGTAGAGTTGCTGAGGGCGAAGTAGTCTGCTTGCAACAGAACCGTCAAGAGGAAAAGGGTCTTCAGGAACAGCCTTGGCCCACCCATCTAAGGTTTGAGGGGAAGCAACGTTCAAGTCCCAGAATGCAGAATCCATGGCTGTCCTAAGCATCGCCATTGATGTATCTCTCTCTCTCTCTCTCTTTCTCTCAGTATGTCTCTGTGCCTGGTTCTTTGTTTTTTGGTACTATCTGAGATGAGAACAACACTGCAGGCTTTGAGGTAAGGGGTTTTGTCTTGGGGTTTAACCTTTCCGCTTATCCTCTTACTTGGGGAAGAAAAATTAACAAATGTTCACATAGGAAATTCTCTTTTTCCATTTACGGTTTTACCCTTATGACAAATAGTTTGCACCATGTAATTTTAGTTTGATGATTATTTTTTTTTTAAATATAGTCCATCCAAGTTTCACCCCCATCTCGAATCCAGTTGTTTGAGAAATAAAAAACTGTTATTATTGAAGTAGTGATACAACATTCAACTATAAGCATTATCGTTTATAGAAGCAATTAGTTCTTATACACCATTTTAATTTTTTAGAGTTATATCATTAGAATATAATTATTTAAAGTAATATAAAATAAAAGATGATATTGTAATATGATAAAGCACATGAAAAGAGGAGTTAAACAACTCCAATTCTATCGTCTCATTGGAAATGCTCTAACAAATAGTAATTGGTAAAAAAAATTCCTCCATTTTGTACACAATTTTGATGAAGTTTTAAATTACTTATTAAATTATTTATTATTTAAAATTTAAAAATTTGATAAGATTCATTACCATAGTTAAAGTTTTATATTAAGATATTTTGTAAGGATTTAATTGGTATGTATTGTTAATTTAAAGATTTTTTTATACTATCAATCAATCATAAATTATCACATCATAAAATATGTTTGACTCTTATCCTAACTACTTTAAAAGTCATTCATAGCATGATTTCTGATTGGTTGAATGTGTAAACAATTAAACTCCATTTTTAATAATTTAATTAGACAAATGAAGAAATTTTGATATAACTTTTCAAAACTTAAATTAGTATCAAAAGAATTAACAGAACTGATGAGCTTTCTTATGCCGAAAACTAAGCTCGCTATTGTTAATAAATAGACAAAAACTTTAGATGGCGTTTGGTTTATGGAATGTTTTATTCCCACCCTCCAACCACCCTTCATGCCATCCAACACCCTTCATAGTCGCGTGCACCACCCAAGCCGTGTCGTCCTCCGCCGCACGAACCACCACCAGAACTCGTTGTCCACCCCTTTCTTCTTACAACTGTTAGGGCACAGGAAAGACGAAGAAGAAGAAGAAGATGAAGGAAACAGAGTCATCTCGTTGCAGCGTTGAGTTCTCAACAAATCGGACGTCAACGGCTAGATTGTTGCTTCTAGATGAATGAAATAGTAACCATGGTGCGGAGGAGTGGGAGAGGATGCACAGAGAGGGAGAGGCGGCGGAAGGCTCAATGGCGGTGGGGGAGTGGGAGGGGTGACAGAGCAGAGAGGGGGAGTGAGAGAGAAAGGGAAATGGTGAAAAATAAAATAAAATAATTACAAACAAGGGTCTCTTGTTGGTCTTTCACGGTGGGAGACATGTGAAGGTTTCCCACCCTAGAGTTCACCATAAACAAGAACTCTATTATGAAAACTAACTGAATGAATATCATGCGACAATCATATTTAACTTAGAATATATCATATGTTTTATGTTACAAAAAAAAAAAAAGAGAATATATCATATGTTTTATAGTAACATTATTTTTTATGATTTATATGATTTTTTTTCTTGTGATAAACAAATTAGAAAGTAAGTAATTTATATTTTATATTATTAAATTATAATAAATAAAAATTTATCTTTTTTTTTATTTATAAAAGGCCAAGGCATGCAAAGGCATCACAATGAGACTAATCATCCCAACTAGGTTGGCACCAAAAGCCTCATCTATCATTTGCAACACATCTATATTTTATTAATGAACAAAAAGAATACAAAAAGAATGGGGGGTCTAAGTCAAAACCCATTTAAAACAAATTAATCAAATCTATAGTTAGGCAAGCCCAACTTATTCCTAACAAAATCTTCCTTAATGAAGCTAGGAAGTTGATCCCGCCATATGAAATCTCTAAGAACAATTCCTTTTGAAGTCAATTTTTTCCCACACACATTTCCTTCCCTTAGAATGTGAGAAACATGAAATCTCATTTTAGAAGTAAGATAGACACAATTCCTCCACCTATTTCTTAGATACCAAGGAACAAGACTGAAAGAACCAAAAGCCTTGACTACTAACAGTGAGTCACACTCCAACCAAAGGCACATCCAACCTCTTTTGAAGGCTTCCTCTATTACAATTATGGCTGCAAACAATTATGCATGAAGAGCAAAAGTATCCCACAAATGCTGCAAAACCACCAACAAAAGAACCAGCCGAGTCCCTAAAAATTCCAGCAGCTGCAGCCAAACCAGGATATCCATGTGCTGCACCATCACTATTACATTTAATCCAAGGACTCAATGGAGGAAACCACTGAACTTGTCTAATCTTTGGAATTGTACAGCGATGACCTGAGACAGAGAAGTGTTTTAGAATAACAAACTCAGAGATTGAAGAAGAATTTTTCCCTTTTGAGCAATTTCCAGACAAATTAGTTGAAGCAATTATCATGCACTTAGCCCTTTAAAGATGGACTTCAGTGTTGTTGAACCTGAGTTGATTTTGAAATAGACAGATGCAAACACGAGAAGGGGGTTGAATGGTGTTTGACAAATTTATGCGGAATTTAGAAACTTTTTCGCAAGCACAGACGGATTATAATAGACGAGTAAACACAGACAGGTCAATCAGATTGATAACTCGTCTGAAGGTTTTACAGAAAACACACAATCATGCAAGATAAAAAGGATTCGCTAAACACAATTATAAACCCCTTTAGTTAGATGATAGTTAAGACAAATAATCATACTAAAGAGTTAAGGGAAAGAGAGAGATCACTCAGCAGGTTTTATCCTGGTTCACCCCTTAACAATGAGGCTACGTCCAGTCCTTGGCAGCACCAAGTTTTCTCACTATAATTGATTTAGGTTACAGGACAGACAAGTATTATTTTCACACCTAGCCTCTTCAGGCTCCAGACGAGTATTATTTTCACACCTAGCCTCTCCAGGCTCCAGACAAGTATTGTTTTCACACCTAGCCTCTCCAGGCTCCAGACAAGTATTGTTTGCACACTTAGCCTCTTCAGGCTCAGGCGGGTTTGTTTGAGAGAAGTTGTAAAAAGATTACACTTTGCAAGTCTTTCACAAGCACTCAAACGAGTGTATTAAATGTGAAGTTCTAAAAGACTGCGTAATAACTTCAAATGATTGAAGAATAAATAATGAAAGAATGAAGATATAAATGTACAGAGTAATTGCTCTTGATTGCTTTTATCGTTCTCTTCTCTGCTTGAATCTTCGAAGTCTTCTTCATTAAATAGGCTTCAAGATTTTAAAGCCGTTAGACACAAAGTCTGAAGGCTTGGCTTCTTGCAGATCTTCAATAAATGTAATAGAGTCATTCTGATCAGCCATTAAAGCATAGGGAACTTCGCTTGTTCTCTCTCATCAGAGTGATACAGACTTCTGATATACCTTTGGTCTCAGCAGGTTTGTATACATGCTTTTTGTTTGCAGAGGGAAGACTTTCCCTTTTGGTGTAAGATGCAGTTGTGTTCAGGCAAAGCACTTTGTTGAAGTTCCTTATCAGAGTCGAGACAGCTTTCATCCAATGTATTCTTTAACGTTAGTCACTAGATGGATAAGTAGCTTCATTAGACGGGTTGACTCTTTAACAAAGAGATGACATCAGTTGTAAAGTCTTATATACGGGTGAGTCTTCCTTTGATTAGATGGTTGAAGACTTCATTAGACGGGTGAACTTTTCTTAGTTCAGACGAGTGAACCTTAGCTGGTTCAGACGAGTGAACTTATCTCAGTTCAGACGAGTGAACTTTTAGTTAGTTCAAACGTGTGAACTTAAGTTGGTTCAGACGGGTGAACTTATCTAAGTTCAGACGAGTGAACAGTTCATATAGACACTTAATGTTTTAATCTGCACACTAAGTAGACGAGTTAAATACCACAGACGGATTCAATTAAATCATTGAATAACTGTTTTAATCTCATCAAAACTAAGGTAAATGCACATCAGACATTTGGAGACTCAACAATCTCCCCCTTTTTGATGATGACAAAACATGTTAAATGATTTAATGAACTTAAGAACATTCACGTAAAGCAGTCATGTATATGATCAGACAGATTAAAAACATTGTTCCATTATTACAACTTACTCAGACAGATAAGCATTGAACTTTTTATCTTAGTATTATCTCCCCCTTTTGACATTATCAAAAGCAATAGAATATAGACAGAGAGAAAAGAAAAGATACATCATATTTAGATAAACATTTGTTCATATCAGACAGTTATAACATTAAAACATTTTTCATTTAACTTTCTCCCCCTTTTGTCATAATCAAAAAAGAGAACAAAAAGAGTTAAAAGCAAGTTTGTCCTTTGGTTTTGCCTAAAGGCTTCTTCAACTGCTCCCCCTGAGCAGATGCATCCTCTTTGATGGTTTTAAAAATGAAGAGAAAAAGATTTGACAACGTAAGAACGAAATACCTTTAAAAGAAAAAAATGTTCCCTTTTAAAGACCAAAGACAGTTGCAATTTTAAATGAAAGCAACAAAAAAGATGGAGGTTAAAAAAAATTGATTTAAAATAAAAGCAGCCATGTACACATTTTGCCTCAGAGAAAGAAATGGCATCAAAGATAATAACCATTTAAAAGAAAATATTTCAAATAAAGAGTATGATTCAAAGAGTCAGACGATTAAACATAGACGGGTATCATAAACACTCATCAGACAGGTTATTCAGCAAAGCAATGTATATTCAAGTTGTCACTTATAAACTTAAACTTATCCTCAGCTAATGGTTTTGTAAAGATATCAGCCCATTGATTTTCACTTTTAACAAACTTAACATCAAATACACCTTTTTGAACATAATCTCTTATAAAGTGATATTTGATTTCTATGTGCTTAGCCTTAGAATGTTTTATGGGATTCTTGGTTAGGTAAATAGCACTAGAATTATCACACCAGACAGGTATATTATGCTCAAATATAAAGTAATCTTATAGTTGATGTTTTACCCATAATAGCTGTGAGCAGCAACTTGCAGCAGAGACATATTCTGCTTCTGCAGTTGAGAGTGCGATAGTCGTCTGTCTTTTGCTTGACCAGGAGACTAAGTTTGCTCCAATGAAGTGACATCCTCCACTGGTGCTTTTCCTTTCAATTCTATCTCCAGCAAAGTCAGCATCACAAAAACCAACTAATCTGCAATCTCGTGTTCTCAAATACATTAAACCAAGATTAGTGGTTCCAAGCAAATATCTAAATATTCTTTTAACAGCCTTAAGATGAGATTCTTTGGGATCAGATTGGAATCTAGCACACATACAGACACTAAATTGAATATCAGGTCTGCTAGATGTTAAGTAAAGAAGAGATCCAATCATAACTCTGTAGACAGTTTGGTCTACCTTTTTACTTTCATCATCTTTGCTTAGATTAGCATTAGTTTGCATTGGAGTTTTCATGATCTTTGAGCCATCCATTTTGTACTTCTTTAGAATCTCCTTGATGTACTTTTGTTGATGGATGTAGATTCCATCACACGTCTGCTTGATTTGCAGTCCAAGGAAGAACTTCAATTCTCCCATCATGCTCATTTCAAATTCTGCTTGCATCAACTTAGAGAATTCTTTGCACAATTTTTCATTAGTAGCTCCAAAAATAATATCATCAACATATATTTGAACTACTTTGAAGTTATCTTTTGAGAATTTCTTGAACAAAGTTGTATCAACTTTTCCTCTTATAAAACCATTATTCATAAGAAAAGAACTAAGTCTATCATACCATGCTCTAGGCGCTTGTTTTAAACCATATAAAGCTTTTTTTAAGTTTGAAAACATAATCTGCTTTTTCATTATCTTCAAAACCAGGAGGTTGTTTAACATAAACTTCTTCTTCAATTATTCCATTTAAAAAAGCACTTTTTACATCCATTTGAAATAAAGTAATTTGATGTTGTGCAGCATATGACATGAGTATGTGAATAGCTTCTATTCTAGCTACAGGTGCAAAAGTCTCAGTATAGTCAATACCTTCTTGTTGGTTGTAGCCTTGAGCCTCTAACCTTGCTTTGTTTCTGACAACTTTGCAATTTTCATCTAGCTTGTTTCTGAAAACCCATCTTGTTCCAATAACAGACTTGTCTGTTGGTTTGGAGACCAAGTTTCCAGACATCATTCCTTTTGAACTGATTAAGTTCCTCTTGCATAGCAAGAATCCAGCTTTCATCTTCAAGAGCTTCCTCAATATGCTTTGGTTCAATTTCAGATAGAAAAGCCATATTGCTTGACTCTCTTAAGACAGATCTGGTTTTAACACCTTTAGAGGGACTTCCAATGATAAGATCTTCAGGATGATGAGCTTTGAACTTCCAATCTCTTCTGAGATCATCATTCTGATGTTGACTTGACTGATGACTCGTCTGCTCCACTTGTCTGGCAGATTCCTCAGCAGACTCAATTTTTGATACGTCTGGCTGTTGACTCGTCTGCTGGGTAAGATCAAGTCCTGCAAGATCATCTTCTAGATCTGGTAGTTCCCTATCAGTCTTTAGATTATCATTGAATTTTACATGAATGGATTCCTCAACAACAGAGGTTCTAGAGTTAAAAACTCTATATGCCTTAGACACTTCAGAATATCCAATGAAGATACCTTTGTCTACCTTGGAATCAAACTTTCCAAGTTGATCCTTGGTATTTAAGATGAAGCATTCACATCCAAATGCATGGAAATAAGATATGTTGGGTTTTCTACCTTTCCACAATTCATAAAGAGTCTTCTTTAGGATAGACCTTATAAGTATTCTATTTTGCACATAACATGCAGTGTTTACTGCTTCAGCCCAGAAGTACTTAGGGAGATTATTTTCATTGAGCATTGATCTAGCCATCTCTTGCAGAGATCTGTTCTTTCTCTCAACCACTCCATTTTGTTGTGGAGTTCTAGGTGCAGAGAAGTTGTGAGAGATTCCATTCTCTTCACCGAACAGTTTGAATTGCTCATTTTCAAATTCTCCCCCATGATCACTTCTAAGGGTAGAAATACAGAAACCTTGCTCATTTTGTACTTTCTTACAGAATACAGAGAAGGCCTTAAAAGACCTATCCTTGTGGGTTAAGAAAAGTACCCAAGTAAATCTAGAATAGTCATCAACAATGACAAATCCATATTTCCTTCCAGCTAAACTGGCAACACTAGCTGGTCCAAACAGATCCATGTGTAATAACTGAAGAGGTCTAGAGGTTGATACAAGGTTTTTTGATTTGAAACTTGATTTTACTTGTTTACCTCTCTGACATGCATCACATAAAACATCTTTCTTGAAACTAATATCAGGCAATCCTCTCACAAGGTTATCCTTTTTCAATTTCGAAATAAGTTTCATACTAGCATGTCCTAGTTTCTTATGCCATAACCATCTTTCATCCTCTTTAGACATCAGCCAGGTTACACTTTGATCTGAGAGTTCAGTTAGCTCAATCTTATAAAGATTTTGCTGTCTATTAGCTGAAAAGAAGGTCTTGCCACTCTTGTCTTTGACTATGCATTCATTCTTAGTGAAGGAGACATCAAATCCACTATCACATAAGTGACTTATGCTAAGTAAATTGTGTCTTAGTCCTTTAACCATAAGTACATTTGAGATAGAGGGAAGAGGGGGTTTACCACCAATTGTACCAACACCAATTACTCTTCCTTTTTGATTGCCTCCAAAGGCAACAAATACACCATTCTTAGACTGGAGGTCTTGGAACATAGACCTTTCTCCTGTCATATGTCGCGAGTAGCCACTGTCCAGGTACCAGCAGAGGCGTTTGCTTTGTCCTATTAAGGATGTCTGCAACAGAAATTATTTTATCTTTAGGTACCCATATTTTTCTGGGTCCTTTTCCGTTAGTTCTAGGAGTCTGTTAAGACTTCCTCTTCTTCTTGTGAAAACACTTAGACATAACATGTCCAGCCTTTCCCCAGAAGTTATAGATGGGTCTAATTCTAACTGGAATGGGTTTAACATAGACAGTTGAAGATTTTGTTGATACTTTATGATCAGCTTGATGATCATATCCAATGCCTTCTTTGTTAAGAGAGTGTCTCTGACATCCTAGCAGTTTTGTCAGATTATCTCTGCCATTAACAAATCTAGCAAGATCAGAAGTGAGCTCCTTCACTTTCTGTTGAAGTGTGACCACTTCTTCAGAATGTGATGTTTCACTTGTGATCGAAGCTTCATCAGACTTTTCAGTCCTCAGCTGGCTATTCTCTTTGGCCAGCATCTCACACTCTTGAGATTTTTATTTATGCTCACTGAGGAGTTTAATATAATCTCTCTTGAGGGATTTAAAGGCCTTAGATAAGCCTTTGGATTCCTCTACCAGCTCATCATAAGCATAATGCAATTCCTCAAGTTCAGAATGTACCTCAGTTTCAGGTTTTGAATCTATATTGGCCATCAGACGGATATTGGCTTCCTATTTTGTCTCTTCTCCTTCAAAAGATGAGCATTCAAGATCTTCCCATATGGCCATCATTCCTTTCTTCTTCTTTCTGAAGAACTTCTTTTTGGAAGCTTTCTTCAAAAGAGGGCATTCAGGTTTGATGTGACCAAGCTTCTTGCACTCATAGTAGACAACTGGACTCTTGTCTGTTGATGTGGATTCTTTGTGAGATTTTCTGAAAGGCTTCTCCTTTCTGAACTTCTTCTTTCTCCAGAGCTTTTTCATCTTTCTGGTCATGAGAGAAGTCTCTTCATCATCATCAGAATCCTCATCATCAGACTCGTCTATGTCACAGTCAGACTCGTCTGCCTTTGAAGCTTTTAAGGCTTTAGCTGCCTTTGGATCAACTTTTAGAGCAATGGCTTTGCTCTTTTTGAATGACACATCTTCATTGAGCTCTTGCTCATGAATAGTGAGTGTGCCAAGAAGTTCATCCATAGTAAAGGAGGTGAGATCCTTAGCTTGAGAAATAGCAGTGACAAGAGGTCTCCACTGCCTTGGAAGACTTCTGAGAATCTTAGCAACTTTCTCAGCATTAGTATATGTTTTACCAAGAGATTTTAAACCATTAGTAATAGTTTGGAATCTACCAATCATTTGAGCAACAGATTCACCTTCATCCATGGTGAACAATTCATATTTTCTAACAAGAATAGAAATTTTAGATTCTTTTACCTTTGTAGTTCCTTCATGTGTGACAGATAAGGAGTCCCACATTTCTTTAGCAGAATCACAAGCATATACCTTTTCAAACTCTTCTGGACTGAGAGCACAGATTATAGCATATCTGGCTTTATGGTTTAGATCCCATCTTGTCTTTTCTGCAGGTGTCAACTAAGCCTTAGGCTTGTCTGAGCCATCATTATTTTGAGGAGTGTAAGGAACATCAGTAATGACATCCCATACATCAGAATTTGTTGACAAGATGAACCAGTGAAACCTTTCTTTCCAGTAGTTATAATTTGAACCATTGAAAAAGGGAGGTCTGGTCATAGAGCCTCCTTCAGGTTGGGGGTTCCCACTTGAGCTTGCTCTAGAATACATTGTCTATTCTTCAGGATCTTTTGTCTACACTGTTAGGTGCTCAACCCAGAGGCCGAGCTCTGATACCAACTCAAATAGACAGATGCAAACACTAGAAGGGCGTTGAATGGTGTTTAACAAATTTATGCGGAATTTAGAAACTTTTTCGCAAGCACAGGCGGGTTATAATAGACGAGTAAACACAGATAGGTCAATCAGACTGATAACTCGTCTGAAGGTTTTACAGAAAACACACAATCATGCAAGATAAAAAGGATTTGATAATCACAATTATAAACCCCTTTAGTTAGATGATAGTTAAGACAAATAATCAAACTAAAGAGTTAAGGGAAAGAGAGAGATTACTCAGAAGGTTTTATCCTGGTTCACCCCTTAACAATGAGGCTACGTCCAGTCCTTGGCAGCACCAAGTTTTCTCACTATAACTGATTTAGGTTACAAGACAGACAAGTATTATTTTCACACCTAGCCTCTTCAGGCTCCAGACGAGTATTATTTTCACACCTAGCCTCTCCAGGCTCCAGACAAGTATTGTTTTCACACCTAGCCTCTCCAGGCTCCAGACAAGTATTGTTTTCACACTTAGCCTCTTCAGGCTCAGGCGGGTTTGTTTGAGAGAAGTTGTAAAAAGATTACACTTTGCAAGTCTTTCACAAGCACTCAAACGAGTGTATTAAATGTGAAGTTCTAAAAGACTGCGTAATAACTTCAAATGATTGAAGAATAAATAATGAAAGAATGAAGATATAAATGTACAGAGTAATTGCTCTTGATTGCTTTTATCGTTCTCTTCTCTGCTTGAATCTTCGAAGTCTTCTTCATTAAATAGGCTTCTAGATTTTAAAGCCGTTAGACACAAAGTCTGAAGGCTTGGCTTCTTGCAGATCTTCAATAAATGTAATAGAGTCGTTCTGATCGGCCATTAAAGCATAGGGAACTTCGCTTGTTCTCTCTCATCAGAGTGATACAGACTTCTGATATACCTTTGGTCTCAGCAGGTCTGTATACGTGCTTTTTGTTTGCAGAGGGAAGACTTTCCCTTTTGGTGTAAGATGCGGTTGTGTTCAGGCAAAGCACTTTGTTGAAGTTCCTTATCAGAGTCGAGACAGCTTTCATCCAATGTATTCTTTAACGTTAGTCATTAGACGGATAAGTGACTTCATTAGACGGGTTGACTCTTTAACAAAGAGATGACGTCAGTTGCAAAGTCTTTTAGACGGGTGAGTCTTCCTTTGATCAGACGGTTGAAGACTTTATTAGACAAGTGAACTTCTCTTAGTTCAGATGAGTGAACCTTAGCTAGTTCAGACGAGTGAACTTATCTCAGTTCAGACGAGTGAACTTTAGTTAGTTCAGACGTGTGAACTTAAGTTAGTTCAGACGGGTGAACTTATCTAAGTTCAGACGAGTGAACAGTTCATATAGACACTTAATGTTTTAATCTGCACACTAAGTAGACGAGTTAAATACCACAGACAGGTTCAATTAAATCATTGAATAACTGTTTTAATCTCATCAAAACTAAGGTAAATGCACATCAGACATTTGGAGACTCAACAGATTTCTGCAGTACCAAATTATAGAAATAGTATGAATAATAGCTTCCTTACATACATCCTTAGCTTGGCTGCTCTGAACCATATCAAGAACTGCAAACACAATTTTGACAGAATTCAGGTTTATGCTGCAACTTAGGAGACTATCAAGCCAGGACCAAAGACTAACCGCAAAAGCTACAATGAAAAAAGAGGTGTTTAATTGATTCCTCAGAAATTCCACACATAGCACACATAGAAACCATTGTGCATCCTCTTAATTCCAGCTTTTGATCAGTAGGGACTGTATTATGAAACAATCTCCAGACCAAAAAGGAATTTTTGGGAGGAATACTAGCATTCCAAATCATTTTATGATTTAAACACATCAAAATTAACAAATATGTGCATGGGTAATAAAACTACTTTTATTAGAAGTAATGTTTTATCTCTAGTGAAAATTGTGTTTATGGAAGTGTGCAAGTGATGTTCGTTACATCTACCAATTCAACTGTCTTCAAATATGTACTTAACTACATAGTTTAGATATGGACCTTGATTTATGAAATGTCAAAAAAAAAAAATTTTAAAATTTTATATGCTTTAATAGTATTAGGTAAAATTAGTCATTTTGTATTTTATCTTAGTTGTTTTGTTCAACTTAATCCCCTAAATTTTATGCGTGTCAAGTTAGTCCTTTATGTTTGAAAACGTTAAAATCATTATCCTAATTGTTAGTTTTCATCTAACACTATGATAAACCGTCCTATCTGTCCGTTAACTATCCAACTTGGTCTTGATTTGGTCTCTGATTTGGATATAATTGTTTAGGATCATCTTCTCCAACTTTAAATGGTGGCTAGGATTCGTGGTCCCCAATTCCATCCCCTGCAGCAATGTCTTCATTTCAAACAAAGGCGAAATATTCCTGCAATTGCAAGCACGTTTCGAACAGAAACCAAAGTTTGAGCATGGATTCTCAATGTTCGTCTATGAGTTCAGTAGTAGAGGCGAATGTTGGGCATCATTTTGTTATTGTGGGAATAGGGACATTTTGTGCACGACAAGCACTACCAAGAAGGAGATATTAGGGGTGCAGACACTATAGGGTAAGTTGGGGCTTTGATGTGGTTTCTATGGTGTTTTGTTCCATATATTTGGTTGCATTGACGAGGGTTTATTGATGTTTTGTTCAACATGGTTACAAAGGTGGGGCATGCAAATACTTTAAGTAGTATTCAGAGGATGTTTGTAATACTCACAAAAAAAAAATCCTTACTTAATTATAAAATGGCATAAAGTATATATATTCAAAAAGTGAAAATGTTAAATTTGTTTGGTATGTTGTGAAAAATTGAAAACAAGAATATTAGGAGATTGTAGATAATAAATATTTAATGTGCTTAATAAAATAAAATATGGTATCATGACAAGGTAATAGGGATATATTCCTTTTTGCCCCTAACGTCCAGTTAAGAGCAAATTAGGACTAGGGACTTTTTGGTAAAAACATAGAGAGTATAAAAGCTTAATGTGAGGGGTTTGAGCAATGACTTAGGACCCTATTAGCATTCTCTGAACATTCTGGAGAGAGGAGGAAGAAGGAGCAACAATCCAAGAGCAAAGGGACGAATTATGGGCATGGTTGTAGCATTTTGGTCACACGGAATTCATCTCCACTATCTTCCTCTCCTTCATACGCCAAAGACTAGGTGATAGGTTAGGTTTTTCATAGATTTTAGTTGTATTTGGGAGATTTTCATATGAAGGGTTAAGGTAGGTACTTGAGACATGTATTTGATTGACATTGATGTTGTTTGCATGCGTTTAATCACAAATTTTTGTGCTTATTGATGGTGTATGTTCTACTGAGTTGAATGTTGTGTTTTGAGGTCAATTTCAGTCCTCTTTGTTTGAAGAAAGGGAAAGAACCCCTGTGAAAATTACAGAACTGTAATGATAATTGAGTACCGGGTTATGGTACTCGAGTACTAGTACTTTGGAACTTGCAATTTTTATAACCAGTACTCGAGTACTATGTCTCTTGAAAGTGAAACTCTATGACTAGTACTCGGGTACTAGTTTATGGTACTCGAGTACCAAGCCTCTGGTTTTTGGCCTGGCACCTATGCCACACGAGTACTGAGCATGAAGTATGTGTTTACATTTTGAATTTATTTTGATTATATTTTCTTACACTCACTGAGTCCAAGACTCACCTCTGCCCTTTTTGGTTTAGCTTCACGTACTCATCATGAGGATCCATCTCAGGGACCCCAAGCACACGAGTAATGCGGGTCAATGTTTCTTTTTGGTTTTAGTGGCTGTCATATGTGATATCTCCATGTTTTTGGAGTTTTACACATCCTTTGGCTTTGTTAACCGTTTTGTTTACTTTATAACTCTTAGATGATGACTCAGGACCACCTTTAACTTATGTTGTATAACTATTTACTCTGATTATTACTTGTAATATTTTATACCTTATGTGATGCGACTTAAACGTACTCGAAAGGCCTTGGGCATGGGACAACGAAGTCCCATTTTGGTCGGCCAGGAACGCTTAAGTTTGCCCCTGACAAAGTGGTTTCAAAGCCAATGGTTATAGGTCTTGAGCAAGATTAAAGACTGATGATCTTTGTGATAAGTCCCAAACCCGGGTGGGAGACATGCTAGAATTCATTAATATCTAATCTGGTTTTCTTGAAGTAAGCTGTGGAAAAAGAAGATTCTCATATGACAACAATAAGCAGTGACCTAAGATGGATAGTGATTTGTTTGGTGGGGATTGAGTAGGGTGTTAGTATCTTATGAAATTGAATTTAAGTCTAATGTCCACTTTCCTTTTGAAGGATGGTAAGAACTAGGAGAACTGGTGCAACTGGTTATAACAGAGGTGATTCAGAGCCTCCTTAGGGTCGAAACCAAGATCCACCACAACATGAAGTAGCGCTCCCTGGGGACATTTGAGCAACTCTGCAACAGATAGCTCAGGCCATTGCCATGACTCGGGATATTAGTCGCAGGTCTTAGCAAAATGGCTCAGACTCCCTCACAAGATGAGGTTCCTCCGCCATCATCCCGATGACAATAAATCCTCTAGAGACCTCTGCGAGTACTGAGACTTGGAGCAGGAGGGATGAGACACCTAGGCCCAATCAGGATGCCACTCTGTTTGCTACCTTGACTGTTGAAGGCCACGGGGTGCTCATCTGACAGGTCAGTGGAGTTGGCTAGCTTTCAGCGTAATGGTACCGCTTGAGAGTGGAACACGGCGTGTAGGCCACATAGAGATAGGGATGTAGAGAACCTAAAATGGAGGGACATCACTAATGCTTTCATGCAAACTTTCATACCCACGAGTGAGCGGGAGAAGAAGGTCCGAGAGTTTAAGATGCTAAGACAGGGTTAGAGGACAGTGACGGACTACTGAAATTAGTTACCGAGTTTGTCTAGGTATGCATCCTGTTTGATCATTGACCTCCAACAGCGAATGTTATGGTTTTCTTATTGCCTTTGGTTCAACATTGGGAGGTCAATGTCGATGCTAGAGAACTCTACTTTTGAGTAGGTGATTAGTTTGGCCATACAGGCCGAGAGTGTTTTGAACGAAGAAAAATCCAAGTTCAAACAACCAAAGAATAGGAGAACAAAGCATAGAGGCGAGGCCTTCGGGGCGAAGTCAAGATTTCATCACGTTAATCAGTGGGGGCCTTCTGGTAGGGCGAACAATGCCCCTGCTCATCACACACCTCACCATCACTCATCGTCTTCTAGGGTGTCGGTGGGAGGGCGCGGTGTTCACTCTTGTACACGCTGCGGGATACAATATGATGGAGCATATTCTAGTAGGGGTGAGCCAGTTTGTTATTCGTGTGGACAACCCGGTCACATCAGGAGGGAGTGTCCTATGACCAATGGGCTTCCACCAACCTGTAGCACTCCGGTTGGGTCATCAACACCTAGCGTAAATGTTGCGTGATTTGTGCAATGTGTGCAAGTATACACAACCGTGACAAGTAATAGTGTTTAAGTAGAGATCGTTCCCACGAGGATTGTTAATGGTTAACTCTAAAATTTTCAAACTAATTAATCCAGTTAGCTAAAATCCTAAGTAACAAGTATCAACAAATATTGGGTCTGTTGAGTAAAGTAAACTAAAGGTGAATAATGCACTACAACAGATTCGGCGTATTTATGGTGTTTTATAGCGCTTTCGGGTGCTATCTATCGGGCCGCTATTGAAGATGACCACCAAAGATAGCGCTTTCAAAACGCTATCAAAGATGTAACTACACATAGCACTATCATGGAGACATTGTCTAAGTTTATGATAAAAGATAGCACGCCGTCTGTGAAACGCTATCTAGTTTAGGACCTAATATAGTGTTGGTTTCGGAAAACTTTATCTAAGTTTAGAATCCAAGTATAGCGTTTACGAAAGAACACACCATCTTTGTTTGGACCTAGCATAACACTTTTATTTTTAAACGCTGTCTTAAATAAAAAAAATTTCTTTAGCTGGTTGATATATGCATTCTCCCTAATATTGATCCAAAATTGTACATGCACAAAAAATAAAATATATTCCAATATAGAGTTTACAAGAACTGTTTCTAATAGAATATACAACAAAAATGCCAAGCAACAAAAAAAAAAAATCATTCCCTCCACTTTGTTTCATCAAATATATTTCTTATATACTGACACCACTCTTCCTTGATTTCATTAAACTTAGACTTTGAGTAAGAATCAGACCTGAAGTCGGGGGAGTACTGTAAAATAAAACATCAGAATAAAATCAGCTTAGAATTAAACGGTCAAATTTAAGAACTTTGCATGGTAAATATAAACTAACTAGCTAGCTAAATGACATACCGTTGTTGGGATACTAGTTTAGTTTTTCCTAATGATCTCCTTCATGAACCTCA
The DNA here is from genome assembly GCA_039655645.1 of Ammopiptanthus mongolicus. Taxonomy (NCBI): domain Eukaryota; kingdom Viridiplantae; phylum Streptophyta; class Magnoliopsida; order Fabales; family Fabaceae; genus Ammopiptanthus; species Ammopiptanthus mongolicus. Next base: position 13,821,921 of record CM077350.1, on the reverse strand, counting down.
TGACATAGTAGCCACATTCTTTATTGTCTGGTTGGCGTGGGCACTATAAAACCGAAGAATAAAATTAAATTAATGCAATTTTTCTAAATAATTGGTAGAAGTTTTGTAAATACCTTTATCTCGATCCATTGGATGGGAGTAGATTTAGGTTTGTACACCCTATTTCCACGTAATTTTAACCGGTAATTCCAATTACCACTAACAAAATCAAATAAACTTCATGAGATTAAATATTTTGAATCATGATAGACATAATTATGCTGAAAATTAACGCATATCCTTACTCCTCAATTACTTTCTTCATCACTGGGGGATGTTCCGGTAGACCATTCAGCTCTAGATCTAGATAATAAACTATCTCCTGACAGGCATTGATGGCTACCAACACTCAATGCTCCGTAGTAAAAAATGTTGAGTTAGAAAATCCTAAGCAACATTTCATAAAATTCATTATCGTAAATTAAGTTTAGAAATTGTGACTCACCTAACATTGACAGGTACCAGAAGTAGCTTATTCTTCCGGGAATTTTGCATGAGAACATTACATATATAACTTGATCCATCCATATTCTCAGTTCTCTTAGCGACAGTTGTCTTGGTCGGGTGCAAAAACAAGAATTTCGCCTTTTGAGACGGGAGCATCACTTCCTTCCACAAATACCTTAAATGAAAAAATACAAATGGATTATAAAAACATCAATGTTTAAATAAAAAGACTACACTTAAACGGGTTGGAAAAGGTACCTAATGTATGCAGTAATGATACATTGGTCTAGAACATCGTTCCTAATAAGAAAATCGATGTCATCTCCAATAATGATCTCCATCCAATCAACATTCGTCCCAAATATTTCACGATCATCATGAAAGTTAAGTCGCAATATTGTGTTAGTCAGACCAACCTGTTGCAAATGTGACCTAAGAGCTTCAACGTGTGAAATTGGGGGTTGAGAGACACTTGCTGCACCGTCTGATATTTCAGTGGGGGAGGGCTGAGTCCTCTTCTTTGGACTCATAACTGATAGTTTTGAGTTACCCGACCTTTTGTTTTGATCTGCCCCTTTGGATTTTACAGATTTTTCAGGTTGCTGAATATTCTATCGCAGTTAAGTAAAACAATTAGCGATCAACTAATGAAATAAATACGTAGTACAGTATCGCTAGGAAATCCTATCTATTGACATACCATAGCATTGCCTACTACTTGAATGAGGTGGATTGTCCAAGCCACAAAAGTACCTATTACATCAACTACGTTCATTGGCTCATCGTCATGAATAGGTACCGACAATGGTGCATCCACCTCCATAGCTACCTCAATCGCAACTATAACATGGTTGGCGGGTAACAGTTTGTTGTTTAGTGTTGTTGACCATTTTCGTTATGCACTCTTCCTTTACCAGCCATGCGATGAGTAGGGGTTGCTAAATAAAGTTCGAATGCAGAGATACCTTAAACCAATGATATGTCAACAAACTAAATAGACACCCTAAGGTAATTAAATGTAAATTTAGTATTACAAAATGAAATAATTACCACAGAAAGGTTCTGCGATCCAAGCATGCAACTATCCTTGCAACTAGGGCAATCAGGCTGCCTCATCCCTACTTCTTTCTCAGTCACTTCCTTCTCAGCAAGCTTAGTGAGCAATATATGCATTTGGGATCTTATTTTTGGACCTCCTCTCTAAGCTCCTTGACTTTAGTGTCATTTTCATTCCTTCGACGCTTTCGATCTGGGAAGTACTCTTTGGGTTTGACCCCAAATCCAACACCCCTGACATGACCAAGGTACTCTGGTTCGTTTAATGCTTAGGCAAGTAGGTCCTCTTGGCCAAACTCTTGTATCTCCCCCGCACCACTCTATGATAGGGCATCCTGACAAAGAAAAGCATGAAAAGAATGTTAATCATCATAATTATGATAAGACTAACAAATGAAATCACAAAATAAAATGTTATATATCCTACTTACTAATTGGTCGATCACTTGTCGAACATTTTCGTTGTCAATCTCACCCGCAGTATTGACGCGGGCTGCCCTCCACAACTTATGGCATGGTGCTTGTGTTAGCCCTGATTGTGAGGGAGTCTGCTGCTGCTGGAGCAAGTCTTGCTCAATGCCTTTATACCCCTTACATGATGCTCTATATGGATACTGGAGATTTTTAGCTCTTTCCCAATTCTCTTTGCTTACTTTATGTACATAGAAACATAGTAATTAGATCATGACATAGTTATTGTAATATATATATATATATATATATATATATATATATATATATATATATATATATATATATATATATATAAGTGATATTACCTGAAATTCACTATCTTTTGTACGTGTACCTACAAAAGCTATCTTGACATTTTCAGGTATATCACACGGTGGTGCTATAGGTTCCCCAATGAGATTCCCTTCTTCATCTTTTAAAAGGGTTGTGAGGTTAGTTCTATATGTTCTGTGCGTCTTGCCTGCTACTTTTAGTACATATGGCATCTGATTGTCACTAATATCAAAACACGACTGTAAAACAATAAAATCAAACAACTGATGAATTAATGTAAATCTGGAAACAATTTACAAACTTGTTACCTGTACATCTTCTCAAATTTCCTGTTTGACATGGTCCAAATCTCGGCTTTTCCATTTACGAATAGTAAGTGGGGCAAGTCTCCGGGCAATGCTCCCAATGTAACTCATCAATTTTGCACCGTTCTCCTTAATTGGTTGACCCTTAGCATTCCATTCAACCTAATACAAATGACACATACACATAGGCTTTCTAAATGATAAAAATGCTAAAAATGACACTTACACTTAATATTTCTCCTTTATTTCACAAACTGATGATTTCCTTACATATGGTAGGCCCATGCTTGGACCTACTTTTCTGGGTGGATGCACTTGCATTTGGTGTGGAAGTCATTTTAACTGCAAAAAAAAAAAGACTCTAAGTAACCTTAACTCTAAGTAACTCTAAGCCCTAATTGCAAAAACAATGAGTCGAAATGAAGAGACTTACCAGTTGATGTGGAAGACGGAGATGTTCAATGAAGCGACTGAAGGTATTGAGAGCGAGAGTGAAAGAGTGTGAGAGCAAGAAAGGGTCATAAAGAGTAAAGAAAGAGCCAAAGAGTTCGCGCAAGTTTGAAAGAGTGGGAGAGAATAGTGGTCACTCGAGTCTTTTGTCTTTTAAAATTATTAAATGAAAGCGTTTACACAAAGAAGCATCTTTTGAATACATAGTGAATACATAGTGATCCAGCATTACAAAAGTAGATTAAAAGTGAACATAGAGTTATAATGAGTATATTTTGATCTCTTTTAGAAACTCAAAGAGAAATATGGAAACATCTTCCTTCTCTCTTGCCATTGGCATCTTTTGCCATTGGAACAAAAAGAGAAGCAATTTTTAGGTGGGAAGTAGCCTTTTTGGTAGCTTCTCTTTCAGTTCCTTTTGTCAGCCTTCCTTACTCAAATGAAATGAGGTTGGAAGCCAGCAATTGCACCTCAACTCTTCCACCCAAACTCTTTTCCATTTTGGACTTCATTGAGGTGGGAAGTGGTCTCTTTTTTAAGCCCATGCATGGGCTTCTCTTTCAGTTCCCCTTGTTATAGCCAACCCTTTGCATCAGCTCCCTTACACTTTTTTCATCTATCATGAATGATCTGTTTTCCTTCTTTGCTGTGTTTTCCAACCTTTTACACCTGATTTGCAGGTGGAGGTGCATGAGTTTCTCAAGGAAAAAGGATGTAAAACAGAAACGAGGTGGAAAACAGAGAGAAAGGAATCCCTTTCCATCAGAAAAGAGGGATGGAAAATAGAAAAGAGGGATCCCTTTCTATCGATAGCTGCAATTTATTTATAAAGTCACGTTTTGGACTTTATTGTACCTTACATCCTCTCTTTTGGACTTTATTGTGCCTTACATTCTGGATTTTATTGAGTAAGATTTCTTCCATTCTTCCCATACCAGAAAAGGAGCTCGAGAAATGAAATACATGATGGATTGAGAAATATTTGGAATTTTGAAATGGTAAAATTTGGAGTGTGAAAGATGAGAACACAGAGGAGAGTTATTTATAGGAGAGTTTGGTTCAATTGATCTGTATTTTGAGCGTTGGATAATTCAATGCAGAATTGATTATAGGAGAGTTTGGTTCATAGATTTGTGCGTTATTCAATAGCTATTAAAGAAAAAATTGAATAAATTGATTATGGACAGTTTTCTATGCATTGCATTGTACTGGGTTTAGCAGGTGTAGAGGATTGGGGCATGAATGGCGGCAAAATCTCACCAGAGAACTACGGAGGACATAGAACTTGTTTTGTGTAATTTAGGTGAAACGTCCTCTTCTGCCATGTGAAAGCCTCCTTTAAGAAGATCCATAACTTTTGCCGCTGCTGAATATGATGCTGTAGCATCTAAGACAGTTGCTGAACTATGGCTTCCAATGCTCCAGTGGTCGCTTGCTGTGAAGAGGGTGGAGCTTGACTGATGAGGGCTTAACAAATGGTAGGGCAAATCTCTTGATGGTTGCAACATCAATAGCTCCTGAGTTTTTCAAAATCTCTTCCCCTGGAGCAATCTCAGCCCCATTCATCAAGCACAAATCAATAATTATCCCATTCCTCCTAGATACAGTACATCAGCTCCAACCCCTCCTTATTGACAATATCAATATGAGTTGTAGGCACCATTTTGGTTCTGATTACATGATACCAGACTTTGGTCAGGGGCTTCAGAGCAAGCTTGGCACATTTCCAATTCTCCTCTCATTTTTCTTTGATCCAGTTGGTGCCCTCAACAATAAGAGTCTTCAGTTTATTATTCAACTCAAAGACGGAGACATTTTGCAACAAGTTCTCATATTCATCAAAACTCTAGGCAATCCCAACTGTAAATTGATAGAAACAACAGGAAAAGAGACGTTTGTACCTCGTACCATCACAAATTTCTGCTGTGGGGTCAGAAGATATGCGTAGAATTCGTGGACCAGAGGGGCACACGGGCCGCGGGGATGAGCTCCAAATTTCTTCCAATGGTGAGCTTCAGATTTCAGAAAAAAAAAAAAAACCTTCTCCAGATGGAATTGCCTTTCTTTGATTTCAGTTTCAAACCGATTTTAAGCCTCCTCATTAACAAACTTAGGTTATTCTTACTCTATAGTGTTAGAGGAAACCCTAAAATAAGTGGGGAAATGGAAGTGGAAGCTCAGAAGAAGAAGATGGAGATAGGGATGGGTTCGGTTTACAAAGGGGAGGGTTTTTGTATTGTTGGGCGACGTTGAGAAGGGATGGGGGGTTTCTGGGTGCGAAGAGGTGACATTGGAAATGACCTTTCATTAGGTTGAGAGTGATTTTACAAGGCAAAAGTTGAGTTATTGAGGAATGGGGAGAGGTTGACGTGGGTGAGTGGGGAAGAGATGAGGGAAACTTTGCTTTGCCTTTTCATACCCACTTTTCTGCCTTTCTTTTTTTTTTTCAACAAAAAATTAAATTTCCCCATCTTTTTACCAGTTGGGCCATGTTGCAAATTACACTCCACGTAGACATCAAGGCCTTTATGTGAAAATCACACACCACCACCAACCAGACAACACATGCAGCTTTGTCATTTTTTCATCATTGTTTTCACCGCCCATTTTGTAACATCCCTAGTTTCTGTAACTCTAATCTAGTTGGTTAATCTCGATTAGGGCTTTGATTGATTGTGTGCTAGTTTAACTCCTAGTTGGAAGCTTAGGAATAGGCTTGAATCCTGTTAGAAGTACTTCAGGCGTAACACGAGAAACAGGGGACGTCAAAAGTTTGGAAGTCTCTTCCCACCTGAGCAGAATGCTCAAGCGTGGGAAGAGTGCACGCTCAAGCATGCTCTGTGGCTTTCCAGCTGTTGTGAGTTTTGACGCGTGTGGGACACGTGTTAGGCCTAGATAAGGCGAAGTGGACGAGGCTTCACGCTCAAGTATGGAGAAACCCCACGCTCAAGCGTGGCTATGCCCTAGCATGAAGATTTTGCACATTTTAGCGTGCTGGTTAGGAATCACTTAAGTGATTTTCCTTCTCTTCTTCCTCACTTGCACGAAAATCCTTCAAAGTCTAGAGCTCCTGTAGCTGGTAGAGAGAAAAACAGAGAGTTAGAGTGAAAGAGCTTGGTTTTGAAGGCGATCGAGGTGTCGGAATGTGATTCTGACAACATCGAGGTGATCGTGACGTCTGAACCTTCGATTTTGATTGATCAGTTTCTCGATTTGCTCAAGGTAAACTCGAATCCCTAGCACATCGACTTTGTGTTCTTTGAGTTTCCTTCCTTATTTCCTTGGTTTTGGGATTGCCCTAGGGTTAACACTATTGCATTTATGTTGTTCCCGTGATTATGACAAATTTCGCGAGCGTGGTTTTGCGAGTTGGAGGAGGAACCATGACTGTCTTGTGGTTGCTCGTGGTTGTTAGAGGCATTGCAAGTTTGGTGTTTGTGGTGCTATGGTGGTTGCGTTGAAGTTCATGCTTACTTCAGGTGGGGAGAAAGATTACTGCTGTCGTCGGAAAGGCAAGAATACTATAGCGTGTCTGTTTGTGTGTAGGGGAACCCTAAACCCTACTACAGGTTGAGCCCTGACAAAGTATCTAAACCCTAGGTTTAGCTTACCTTGGGTTATCACCGCTAAGATTGTACCTGTAACACCCCGAAGATCCTTATCCGTTATATTTAAATGTCTGTTGTGAATAAATTGATTTAAACTTAATTAGGCTAATTATAATTAATAATCAGAGGTTGATTCCTAGAATTCAGTAGAGAATTCGAAAATTAACCCTAATTATATAAAAAGGTTGATTGAGTTTTATCTGCTGTTTTAGAGCGGAGCCGGTAAAAATATTATCGGGCCCGCGAAGTTTTGGGTTTTGGGCCCGAGGCCAGAAATGTTTGTGTCGGGAGCTGGGACAAGGCCCGTAACCTAAAATCCTCACCTACATGTCACTATCACATTTCCCCCCTTTGTCTCCACTTTTTCCCAACAATATCTTCACCTTTACCATTTATGGTAAGAGATCATTATGCTTTTTCTCTACCAACCATTTTGTCCCTTCCATATCAAGCAATGCTCATCCATCAAGTCAAAACCCCCTCCATTCTTCTTAAACCTCCATTCCACCACTCTTGAATTGCAAGACACCAATTTCCCTCCTATTCCCTCATCATATTCGACCAAGCATAGCCAAAAGGGAGACCAAGAGTTTATTTCTCTCTTCTCTCTCATCATCTTCATCTTCTCTAAGGGTAAGAACCCTAATGTTCACCTTCAAACTCCATTGATGGACCTTTGAAGTGCACATTACCTTATACTTGTTCTTATTCTTTTTAAGAACTAACTTCATATTCCTAATTCCATCTTCATGTTCTTCATCTTTAGTGAAGAAGACTTTTTCATTGGAGAACTTTGAGCCAAGAGTCAAGAACCACTCTTTTCTTCAAAGTTGAAGCTCTTATGGTGAGCATTCTACCTCCATCTTTCTTTTCATTTTCTACTTCAAATCATGAACTCCTTGTTGTGTTCAAGGCATTTTCGAAAATGACCTTTTAAGGGTTTCATTTTCTTTTGGTAGGAAGCAAGCATGTGAGTCTTGGAACCTTTTCTCTTCTCAAGTTACCTTTTTCGTTAATCTTCAAAGGTAATGGGGAGTGAACCTTCATCTCACTTCATAGGTAGATGAAAATGGCTTCTAGTTGGGTGAAAACCCTATGTTTGTGTAGATAGGTCTTCCTATCTTGTTTGGTTGTATTTGGTGACTTGGTTTGTAATAATCTTAGCTTTATGTTCTATATGCTTGTTTGATATTTAATATGATGCTATGCTCTTGAAAATGATGAAAACCCTAGCCTTGATCTTGGTCAATGTAGGAGATTTTGATAGTATGTTTAGATCTATGATGTTTATGAGTTGTTCATCATATTCATATGTTTATTATGCTTACTATGAAAATGTGTTGGTGAAGGGGAACTTCACCTTTAGTCTGTGATGGCAAGTTTTATTTAAGTGTGTGTAAGGGAGAAAACCATACCTTTGAACTTAAAGAACTTGTGAATGATCCAAAGATCATGTTTTTGAACTTTTGATGTTAATGGATAGTAAGTTTTATGAGTTTTTAGAACTAAAAACATGTTTTGATTTTCATGAAATACCTTAGAAAGAACCAAGGACGTTTTTGGAAACCAAAGAAATCAATTTTGGTGAAACAGAATGTATCACGGCCTACCCCTGATGGGTGTCACAGTCGTGATGTACCATAATTTGAGAAACAGAGAGTATCACGGCCTGGCCATGAAGTGGCTCACGTTCATGATCTCCTAAAATAGGGGAAACAAAAAGTATCACGGTCTGGTCGTGATGAGGATCACGGCTGTGATCTTCCTAGGACATAGGGATAGAACCTATCACGGCCTGGCCGTGATGGTGGCCACGGCTGTGATAGGCAGGGAGTGTTTTACACACTCTTGTCCTTCTCTTCTTGTTTTGAACTTACCTCTTAAAATGGGAAATGGTTTTGAAACTTAAACTTGGGGACTTATGATTTCAAACGTTTTCAAACCAAAGTGAATTAAGATGTGCAAACACGGTTTAGGCATGCATGGGCCCTCTGAGAGTAAACTTGTACTTACTCCACATCATCCATTCATTGGTTGACTTGTGTTAACTATCACCCAATTACTTTGAGGTTTTGAGTAAGAATAAAGATCTATGTATTTTTAGAACTCATTTTGCTTTCAAAGAAGTTTCCTTACCTAAAAATTACCAAAGGGTACCAATGTACCTCTTTTACAATATTTCTAAGAGAAAAGGGATTTTCTTATCTTAACCTTGGAAGAAAACTAAAGACTTATGACATAAAGCTTTTGTAAAACTAAAACCTAAGTCAAGGAAGGACTTAGAATCCTGAGATATGAATGCTTAAGTGTGTCATGTAGTGGATCAAGACTACATTTCATACCCTTGGTGAGTGGCGACTTAATCATAAAGGTACCTATAATACTTAAATAACAAAAAGTGTTCCTAAATACTTGATCTACAAGTGATCATGTCTTAGTAAGGATTAGAGAATTGCTAAAGGAAGGAATGTGAATCCTCCTTCATAAGACATAAAGGATTGTAAGACAATCGAATAATACATGAACACGAACGAAACCACGTGTTTTACAACAACTTACCTCAAGGAAACGTGGAGATTGATCAAGTAACTGAGTTACCTTATGAGGCCCAGTGATGGCTAGTTTCTTGGAGAAACACGTTATTATACGTTGAACGCACATTGATCTCATTCGCATGTGAAGTTCAACATATTGCATATGGTTGTTATTTAAGGCCTGTGAGCCTAGGAGTTGAGCTTACACCTTGTGGGGGTGCGAATATAGTGGTGATGGCCGGTTTGACCTAGGGGACGTTGGGGTGTGAAACTCCACATGTGGCCAGTTGGTAGCTCTCCTGTGCCATGATAAATCAAGATCCCACACTAACGCTCTCGATTAGACACTGCCTTGTTCAAGATTGGTGTAGAATGTCTTTGCAAAAAGCCAGTATTCACGCGTGGCTATGAATGTTGTAGCACACTTTGCCGAATGGCTGACGCATCCACAACATGTACTCCTGATCACTCTCTCCGATGTTTGTCTAGCTCCATGGAGTAGGGATTGTGTCGTATCATTGCATCGATGGTCCTTGCATCATGACATCATTCCACATGACTTAGATTTGTGTAATTGAGATATTCTATGATTGAAATGACATAAATATTCATGACAATATGGCATGTATATATGTTTATATAAGTATGTTATACTTTGTTGTGTCATGCAGTCTTTATCGACCTTATGTTGTGATTGATGAATGGGTATCTCACCTATTACTATTATTCTTCTGTTATACTTTCCTTCTATTGTAAAGACAACATCGTTCAGGAGGTGAACAATGCCTCTATACATTCACAATGAGTTCCACGAAGGAGACAACTCATGGATCGGGCACACTGACACCTGGAACATGGAATACTTGGGAGACACATCTATCACCATCCAGGAGAGCCGGAATGGCTGCTTGTGGTTCACCATCTGCCTACCTCTCCATATGGAGTGGCACCAGAGCAGGAGGACTGGTTCGTGGGCAGTGACTGATATTAGGATCATTGGGCCACGTTCCTCTGCTACTTCTTGCGGCTGCCCTCCACGGGGAGATGGAGTTACACCCGTTGTACCTCTCGTCGTAGCGCCTGTAGCTGTTCCTTTTGTTGCACCACCAGTGCTTGTTCCTGCTGTTCCAGCTGCTACTATTGATGATGATGTCCCTATGGTTCTTCCAACCCGCGACCCACCTGTTGTGCCACTGCATCCTCACATTCGGTATACGGCCCGAAAGAATATTCTATATAGGCCTAGACCTATCTTGAGGGAGACGGAGCCGATTGTGATGCCCAGTGACTTAAAGGAGGATCCAGTGGAGGACATGGAGGAGGACCCTGAGATGATGATTGAGTCTGTTGAGGAGTCTTCTGAATGGTAGTGTGTTGGGCTAGTTTGGTTGTTTAGTCCTTGAGACAGAAACCTTATTTTGAGGAGCTGCGACTCCTAGTTTTATTTACTATTTACTTCAGTTATATTTTGGAATGTAACAGATATTGCGTTTTACTTTACTTATGTTATGGAACCCTCTATTTGGTTTAACTTCGCACTTGGTAAAAGAATGATTTTATGTTTCAAATTTGTCATGGGAAGGCATATGTTTCTACTTTAGTTATGTTATTAGTAATTAACTTATGTTTACGAAAAGAGAAACAACATTTTTGAACAAACCTAAGTTTTATTTTCCGCGTATTTTATTTTCAACATTATAAAATGTTAACAGTGTCACAAACAATGTACCACTCGAGAAGGGTGTTACAGTACCTAGGTTAGCCTATTGCTATTCGAGGATGATTGTTGATGGATGCTTGATGTGGTTGGTTGTACTACCTGTCTATGTGCCTATATGCTTATTTGGCCTGCTTGGTATGTTGTACATGTTATGTTAGTTGTTATTATTATCGTTGTTGCATATATTGTGTTGCGGTTGTATGCATGTTGTGTTACCGAGTGACTATAAGATGTTGTGTGACTGAGTTAATACCGTGGATGATTCTGCTGATGATGTTCTGATTGGAGTTGTGGCTCGTGGACGCGTGGCGTCGTGGCTGTGGCCGTGTTGATGCGAGGCATCGTGTTCATATTTGTAAGTGTTAGGCGTGAGGATCTAGTATCAGCTCGTTGAGGATGTTTGTTGCATATCATCGTGGCCAAGTGGCGGGGCCGTATAACGGTAGTATGGGCTGTCAATGTCATGTGAGATTAGTTCTACCTGAGTGCGGGTATGAAAAGCGGAAGGGGTGGTCTGTGTGGCCTTGGGGATGTAACCAGACTCGGGATCGATCTACAGTGACAGATGGGGTTGCTTTTATTATGTCGTGATGCCTAATCAAGCCTGGTTATCCCGACTAATCCCTTAAATGTTTCAAGTTACAGGCTAATGTTCCGAGGTGACCAAGATACCCGGTTCCTATGTGGGAGGGGGAAGCACTCTTATTGGTCACGACAAGCGGTTTAGTTTCCTAGACAAACTAACTCCTATTCTTGTGTGGAACCTTGTGTTGAGAAATTTGGCTGACATGCTGCATGGGATTAATATCCCGAGTAGAGCATTGATTTGAGTGAAAAACTGTTGGAGGTGGTTGCCGGTGCATGTTTGACGTGGGAGATGATTGTCTGTATGCGTTATTTGTCATATGTATACTATGTGTTCTATGTGCTACATGTTATATGTGCTGCTATGCTGTTGTTTCCCTTATCCCATTAGCTTGACATAGTATTCTTATCTCCCTGTTTCTTCTATGTATGTTTGTTCGGTTTATTCCATTTGCGTGAAGAAGACGAGCCAGTCGAGGACGTAGATGGACCCGAGATCACATCCATTCATCCTAGAGGCACCGCGGATGCTGGTGCTGGGGGACCTTAAGATCATCTATCACGATGATCGGGGATGGCAGGTGGACTGCTCGACATTCCTGACAGTCTACACAGGGCCTGTTAGCTTGTTGTTTAGGAGTTGTGATCCTCCCAGAAAGGACATAGTCGGACCATACAGAGTTACTTAGTTTCTTCCTTTCACCCCGATGTGCCACCCGCCAAGGCAGCACGAGCGGGACTTTATGTGGGCGATGCCAGCATCATCTCACGTTACCAAGAGGAGAGGCTTCGTATTGCGCGGTCAGCGGAGGTGGTTAGAGCTGTACCCGAGGACGTACCGTCGTGGCACAGTTCTTGTGTCTATTTCCTCGTTTGATTATGTACCCTTGCGGGTCTATAGGCATACATATGGCGAGGGATTGGGTAGTTCCTGGTATCCACGTCGTTGAGGACGTGATACTGCTAGTGCGTCAACTATAGGTCGTGAGCTGAGCTTATTTTGTTGCATTTTGAGATGGGTGGGGAGAGCTGGCGAGCTTATTGAGAGTTTTGAGTCCCTTGGATATATTTTGTTTATCTTTATAGTTTTATGTACTGTCGGTATGCATATGTACAATATGATAGCCCTACTGATAGGGTCAGTTATGCATGTACCTGTATATAGTTATCTTTTATATGCGCTTGACTCTGATTGTCACCTTACCGTTTTACACGTGTTGTATGTTTTTATTGTTTATCATTTTTATTTTGTGCTTGCTTCTTGAATAACACGTTAATGTTATAATACGGTTATGGTATAGTTAATAATTTAAGTTTGGGACTAATAGGATTAGCTTACGCAAGTAAGGTCGTCTCATTTTGGTGATATCAAAGTAGTTCGGTTCTAAACCGGACTGTAAGGTTATGTTGACCTCACAATCAGTTCGATTGGAGTCGAGGGTTGTGAAGTCTAGGGAGTGTCCTGGCTTTGATAGTTGGTACCCGATGTGGGCCAACTATGTTTAGAGATTGGTAGAGTGTCCTATGCGCAAGTTATCGAAGTGTGATAACTGTTTTATTCTTAAGGCATATAATATGTTTATCTGTTGAGGAATATTGTATGTCTTATGAATCGAAGCTGATAATCTCTTGCTGCAGGAAGCTAAATGGATAGAGGAAAAAGGAGGAGACGTACTAGAGCAAGAGGCATACTTGCTGAGACTGGAGATTTCAACTACAATGGTGATACCTTTGGAGTAGGAAGTGGTGGAGACACATCGGAAGCTATGAGAGCCATGTGGGACTTGGCTATTGCGATGCTACAACAGACGTAGCAAACTGCTCAGTTCATACAAAGGCAAGAAGAGAGAGGCAAAGCAGAATCCACAGCAGCCAGCGAGGGTGGACGAGATAGTGGATACCGATTTAAATGCTTTTATGAAGGGAAACCCTCCGTAGTTTCATAGGGAGTACAATCTTGAGGTGGCAGAGATGTGGTTACAAGAGATAGAGAAGATCTTCGTAGCCATCCACTGCAGAGAAGATCGGAAAGTCACATGCTGCTTCCATGCTGGTTGGAGCAGCAGAGGCTTGGTGGAAAAACAAGTTAAGATTGTTAGAGGCGGAATGAAGAATGATCACCTGGCAGCCGTTTAAGGAAAGTTTTCTAGAGAAATACTTTCCGAGAAGTGTGAGACAAGAGAAAGAGAAAGAATTTCTGAACCTAAGGCAGGAGCAGAGGTCAGTCGGAGAGTATGCAATGCGGTTCAAGGCACTGCTGAAGTTCTCCCAGTTCTACCAGGTTCATCCTGATGAATATTGGGTATGTCGAAGGTTCGAGGACGGGCTAAGACACTAGCTGAAAAGAAGGATGCTGCCCTTTGGCATCAGGTCTTTCCCGGAGTTAGTTGAGAAATGCACAGTACTAGAGGAAACAATCGGACAGGAATGGTTCAGCCACAAACTAGAAGTGGTAGGCTAGTTCGCAGTAACCAGAGAAGTGGAGGCGGGAGTTTCCAACAGAGGACGAGACCTCATGATCGCCCAGCTAAGCAAACTGTCAATCATGGAGGGAGTGGCTCAAGCCAAACTCAACAAGGTTTCCAGACGTGCTTTCGGTGCGGAGGATCACATCTAATAAAGAGTTACCCAATGAAGCAACACCTCAAGTGCTTTAGTTGTGTCTAGATAGGTCACTATGCTGCAGATTGCAATTCGGGAATGAGCAGAAGGGCTCAGTTTCAACAATAGAGTGGAAGAGCCCAGAGTAATGGCATGAGGTCTCAAGGAGCAAGTCAACAAAGTAGGCCACAAACCACTGGAAGGGTGTTTGTCGTGAGGGGATCTAAAACCTCTCGATGCCCTGATCTAATGCAAGGTAAATGCTTAGTTTCAAGTAAACTCTTATATGTTCTATTTGATTCGGGAGCTACTCATTCTTTTACATCCCTAGAGTGCATGGATCATTTAGGGTTGCTAATTTCATCCTTGCCATATGATCTCATAGTTTCGACACCTACAAGGAATCCTTCACTACCTTATTTGTATCCTTACAATATCCTATCATAATAGAAAATCGTACTTTTCTTGTAGACCTTTTCTGTTTGCCTATGCAACAGATAGATGTCATCCTAGGCATGAATTGGCTTTCGACCAACCATGTAGTGTTGGACTATTCAAATAAGACCTTTCATTTTTCGAAGAAATCTGGATTGATACCTGCTGACAAGAGTATTCTGACTGGTGGACAATCGAAAAGTGTGTAGTTCTGTTATCTTTGGAAGCAAAGGAAACTTCTAGTGTGGAAGCTTTTCTTGTTGTGCGGGAGTTCTCGGAAGGGTTTCCCAATGATGTTCCCAGAGTTCCACCGGAGAGAGAGGTGAAGTTTGCTATAGATCTTGTGTAGGGGACTGGGCCTATTTCGATAGTGCCATATCAGATATCTCCAGTCGAGCTGGTGGAGCTTAAGAAGCAGTTGGATGAGGAAGAGTTTATCAGACCTAGTGCATCTCTGTGAGGAGCACTGGTAATGTTTCTGAAGAAGAAGGATGGGAGCTCAAGCTTGTGCGTGGACTATCGTCAGCTGAACAAAGTGATGATAAAGAACAAGTACCCGTTGCCACAAATAGATGATTTGATGGACCGGTTGAAGGGAGCATCTGTGTTTTCCAAGATCGATCTGCGATTTGGTTTCCATCAAATCCGGGTAAATAAGGAGGATGTGCCGAAGACTGCTTTTTGGAGTCGGTATGGTTACTACGAGTATTTAGTTATGCCATTCAGTGTGACTAATGCTCCGACCATATTCATGGACTATATGAACAGGATCTTCCGACTGTTCCTAGAAAAGTTTGTCGTCATGTTTATCAATGAAATTATTATTTAGTTTTCGAGTAATGAGGAACCCTAAGAGCATCTTCGGGTGCTGCTGCAAGTGTTAAAGGGCAAGAGGTTGTATGCTAAGCAGTCAAAGTGCGAGTTTTGGCTAGAGTAAGTAAGTTCTTAGGCTATATGATCAGCAAGGACGGAATCATAGTAGATCCTGTGAAGGTTGAGGCTGTAGTTAGCTGGGAAAGCTCTAAGTTTGTAAGTGAGGTGAGAAGCTTTCTTGGTTTAGCGAGCTACTATTGAAGGTTTATAGAAGGATTCTCGAAGATTGCGTTACCTATGACGCAGTTAATGAGAAAAGGGAAGGCGTTTGAGTGGTCAAAAGCTTGTGAGCAGAGTTTTCAGGAGCTGAAACAGAGGTTGACCACATCGCCAGTGTTGGTTTTACCAGATTCTTTAGGACGGTTTGACATATACTGTGATACGTCTTATCAAGGTTTGGGGTGTGTGCTCATGCAAGGGGAAAAGTGGTGGCGTATGCCTCCATGCAATTGAGAACACATGAGCGGAACTACCCAAAGCACAATCTGGAGTTGGCTGTGATAGTGTTAGCATTGAAGATATGGAGACACTATCTGTATGGTGCTAAATTTAGTATATTTAGCGACCATAAGAGCTTGAAGTATCTGTTCGACCAGAAGGATTTGAACATGAGATAGCATAGGTGGATGGAATTCATAAAGGACTCTGAATTCGACCTGCAATACCATCCAGGTAAGGCAAATGTAGTAGCGGATTCGCTTAGTAGGAAATCCCTATATGTATCTGCAATGATGGTAAAGGAGCTAGAGCTGATAGTGCAGTTTAGAGATTTAATTAATCTTGATGTGGAAAAGGACAGGATGAATCTTAGGATGACTAAGGTAACTAGCGATTTCCTGAATCTCTTATGGAAGAAACAAGTTGGGGATAAGTACTTCGAGGAAGTGAACCGGTTAATAGAAGAAGTAGGACTTCAGAATTCAAAATAGGTACTGACGGTCTTTTTAGGTTTGGTGAGAGAATTTGTGTGCCAGCAGATAGCGAGGTTAAGAGGATGATCCTAGAAGAAGCACACAAAAACAAGTTGAGTTTTCATCCAGGGGCTACCAAGATATAGCAAGACTTGGAGAAGCTGTTCTAGTGGCCGGGATGAAGAAAGAGGTGGCAGAGTATGTCCTATCCTGCTTGGTGTGTCAAAAAGAGAAGATTGAACACCGGAAGCCAGCAAGGTTATTGCAATCGCTAGATGTGCCAGAGTGGAAGTGGTGTAGCATTGCCATGGACTTTGTTTCTGGGTTGCTAAGAACTCAGAAAAGGTGTGATGTAATTTGGGTTATCATAGATAGCTTAATGAAATCTGTTCATTTCTTACCTATCAACCAAAGGTATTCACAGGAAACGAAGTTAAGTATGAATTATGCTTATCATCCTCAAACGGATGGTCAGTCGGAATGAACAATTCAATCTTTGGAGGATCTCTTAAGAGCGTATGTGTTGGAGAACAGGGGGAGTTGGGACTAGTTTCTTCCTATGATTGAGTTTACTTACAATAACAATTTCCACTCAAGTATTAGCACGACACCATACGAGGCACTGTAAGGAAGAAAGTGCAGGACTCCATTGTGTTGGTTCGAGATTGGAGAAAGCCAGCTGTTGAGTCCAGAGTTGGTACAACAAACAACGAACACTTGTAGAAAATATGGATTTTACAACCAGATTTAACGTTGGTTAAAAAAAGCTACATGTTGACAAATACGCGGTTGCAGAATTGTAAATAATTAACTTATTTAAATCATATTTAATGTCGGTTGATTTTATAACTGACGTTAAAAATTTATTAACGTCGGTTGTCAAATAATCAGACGTTAAAATTATGGTTTTAACGTCGGTTTTTTAAAACGAAGACATTAAAAGTTTTAATCAAATTTGAGTAAAACTATTAACGTCGGTTATTTAAATAACCGATGTTAAAAAATTAATTTTAACGTCTGTTTATTTGACAACCGACGTTAATAGTTTTACTCAAATTTTTTTAACGTTATTTCGCACCCTAGGTATCAGTTCTACGCGCACTTACTACAGTTTCTCTTCTCCGTTTGAAAAACTCTTGTCTGAATCTGTCTCTTCTCCGTCGAACCACCATCGTCGCGCCCTAGGTATGCTTCTTCTCCCTTTCTCTTCTTCCTTTCTATTCTCCCTTTCTCTTCTACATTTCTCATTTAGCTTCTCTTCGCATTAGGTTTCCCACTGCTGCTGCTGCTCTTCTCCTTTCTCTTCTCCATTCTCGTCTCCTTTCTTTTCTTCAAGCTACTGCTGTTCTTGCAACAGGTAACCCTCATTAGGTTTTCAACTCTTATTATTATTTTCTTTATCTTGCTGTTCCTCTCATTAGATTTTCCCACTGCTTGGGTCTCTGTTGCTGTTTATGATACTTTGTTTAGATTATTTTTCTGGTTCATTGGCATATCTTATAGTAGAGAAAGTTGTATAGCTATCAGGTTAAGATGTTGAAAGTATTAGAGGGTATATATAGGGTATATGATGCTGAAAGTATTAGAGGGTATATATAGGGTATATGATGCTGAAGGTATTAGAGGGTACAGGGTATTTGAAATTTAATGCACATATAGGGTATGTTAGGTTATAGGGTATATATATGGTTGTTAGGTTTTCAAATACTAGTGCTTTTTCAATCTCCCTTATTGTCCTTATATTGGATATTTGTGTGTATATATCTACAGAACCTCTGTAGTTATGGATCGTAGTTGGATGGTTAGTAAACGCACAAGTGATGAGTATTTGAAAGGAGTGGAAGAGTTTATAGAATTTTCTCAAAGAAATCTTCCTGATAGTGATGGAAAGTTTTGTTGTCCTTCTGTCAAATGTTTGAATTTAAGGAAATGTGAAGTGAAGGATCTCCGTACTCATCTGATTAGTAATGGGATTTGCATGAATTATACAAGATGGATATGGCATGGTGATGTGTTGTTAAATAACAAGCCAAGTGTGTCCTAAAGTGAGGAAGTTGATGTAGATATGGAGGATGATCGACTAGAGGATATGATCCGTGATATTGGACAAGAGTCTTTTCAGTGAGCACATGTATGAAACTTTGTGCAGTGATTAGGATAAGCCTTTGTATCCGGGGTGCATTAAGTATACATGATTGTTAGCGGTGTTAAAATTGGTCACTGTGAAGGCGAGAAATGGTTGAAGCGATAAAAGCTTCATTGAATTGCTTGAGTTGTTAAAAGAAGTGTTTCCCAATGGCAACACATTGCTAGACTGTAACTATGAGGCGAAGAAGGTACTGTGTCCGATGGGTAGGGAGTATAAGAAGATACATGCATGCCCTAATGATTGCATATTGTATAGGGGTGACTATGAAGAGTTGCACATCTGCCCCAAGTGTAGGGTATCACGGTACAAAGTGAAGGATGGTGATGATGATTCTAGTTGTGATGCGAACAAAAAGGATCCTCCTGCGAAGGTGTTGTGGTATCTTCCAATAATTCCAAGGTTCAAGCGATTGTTCGCTAATGCAAATGACACAAAAAACATTATATGACATGCAGATGAGAGAAAATGTGATGGACAGCTTCCCAATCTGGCTGATTCGTTGCAATGGAAGTGAATTGATAGTTTGTTTTCGGATTTCGGAAGTGAGCCAAGAAACCTTAGGCTTGGACTAGCAACGGATGGAATGAATCCATATGGTACCTTCAGTAGTATTCATAGTTCATGGCCCGTTCTCCTGGTAATTTATAACCTACCTCCTTGGTTGTGCATGAAGAGCAAATACATGATGTTGTCTATGATGATTTTGGGACCAAAACAGCCAGGAAATGACTTAGGTGTTTATCTAAGCCTGTTGATTGATGACTTGAAAAAGCTGTGGGTGGAAGGTGAAGGCAATGATATGTTTGACGTCCATTACAAAGAGACTTTTAAGATGCGTGCCATGTTATTTTGCGCCATCAATGACTTTCCAGCATACGAAAACTTGTCCAGCTACAGTGTTAAGGGGCATAAAGCATGCCTTATATGTGAAGAAGGCACATATTTCACTCAATTACAACATGGAAGGAAGACAGTTTACCTTGGGCATCGAAGATTTCTCAGACGTGATCACCCATATCGTAGATTGAAGAAAGTTTTTAACGGATGCCAGGAGAGTGAAATTGCTCTGATGGCCTTAACTGGAGAGCAAGTTTGTCAATGGGTGAAGGACATCAATGTTATCTTCGGAAAGGTTCAAAAGAAGGCTACTGATAAAAACATATGGAAGAAGAGGTCCATCTTCTTTGATCTTCCGTACTGGTGCAAACTTGATGTTAGACACTGCGTTGATGTGATGCATGTTGAGAAAAATGTGTGTGATAGTGTAATCGGAACGCTTCTCAACATTCAGGGCAAGACAAAGGATGGTGTGAATGCTCATCTAGATCTGGCTGCGATGGGTTTGCCAACGCAATGAAAAATAGTGGAAGAAAACACAAATGTGACCCACAATCTCAAAAACATCAGCGAAAAAGAACTTGGAGTCATACCAATAATGCACTCAACCATCACAACTTGGCAGTTCATACATATGGCATCTAAGTTGTGCAAAGTGATTTTCTTCTTTAACCTCTCATTTAGGAAGATGCTCTCTGATTCACTCATGTGGTGAGTTTGTGTTTCACTCGGTCAACACAATTTGAGCCCATCTTCCATGAATTTGATTTCTTCTCAAGCACACACTCATGATTCACACAATGCAGAAATCAAAAGGACTTAACTCTAGGATGTAATGGGGCCAAGGTACAAGGTAGATGAAATAAGACATTTAAGCTGCTACCTTTCGAGACTAAGTGAGCATTGTACAATTAGCACCCTTCCAAACTCACACCTTGAACCCTTCGGTCATTATTTCATTTTTTTTTTTTTTTAACTGATATTTCCCCAGTAACCTACATGGTCTCAAAGGGGTACTTGATCATCAAGTCAAGTATTTCCCCAGTAACCCATCGGTCTCAAAGGGGCACCTGATCATCAGGCCAACTTTTTTTTTTTTTTTTTTTTTTTAGAACTCTGCATGAATGCTCACCCACTCCAAACTTAGTTTCTTCTTAACCCTTCATTCATGATTTTCAATGCTCACCTAGCCTCCTCAGGTGGATAAGACATCAATTATGTGGCTAGGCTCAGTATTGAGGGTTTAATCAAGAAAAAGGGATCATTGGGCTCAATGGGGCGAAACAAAGGATATCACAACCTGGTTGGCTATTTGGCTATTGGCTCAATCAACAAAAACTGCCTTTATCAAACTTCAAACATTGTGCAAACCATGACATGCATACAAGAATCAAGCAAATTCGGGAAGATAAGGCATCAAAAGTGTCCTCTCAGCAATAAGATCATAAGGCTCAACAGTACTACCCAGGACAAGGGAAACCACTCACAAAACCATGCCAACATGTTTTAACAATTTAAGCCACAGGATTCATGCATAAGAGATATGACACCAATTTTTACTCCAAGTTGGAAATAAATTGAGATATGGGCTCCCATTGCATTTATCTCCAACAACTCCACATAGAGCTCACAAACAGCAAACCAATTGTACCCTTTTTTTTTTTTTTTTTTTTCATATATATGCATGATTCTTAACTACTCCTAGCTATGATGCATCTATGATTAGCAGTAAAAGAAATTAACAAAGTGAAGGTAAAAAAAAAAAAAACAAAGAAAAGTCGCATGCAAGAAGGCAAATAAAAGTGGAAGGGGAGAAAAGGAAAAGTTATCTGCTGGGTTCTGAGTAGAACCCAGAATAAAGCTCCTCAAGATCCCTTCTCCCCTGAAAATGGGTGGATTAATCCTCTTCCGACTCTTTCTCCTCAGAGTCGGTCTCTTCCGCTTCTTCTTCTATCTCTTCTTCTTCTTCTTCCGTCTCTTCTTCTTCTTCCACCTCCATAGGGGCTGCAGAGCTCTCCCCAAAAGGTCTCCAATCTACAAAGTGATCCAGCTCTGATGGACTTCTTCTTGCTGCAGGAACAAAATTCGGATCGGGATTCTGCCCTTGTATCAACAAATCCTCCACCCTCAAGACATCCTCTCGGGTGACTTGTAAATATCTGAAGAGGGCCCCCATATTATGCCGCATCTCAGCCCTTTCTTGGTCAACTGAATATGGATCCCCTGAAGCTGAGCCTTCATTTTGAGCCCGTAGTTCCCGTCTAGTTGGTGTGACTCTAGGGGGTCTTCCTCTACCTTCTGCAGGCTCTAAGTCTTCCACTAGGCAAAATTTGGTAACAAAGGTTAGGTCAATCTTTGAGGGATCCTTTGTTGGTGTTAGACCTGCCTTTGATACCCTGGCCTTCTCACAGAGAATAGTGATCAAGTAGGGAAAGGCTAGGGTTGCTGTCTCTGAGTTAGCGATGCTCTGAATGGTATCAGCAATAATCTTCCCGATGTTTATGCTCTGACCACTCATGATCATCTGGATCATCTTTGCCCGATCAAACTTGACATCAGACTTGTTTGCATTGGGGAGGAGATTTGTCACAATATATGCTGCCCAAACTTTAGGAACTGATTTTAAATCCACACCTTCCAACTTTCTTGGAATTGGGGGGTTCCCCTTTGTAAATGCCCAAGCAGCACCTGGCCGGCATAATAGCCTCAACATCTCATCCAGCTCACTCTTCTTGATGAACTTGAGATAGTACTTCTCTTGTTTAAATAGTTGCCAGTCATCTTTTGCTCCCCAATCCTTTCTCACATTTAATGTCCCATTTATGGTGTCAGGATCAAAGAGGATGGTTTTTCCTCTGAAGAAGCTAGTGTATGGTGGAAATTCCCCAGTTGGATTGTAGGCATTGGCATAGAACTCATTTATCATCTCTACATACCCTCCTGTGGGGTATGCCACAAGTGTATCCCATCCTCTTCTCCGGATCTCTTCTGTCATAGGGGGAACAGCAGTGAATGCAGACGAAACTATTTTCCTCTCCCAAACTGTCCCCCTTTTATGCATGGTTTTGTGCATTGTCCAGCATTCGGCGGATCGGAATAATTTTTTATCAAATGTGGATCTGCTAGAAGATGATGCCTCAACTTTCCTCTTTTTGGGGTCTTTCTTCACAGGTGCTTTAGAGGCCATGGCACTTAACCTGCAATAAACCTCAAACTATGATCAGTCCACGATAACAATCATAACCAAAATTTAAGTGACCTCAAGAATTCTCAAAAATTAATGGCAGTATCATGAGATAACAACATAGTGCAGTCACAACAAAATTTATCACTCATTCAACAGCCACTTCCTTTTTAAACCCACCAATAACATAGAGGTCGATGTTTAAGAGAAATCAATCCCAACCAAAAGCTTTCACAAAATGCTAGGGACACATTACAAATAACTTTAATTACAAGTCAAGAGTCTCAATTTGATGATCAAAGCATTCCAGATTGCAAACCCTCAAATTTGGGATTATTCATACACTTATCAAGTAGTTTTCTAAATTGATGCTCCTCAAGGGTTAAATTCAAAGAATTGAAAGTGGAATCATATTAGTTAGGAACCTATTTACACATTCCAACAATCAATTTGAATAAAAATTTGTGCCACAAGAAAATCCCCAAATCTGTCATAGTTTAAAACCCTAGAATGCCATTTTCTCAATTCCACAACATTCTCACTCAATTTCCATAACTCAACAGGGGAATCATGTTAACAATGCACCCAATTGCAAGATTAAACCAGCAATTTAGCACAAAATTCATTCCCCTCAAAATCCCCAAATTCAGATTTTTGAACCCTCAACCCCAAATTGTTCATAACTGAAGAACATTCTCATCATCCACAGTAGCAAGGAAATCACCATTCATTTCACCATAATCAACAAATCAACATGAATAATTAAAATTGCAACACGGTACTTACTGTAAAAGAAAGGGAGAACAAGAGAGATGAGCTCGAGGGGGGAAGAGAGACAGTGCCAGGAGAGAGAGATGAGCGCGAGGAGAGAGAGACGAAGGTGCAGTGTGCGGCGCTGCAGTGTGAGCGGCGGTGCTGTGCAGTGGTGGGTGTTGCTGGTGTGTGAGAGTGAAGCGTCTGGGTGAGAAAGAAAGAAAGAGTGGAAGAGTGAAAGAGTGTGTGCGTGTGGGTGCTGAGTATAGTGAGGGAAAAGAGAAGTTTAAAAATTTTTTTTTTTATTTTTTTTTCTTCTTTTTTTACCACCGCCCAGCGGTAAAATTACCGCTTAGCGGTACAAGCACAGTGGCTAAAGGTGCGTGTGAATCCCTAACACCGCCCAGCGGTATAATAACCGCTCAGCGGTGAAAGCCCAGAAATTTTCAATTAAATTGCCCAGAAAACAAGGACGCCCAGCGGCCAATCAACCGCCCAGCGTTGGGATATCTGCATAATTATGCAGCAAGCCCTTTTAAAGTCCACCGCCCAGCGGTATGCACACAGTGGCTTGAAACACATACACCGCCCAGCGGTATGTGTTACCGCTCAGCGGTGAAGAGACATAAAATTCCCAGTAAATTTGGCAGAAAATGGAACCGCCCAGCGGCCATATCACACACTAAATCCTAGAAACACTTATAACACTAAAGTTGCAATAAGACTAATGATGCAAAAGAAAAACTAAAAAGAAAAGTAAAAGGAAAGTGTAGAAAAAGCCCGAGCATGGGTTGCCTCCCATGAAGCGCTTGTTTAACGTCCCGAGCTTGACGGTGTGCTTCTCAAGTAGAGATTAGATTGATGGATTCCCTTTTCCGCTCAACATCCCCACCGAGGTAGAGCTTGATTCGTTGACCGTTCACTTTGAAGCTTCTATCCGAGTTCGGATCCTTCACTTCAACTGCACCATAAGGGAATACTTGCTTGACTTCAAAAGGTCCCGACCATCGAGACTTGAGTTTTCCCGGAAACAACTTGAGTCTTGAGTTGAATAAGAGTACTAATTGACCTTCCCGGAACTCTTTTTTCACAATCTTCTTGTCATGCCACTTCTTTGTATTCTCCTTGTAGATTTTGGCATTTTCATAGGCAAGATTCCGGAACTCCTCAAGTTCATGAAGCTGCAAGATTCTTGACTCACCCGCTTTAGACAAATCAAAATTCAAATACTTTGTTGCCCATAGTGCCTTATGCTCCAATTCAAGAGGTAAGTGGCAAGCTTTGCCATAAACCAATTGGAATGGAGACATACCAATCGGAGTCTTGAAGGCTGTCCTATATGCCCAAAGAGCATCATCAAGCTTCAATGCCCAGTCCTTCCTAGAAGAGTTCACTGTTTTCTCCAAAATTTGCTTTAATTGGCGGTTGGACACCTCAACTTGCCCGCTTGTTTGTGGGTGATAGGGAGTGGCAACTCTATGATGAACATTGTACTTTTTAAGCAAAGTCTCCAACTTCCTATTGCAAAAATGGGTCCCCTCATCACTTATCAAGGCTCTAGGCACCCCAAACCTTGAGAATATGTTCTTTTTCAAGAAACTAATCACCACTTGTGCATCATTGGTTTGGACCGCTGCAGCTTCTACCCACTTTGAAACATAATCCACAGCTACCAAGATGTACAACTTAGAGTAGGAAGAGGGGAATGGACCCATGAAGTCAATTCCCCAAACATCGAACACTTCAACTTCTTGTATCGGGTTTTGAGGCATTTCATTTCTCTTTGATATGTTTCCGGTTCTTTGACATCTATCACATCTTTTAACATATGCAAAGGCATCTTTGAAGAGTGATGGCCAAAATAAACCGGATTGGAGAACCTTGGCTGCTGTCCGATCTCCACTAAAATGACCACCATACCCGGAATCATGACAATGCCACAAAATCTGCTCTTGTTCTTCTTCGGGCACACACCTTCTCAATGATCCATCAATGCCTCTCTTGTACAGAAATGGTTCATCCCACACATAGAACTTGGCTTCATGGAAGAACCTCTTCCGTTTTTGTGGGTTAAAATCAGTGGGAACCACTTGTCCAACCTTATAGTTCGCTATATCCGCATACCATGGCAAACTCACCACCGCTAAAAGCTTTTCATCACAAAATTGGTCATTGATCGGTCTTTTTTCTTCGCTTTCTTCTGCACTTTCTAACCGAGACAAGTGGTCCGCCACTGAATTTTCGCTTCCTTTCTTATCCCTTATCTCCAAATCAAACTCTTGAAGCAATAAAATCCACCGGATGAGCCTTGGTTTCGAGTCTTGCTTGGCAAATAGATACCGGACAGCTGCATGGTCCGTGTATACGATCACCTTGGAGCCTACTAAGTAAGATCGAAACTTGTCAAATGCATAAACAACAGCCAACAATTCCTTTTCAGTGGTAGCATAGTTAAGTTGTGCAGTATTTAAAACATGACTCGCATAGTAAATCACATGCAACAACTTATCTTTTCTTTGGCCTAAAACAGCACCTACAGCAGTGTCACTCGCATCACACATAATCTCAAATGGCAAAGTCCAATCAGGTGCAGTGACAATCGGTGCAGTGATCAATTTATGCTTCAAAGTGTTAAAGGCTAACATGCATGCATCATCAAAAATAAAGGGGGCATCTTTTACAAGGAGATCACTAAGAGGTTTGGCAATTTTCGAAAAGTCTTTTATGAATCTCCTGTAAAAGCCAGCATGCCCCAAAAAACTACGAATGCCTTTTACATTGGTGGGAGGGGGAAGTTTTTCAATGACTTCCACTTTGGCACGATCAACTGCTATCCCTTGGTTAGAGATGCGGTGCCCTAAAACGATTCCCTCTCTCACCATGAAATGACATTTTTCCCAATTTAAGACCAAGTTTGTTTCTTCACATCTTTTTAACACTAATGACAAGTTATGCAAACATATATCAAATGAAGAACCAAACACAGAGAAATCGTCCATGAAAACTTCGATATGTTTTTCAATCATATCGGAGAAGATGGACATCATACACCTTTGGAATGTGGCCGGTGCATTGCAAAGTCCGAAGGGCATCCTTCTATATGCAAATACTCCATAAGGGCATGTAAAGGCTGTTTTCTCCTGATCCTCTGGAGCCACAGCAATTTGGTTGTAGCCGGAATATCCATCCAAAAAGCAATAATATTCATGGCCGGCCAACCGCTCCAACATCTGGTCAATGAACGGAAGTGGGAAGTGATCCTTCCTTGTAGCATCATTTAGCTTCCGATAATCAATGCATACTCTCCATCCCGTAACAATCCGAGTGGGTATCAATTCATTGTTTTCATTTTTAACCACTGTTGTCCCGCCCTTCTTAGGCACAACTTGGCGGGACTAACCCACGGACTATCCGAGATAGGATAAATAAGACCGGCATCAAGAAGCTTGAAAACCTCCTTTCGAACCACCTCCTTCATAACCGGATTAAGTCTCCTTTGTGACTGCACTACTGTTTTATGGCTCTCCTCCATGAGTATTTTGTGCATACACAAAGAAGGACTTATTCCTTTCAAGTCCCCAATTGACCATCCAATGGCCTCCTTATGATCCCGAAGAACACTCAGCAGTTTTTCTTCCTCCACTTGACTTAACTCAGAACTCATGATGATAGGGTAAAAATCACGCTCACAAAGGAAGGAATATTTCAAGTGTGTAGGCAATGGTTTGAGCTCAACCTTCGGTGCTTCATCTCTTTTTGGTTTAATTTCATCTTCTCCTCTAACCAATTCCTCCCATTCCGGTTGTGCATTTTTAGGATAGGAAGGTGACTCTTCCAACAAGCTAAGCACTTCTTTCACCGCCGGATCATCCTCCTCTTCAATTTCCACCTTGGATTCAACAAGTATTCTTTCAAGAGGCAAAGTGGGGTTGTCTTCCCTATATGAGTTGGAGACCATAGAATCAATCATATCAATGCTAAAACACCCTTCTCTATCTCCCGGATGCTTCATAGCTTCAAACACATTAAAAGTAATAGCTTCATCTTGGACCTTCAATGTCAAAGTGCCATCTGCTACATCAATGAGAGCTCTACCGGTTGCAAGGAATGGCCTTCCCAATATCAATGGAATATCTCTATCCTCTTCCATGTCAAGAACAACGAAATCCACCGGAAAGATGAATTTGTCAACTTTCACCAAAACATCTTCAATCACACCATATGGATGCTTCACCGATCTATCCGCAAATTGGAGGGTTACCATGGTGCGTTTTATTTGTCCAATCCCCAATTGCTTGAAAATGGATAAAGGCATGAGACTAATACTCGCTCCAAGATCGCATAGGGCTTTCCCAAATATTCTATCACCAATGGTGCAAGGAATTGCAAAACTCCCGGGATCCTTAAGCTTTGGAGGAAGTTTCTTTTGTAAAATTGCACTGCACTCCTCCGTAAGCATAATGGTCTCTTCATTCCCAATCCTTCTCTTCTTGGACAACAACTCTTTCAGGAATTTCACATAGGAGGGCATTTGCTCTAGAGCTTCGGCAAACGGAATGTTGATTTGAAGCTTGTTAAACACCTCTAGAAACTTCCCAAACTGTTTTTTGTCTTGTTCCTTTTTGAGTCGTTGAGGGAAAGGTAACTTGATAGTTGGCGGTGGCATTTTCCCTTCTTGTTCCGTTGGCGCCTCTTTCTCATTAGAGTCATTGGGTGGAACTTTTTCAGATTTTTCAGCTTCTTCATGAGGCACTTCTTCACTAGGCTTCTCTCCTTTTTCTTCACTCTTCTTCTCCTTCCGTGGTGGAGGCTCAACCACCTTCCCACTCCTAGTTGTTATAGCTTTAACATGCTCATTACCTATAGGATTTGGGACGGTGTCACTTGGTAAAGATCCAGGAGGTCTTTCCGAAAGTTGCCTTGCTAGTTGGCCAACTTGAGACTCCAAATTCCGGATTGATGCTTCTTGATTTCTAAACCCACCTCTTGTCTCATCCATGAAATCGGTAGTCTTCTGAACAAAAGAGGAAGTCTGCATAGTTAATTTCTCCATTGCTATCTCCAAAGTGGACTTCTTCTCATTGGGTGGTGGTTGTGATGAGGAGCTACCCTGATACCCCCCTTGCTGTCTTTGAGGGACTTGATTACCTTGATCTCTCCATGAGAAGTTCTGATGATTCCTCGGCCCCTGATTATATGTGTTGGAATAAGGATTGTATTGTTGCCTCTGAGCATTGTTAACATAATTCACTTGCTCCGGGTTGTCTTGAGTGTTCAAAGAGGCTTCACAATCAACATTAGCATGGCATCCTCCACAAAAATCACATGTTGGAGGACTGGAATCAACTGTATTAACCTTCATATTTCCCATTTGTTGAGTCAAAGATGTCAACTGTTGAGTCATAATCTTGTTCTGGGCTAAAATAGCATCTAAGGTCCCCACTTCTAGCACTCCTTTTCTGGGTTGTCTATCAAAATGTGTGTTGATACTATTTTCAGCCATTGCCTCCATTATCTCAAACCCTTCTTCAGGTGTCTTCAGATCAAAAGAACCCCCACAAGCGGCATCTATCATCACCTTAGTGTTGGGAACTAGGCCATTATAGAAAGTTTGAGCTTTGAGCCACTCCGGTAATGAATGATGGGGACATCGTCTAAGCAAATCCTTGAATCTATCCCAAGCATCATAAAGAGATTCTCCCTCATGTTGAACAAATGCAGTGATCTCACTTCTCAACTTTGAAGACTTAGATGTTGGAAAGTACTTGCTCACAAACTTATTGGCTAGATCATCCCATGTCGCTATGCTACCTTGCGCTTGCGCTCGGAGCCAACTTCTAGCTCTATCCCTTAAAGAAAAAGGGAAAAGCCTTAGGCGAATGGCATCATCACTGGCTCCCTGGGACTTCATTGTATCACAAAGTTGGATAAAAAGCTCCAAATGTTGATTTGGGTCTTCCGATGAGGAACCGGAGAATTGGTTCTGCTGCACAACTTGTACAAGACCCGGTGGTATTACAAGGGTTGGACCATCAATTGGAGGTCTCACAATACTCCCATAATATGCATTTGCAGTGGGCATAGAGTAGTCTCTCAAGGTCCTTCTTGGATTGTTGTTATCACCCATTATCACTTCTGGTGTGTCACAAACTGGTTCAGCTAATGAAGATTGACCTTCTCGTTGTCTTTGTCTTTCTTCTCTTTTTCTTTGCTTAGCTCTTTTTCTATTGTTGCGGGCTGTTTTCTCTATCTCCGGATCAAACAATAGGTGATCAAGATGAATTGTACCTCGCATACAATGAAGAAAGTAAAGTAGAACAAAGAAAAACTAAATACTAAAATAAACTAAAGAAAACAACACAAAGTTTAAACTAATAGCTGCCTTCGATACTACCGATATTGGTAGAATCGATCCCCGGCAACGGCGCCAAAAACTTGATGGGACCACGGCAAGTGTACCGGATCGTTGCAAGTAATAAAAAACGGTGAAACCGGATATCGTTCTCAGGGATCGAATGCCAAATATCAATTCTCGAATTCAACTACTACTTAAACGAATATTTTGGTTCAAAGGGAGCTCAGGCAGATTCACAAAGCACAAAAGATGAACACAAGAACAGAATTTTGGTAATTTTCGCTTTGACAACTTAACAAACACTTAGAACGCAAAAAGGGTTGAAATTCAATTAGAGGAAAGAGTTGGGATTAAGTTTCATTTGACTTCATTTGCTGCACTTTAATTGGGGTTAAAACGAAAATACTTCACCTATTTTGTTATCGGATTCTCCTAATTTTCCAAGACCCAATTCCTTAGGCCAAAGAACTTTAATTCCTAATTTAAATCCCTAATTCCTTAGGTATCTCAAAAAGGGAAAAATCATGAAGTTCAAGAATCCAAAAGATAACAAGCATTCAAAGACTATTCCTAGTTCAAGAATCTCAAGGTTCATAATCTTAAAGAAATTCATACTTCAAACTCTCATTCAAAGCATAAACCAAATAAATCATTCCAAGGATGATCAAACCCTAGAAAGCTTTAAGAACAAAGATGATAAACTCAAAATAGAAGAAGCCATGCATAACACCCAAGTCAAATACAAGCAAAATCCATCAAAATCCACTTAACCCCAACAAGGGGAAGTTTAGCTAAACATAGAACTATAGAGAGAAACTAAAACAAAAGAGAAAAGAGAATACTCCATGATGAACTATGAAGATGATACAAGCTTCCACTCTTCTCTACTCCAAGCCACCACAAGGTTTCCAAATTAGGGGTCCAGCCACTCTCATCCCGTGTCTCCCCCCTTAAAACCCCCCAAAATTAGAATAGAAAGGGTTTCTGCTGTGCAAATGGGCCAACTGAAAAATGGGCCTGCGACCTTAACACCGCCCAGCGGTAAAACTACCGCCCAGCGGTGGGAGGTCAGAAACAGCTGCGTGAAAATCTGGGACTCACCGCCCAGCGGTAGTACGGCCGCCCAGCGGTACGAAGTCAGAGAGAGAGCTAAGTGTAAGACACCTCCACCGCCCAGCGTCCAAATCCACCGCCCAGCGGTATGCTGACAGTACTCATCCTTATATTTTAGGCGCTTTTCTTCCTGTTTTGAATTCCATCTAATCTCCTTTACTCGCTGCAAATAAAATAGCACTAATTAGCCCTGAATACTCAATTAAACAGCCAACTTCAAGAGATTTATGCAACTACCTATTTCATTCAATCATGTTCAAAACCAATGTTAATTGAGATAAAAACAAGGTTAAAAGTTGGATACAAATGGTTTAAATCCTTTCAAAAGCATACCCAAAATAGATGATTCGCAGGATTATCAGTATACGAGAGCAGTTAGCTCCATAGCCAAAGGATGGTACGCGGACATATTTGCCTCCAGCATATCATACTTTGTCAAAAAAAGAGAGAACAAGTTTTTGTGATTGTCTACGGGGCGTCAAAGTACCACATGGTTACTCTTCAAATGTCAAAAGGCTTGTCTCAAATGATCTCAAATTAGTTGGCTTAAAGTCTCATGATTGCCACGTGTTGATGCAACAACTACTACCAGTGGCTATTCGTGGTATTGCTCCTAAAAGTGTTAGACATGTCATAACTAGGTTGTGCTCATTCTTTAATGCTATATGTAACAAAGTGATTGACCCTCGAAAGTTGGATCAGTTGGAAGATGAGGCTGCTATTATCTTGTGCCAATTGGAGATGTATTTTCCTCCTTCATTTTTTGACATCATGGTTCACTTAATTGTTCATCTGGTGAGGGAGATTAGATTGTGTGGCCCTGTTTATTTAAGGTGGATGTACCCAGTTGAGCGATACATGAAGATCTTGAAAGGGTATGTGAAGAATCCAGACCGTTCAGAAGCATCTATTGTTCAAAGGTATGTTGCAGAAGAAGCTATTGAGTTTTGTTCAGACTACATTTCTAAAATTGATCCTATAGGGGTTCCTAAGCCTCGTCATGATGAGGCAAGATGTGAAGGCAAGGGTACACATGGTGTAATGGTTAAGAGCAAGGGTCGGGAGAAAGTGCTTCGAGCACATTTGTATATATTGAATAACACTAATGAAGTTCAACCTTACTCATGTGATCACAAAAGAGATGTCAAGGTAAGAAACCCTCGAATGAGTGAAAAATGGTTGTTGAACATGCATAATAAGACTTTCTTAAAATGGTTTAAGGAAGAAATTTTGAAGGATGATAGTACTGCTTCTGATACATTAAAATGGCTAGCACGTGGGCCTAGCTTTAATGTCATATATTGGAGCGGATATGACATCAATATGTGTTCATTTTATACAAAGGAACAAGATAACAAGAGTACCATGCAAAATAGTGGGGTTATGATAGTGGCTGAGCCCATGCACTTCTCTAGTTCAAAAGATATAAATCCAATTATGGCACCGATTTCTTACTTTGGAGTCATTGAAGAGATCTGGTTGGTCGATTACACTAAGTTTACAGAGCCTGTTTTTAAATGTAAGTGGGTTGACAGTAAAAATGGTGTACAAATCGATGAATTAGGATTTATATTGGTAGATCTTAGCAAGGTAGGTCACACGGAAGAGCATTTCATCATGGCTTCCCAAGCAAAACAAGTGTTTTATATCAATGATACTTCTAACAAAAGGTGGTCAGTGATTCTCCAAGGAAAAAGCATGCATCGTAATGATGAAAATCAAGATTCAACTCTTGATATTCCTGAGACTCCTTCTTTCTCAATACACATGCCTACTTTCATTGAGGAAAATGAGGTGGACAATGTACATGCCACTCGTGATGATCATCATGAAGGGATATTGATCTAGCTAAAATCTGATACTATAGTGTAAGTTATCTTTATCCATGATGTGAGTTTTGTTTTTTAGGGTTATATTGTTATGTTTACAAGAAAGGAATGTCCCTCATGCAATTTTAGTTACCATTTTAGTTACTATATATGTCATAGACGGGTGGTCATAGACGGGTTCCTTCACTCCCCCTCAAGTTGCTTCACATGTTATACATGTTATACCAACCTAATTTATTTATACATGTTATATTAACCTAATTTATTTATACATGTTATACTAACCTAATTTATTACTTTTTTGTCTAAACATGCATACACATGACTAATTCAGCAGACATCCCTCATTCACAGGATGAGTCGGTCATGGCTCCGCTGACTGATAGTGTAAGTTTTTTTTATAATGTTAATTAAGTAGGCCAATTATATTTTAATTTATCCATGTTAAACTAAGGTTAATTTATTATTTTTTTTTGTCTAAATAGACATCACACAGGGCTGATTCAGCAGCGTCGGGTAGTCGGCCTTCCCAAAAAAGGGGTAGGAAAGCCACAACTTTGAAAAGTTTGTCCAGATCCAAGATTAATAACCAGAGGCTTGAGATCGAGTTTGATAGTCGCTTGGAGCCCATGGGACCCTATGCTAAGAAATTCACCAGTTTTGTGGCTTTGAAAGCTAAAACTCATACTAACATTTTGTTTGATGATTGGGATCACGTACCGCAGACTGTGAAGGATCAGATTTAGGAGTCAATCACGGTATTTTTCAATGATCTCTTTGTTTGTATTCACATTATTTAAGCATATAATATATGATCCATGCATTACTAATTCCTCCTTCTTGTTCTATAATTAATGTAGATCACATGGACCATGCCGAATACTCCTGAACATCAGACAAAATGGCTTTAACTTGCGGCTAAGCGTTGGACGGGGTTTAAGTCTTTTCTGGGTAATAAGTACATATTGGGAGAGAAGATCAATAAATCTCCTCTTGATGTTTACTCGTTCCTTGATAAGGATATGTGGGATAGATTTGTTTTGAGTCGAGCCAGTCCTGAGTTTTTGGCTAAAAAGGAAAAGGGTAAGGCGAGTCAGGTGAAGAATGTCCACCCCCACACCATGTCTTAAGGTGGATATAGATTGGTGGAGAAGAAGTTGATGGATGAGAAGTTGAGAAAGAGGGAGGAGAAGTTGAAAGAGCAGGTAGAAGCAGGAGAAGAAGTATATGAAATTGTTGATCCTTCATCTCCACCCCCACGCGAAGACACATGGGTGGAAGGACGAAAAATGAAATCTGGAAATTTTAAAGTTGAAGCCACACGCGTTGTTGCTGAAAAGATTGTAAGTAAAAAATTAAACATACTACATTTCTACTTGTAATTGAAACACATTGTCTTACACATTTTTTAAAAATTGTGTCTTTGTAGGAGGAGCTGAAGGAACAAAGCTCTCAAGGGTCCTTCGTTCCACAGGGACGGTCAGATATCTTGGTCGTTGCTCTAGGGAAAGAAGATCACCCTGGCCGTGTTCGTGGTGTTCCAGGGATGGTGGGCATTAAGAAATTTCATGGAACATGCAGGTCACGTAGGCGGGTCGGGCAGCAGATCAATAAGGAGGAGCTTAAAGAAGAGGTTAAACAGGATGTTATCTCCGACCCAACTTTTAGACAAGAGCTTATGTTTTCACTTCTAAAAGACCCCACCTTCACGCAAACGCTTTTGAAGGAGTTTTCATCAAGGCAATCCCAAGAAGTTGCCCAACCTTCACATATGGAGGTGGAGTTGTCGAAGCGGGAGTTGGAGTTGGAAAAGTGGGAGTTGGAGTTGTCGCAGCGGGAGTTGGAGTTGTCCGTGGTATTCATAATCATTCTCAGTTACTTATGTTTTCTTTATTCTCAATCTCAATTACTTATGTTTACGGTATTCTCAATTACTTATGTTTTCTTTATTTACAATTGAAGCCGAAGTCGAAGCCGGTAACGCATCTTTAGTCTCCGTTAGCTCGTCTATTTGCATTTGGCTTGGATCATGCTAATGATATTTTTGTAATTCCGATGGAATATGATGGCTTTGTGGGAGAACCTCATCTACGCATTGCTGGTGACGATATTGGTCAATTTTGCACTGATGATTAATGGATAGCCAACACAATTCTAAGTATTTGGTGTACGTTAGTACATTTTGTGACCTTATATATATTGCATAAGGTATTACAATTTTATAATTTATTTCAATATATTACGTAATTAACATCAAATTATTGCATATCTTAGGTATCTGCATCGCCAATTACTTGAGAGGGGCAATGATCATGTTTATGGATTCATAGACCCCACCGTCACTCTTGGTAATTTCATGACTGATCACGCTAAACTCAGTGCATACATGCAGACCCTAATGGAAAAAAGTCGGAAACAAATATATATAACACCATTTGTAAGGAATGGCCATTGGCAGATGCTCCTACTTATTCCTAGCAAGCATATTGTCGTCTTCTTCTGCTCGTGTCACTATGATCCGGCAAAGGAGGTGGTGGCCTCAATCAATACGTACGTAAACTTCTATTTAGTGTAATTTACTTTATAACATTTGCTTTTATTTTATAAACATATAATTGACAAGAATATTTTGTTTATCATAGAGCTATGAAGGCATGTAGCATTTATTGTGCAAATGGGAAAAGTAGGTCTTCCAAGTCAAAATCAAATCTTGATTGGTATATCATAAAGGTAAGTAGTTTATTAGTAGTAATTATTATTACTATTATTACTATCATCATCATTACTATCTATACATTAACTTGATATCCAATTTCATATTCATTTGTAGTCTCGTAGACAAATACAAAGTTGGGAGTGTGCTTACTATGTGATATTTCATATGTTGAACATTGTCTTAGCATCTATTACTGACGGATGGACGCAGGTAATAAATTTTCAAGTTCATATCTTAGGTATTTTGTTTTTGTTGATAACTTAATTTAATGTTGAGTTTATTTGAACTTGTGCAAGCTTTCAGTGATCAGTCTCCTGTCACTAAACAAGAATTCAAAGACTTGAGAGTGCGTTTTGAAACCTTCTTATTTAAGTATGTTGCAGAGAAAAGAGTAGAAAATATAGATTCTGCATACTTAGAAGAGAATGATGATTAGTTTATATATGTATGAATTGTGCATGTATAGAATTCTGAATTGTACTGACTAGCTTAGAGAGAATTCTAAATTATACTGACTAGTAGCTTAGAGAGAATTCTGAATTGTAGTCTGGACTAGTGATGTTGGGTAAATAATGTTGCAAAATCTATATATTCTGGAATAGTATTGAGTAATTATGCAAAATTCTGTATTCTGGAAATTCTGGTTGTAATTTGTAGAATTCTTCAGGGAACTGGGAACTAAATATGACCAGTATTGTTAAGAATTCAGGCATCCGAATGGTCCCCTCAAAAACCGGCTTATGAGGGGGTGGTCTACCCAGCTATATAAGCAACGGCCAGGCTCATTAACCACCCGATGTGGGACTCGCAACACGCCCCCTCGAGCCTGGGCTCATCACCACAAGCGAGGGGTAGCGGTACTATCCACATTACCGGGCAGAACGTGGCTCTGATACCATGTTAAGAATTCAGGAGTCCGAATGGTCCCCTCAAAAACCGGCTTATGAGGGGGTGATCTACCTAGCTATATAAGCAATGGCCAGGTTGAGGCCCAGTTACGACATGGATGTGGCTTGATGCGATACTGTGGAACGAAGGGCTGACCAGAAGAAGGAGAAACTCGAGACGGATGCCAAGGGACGCAAGAGGCGAGACAGTACACGATGAAATCATATTTGTTCCACCGGGATCGAAGATGAAAACACAGTGTCTTGGAGGTGTTTCGGAGTTGATGTATTCATTCGTCTTCTCCGGTGACGGCACAATGATTTTCGGTAAAAGCTTCCCGAGCTTGATCCAAGTGAGATGAACCAGGCCTAATGCAGTGAAGATGAGATTGACACATAATCTTGCAAAGAGAATCTGACGGCGGAGACGGCGTGCAAGAATGGTGGCGCAAAGACAATGCCGACATCGGAGACATGATGATCGATGCCAGAATCCAACAATGTATATGGCTCTGCCGATGTTTCCGATTTCCAATTTTGGATTTTCTCATCCAAATCGCAACCTCTCTATTCTGTTATGTGCTTCTTGAGGAGATCGATAACGAGTTCTTTTGGTTCCTCAGTGATTTCAGAAAGGAAATCATATGCAAGATCTGTAGTCTTGACTGTTTCAGAGAGAACCTCTTGCGATTTCGATGTTTCCTCTTCAACAATCAAGATCGGCGGTGGCAGAGGAGTTGCAAGATCTGATGGAGGTGCTTCTTCCATGGTAGCGGACTCAAGCTTCTCCTCTGTGTCGCTGATGAAATCTTCATCCGAAGCCTCATCTTGATCACTATCCGGAGCATCAGCGGAAGCCGCACGGTATCGCTCTGATACCATGTGAGAAATCTAAGGATGAGAGGGATAGAGATCACAGGCATAGACCAAAGAGAGAGCATACTCATGAGGTAGCATTATGTATTTGATAAAAGATACTGAAAGTGAGTACAAGATGCTCTATATATAGAGCTTGTGGAACCAACTAACTTCCTAACTAACTCCTAACTTCCTAATAGATTTTATTCTGTAATAGCCCCCCTCAAGCTGATAAGTGGGATCACCACAATCAGCTTGACTTACAAAAAAAAAAAGCAGCAAAAAAAAGGCCTTACAAAGTGAAGTAAGCAGACACAAAATGGACTTCTGAAGGGGAAATTCCTCTTCGACAACCCTAAGAAATGGCTCTTGCACAACCCTAAGAACAACCGGCGGCGGCGATGATGGTGGAGACAACCGCAGTCGACGACCGATCATGCGGCTCTTGGTCATCGTCGATTGATGCGGCGAGAAGAACAATCCTATGATGCAACTGGAAGCAGTTCGCATGGCTATGATGAGATTAAGAAGAGAGAGAATACCCAACTCTTCAGGGAAGTGGTGCAGAAGATCGATGGCAGGTTGAGGCCTAGTTACGACATGGATGTGGCTTGATGCGAGATTGTGGAACGAAGGGCTGAGCAGAAGAAGGAAAAACTCGAGATGGATGCCAAGGGACAGTACATGACGAAATCATATTTGTTCCACCGGGATCGAAGACGAAAACACAGTGTTTTGGAGGTGTTTCGGAGTTGATGTGTTCATTCGTCTTCTCTGGCGACGGCACAATGACTGCCGGTAAAAGCTTCCCGAGCTTGAACCAAGTGAGATGAACCAGATCTGATGCAGTGAAGATGAGATTGACACATAATCTTGTAACAGAGAATCTGACGGCGGAGAAGGCGTGCAAGAACAGTGGCGCAAAGACAATGTCGACATCTGAGACATGATGATCGAGGCCAGAATCCAACAATGTATATGGCTCTGCCGATGGTACCGATTTCCGATTTTGGATTTTCTCAGCCAAATCGCAACCTCTCTGTTCTATTATGTGCTTCTTGAGGAGATCGATAACGAGTTCTTTTGGTTCCTCAGTGATTTCAGAGAGGAAATCATATGCAAGATCTGTAGTCTTGGCTGTTTCAGAGAGAACCTCTTACGATTTCGATGTTTCCTCTTCAATAATCAAGATCGGCGGTGGCAGAGGAGTTGCAAGATCTGATGGAGGTGCTTCTTCCATGGTAGCGGACTCAAACTTCTCCTCTGTGTCGCTGATGAAATCTTCATCCGAAGCCTCATTTTCATCACTATCCGGAGCATCAGC
The DNA here is from genome assembly GCA_039655645.1 of Ammopiptanthus mongolicus. NCBI lineage: Eukaryota > Viridiplantae > Streptophyta > Magnoliopsida > Fabales > Fabaceae > Ammopiptanthus > Ammopiptanthus mongolicus. Next base: position 13,783,605 of record CM077350.1, on the reverse strand, counting down.
GGAAGCCGCACGGTATCGCTCTGATACCATGTGAGAAATCCAAGGATGAGAGGGATAGAGATCATAGGCATAGACCAAAGAGAGAGCATACTCATGAGGTAGCATTATGTATTTGATAAAAGATACTGATGGTGAGTACAAGATGCTCTATATATAGAGCTTGTGGAACCAACTAACTTCCTAACTAACTCCTAACCTCCTAACAGATTTTATTCTGTAATAAGTATTAAAAAAAAAGTTAACTTTTAACGTCGGTTTTTTATATAACCGATGTTAATATAACTTTTAACGTCAGTTATTTAAAAAACCGACGTTAAAAGTTAACTTTTAATATATAAAATAGACGTTAAAATATTTTTTATTTTACAAATGTATATTCTTTGAACGTCCAATGTATAGTTAACAGACTTTTAACATCTTTTTTTTATATTAACGGACATTAAAATAATATATTTAACGTCAGTTCAGAACCAACTTTAAATATCACACTTTTAACATCTGCTGTATTAAAGTTTGGATGGAAACCGATGTTAAAAGTCGATTTTAACAGACGTTAAAAGTGCTTCGTGCACTAGTGGGAACTAGTCCGTAAGATACGGGAAAAGATGAAGGACGCAAGGGATAGGCAAAAGAGCTATGCCGGCAAGAGGAGGGGACCTTTGGAATTTCAAGAGGGAGACCATGTCTTCATGAGAGTTACCCCAAGAACTGGAGTAGGCAGGGCAATCAAATCCAGAAAGCTTACACCTAAGTTTATCGAACCGTTACAAATTCTTCGCTGAATCGGTTCCGTAGCTTATCAGATAGCTTTACCACCTAACCTTTCAAATTTGCATGATGTCTTCCATGTTTCCCACCTCAAAAAATACTACCCTGATCCTATTGAGTCTCCAAATGTATGATGTGCATTTACCTTAGTTTTGATGAGATTAAAACAGTTATTCAATGATTTAATTGAACCCGTCTGTGGTATTTAACTCGTCTACTTAGTATGCAGATTAAAACATTAAGCGCCTATATGAACTGTTCACTCGTCTGAACTTAGATAAGTTCACCCGTCTGAACTAACTTAAGTTCACACGTCTGAACTAACTAAAGTTCACTCGTCTGAACTGAGATAAGTTCACTCGTCTGAACCAGCTAAGGTTCACTCGTCTGAACTAAGAGAAGTTCACCGGTCTAATGAAATCTTCAACCGTCTGATCAAAGGAAGACTCACCCGTCTAAAAGACTTTGCAACTGGCGTCATCTCTTTGTTAAAGAGTCAACCCGTCTAATGAAGTCACTCATCCGTCTAATGACAAACGTTAAAGAATACATTGGATGATAGTTGTCTCGACTCTGATAAGGAACTTCAACAAAGTGCTTTGCCTGAACACAACTGCATCTTACACCAAAAGGGAAAGTCTTCCCTCTGCAAACAAAAAGCATGTATACAGACCTGCTGAGACCAAAGGTATATTAGAAGTCTATATCACTCTGATGAAAGAGAACAAGCGAAGTTCCCTATGCTTTAATGGCTGATCAGAACGACTCTATTGCATTTATTGATGATCTGCAAGAAGCCAAGACTTCAGACTTTGTGTCTAACGGCTTTAAAATCTTGAAGCCTAATTAATGAAGAAGACTTCGAAGATTCAAGAAGACAAGAGAACGATCAAAGCAATCAAAGAGCAATTACTCTGTACATTTATATCTTCATTCTTTCATTATTTATTCTTCAATCATTTGAAGTTATTACGCTGTCTTTTAGAACTTCACATTTAATGCACTCGTCTGAGTGCTTGTGAAAGACTTGCAAATTGTAATCTTTTTATAACTTCTCTCAAACAAACTCGTCTGAGCCTGAAGAGGCTAAGTGTGCAAATAATACTTGTCTGGAGCCTGGAGAGGCTAGGTGTGAAAACAATAATCCTCTGGAGCCTAAAGAGGCTAGATGTGAAAATAATACTTGTCTGACCTGTAACCTAAATCAGTTATAGTGAGAAAACTTGGTGTTGCCAAGGACTCGATGTAACCTCATTGTTAAGGGGTGAACCAGGATAAAACCTGCTGAGTGATCTCTCTCTTTCTTTTAACTCTTTAGCTTGATTATTTGTCTTAACTATCATCTAACTAAAGGGGTTTATAATTGTGTTTATCAAAACTTTTCTTATCTTGCATGATTGTGTGTTTTCTGTGAAAATCTTCAGACGAGTTATCAGTCTGATTGACCTGTCTGTGTTTACTCGTCTATTATAACCCGTCTGTGCTTTCGAAAAAGTTTCTAAATTCCGCATAAATTTGTCAAACACCATTCAACCCCCTTCTAGTGTTTTCATCTGTCTATTTCAGTTGGTATCAGAGCTCAGCCTCTGGGTTGAGCACCTAACAGTGTAGAGAAAAGATCTTGAAGAATAGACAATGTATTCTGGAGCAAGCTCAAGTGGGAACCCCCAACCTGAAGGAGGCTCTATGACCAGACCTCCCTTTTTCAATGGTTCAAATTATAACTACCGGAAAGAAAGGTTTCACTGGTTCATCTTGTCAACAAACTCTGATGTATGGGATGTCATTACAGTTGGTCCTTACACTTCTCAAAATATTGATGGCTCAGACAAGCCTAAGGCTCAGTGGACACATGCAGAAAAGACAGGATGTGATCTAAACCATAAAGCCAGATATGCTATAATCTGTGCTCTCAGTCCAGAAGAGTTTGAAAAGGTATGTGCTTGTGATTCTGCTAAAGAAATTTGGGACTCCTTATCTGTTACACATGAAGGAACTGCAAAGGTAAAAGAATCTAAAATTTCTATTCTTGTTAGAAAATATGAATTGTTCACCATGGATGAAGGTGAATCTGTTGCTCAAATGATTGGTAGATTCCAAACTATTACTAATGGTTTAAAATCTCTCGGTAAAACATATACTAATGCTGAGAAAGTTGCTAAGATTCTCAGAAGTCTTCCAAGGCAGTGGAGATATCTTGTCACTGCTATTTCTCAAGCTAAGGATCTCACCTCCTTTACGATGGATGAACTTCTTGGCACACTCACTGTTCATGAGCAAGAGCTCAATGAAGATGTGTCAATCAAAAAGAGCAAAGCCATTGCTCTAAAAGTTGATCTAAAGGCAGCTAAAGCCTTATAAGCTTCAAAGGCAGACGAGTCTGACTGTGACATAGACGAGTCTGATGATGAGGATTTTGAAGATGATGAGGACACTTCTCTCATGACCAGAAAGATGAAAAAGCTCTGGAGAAAGAAGAAGTTCAGAAAGGAGAAGGCTTTCAGAAAATCCCACGAAGAATCCACATCAACAGACAAGAGTCCAGTTGTCTGCAATGAGTGCAAGAAGCCTGGTCACATCAAACCTGAATGCCCTCTTTTGAAGAAAGCTTCCAAAAAGAAGTTCTTCAGAAAGAAGAAGAAAGGAATGATGGCCACATGGGAAGATCTTGAATGCTCATCTTCTGAAGGAGAAGAGACAGAAGAGGAAGCCAATCTCTGTCTGATGGCCAATATAGATTCAGAACCTGAAACTGAGGTACATTCTGAACTTGAGGAATTGCATGATGCTTATGATGAGCTGGTAGAGGAACCCAAAGGCTTATCTAAGGCCTTCAAATCCCTCAAGAGAGATTATGTTAAACTACTCAGTGAGCACAAACAAAAATCTCAAGAGTGCGAGATGCTGGCCAAAGAGAATAGCCAGCTGAGGACTGAAAAGTCTGATGAAGCTTCGATCTCAAGTGAAACATCACATTCTGAAGAAGTGGTCACACTTCAACAGAAAGTGAAGGAGCTCACTCCTGATCTTGCTAGATTTGTTAGTGGCAGAGATAATCTGACAAAACTGCTAGGATGTCAGAGACACTCTCTTAACAAAGAAGGCATTGGATATGATCATCAAGCTGATCATAAAGTATGAACAAAGTCTTCAACTATCTATGTTGAACCCACTTCAGTTAGAATTAGACCCGTCTGTAACTTCTGTGGAAAAGCTGGACATGTTATGTCTAAGTGTTTTCACAAGAAGAAGAGGAAGTCTTCACAGATTCCTAGAACTAACAGAAAAGGACCCAGAAAAATATGGGTACCTAAAGATAAAATAATTTCTGTTGCAGACATCCTTCATAGGACCAAGCAGACGCCTCTGCTGGTACCTGGACAGTGGCTGCTCGCGATATATGACAGGAGAAAGGTCTATGTTCCATGACCTCCAGTCTAAGAATGGTGGATTTGTTGCCTTTGGAGGCAATCAAAAAGGAAGAGTAACTGGTGTTGGTACAATTGGTGGTAAACCCCCTCTTCCCTCTATCTCAAATGTGCTTATGGTTGAAGGACTAAGAGACAATTTACTTAGCATAAGTCAATTATGTGATAGTGGATTTGATGTCTCCTTCACTAAGAATGAATGCATAGTCAAAGACAAGAGTGGCAAGACCCTCTTTTCAGCTAATAGACAGCAAAATCTTTATAAGATTGTGCTAACTGAACTCTCAGATCAAAGTGTAACCTGTCTGATGTCTAAAGAGGATGAAAGATGGTTATGGCATAAGAAACTAGGACATGCTAGTATGAAACTTATTTCGAAATTGAAAAAGGATAACCTTGTGAGAGGATTGCCTGATATTAGTTTCAAGAAAGATGTTTGATGTGATGCATGTCAGAGAGGTAAACAAGTAAAATCAAGTTTCAAATCAAAAAACCTTGTATCAACCTCTAGACCTCTTCAGTTGTTACACATGGATCTGTTTGGACCAGTTAGTGTTGCCAGTTTAGATGAAAGGAAATATGGATTTGTCATTGTTGATGACTATTCAAGATTTACTTGGGTACTTTTATTAACCCACAAGGATGAGTCTTTTAAGGCCTTCTCTGTATTCTGTAAGAAAGTACAAAATGAGCAAGGTTTCTGTATTTCTACCCTTAGAAGTGATCATGGGGGAGAATTTGAAAATGAGCAATTCAAACTGTTCTGTGAAGAGAATGGAATCTCTCACAACTTCTCTGCACCTAGAACTCCACAGCAAAATGGAGTGGTTGAGAGAAAGAACAGATCTCTGCAAGAGATGGCTAGATCAATGCTTAATGAAAATAATCTCCCTAAGAACTTCTGGGCTAAAGCACTAAACACTGCATGTTATGTTCAAAATAGAATACTTATAAGGTCTATCCTAAAGAAGACTCCTTATGAATTGTGGAAAGGTAGAAAACCCAACATATCTTATTTCCATGCATTTGGATGTGAATGCTTCATCTTAAATACCAAGGATCAACTTGGAAAGTTTGATTCCAAGGTAGACAAAGGTATCTTCATTGGATATTCTGAAGTGTCTAAGGCATATAGAGTTTTTAACTCTAGAACCTCTGTTGTTGAGGAATCCATTCATGTAAAATTCAATGATAATCTAAAGACTGATAGGGAACTATCAGATCTAGAAGATGATCTTGTAGGACTTGATCGTACCCAGCAGACGAGTCAACAACCAGACGTATCAAAAATTGAATCTGCTGAGGAATCTGTCAGACAAGTGGAGCAGGCGAGTCATCAGTCAAATCAACATCAGAATCATGATCTCAAAAGAGACTGGAAGTTCAAAGCTCATCATCCTGAAGATCTTATCATAGGAAGTCCCTCTGAAGGTGTTAGCACCAGATCTGTCTTAAGAGGGTCAAGCAATATAGCTTTTTTATCTGAAATTGAACCAAAGCATATTGAGGAAGCTCTTGAAAATGAAAGCTGGATTCTTGCTATGCAAGAGGAACTTAATCAGTTCAAAAGGAATGATGTCTGGAAACTTGTCTCCAAACCAACAGACAAGTCTGTTATTGGAACAAGATGGGTTTTCAGAAACAAGCTAGATGAAGATGGCAAAGTTGTAAGAAACAAAGCAAGGTTAGTAGCTCAAGGCTACAACCAACAAAAAGGTATTGACTATACTGAGACTTTTGCACCTATAGCTAGAATAGAAGCTATTCGCATACTCATGTCATATGCTGCACAACATCAAATTACTTTATTTCAAATGGATGTAAAAAGTGCTTTTTTAAATGGAATAATTGAAGAAGAAGTTTATGTTAGACAACCTCCTGGTTTTGAAGATAATGAAAAACCAGATTATGTTTTCAAACTTAAAAAAGCTTTATATGGTTTAAAACAAGCGCCTAGAGCATAGTATGATAGACTTAGTTCTTTTCTTATGAATAATGGTTTTATAAGAGGAAAAGTTGATACAACTTTATTTAAGAAATGCTTAAAAGATAACTTCATAGTAGTTCAAATATATGTTGATGATATTATTTTTGGAGTTACTAATGAAAAATTGTGCAAAGAATTCTCTAAGTTGATGCAAGCAGAATTTGAAATGAGCATGATGAGAGAATTGAAGTTCTTCCTTGGACTGCAAATCAAGCAGACGTGTGATAATCTACATCCATCAACAAAAGTACATCAAGGAGATTCTAAAGAAGTACAAAATGGATAGCTCAAAGATCATGAAAACTCCAATGCAAACTAATGCTAATCTAAGCAAAGATGATGAAGGTAAAAAGGTAGACCAAACTGTCTACAGAGGTATGATTGGATCTCTTCTTTACTTAACTTCTAGCAGACCTGATATCAATTTAGTGTCTGTATGTGTGCTAGATTCCAATCTGATCCCAAAGAATCTCATCTTAAGGCTGTTAAAGGAATCTTTGGATATTTGCTTGGAACCACTAATCTTGGTTTAATGTATTTGAGAACACAAGATTATAGATTAGTTGGTTTTTGTGATGCTGACTTTGCTGGAGATAGAATTGAAAGGAAAAGCACCAGTGGAGGATGTCACTTCATTGGAGCAAACTTAGTCTCCTGGTCAAGCAAAAGACAGACGACTATCGCACTCTCAACTGCAGAAGCAGAATATGTCTCTGCTGCAAGTTGCTGCTCACAGCTATTATGGGTAAAACATCAACTAGAAGATTACTCTATATTTGAGCATAATATACCTGTCTGGTGTGATAATTGTAGTGCTATTTGCTTAACTAAGAATCCCATACAACATTCTAAGGCTAAGCACATAGAAATCAAACATCACTTCATAAGAGATTATGTTCAAAAAGGTGTATTTGATGTTAAGTTTGTTAAAACTGAAAATCAATGGGCTGATATCTTTACAAAACCTTTAGCTGAGGATAGGTTTAAATTTATGAGAGACAACTTGAATATACATTGCTTTGCTGAATAACCTGTCTGATGAGTGTTTATGATACACGTCTATGTTTAACGGTCTGACTCTTTGAATCATACTCTTTATTTGAAATATTTTCTTTTAAATGGTTATTATCTTTAAAGCCATTTCTTTCTCCGAGGCAAAATGTGTACATGGCTGTTTTTATTTTAAATCAATTTTTTTAAACCTCCATTTTTTTTGTTGCTTTCATTTAAAATTACAACTGTCTTTGGTCTTTAAAAGGGAAAATTTTTTTCTTTTAAAAGGTATTTCGTTCTTACGTTTTCAAATCTTTTTCTCTTCATTTTTAAAACCATCAAAGAGGATGCATCTGCTCAGAGGGAGCAGTTGAAGAAGCCTTTAGGCAAAACCAAAGGACAAACTTGCTTTTAACTCTTTTTGTTCTCTTAGTACCTTATTTGTAATTTTCTTTTTAAAATTACCTTGTACATAGCTAATGATGGTTAAATACAATTACCTCCTATGTTTCTCTTTTTTGATTATGACAAAAGGGGAGAAAGTTAAATGAAAAATGTTTTAATGTGACAACTGTCTGATATGAACAAAACAAATGTTTATCTAAAATGTTACAACTGTCTGATATGAACATATGTTTATCTAAATATGATGTATCTTTTCTTTTCTCTCTGTCTATATTCTATTGCTTTTGATAATGTCAAAAGGGGGAGAAAATACTAAAATAAAACTAAGATAAAAAGTTAAATGCTTATCTGTCTAAGTATGTTATAATTATGGAACAATGTTTTTAATCTATCTGATCATATACATGACTAATTTATATGAATTTTCTTAAGTTCATTAAATCATTTAACATGTTTTGTCATCATCAAAAAGGGGAAGATTGTTGAGTCTCCAAATGTCTGATGTGCATTTACCTTAGTTTTGATGAGATTAAAATAGTTACTCAATGATTTAATTGAACCCGTCTGTGGTATTTAACTCGTCTACTTAGTATGCGGATTAAAACATTAAGCGTCTATATGAACTGTTCACTCGTCTGAACTTAGATAAGTTCACCCGTCTGAACTAACTTAAGTTCACGCGTCTGAACTAACTAAAGTTTACTCGTCTGAACTGAGATAAGTTCACTCGTCTGAACCAGCTAAGGTTCCCTCGTCTGAACTAAGAGAAGTTCACCCGTCTAATGAAGTATTCAACCGTCTGATCAAACGAAGACTCATCCGTCTAAAAGACTTTGCAACTGACGTCATCTCTTTGTTAAAGAGTCAACCCGTCTAATGAAGTCACTCTTCCGTCTAATGACTAACGTTAAAGAATACATTGGATGAAAGCTGTCTCGACTCTGATAAGGAACTTCAACAAAGTGCTTTGCCTGAACATAACTGCATCTTACACCAAAAGGGAAAGTCTTCCCTCTACAAACAAAAAGCACGTATACAGACCTGCTGAGACCAAAGGTATATCAGAAGTCTTTATCACTCTGATGAAAGAGAACAAGCGAAGTTCCCTATGCTTTAATGGCTGATCAGAACGACTCTACTGCATTTATTGATGATCTGCAAGAAGCCAAGACTTCAGACTTTGTGTCTAACGACTTTAAAATCTTGAAGCCTATTTAATGAAGAAGACTTCGAAGATTCAAGAAGACAAGAGAACGATCAAATTATTCTGTACATTTATATCTTCATTCTTTCATTATTTATTCTTCAATTATTTGAAGTTATTACGCTGTCTTTTAGAACTTCACATTTAATACACTTGTCTGAGTGCTTGTGAAAGACTTGCAAATTATAATCTTTTTACAACTTCTCTCAAATAAACCCGTCTGAGCCTGAAGAGGCTAAGTGTGCAAATAATACTTGTCTGGAGCCTGGAGAGGCTAGGTGTGAAAACAATACTTGTCTGGAGCCTGAAGAGGCTAGATGTGAAAATAATACTTGTTTGTTCTGTAACCAAATCAGTTATAGTGAGAAAACTTGGTGCTGCCAAGGACTAGACGTAGCCTCATTGTTAAGGGGTGAAACAGGATAAAACCTGCTGAGTGATCTCTCTTTTTCCCTTAACTCTTTAGCTTGATTATTTGTCTTAACTATCATCTAACTAAAGGGGTTTATAATTGTGTCTATCAAAACTTTTCTTATCTTGCATGACTGTGTGTTTTCTGTGAAAACCTTCAGACTAGTTATCAGTCTGATTAACCTGTCTGTGTTTACTCGTCTATTATTACCCGTCTGTGCTTGCGAAAAAGTTTCTAAATTCCGCATAAATTTGTCAAATACCATTCAACCCCCTTCTAGTGTTTGCATCTGTCTATTTCAGATCCATCACACATGTTAGAGACCGAATCAATCCAAATGAAAGAAAACCTTGCGTACGAAGCTTTACCTATACGGATAGTGGATGAAAGGATGAAAGAACTGTGCGGCAAACATATTTCTTTGGTAAGAGTGGAATGGAACCCAGTGACAGGAGACTCAACATGGGAGCGTGACACAGACATGCTCTAACAATGTCTTTTTCTGTTTTCAAGTATGCAAAGGAAATTTAGGGGACAAATATTTATTTAAGGGGGTGGTAATGCAACATCCCTAGTTTCTGTAACTCAAATCGAGTTGGTTAATCTTGATTAGGGCTTTCATGGATTGTGTGATTGATTGTGGGTTAGTTTAATGCCTATTTGGATGCTTAGGAATAGGCTTGAATCCTGTTGGAAGTACTTAAGGCGTAACACGAGAAATGGGGGAAGTCATAAGTTTGGAAGTATCTTCCTAGCTGAGTGGAATGCTTAAACATGGGAAGAGTGCACCCTCAAGCATGCCAACGCTCAAGCGTTGGCACGGTGCACACTCAAGCATGAAGACGGAGTGGACGAGGCTCTACGCTTAAGCATGGAGAAACCCCACGCTTAAGCGTGGGAACGCCCTAGCGTGGAGATTTTGCCTACTTTAGCGTGCTGGTCAGGAATCACTTAAGTGATTTTCCTTCTCTTTTTCCTCACTTGCACGAAAATCCTTCAAAGTCTAGAGCTCCTATAGCTAATAGAGAGAGAAACAAAGACTTAGAGTGAGAGAGCTTGGTTTCGATCGAGGTGTTGGAACATGATTCTGATAACATTGTGGTGATCGTGACGTCAAAACCTTCGATTTCAACTGATAAGTTTCTCGATTCTCTCAAGGTAAACTCAAATCCCTAGCACGTCGACTTTGTGTTCTTCGATTTCCATGCATCTTTTCCTTAGCGTTGGGATTGCCCTAGGGTTAACACTATTGCATGTAAGTTGTTCCCGTGATTAGGGCAAAGTTCGTGAGCGTGGTTGTGCGAGTTGAAGGAGGAACTGCGACTGTCTTGTGGCTGCTCGTGGCTATTAGAGGTGCTGCAAGCTTGGTGTCGGTGGTGTCATGGTTGTTACGTTGAAGTTCGTGCTTACTTCAGGTGGGGAGAAAGATTACTGTTGTCAGCGGGAAGGTCAGAATAGCATAGTGTGCTTGTTTGTGTGTATGGGAACCCTAAACCCTACTAGAGCTTGAGCCCTGACAAAGTACCTTAACCCTATGTTTAGCTTACTTTGGGCTATCACCGTTAAGATTGTATCTGTAACATCCCGAAAATCCTTATCTGTTATATTTTACCGTCTGCTGTGAATAAATTGATTGAAATGTAATTAGGCTAATTATAATTAATAAACGTGGTTTTGTTCTTTGTGTTCTTCGAGTTTCCTTCCTCTTTTCCTTGGTTTTGGGATTGCCCTAGGGTTAATACTATTGCATGTGTGTTGTTTCCATGATTACAGCAAAGTTCGTGAGTGTGGTTGTGCGAGTTGGAGGAGGAACCGCGACTGTATTGTGGCTGTTAGAGGCACTACAAGCTTGGTGTTGGTGGTGCTGTGGTGGTTGCGTTGAAGTTCATGCTTACTTCAGGTGAGGAGAAAGATTACTGTTGTCGTCGGGAAGGCACGAATAGTAGTGTGTCTGTTTTTGTGTAGGGAACCCAAAACCCTACTAGAGGTTGAGCATTGACAAAGTACCTAAACCCTAGGTTGATGCAAGCTTGATGTGGTTGGTTGTACAATTTGTCTACGTGCCTATATGCTTATTTGGCCTACTTGGTATGTTGTACATGTTATGTTAGCTGTTGTTATTATTGTGGCATATATTGTGTTATGGCTGTATGCATATTGCGTTGCCAAGTGGCTATGATCTATGGTGTGACCGAGTTAGCACTGTGGATGGTTCTGCTGATGATGTTGTGATTGGAGCTATGGCTCGTGGATGCGTGGCATCGTGGCGGTGGCCATGTTGATACAAGGCATCTTGTTCGGATTTCTGAGTGTTAGTCGTGAGGATCCGGTATCGGCTCGTTGAGGATGTTTGTTGCATATCATAGTGGCCAAGTGATGGGGCCGTATGACGGTAGTATGGGCTGCGAATGTTATGCGAGGTTAGTTGTACCTGAGTGCGGGTACGGAAAGCGGAAGGGGTGGTCTGTGTGAACTTGGGGATGTAACTAGACTCAAAACCTATCTACAGTGACAGATAGGGTTGCTCTTACTGTGTCATGATGCCTAATCAATCTTGGTTATCCCAACTAATCCCTGAAATGTTCCAAGTTACAGGCCAACGTTCTGAGGCGACCAAGATACCCGGTTCCTGTGTGGAACGGGGAAGCACTCTTTTTGGTGACGACGAGCGGTGTGGTTTCCTGGACAAACTAACTCCTGTTCCTATGTGGAACCTTGTGTTGAGAAATTCGGCCGACATGCTGCATGGGATTAGTATCCCGAGTGGAGGATTGATTTGAGTGAAAGAACTGTTGGATATGGTTGCTAATGCATGTTGGACTTGGGAGATGATTGTCTGTATGCGTTATTTGTCATATTTGTACGATATGTTCTATGTGCTACATGTTATATGCGCTGCTATCCTGTTGTTGCCTTTATCCCGTTAGCTTGACATAGTATTCTTATCTCCTTTTTTCTTCTGTGTATGTTTGTTTGATTTACTTCGTTTGCGTGAAGACGACGAGCCAGTCGAGGACTTTAATGGACCCAAGATCACACCCATTCATCTTGGAGGCACCGCGGATGCCGGTGCTGGGGGACCTTGAGTTCATATGTCACGATGATCGGGGGTGGCAGGTGGACCCCTCGACATTCCTCACATAGTTGCTTAGTTTCTACACGGGGCCTGTTAGCTTGCTATTCAGGAGTTGTGATCCACCAAGAAAGGACATAGTCGGACCATACAAAGTTACTCAGTTTCTTCCTTTCAGCCAGATGTGGCACCCATCGCGGCAACACGAGCAGGACTTTATGTGGGCGATGCCAGCATCATCTCACGTTACGAGTAGGAGAGGCTTCGTACTACGCAGTCAGTGGAGGAGGTCAGAGCAGTACCTGAGAACGTATCGTCAGCCCAGAGTTGTTGTGTCTAGTTCCTCGTCTGATTATGTATCCTCGCAGGTCTATAGGCGTACATATGGCGAGGGATAGGGTAGGTCCATGTACCCACGTCGCTTAGGATGTGATACTGCCAGTGCGTCATCTGTAGGTCGGGGGGTGAGCTTATTTTGTTGTATTTTGAGATGGGTGGGGAGAGCTGGCGAGCTTTTTGAGAGTTTTGAGTCCCTTGGATGTATGTGGTTTATCTTTACAGTTTTATGTACAGTCGGTATGTATATGTACAGTATGATAGCCGTAATGATGGGGCCAGTTATGCATGTACTTGTATATAGTTTCCTTTATATGTGCTTGACTTTGATTGTCACCTTACCGTTTTACGCGTGTTGTATGTTTTTATTGTTTATCATTTTTTTTGCGCGCACTTCCTGAAAAATGAGTTAACGTTATAATACGGCTAAGGTACAGTTAATAACTTGCTTAGGACTAATGAGATTACCTTACGCAAGTGGGCTCATCTCACACTTTCTCTTCTTTTTCTCACTTTTCATCATTTTTATTTTCTCAAAAGAAATAAATAAAAAGAAACTGAAAAAAATTGAATGATTGCTGGGCTGCTTCCCAATAGCGCATAGTTTAAGAGTCCTCAGCCTGACTTGGTTTCTCATAGAATCAAGGGTCTTCAATTCTTGTGGTGGCCTTCATCCTTGACAAAGGCTCACCCCAATAATGTTTAACTCTTTGTCCATTGAACTTGAATTCCCTTCCAGTTTTCTCATCCAGCAAATCAACTGCCACATAAGGATACACTTTCATGAGCTTAAATGGGCCAGACCACTTTGATTTGAGCTTTCCGGGGAAGAGCTTTAATCTTGAATCGAAAAGAAACACTTGCTTCCCCATTATAAGCTCGCTCTTTTGAATCCTTTTATCATGCCAATCCTTTGTTTTATCTTTGTATACCTTGGCATTCTCATAGGAAAACATCCTATGTTCATCAAGCTCATTAAGTTGTAAGAGTCTTGTTGCCCCTACATGTTTCAAATCAAAGTTTAGCTTCTGAGTTGCCCAATAAGCTTTATGTTGGAGCTCAATGGGCAAATGGCAAGTTTTGCCATAGACCAATCGATATGGGGACATTCCAAGGGGTATTTTAAAAGCGGTCCTATAAGCCCACAATGCATCATCCAAATGAGATGACCAATCTTCTATTGAAGGATTTACAACCTTTTCCAAAATCCTCTTAATTTCCCTATTTGACAATTTAGCTTGGCCACTTGTTTGTGGGTGGTAGGCAGTGCCTACTTTGTGTCTCACTCCATACTTGGCTAGCAATCTCACAAATAGATTGTTGCAAAAATGAGTGCCCTAATCACTAATGATGTTTTAGGTGTGCCAAACCTTGTGAATATATTCTTTTGAATAAATTTGACAACCACCTTGGCATCATTAGGTGGCAAAGCCACGACCTCAATGCATTTAAACACATAATCATCAGCCACCAAAATGAATAAATTACCAAAAGATGGAGGAAAATGGCCCATGAAATCAATGCCCCATACATCAAACAATTCAATCTCAAGGATGTTATTCAAAGGCATTTCTTGCTAACTTGAGATATTCCCCACTTGTTGGCATCTATCACAACATTTTTCAAATTCTTGAGCATCCTTGAAGAGGGAAGGCAAAAAATAACTAGATTGTAAGACCATTGTAGCGGTCCTTGGACCTCCAAAATGTCCCCCACAAGATGAAGAATGACAATGCTTCAATATATTTTTAAGTTCCTCTTTTCAGTCACACATCTCCTCAACAGTTGATCTGGACACTTCTTGTAAAGATATGGCTCATCCCAAAATAAGTGTTTTGCTTGATGGAATAATCTTTTTCTTTGTTGAGAATTCAATTCTGGTGGCACAATCTGCATACCAGGGTGCTGCAACATATGAAACAAATAGCAGTTGCTCATCTGGAAAGTACTCTTGGAGAGGTGACTCTTTTGAGGCTTCATTTCCTTTTGGAAATTTGGACAAATGGTTAGCAACATGATTCTCAACTCTTTTTTTATCTCTAATCTCCAAATCAAATTCTTTGAGTGAAAGAACCCATCTTATAAGTCTTGGCTTTGCATCCTTCTTGGCAATCAAATACTTGATAGCAACATGATATGTATACACTATCATCTTGGCCCTCACAAGATATGATTAGAACTTATCAAAGACAAAAACAACAACCAATAATTCATTCTCAGTGGTGGTGTAGTTCAGTTGGGCATCAATAGGTATCTTGCTTTGATAATAAATTGAATAGAAGATCTTTCGATGTCTTTGGCCAAGCACCGCCCCAATAGCAAAGTCAATAGCAACACACATCAATTCAACAAAGGGCTTCTCCCAATCCGGGGCAATGATAATTGGAGTAGAAATTAAAGATTTCTTTAGAGTTTCAAAAGCCTTGAGACAATTTTCATCAAATTCAAATGCTTTTTCTTGCTGTAGCAAATGGCAGAGTGGTTTAGAAATTTAGGAAAAATCCTTGATAAATCAAAGATAAAATCCAGCATGCCCCATGAAACTTCTGATCCTCTTGACTGAATTTGGTGGTGGTAATTTTTCAATAATCTCAATTTTAGCTTTATCCACTTCAATGCCCTTCTTAGACAATTTATGACCCAAAACAACTCCTTCTTGTACCATGAAATGACACTTTTCCCAGTTCAACGCCAGATTTGTCTCCTCATATCTGTCCAAGACTTGCTCCAAGTTGCCTAAACAGCCTTGAAATGTCTCTCCAAAGACTGAGAAGTCATACATAAATATCTCCATTGATTTTTCAATTCAATAAAAAAAAAATGGCCATCATACAACATTGGAAGGTTGCTGGAGCATTGCACAGGCCAAATGACATCCATCCAAACACAAAGGTACTATAAGGATATGTGAAAGTAGTATTTTCCTGATCCTCTGGTGCTATAGCAATCTGATTGTACCCATAATATCCATTAAGGAAGCAGGAAAAATCCTTACCCGCCAACCGGTCAAGCTTTTGATCAATGAATAGAAGTGGGATGTGATCCTTCCCTGTGGCCTTGTTCAAGCACCCATAATCTATGCAAATTCTGCAACCAGATACAATCCTATTTGGAATAAGCTCATTCTTGTCATCAGTCACAACCGTGACACCTCCTTTCTTGGGGACATTGAACCGAGCTCACTCAAACACTATTAGAGATGGTATAAATGATTGCAACATCTAACCACTTGATGAAATCCTTTTTCACCGCCTCCTTCATGATTAGGTTCAACCTTCTTTGGCTCTCAATGCTATTCTTTGAGTTGTAGCGTCAGTGACAAAACACATTTTGGGCTTCTATTTTAGCCTGTTACATCCTAAACCTTTTTAAAC
Organism: Ammopiptanthus mongolicus; assembly: GCA_039655645.1. Lineage (NCBI taxonomy): Eukaryota > Viridiplantae > Streptophyta > Magnoliopsida > Fabales > Fabaceae > Ammopiptanthus > Ammopiptanthus mongolicus. The sequence continues at coordinate 13,767,625 of CM077350.1, read as the reverse complement.
ACCTAAACCCTCGACCTAAACCTACCATTGCACACGATTTACACCTAGAAAGTTTCCTCTCCCTTCTCCAACAAGGTTTCCTTTGATATCTCTCAAGAATCCTTGAAGGAGTTTGACCTCGTTTATCGTTCTTCAGCACTGTTTGCCTGAGGAACGTCGCTGCTGCCGCGTAGTCTCTTTGTGTCCAGTTCTCGCCTTGGATCTCTAACCTTGGATTTGTTTAGGAGCGACCAAGCGTTCGTGAGTTGGGGCATTCGTGAGACGTGACCCTAGTGGATCTCTTCCTCTTCCCTTTCTTTTTGTGATCGTCATACCAAGTATGAGGGGAAGGAATAGATGATGAGTATGTAGGTTTTGGGATAGGTTAAGATGAAGGGATTAACCCATGACCCCTATACATATGCCTATATGCGTTATAAATGCTTATGTATATGCTAAGATTAGTTGTAAAACTTAGTTTTAGGACGTTTGGCACCCCATACTGAATGAGTTGTTATGAGAGGTGTGATCGTTGAATATTGGTTTTGTTGGATCACATAGGTATGATCCTTTGAGGGATAAGAAAATTGGCACGAGAAAAACTTAGTGAATTATTAAGGTCCTTGATCTATCACAATTCGCCTACTGTTCATGGTCTGACGCGATTCGCCTACCGAATGAGAGAACCCTTTTGGGGTTCTCTGGCTTGCCTCGTGAGCCAAAATTTGCCCAACGAATCTGAGAATCGGTTTAGAAGCGCTCTGGCTCGTCTTGCGATTCATGATTCACCTAGCGAATCTGGATTTCTCACCCAGATTCTATTGTGAAGAAGTAACTAATTAGGGTAATTAGAAAAGGAATGTGAAATCATAATTCAAGATGATAATATAGAAAAGAAGTTAATACTAATAATGACGATGTGTTATTATTAGCGATGTCGATAAAGGCGATGATAGTGGCTAATGCCTAGTTGTTCTGATGATCATCATTGATGGTCATTGTTGATAATCAATATGATTGTTTATGATGGTGGATGGTAGGACATATGTGATAAACCTCAATTCTGTGTATTTTATGAGGGGTAATTAGGTTGTATTTTGGTGCATTTAATGATATTTATTATTGTATTTCACCATTTTGCCCAAGTTTTTACAGAATTGACATTAAAGGCTGCTTGATGGACGATTAAGGATTTTGGGAGATTTTGTGCTAAAAAGAGGAGATTTTGAAGATTGGAGCTTGAAGTATGGTCGTGCTTCCACTTCGCACGGTCGTACATACCTATTTACACACCAAATCCAGCACAATTATCGAAAAAGATTCAAACTTGTTCGCAGCAGTCGAAGTACGCTTGTACAGAAGAGATTTCTGCATATATCCCTCGTCACCGTTTTGATCATAACTTGAGCTCTGGATGTCGATTGAGGTGTTCTTTGTGGCATTGGAAAGCTTACGACAAGATCAACAAGACTATACAAGATGCATGGCCGTACATGACACGAGGCACGTCCGTGCTCAATTAAGAACGGTTGCGCTCAATCCCGTACACTATTTGACACTGTTTTACGAACTCTTAACGATAGTACTGAATCAAGCACGACCGCCAATGAAGGGGGCACGACCATGCTCAATTAAGACCGGTCGTGTTGGCGGCGCTGACAGCAAATTTTAGGGTTGTTCTCCTATTTTTCCTATAAATAGAGGCCCTCTGTACCACTCTCCTCATCAGTTGTTAGTTGTAGCTTTTAATCAGTTGTTAGACGTAATTTTTAGCTTTTAGTAGTTTGTTTTCTTTTCGATTTCTAGAGTTGGATTTTTGCTTGAGGGTTAAGTTGGAGATCCTTTCTTCTTCTTCTTCCTCCTCTTAATTCCTCAGGATGCGTTTCCCATTGTTGAATTTGGTTTTATCTATGTCTATGGGTAGCTAATTTCATCACTAGAGTTGTGGTCAATCTTGTATTAGTATTTGCTATGTCTTAGCTTTAATTCGAATTCTGGCTTTAAGGTTGCAATTTGAATAGTGTTATTCTATTGTTCTTCATTCCATACTAGGATTGCACACCCTTTGCATGCTCATAATAAATTTGTTGATCAGCGCCCGTACTGCAATTATTTGGTAGATCTATAGGATAAACGGGGTTTAAATTATTGCATGACCAAACTTGATTTATTCCTTTCAATCATTCAACCTCTTTGCTCTTTATGCTTTCTAATCATTTATACTATTTGCCTGACAAACATTGGGTTCATATGGGGAAAAGAATTTTGATTGCCTGACAAACAATTAATAGTTTTAGTAGAGGGGTTGATATTCCGATAGCAACTATGAAATTGAATAGAACTAGGATTTGGGGGTATTGAAAGTACAAGTGAAACCATGACTCTAGGCTCTCCACTCTTGATTTCAAAACCTTTATTTCTCTTTCATTCATCTTTTTACTATTGCTTACATCATACTTTTCTCATTCTTTTGATTAGTCTAAATTGCGTAAGGATTTCTCTATTCCGGTACTCATGTAAGTATTACTGATAAATCCTTTGGGTACGATATTTGGACTTCCATCCTATATTACTTTTTGCGATTGGGTGCACTTGCCCTTAAGTGTTTTCAAAACGCAACAAGTTTTTGGCGCCGTTGCAGGGGATTAATCTGTGATATGTGTGATATTGGAAGAAGAAAATTCTAGTTACTTTAGACATATTTTCTATTTTTATTTTTGATTATCTCCCTCTTTGTATGCTAATGCCTTCCCAAAAGTGTGCTAGTAGTTGATCTTATTTTGCAGTTAGGGAATCAAGAATAACCATGGGAGAGAGGAGAACTCACTACTACAGAAAAGGGATTTACCAGCGTTTATTTTAGGCCTTCAGCAGCGCTTTCGGGCGCTGACTATTTATCCGCTAGCGAAAGGGGAAAAATTTCGCCAGCGCTTAAGAAGCGCTGGTAAAGGTTCACAATTGCTAGCGCTTCCTTTAATAAGCGCTGGTAAAGGATAAACAATTGCCAGCGCTTCCTTTAATAAGCGCTGGTAAAGGTTAACCTTTACCAGCGCTTATTAAAGGAAGCGCTGGCAATTGTGTAACCTTTACCAGCGCTTCTTCAAGGAAGCGCTGGCAATACCCTTTTATATATATATATATATATATATATATATATATATATATATATATATATATATATAATTACTAACTATTCCCCCTGTTTTCCATTACAATTTGCTCAACACAAGCAAAACCAGCAATATTCAAAACCAAACAGGTTATATATATATATATATATATAACAGCAAAACCTCAACAATTAATATGTTTATATATATATATAACAAGAGCAAAAAAATCTTGGACTATCACAGTAGCTTAATTGATTGAAGAAAGAAGAAGCCCTCGATCAATCTTAGCACAGTATATTCATGTACATATGCATACAGTTAGGAAAACCAACAATATGTTATATATACAAGAGCAAAAACCAAAAAATAATCCTAGCTAGTACTAGCTTGATTGAAGAAGCCCTTGATCAATGAATCCTTTGCTTTCCCTTCAACAAAATCCTTGCTCCCCTTCAATAATATCCAAATAAACATTGTTAAGTTCAAAATAGTATATAAACTCGAAATGACTACAATAGATCACACTTACATATACCTTCATTCGATAAAATCAACAATATAACGGCACCACTCTTGCTTGAGTGCGGTAAGTTGATCATCAGAGTATACCGGACATTTACGTTCTGGATAGTACTGCGAAACAAAAATTAAATCAAGTTTGTACATTTTCAATATGGTCAAATGTGAGAGTAATTAAATATATAAACTGTGGGGAAAAGGGAAGAAGAAATCCACACACACTACTGAAAACAGAGTATTTAGAGAGAAAATATATATACTGAATAATACTCAAAATTAACTCTTTATTGAATTCATATACCACTGCACTTACAGTACTTTCATGCACACATTTATAGATCTGCTAGACCTCTAATTAACTAATAAGTCTAACTAACTCATCTAACTCAGAGCTAACCACTTTTACTGTTATAATCATCAATAGTTCATAACTATGGAGTCTAACATTCCAACTAGGTTGGCACCTAGACTCCATCTATCATTTGCTGCACATCAAGTTTGAATCAATTCTCTTATTGATACAAGTTTCAAAAAACTCCTTAGCTCTTTGAATCTCTCAATTTTCATAGGCTTGGTCATGATATCTACTTTATGAAATTCAAATCACCTGCAAAAGCACAATTGCAGTTTCCCTTTATTCACTCACGCAAGAAGTGAAATTTGGTCTCAATATGTTTACTCCTCCAATGAGCCATTGGATTTCTTGCCAAACTGATTGCAGATTTGTTATCACTGGATTTCCTGCAGATTTGTTACTAGGTCACAAGGAAAGAAAGATCATGAGCAATTTGTTTGCAGAAGAGGTAACAAATCATTTTACATTGACAACAATATGTACACTTTAGCACATTTGTGTTGAGCAGCTTTTGTTTGGTTTTGTAGGGTTATTTTATATATGAATCTTTGCGATGGCCACTGGTCTATACTCTTTAGTCAAGAAAAGCACATCCAAGGGCACACTTCAAAATCTGAGATTTACTTTGTTGAGCAAAGAAACTTGATTTTTTTCTTAAACCGTAGTGAAACTTTGGCTAAACAACGGTACCAATATATATGCTATAAAATTATAAAATTTTAGATATAAATATTATTGCTTGTTAGATTTTGAATGTCACCGGAATCACGCCATTTGGGTTCCTACAACCCGAGTTATGCGCATTGCAACCTAGGCTGTCCAGAACTAGCATAGCAGAAAAAACTTTTCTGCATAATGGCCTACTGGGAATTCATTTGTTGACCAAAAAATATGAATTTTATCCATCATTAATGTTTGCGTCTTAGCTTTAAATAGCCACCGGAATTAGGTTAAAAGGATTTCGGTAGCCCGAGATATGCATCTTGAAATTCAGGCTGTCGGGAATGGATTCTGCAGCACATGAGTCAACTTTGAAGTTTAAACTGTATCTATCCATAAGACTAAAAATTCAGAAATTTCCATGGAGTGAAGGTATTTGTCTTAGGTTTCTAATTTCTCTGACGGCATGCAATTTCAATTATTATACATAGAGTTATGTATTTATAACTCTACACTGTTCAGAATCTTATTTCTGCAAGATTCTGCAGAAATAGAACCGTTTTCAAAGAACTATTGAGAATCATACAATGATCCATAATTCTTGAAATTTTCACCAAATGTGGCCTTGGATCTTATCTTTCAAATGACACTAACCTTATACCTACAGGAGGTCCCTACCCCGAGATATGCACAAATCTTCGCCTGCTGTTCTGCTAGGACAGTAGGGAGTTCATAGAGTTGATATTTGTGTTTTTTTTTCTTCAAAAGCAGATGAGTTGATGAAATTCATCATGTTAGGGCTAGTGAATACATTCTTAGTTGTGTTGGTATTCAAATGCATGTAGAAGAATGATATACGAAGGACTAGGGTGTTCAAACTCCTTGTCATCCTTTTATGCATTATGAATTAAGTTCAGTTGCAAAATTGTATTTTAGAATGGTACCATTGTAGCATCAGCAGCATGGATTTGAACTTGAAAGGTTCTGTTCTGAGCAAGAGGAGGCTTCAGAATTCTTCTATTGTGAGCATCAAGAATCTCCATGTGTTCATGCTGCATGTGCATCGTGAATCCCTTTTCAAGCAACTAGCCATTACTGAGCACTTACACTTCACAGATTTATAGATGTAGCCAGACCTTTAACAAAAGGTCTAAATAAATCATCTAACTAGCTCAAAGAGCTAATATTTACTATTATAACTGTCATCAACAGTTCATAACTACTAACCACTAACTGACTTTGAAATACTCTTTCAAGATAAACTAGAACGAAAAGTACATACCAATGATGGGATTTGAGTTTGGTTCTCAACGACGATATCCTTCAAAAACTTCATTACATAGTAGCCACAGTCGATGTCGTTGGGTTGACGGGGGCACTATAAAAGCTCAAATAATAAATTAATTGTTTTCAGTTTTTAATTTAAATAACTGCATATATAAGATAGAACTTTCAATTTGTAAATACGTACATCCATAAATATCCAGTTAGTCTTGGATGATGAAGAAAATCGGGACTTGCCTCCTCTGCTCTGGGCATGATGAATTTGCAAACCCCTAAGTGCAAAATCAAACAATTCATCAAAGTATATAATTTGAATCATCATATATATTAAGATAAAAATAAATGTGTATACTTACTTATTGTATTGATCCATCATTGGTTTGCGATAGGTATAAGGGACATGCAACGAGTCAAAATAGTACACAATGTCTTCATGGGGATTGATTGCTAATAATACCCAATGTCCCCTACAAAAATGAACAGAGTTGGCAAATCCTAAGCCTAGATAATCACATTTCACAAAATTTATAGAAGTTAATTAAAATGACTCACCCTACGTTGCAAGGTGACAAAAACAATGACTCAATACCAGGTTCAGCTAATGCTAAGCGATCGGCTATATATTGTTTTTGCCCAGTTATTGACTTGTGCAAAGCTGTTTTATGTGGGCACAAAAACACGAACCTCCGAGTCCGTTCTTCTGGGATCAATATCTCATGATACAAGTACCTTAAATTAAAATATGTAAACAAATTAATGGATAAACTATAACCGTACTTGAGATAGAAAATATAAGTTCGATGTAATACCTGAGATATACTGTAATAACAGTCTGAGATAGTATCTCATGACGAAGAACTTCCTTGATTTCGAAATGAAGGCCGAGAAACAAAGTGGTCTCATAACCCAGCAGTTCTGGCTCCAATGGCACTGTAACATCTGGTGCATTCATATTCCCTAACATATAGGCTTCAAGATAAGCCATATAATCTGCACCATGAGCCGTAGGAGAACGGGAGACCTGAGAATTGCTCTGGGGCTGAGATTTGCTCCCGTTCTTCACTAGGGATGTTATTGACCCTTTTGTTTGCCCCTTGCTAACTATAGGAAGGGAAGGTCGGGATTTGTCAGTTGTGTGCTCCGACACTTTGCCCTTACCATTGTCCTTGGCTTTGGATTTTGAGGGTACCTGGATATTTTGCATTGCAAATACATTAATTAGTTAGTGAATGATTTTATGATAATAAATCATGCATGTTTATTAACTTATATCATGTTACTTACAACTACGAGGCTGATTGGCCATGCCACATAGGTGCCTATTGCATCTTCCACAGTCAACACATCTGCCTCCTCAAGTGGTACAGGCAATGATGCATTCCCTTCAACCGCATGGTCAACTCTAACTTTCACATGACCGGGAGGTAATGGTCGGTTGTGCAATAGTGTTTGAACTGTTTCGTTAAACATTATCCCCTTACCAACCATTCGACGAGTTGGGCTTGACAAATATAGGTTGCATGCAGAGGTGTCCTGAATAAATGATAAACAAAATATTAATATTTAAATTGTAAATGGATTAAATACGTTTAAGTAAAAACAACGTATGAATTATTAATTACCTCGGGTGACAGCATAGTGCAACCATCTCTGGCGCTATATGGGGTAGGGGTAGGGAAAGCAGGCTCATGCGCCTCCACTGGATGCCTGTCTTGCATGGTGCTTCTCAATTCATCTACTTCTTTCCGTAGACAGCGTATCTCACGCATCATCTCTTCCATTCTATCATTAGTAGCACGCGTTTGTGGTCCGAAGAGAAGGCTCGAAGTGACACCAAATCCCGTACCCCTTAGGTGACCAGGGTACTCTTTCCTTGATAAGGCTCGGGCAAGGATGTCTTGACGACCATCACAATCTGTTATATCCCCTTGTGATACAGACTGTGATATGCTATCCTGAGACACAAATGAAAATGTTAAATATTATCATAAGAAAGTTAAAAATGAAAACGCTTGTTAACTAATGCTTTCATACTTACAATTTGTTCAACCACTTGCCTAGTGGTGGGATCAACAATTTCTCCGTTCTCATCTCGACGACTTTCCATCCACAAAATATGGCGTTGAACCATTTTGTTTGTAACATCGTCCCCTGCCGCCAACAACTATACATTTGAACAATCAAATATTAGTAAACATTAGCAAATTATAACCCAATTATAAGGATATTGTACATACCAACTTTTCCTCAATGCCGGAATACCCCTGACTTCCACCTCTATAAGGGTATTCAGGATTTGACGCTCTCTGCCGATTTTCATTGCTAAGCCTCTACATAGACACAGAAATATATATCTATATATATATATATATATATATATATATATCAATGCATGCATGGTTAATTAATGTCATATATACAAGTCATAAGGATATTTATTGTACATACCAAAAATTCTTCATCTGTTGTGCGTCTTGCTACAAAAGCTCTCCAAGCATCCAGTGAAATGTACTCTGCATATTGAGCTGGAGGCTCAGGTCTGACATTCCCTTCCTCATCTCTCAGGTACTTCGTCGTCAATTCAGACCGGAATGATCGGTGCATATTTCCGGCCATCTGAATTATCATTTTTTGCCGACATTTATCAACATCAAAGGTCGTCTGCAAAATTAATGTCATAGTATAAGTATGTTTACATAATTAAGAAACACTATAACTAATCAATGTTAATTAATTTACCTCTATATTATGCCAGATGTCTTCTTTGACACGGTGCAAAGAAGAATCCCTCCAATCATTGCAGGTAATTGGGACCGACTGCCGCACTAAGGTCCCAATGTAACTCTTCATGTCTCTGCTGACTTTACCAACGGGCTGGCCTTTAACATTCCATTGAACCTGAAAAAATTGAGTAAGCGTATAAATTTATATAACAAACAATAAAATGAAACAGTTAATTATATTTATATATATATATATATATATATATATCTTACCAAAGGTCTCACTCCTTTACTCCTTTGTCGAATGACATTTTTTCTTAACTGTCGGTCCGCGACGCTTCACATTTTTCTTCGCCTCAGGACTATCATGAGATGGAGATGCCATTTACCTACAAAAAAAAATTAGACACAAGTAAAAACATTATTTCATAATCATATATGCAAAAATCGATGAATATAAATTTAATTAGCCTGGAACTTAAAAAAACACAATCACTAGCTATACTTACATATTTAAGACAATCTTTTCCTTTTTCTCGTTGGATTGAGACTTGTGTGTCCCTTATTGGTACGAAATAATGGATTGACCCAAATTCCCTCATCATGATCATTTCTAATATACATATCTTCCTCTCTAGTTGGATTACCCTCAAGTGAATGTGATGTCCCAAAGAAAGGATCGTCCTCCATATTGGCATCTTCATGTGTTTGATGATCATCAATATCATTAACAACCATTTTGTTAGACAATAGAACAATGGACCAATTTGTATCAGCTGGATCGGTGACATAGAACACTTGTTGAGCTTGTGATGCTAAAATAAAAGGCTCATCTTTATACCCCACCTTATTGAAATCAACGCGCATGAACCCCAACTCATCCATCTGTACACCGTTATTATTGTCAACCCACTTACACCGGAACACAGGCACCCGAAACATTGTGTAATCCAACTCCCATATACCTTCGATGACCCCGAAGTATGACATATTCGCATATATGGGGTTTCTGTCTTTGGCACTTGAGATATGCATAGATTGAGCTATAAGAGTCACCCCACTATTTTGCACTGTACTTCGATCATCTTGTTCTTTTGTATAGAATGTGTACCCGTTCATCAAATAACTGGTGTAAGATAAAACATGTAGACTTGGACCTTTCGCTAACCATCTCAATCTTTCTGAAACTGAGGTAGGATTTAGAGCATACTCAACAGAAATGTGATCTTTTAGCCACGTTATAAAACACCGAATATGTTCTCTTTGTAACCAATTTTGATTCTTATTTGGGTACAAATTCTTAAGTATGTCCTTGTGTTTTACAACATATGACTCAACTTCATCGGCGTTGTGTAGAACATACAAGTGTGCTTGCTCCCATTCTGTTCTTGGTATAGTCAATATTTCAATTCCAGAAATCCCTTGCCCTATGGTTCTTCCTGTGTGATGAGACTTTGGCATCCCTGTGGAATGTTTGACATTGGATAAGTATTCGGTACAGAATTCAACAGCTTCTTCAACTATATACCGTTCAACAATACAACCCTCTGGTCGTGATCGGTTTTTCACATACCCTTTTAATATTTTCATGTAACGCTCAAACGGGTACATCCATCTCATATAAGCTGGCCCACACAATTGTGTCTCTCTAACCAGATGAACGGTTAGATGAACCATTATGTCAAAGAATGAAGGTGGGAAATACATCTCAAGCTCACACAAAGTCACAACTATTTCTCTTTGCAATGCTGGCAACTTTTCAGGGTCAATCACTCTGCTGCAAATTGCCTTGAAGAAGAAGCAAAGTTTAGTTAAGGTCTCCCGCACTTTGTTGGGCAAAATGGACCGTATACCGATGGGTAGCAAACTCTCCATAAGAACATGGCAATCGTGGGACTTTAGACCCTTCAACTTGAGATCTTTCATCGACACGAGGCTAGCAATGTTTGAAGAGTACCCTTCTGGAACCTTCACTCCATGAAGAAACTTACAAAAAGAAATTTTCTCTTTTCTAGATAGAGTATGAGCTGCTGGTGGTAGATATGTACGTTTCCCTTTCTTCACCGGTCCCAATTCTCGTCTCAATCCCATACTAACCAAGTCCAACCTTGCATTGATGCCATCTTTAGTCTTCCCTGGCACATTGAGTAAGGTACCAATGACACTATCAAAGATATTTTTTTCAACATGCATCACATCAATGAAATGTCTTACATATAATGACTTCCAATACGGCAGCTTAAAGAAAATCGACTTTTTCTTCCACCCTCGTGTCACAAGCTCTCCGGCAAAAGGCTTCCCAAATTCGATACTCAAATTTTTTACCTTTTCAAACAGTTGCACACCCGTCAACGGCAAAGGAGCTCTACGTTCTTCTATATTCCCATTGAATGCCTTTCTCCATAACCGATAATGATGACTTGAATGCAAAAATCTACGATGTCCAAGGAAGACATTCTTCTTACCATGTTCCAACCGCATCCAATCTGTATTATCTTCACATATAGGGCATGCACATTGACCTTTGGTACTGTATCCTGACAGATTACCGTATGCTGGAAAATCATTAATTGTGCCGAAGATCATAGACCTCAAGGTGAAACTTTCTTCTTTATACCCATCGTACACCTCTACACCTGTCTCCCACATTTGCTTCAAGTCTTCAATTAAAGGAGCCAAGTATATGTCGATATCATTTCCTGGTTGTTTGGGCCCAGAAATTAACAGAGACAGCATCATATATTTGCGCTTCATGCATAGCCATGGAGGTAGGTTATAAATCACCAAAATCACAGGCCATGTACTGTGAGAGCTACTCTGAATATCATGCGGGTTAAATCCATCAGTAGACAATGCAAGTCGGAGGTTTCTTGGATCTTGCCCGAAATCGGGATAATCATGGTCAATTCTTTTCCATTGAGGAGAATCTGCCGGGTGCCGTAGCTTGCCATCTTTAATCCTTTCATCCTCATGCCATGTAAAGTGCTTTGAATCTTCTGAACTACTGTACATGCGCCTAAATCTAGGTATTATTGGGAAATACCACAAAACCTTCTCTGGAGCTGATTCTTTCTTCTTATATCGTGAGGCATTACATTTAGGACATGTATTTAATGATGCATGTTCATTCCGAAATAAAATGCAATCGTTAGGACAAGCATGTATCCTCTCATAGCTCATGCCAATAGAGCGCAACATTTGTTTAGCCTCATATGTCCGACTAGGAAGCACATTATCCTCCGCAACATAGATTTCAATAGTGTGAGTAAGTCATTAAAGCTCTTATCAATCCATCCATTGCCCGATTTCAAGTTAAACAACTTTAACATCGCCGACAATCTTGTGAATTTAGTACAACCCTCATACAACGGTTTCTCTGCATCACTTATCAACTTCTCAAACATTTGAGGACAATCACGAAGATCTTCTTCAACCACGTTTGCCATCTCTTCAAAACGATCGCCCTCATATGTATTTGTATTGGCATCATTTGACGCTTATTTCCCACTATTCCCCATATCACTAGATTCACCTCTGGTCTCACCATGCTTTGTCCAACAAGTATAACTTTGATCAATTCCATTGCATATTAAATGTCCTTCCAAGTCAGGTACACTAACTCGTCTTGTATAACAACAACCTAAACATGGACATATGATTCTACTAGGGTTTTCTGCGTGTCCAACTGCAAACCTAATAAAATCTTGCACTCCGTCCTTATATTCCTTCGACAAACGATTGGCAGACATCCACTTTCGATCCATATTTTCCCGATCTACAGCAATTATTTTGAGTTTAAAGAGGTTGACATCTACATTCAATAGTACTACATGCAGGCATAATGCATGTCTACTTCATACTAAAGGGTGGGGTCCTATCCTATCCAAGATTGTAAACTTCGCATTATATTATTGTATATATGTCTTAATTACTTCTTGTTCTAAGAAAATTTCGGCAGCATTTCCCCTTAGTTCTCCAAGCACACAACTTAATTCAGGTGGTATTACGACCCAAATTAGGTATGTACACAGAGAACAATGAGAAAATACAAACCAATGACATTCTTAGATCAAGAAGCTAATGATTAAGACATACAATAATATGGATTGAATGCGATTTTACATTCTTAGACTGTCCACTTTGGACAATTCAAGAACAACTTGTATATTGTGTCAAAAACAATATACAAATCATTATTGAACAGGAAACTAAGGTTAATGCATGTGTACACCGAATAAAAATATGTCTAATATTAATATAAGATATTAAAAAAAGATAAATACCTAAAGGAGAAGAAATCTGTGGTAGACAATAAGAAAATCAAGACATGACCAAAACTGCAGATTATCAAGTGACAAAGATAAAGTAAAGGTAAAATTATACAAAGAAGGTGAGACCAAAAGCAGAACCACGGACAGCATGAAAGAGAAGAAAACTAACCTATTTCGATATGTGAGAAATGGGATGTCCCTATCACTCCATGAACGAATTTCTTCTAAGTGATTCCCGCTTGGTAATGTGCTGCTTCAATTATCACATGTTAGAATATATAAATGAGAAACAGAAAATAAATGAGTTTAATTTTCATTATATCACATGTCACATTATTATTAAATCAGTTTGACTATAATAATAATCATTAAATTCAAGAATATTTGGGTTTCCATTAAATTTTCTCTGCAACCAAACAGAAACTTTTTCACAGTTAAAATTCATCCAAATCAAATAAATCACAGTAAACCAAAAAATTAGATCATGAAAGTTTTTTTAAAAACAATTGACAAAAAAATGCAACAATTAAGAGTTTTACCGAAACTAACTCTCCAATTCAAACACCTACTCAATTCCTAGACTAAAATGTATATTTCATTTATAATGGGAGTATCATGACCAATTAGCATGGCAATAGCAGCAGCTCTGCCATTACAATCAAAAGGCTAGCAGCAGCTCCGCCATTACAATGAAAAAGTATCCTACTTTCAGTAAGTTCATGACTACCAGGTCTTAGGATACTCACAGGGTCAAGGCCCCAAACAATTAATCAATTCCTAGACTAGAATGTATATTTCATTTATTAGAGCACAAAGAATAAGTATACAATCTACTCTCAAGCCTAAAAGTAAAACATGAAAATGAGGTATGAAGAACAATTAATCAATTCCATGACTAGAATGTATGATAGGATTGCCATTTCAATCAACAAAATGGCAATTAAATTTTAAGTCTGTCAATTTAATCGAACAATGTATATAAAGGACTAACAAGAAGCCATTCCAAAACCCTGAAAAACAGTAAAGAAAATGAAAATTAAAAAAAAATAATGGTTTGTGAATCATCAAGCCTAACAAAAAATTCGAAGTTCCAAATGAAGAAAGTATGATCCAGCATATCAAAAAGTGTCATCAAAATGCAATCATTCATCATCAATTACCAATTCACTAAATCCAACGCGTTATGCTATAACATCATCAAGCCAAACCAAAAAAATTAATTTAGCATGCTCTCTAAATGGTTATGCAGTGTACGAATTCCATGCAGCAACTAAGATAAAATTAATTTAGCAACATGGAGCTGGAGCAAGTAAGATACAAAAATTCATTATTCTTCTATGAAATTCTAACATTCCACCTGATTACTAAATATGTAGCATAGCAATAGTGAAGAACCTTAGAATGTGTGTGGATTGTCACCATATGGCAAAGCTGGTTTCAGAGGCTTACAGTAGGGAACTAATAGTTAGGGATAAAACCAGATTCCATCATTTCAGGCATGGTTCATGTTCATGTAATAATTTCTGGTGAGTGGTGAACATTTTAACAAATAAAAAGATCCTAAAAGAGTAGCCACAAGTAGCTAATGTCAATTTAGATATTCATTTAATCATTATAGAAATGGAATTCTCCTGGGTTATATGCATTTTATTAGTTGCTAAGGTCAAAACCACATGCTAATCTTGATGGAGCTAGTCTATAAACAATGATAGAGGTTCCATTGCCAAATCTGAAGGGCTTTAATCTGGAATACTAAGAGCTACTTAATGTACATAAACAAGTCCTTACACTTGTGGATTACTTGCCGAATTAAGTAGAAGGCCACTTGTTGCAATAAAATTGAAGATAACTATAAATTTTCTATCTTATCATCACACAGACATTTTCTCAGTAAAGCAGAACCACAAATGTACAATACATATGCAACAGAGCTTATCTACACAATTGTGACACATTTTTTTCTTTGATGAGAAGTTGATCCACTTATAAGTCCACCTAGGTTCCAAGCTTAGAAAAAGATTTAGAATTTGCTTGAAAACTCTTGAGTGAAAGTTAAAATCCATTTAGAATTCTTGTGCTCTTAGAGCCGTAGTTAATTAGTAGCCTAACCTGCCTACAAGGCTAAGACAATGAGAAGTCAAGTTTCATTAAGGATTCAAACAGAGACCTAACTCATATACAACATTCCATCCCAATTAGAGATTTGGGGAAAACATATTAATTTGGAAAGTCCAAGTAAGTAGAATTCAAAAACTAAGTTCTAATTAACCTAAAATTCTACCTTGATTAGGGAACTAATCTAACTTAGACTCTAAAGTTTATGTAAAACCCTTTTGGTCAGTAGCAAAATCCAAAGGGACCTACTCCATCTTTTGGCAAATTAAAAGAGTAGTAGAAGATGCAGTGCAACATGTAGAGTAAACACAAGTTGGATAAAAATGAACATATAAGCAATTATCCAAGAGATGGATATGTTCCAAAATGCATGACTGACCCCACAGAATAATAATGAATATGCACCCAAAATGTATGCTTCAATGATGGGAATACATCTGTTGAGAAGAGGGTTTGAGGAGAGAACCGTGAGGTTTCGCGGAGGTGCTGAGCGTGAGTGCTTAGGTCGTGAGTGCTGAGCGAAGAGAGAGATTGATCTAAAGCTGCATCAATTTTGTGGTTGTTTTGTTACTTTGTTGTTCTCTGTAAACCACGCTAGCTGGAAGACTGAAAATTAAAAAACAAAATAAATAAATAAAAAATCTGAAAAGCTTGGATAATTTGTTGGGAAAGCACGAGGTGTAGTTCAGCTCACGTGGCAACCTTTTCTCACCGTGGAGGAGAGGGTTGTGGACGCGCGGTTGTGGGGAGCGGATTGAGGGTCGCTGTGGTGGAGGAGAGGGGTTGAGTTCGCGGTTGTGGAGGAGATGAGGAGGGTTCAGTTCGCGACTGTGAAGAAGATAAGGAGGTTTGAGTTCGCGGTGAGAGTACTGTGCATGTGAAGATACTATTACTGAAAGCGCGCGCGCGAAGTGAAGATAGCACACTGATCAGTAATATAAATCAAAAAATTATACTTATATAGAAATTGAGTATTGCCAGCGCTTTTCCAAATAAACGCTGGTAAAGGACAAACATTTGCCAACGCTTCCTTAGGAAAGCGCTGGTAATACTATTACCAGCGCTTTCCTAAGGAAGCGCTGGCAAATGTATTTGTCCTTTACCAGCGTTTATTTGGAAAAGCGCTGGCAATACTCAATGTCAGAGATTTGCTTGCGCTTAGTTAAAAAAGCGCTGGTAAATCCCAATAATTTGATAGCACTTACCAAAGAAAGCGCTAGTAATACTTCTCCGCCTCATATTTTCTAGCGTTTTACGGGAAAACGCTGGTGAATGTTGCGTCAATTTTTCCTATTTTGGTGTAGTGACTCTTGGAGATTATTTTACCAACTCATCATTGGGATCTAAACTGGAGGTTATTCCAAATCCTTGGGCTAATTATGAGCAACAAGAACCAGATCTTGAAGAGACTTTGGCTAAATTTATGGAGTGAGACAATAATCGACTAGAGATTTTGGACACTTGGGCTAAATTTATGATATTTATGGAGCGGAACAATAATCAGCTAGAGATTTTGGAGACTCGAATCTCCAACCTTGTTACATTGATGCCTCTAAAAGTCCAAGAATCACTGACCTCTCAATCTGAAATTAAACAGGAGGACGAAAGCATAGCGAAAAGTGTGCACGGCCGTACATCATTCCATGAACGCCCGTCCATACCAGAC
Source organism: Ammopiptanthus mongolicus (assembly GCA_039655645.1). NCBI lineage: Eukaryota > Viridiplantae > Streptophyta > Magnoliopsida > Fabales > Fabaceae > Ammopiptanthus > Ammopiptanthus mongolicus. The sequence goes on along the minus strand of CM077350.1, from coordinate 13,750,940 downwards.
AGTGAATCAGAAGGGAGCAATTATGAGGAGAGCAAGCAAGTTGGTCCAAAAATTCTGATTTGGATAAGTATATTGGGGTACATGCATGTGTGGATATTTCAAAGCGTAGCGAAAAGTGTGCACAGCCGTACCTCATTCCATGAACGCCCGTCCATACCAGACAGTGAATCAGAAGGGAGCAATTATGAGGAGAGCAAGCAAGTTGGTCCAAAAATTCTGATTTGGATAAGTATATTGGGGTATATGCATGTGTGGATATTTCAAAGTTCGCCCCAAAAGATAAGCTTGTTGTGCTTCATTAATATTTCATTCATGAAGAGATTAAAAGAGAAGATTATCACATGCCATTCGATCATGGAGGAATTAAAAATACCTTCACATTCGAAGTGGCCAACTTAGCTCTTAAAGATTTTCTCCTACAATCGCCATGCTTTAAGCCATGGGATCCGTGAGGGAGATCTTATGTTTTGAGCACACCTTGGTCTTTTTACCACAAGCTATGGGATTCAGGAGGTTTCTAAACTTTTCTTTTTCTTTGTTTCTTGCTTTGAATAAATTAGTTGCATCAAATCTTTGTGTGACTGCCTTGAGTAGAATAGGACTGTTTTGCATGAGATTTGGCATTTTGCGTTGTCGAGCATGACCATACAAACCTTGAGCATGACCACGCTTCATGTTGTTCATCTGAGATTTTGTTAAGCACGGTCCTGCCCTCTTTGAGCATGGCCGTGCTCAAGTCTTGTTCTTCATTTTCTGGAATTTTGTTAAGCATGACCGTGCACCCCATAAGTATGGTCGTGCTTCGACCCGTGCTCCACTGTCAGAGCTGTTATTTTTTATTTTTGTCAGGAATGACCGTGCACACCCATTACCGGCCAAATTTCAGGCTAAACACAAGCTACTGATGGCTTGTTTCATTTTAGGACTATTCTCTTCTCCTTCTCTCCACTTGTGCTTAACTTTACTTTTATTGCATTGAGGACCATGCAAATTTTAAGTGTGGGAAGGAAAATCTATGATTTTTTATGCTTATGTTGCATGCAATTAACTTGCTTATTTTTATTGATGATAAAAATTAGGGGACTCCATACAAATTTTTTTTTTGGATGCATTGCTTTGATAGTCTCATAAGTAAATTTTTTTTTTTTAAAGCAAATTGGTATGCAAAGGCATCACTGTAATGGAAATCATCCCAACTAGGTTGGCACCATAACCACTACCAATCATTTGCAGCATACCAAAATTTTATTCATAAGAAAAAGAGAAAAAATACAAAAAAAAAAAAAACATGGGGGGACATAGACCAAACCCATGAAAGAACTACTTAAACCTAAAATTAGGCAGACTCCATCTATTACAGAAGAAGTCATGCCTAATAAAAGTTGGGATTAGATCCCACCAAGTATAGCATTTCGATTTTACTCCAAAATTGGCTAACTTATCAGCCCAATGATTTCCTTTCCTAAAAACATGAGAGATTCTAAAATCAAAAGATTTTGTAATCAAATTACCATTTTTCCAGCTAACTCTAATGTTCCAAGGGACTATTTCTGGATTATGGAATGCTTGAACCACCAAAAAGGAGTCACATTCTAACCATACCTTTGTCCAACCCTTTTTAACAGCAACATAAATGGCAGACATTGCAGCATATAATTCCGCAGAGAAAGAGTCTAATATACCATAATATTCAGCAAAACAACCCATAACTGCTCCATTTTTATCACGAAAAATGGCACCATCAGCAGCATGCCCAGGTGACCCCTTGGCTGCACCTTCAGTATTCACCTTGACCCAGTGACAAGAAGGAGGAATCCAATAAACTTGAATAATTAAAGGGGCCTTTTTTGGATGACCAGTGACCCTAAACATCTTTAAAATGGCTAGCTCCTCAATGGAATTAAACATAGTATGAGTAGTCAAATTACCAGTGAGAGAAGTAGAGGCCAGTATTAAACTGATTGCAGCTCTACTAGAAACTACTTTATCATCAAACTTCCTTTTATTCCTTGAAAACCATATGAACCAGAAGCAATTAATAACAGTAGCGACTATAATGTCTCTTAATTGAGAGCTCCAAGGCCTGTCACAAATAGAAAGAATGGATTGGAAGGATGAAACATCCACATGAAAATTGATAGAAAATCCAAGCCAATTCCAAATCTGCCTTGCAAACTCACAGTTTAAGAATAAATGCTCAGAAGTTTCAGCAAAAGAATAGCATAAGCTACAAATAGATACAACAGTGCACCCCTTTTTTTTGCAGATTATCTTCAGTAGGAAGTTTGTTGTGCAATAACCTCCAAGTGACGAAAGACCTTGATGGAGGAATAAAACGACTCCAAATTACCTTGGACCAATGCCATTGAGGTTTGGCAGGATTGATGTGAAGATAAGCATCCTTAAACTCTAAGCTGCCAGAACTTGAGCTCTGCCAAACAAGCTGATCAGAAGATTTGAAAACTGGTAAATAAAAACTAAGTAATTAGCTAAAAAAAAGAGGTTATTAGGTTAGTTATATCAAAACAGAAGGAGAATTTTTGCTTTTCGTACTTTTATGAAGTTTGCCACCGAAGCTTTTGGAGATTATGGGTGATTGTTTGGATTGCATCAAAAAATATTAGAAAGAAGATTAATTTATTAATTGCGAATGATTGAATTGCTTATGAGCACTTGAGTGCTGAAAACTGATAATGGATCTTAACCCCTGGCCAAATAGAGGATTTAATATAATGGGAGACAAGTCTATTGCAAAGGAAGAATCTTTTCCTAAGGAAGATAGACCATTCCTGGTTAAAAGCCACCAACTCAAACGAAAGCTTGATGAGAGCAGCCTCATTAGGAGCTTGGATGGATTTAATTCCAATACCACCTTCTGCAAAGGGGGAGCAGACTTTATGCCAAGCCACAGTACATATCTTTCTCACTTTAGGATCACCCGACCATATAAAATTACGAATGCATTTGTCTAACTCTTTAATAAGAGAGGTAGGCCAAAGATAGACATGAAAACTATACAAGAGCATGCTGTGAATAATTGATTTTACAAGCTCCACTCTTCCCATTATTTACAAGAGACTACCTTTCCAAGAGGCCAGCTTTAAAAGAATCTGATCTGCAATTGGCTGGAGATGAAGTCTTTTTGGTTTACCTTTGAAAAGAGGCACACCAAGGTAGAGAAAAGGTAATGCCCCTGCTGAGAAACCAAGATTTGCAGCAATTCTAGCAGATCTTGCTGGAGTAGAATACCCTGAGTAGAACTTGCATTTATTCAAACTAAGAAACTGATCCGAGGCTTCACCATATTCTCTAAACAATTGCATCAAAGCATCAAGTCCTCTTTTGTTCCGTTTGCAGAAAACTAGCACATCATCAGCATACAACACATGACTCGGTGTTGTCAAGTTTCTTGGACCAGAAATGGTTTGAAGCAGACCAGAATCCACCAAATTGGAGATACCTCGACTGAAAACATCTTCAGCAAGGCAAAACAGCAAGGGAGAAAGAGGGTCACCTTGCCTGACTCCTCTTTTACAAGTGAGGAAGCCTTCAGGCTTACCATTAATCAGAATTGAGAGATTAGCCGAGTTTAAGATTATGCTGATCCAGTTACAGAAGGTTTCATGAAAACCAAAGGCCCTTAGAACTGATATGAGGAAATGCCAATCTAAAGTATCGAAAGCTTTCCTTATGTCTAGCTTTAAAATTAAGTTTCCACCGAATGTTTTATGATCTAGCAGATTTACTGCTTCTGAAGCAATGCAGAGGCATTCCCTGATGTTTCTGCCTTTAATGAAGCCTCTTTGTTGAGGAGAGATTATTTTAGGAGCAATATTAGCAAGTCTATCAGCTAAGACTTTAGAAATGACTTTGAATTGGAAGTTGGCAAGGGCAATAGGTCTGAAATCTTCCACCTTATCAGCTTCAACAGATTTAGGAACTAAGACAACCAAGTTAGCATTCATATTTGGCATAAGCCAATTTTGAGAAAAGATCTGAATAACTGATCTGCAAACATCAGATCCCACAATTTCCCAATATGTTTGATAAAAACATCCACCAAATCCATCAGGTCCAGGAGCTCCCTCACTTTTCATGCCAAAAACTGCATTCTTAATGTCATTTGATGATGGCAGCTGTGTAAGGAAATTGTTATCCTCAGAAGAGACAGAAGCAGGCACCACTCTATCAATTAAACCATTTTCTTGGCAATTATTAGAGACAGCATAGAGACCAAAGTAATAGTTAAGCACATGCTGAGCAATATCCCTCTCGGATCATCAAGTAAAACATCTCCATTCCTAAGCATAGACATAGACTTGGAGACTTGTCTAATTTTGGTGATTTTGTGAAAATATCCTGTATTTCTATCAACATGACAATGCCAAGCAACTCTTGATTTTTCCCTCCAGAATTTCTCCTCAATGTGTAATGCCTGCTGCAATTCAGATTGAGCTATGATCTCTTGCTCCACCAAATCATCAGAAGCACCATTCAAGTTGATCTGCTGCTGAATACTGTCTACTGCAGAAATAGCAGAATCCACCCTTAAATGAACATTATCAAAGATAATCTTGTTCCAAGTCCTCAATTCAGTCTTTAAAGACTTCAATTTCTAAGACAACACCGACATTGGACACCCAAAAACTGTCCTATTCCAAACTTCCTTGACTAGCCTATAGTAATCTGGATGACTGACCCACATTTTATGGAATTTAAACGATGATGGAAAAGATCTGACTACTTTATTGAAAGATAATAGCAGAGGGAAGTGGTCAGATTGACTTCTTATCAAAGTGCAACAAGAGGTGCAACTCCAATAATCAAGCCAAGCCGCATTACAGATGCTTATGTCAAGTCTCTTTTCAGTATGAGCAGAACCTCTTCTACCATTGCTCCAAGTGTAAAAAGCTCCTCTAGTGGATAGATGAATCAAACTACCAATATCAATGAAAGATTTAAAATCTTCACAAGCTGATCTGGAAGGTAAAGAAGTCCCTCTAACTTCATGAGATCCTAATACTGCATTAAAGTCCCCAAGCATGCACCATGGACCAGGATGGTTTTGCTGTAGCTCAATTAATTCATTCCATAAAGTTCTTCTCAACAAATAAGCAGTACTTACATAGACTGCAGAAATGAAGAAAGCCTGCCCATCCAGACACACTGAAAAAGAACATTGCTGGGAAGAAATTGATATCAAAGAGACTGATAAAGTAGATTTACATAGCCCCCACAAATTTGGCAAGTGATTATTTCTAGTATTCAAAAAGAAAACTTTCAAACCAAGTTGATTCCAAAAAGAAACTGGCACATCAGAAACATTAATCCAAGGTTCTGATAAAACACAAAATCAGGTTTATTGGAAAAGCAAAAATTCTTCAACACAGACCTTGTTCTGGGGTTACCAAAACCCCTACAATTCCAATAGATAGCCTTCATCAAACAAACTGCAAAGGACCACCCCTCAATCGGATGTTATTTCTCTCAGTTTGAGCATTTTTAGAAGCCTTTTTCCTGAGTTTCCTTTTCTGCGATCTAGTAAGTACAGGAGTAAATCCTGCCTTAGAACCATCCTGAGCAATATCTGCTAGATATTTACTAGGGTCACCAATTTTAGTTGAGTCAGTAGAATGTGCAATTTCATCATTCAAGACATCACCAGCCTCGTCAGACCAAAGTGGACTAACTATTCTCAAATCATTTGCAACTATTGTGTTTGGAATGCTGTCAATAGAATTAACAAATGCAACATTCTGTTCCAGAACAACAGCAGAAGGCTTTGGTACAACATTATCAGTCTGAACAACAGGAGTTGGAAGGGAGTCTGGCACAAAAGAATCATCAGAAGTTGACACAGATCTGCTATTATAACTATGATCTCTTCTATCTACAGAATGATGGACAGTTTGATGAGGGGATTGAAATTCATCGTCCAAATTTCTATTGTCAATTTCAATTGGAACTCCAATCCCATTGTCAATTCCATTGTCAATTGGAACTCCAATCCCATTGTCAATTTCAAACAAAATTTTTGGTCTCCAATACTCCCTAGACAATCCATGAAATCGGACCCAACATTGTGCGCGTGTCTGCCTTATCAAGTATGGGTTGAAATCCGGGGTCCAAGAAGATAGGTGAAGAATTCTTGGATTTAAACTCCAAGAACCTGATGAGCAAATCCTTCTCTGATCTTCCAAAGAAGCAAAACTGAATTCGTAAAAACCTTTTCCCAGGGAAACCGCAGTCCAAGAAGCAATAGGATTCCAAATCTTGGATAGCTTGAGTCGCAAGTCACTCAGCTTTAAAGGAGAATCACCCTTTGAAAGGATAAGTCTACCGTGCAGGATAGTCTTACAATCTTGAACTCCCGCTTGGTACTCTGCTTCACTAGTCTTGATTGCTAATTCATTACCTTTCAAACTCGGCTTTGGCATTTGACTAATATGAATGTCAAAAGAACTTGATACCGCTTGAGCAAAAGATTTCTTCAAGGCAGTTGGAGAAGAAGGACGTTGGGGACAAGGAGGAGGAGGAATGGGTGGGAGGGGAGAAGAGTCCGGGAATAGAAACTACCATGGGCAATCTGAATTGATTGCCATGGTGAAACTTATGGTGCCAACTTTTCTCAAATTCAATTGTAGAAGCTAACACAATGATTATAGTAATATGAATAAATAAAGAGTGTAAGGGAAGAAGAACGTGCAAACCAAAGATTTATCCTGGTTCAGTTCACCACCGTTGGTGACCTACGTCCAGTCCCCCATCTCACAAGTAAATTTGAAAAGGCTTGTCTTTTGAAAACTGAAAATTAGCAGAAAATTCTTTGTTTGATAATTTTTCATTAGACTTAGCTTCTAAATGTGAGATTTGGGTTTTTATAGGGGTTAGGCTATAATGCTAAATTTTTTGATATTAACCCCTTTTCTTTGATGAGTGTGATTTCTCAGGTTGGTACATTCTAGAACTTGTCTTAAGACCGTTTTGAGGCAAATTTTATTTGTGTGCATTTGGAAACATGGTTAGGGCAATCTTAGGTATTTTTCTCGCATACATTATTTTGATAAACACTTCTACTAGTTGCCCAATTTGAACCTTTATGAAAATTATTTTCTTTGGTCCCTGTTTTAAAAATGGAAAATTGTTTTTGGTGACCTCTTAGAAGTATATTGAAGCAATAGTTGGAACTTTGTGACGTGAATTCGTTTCCATAAGTAAAGGTGTTAAAAATAGGCTGGCAAGTAAAAAGGCTTCTTTCTCTATATACAAAAATAAAAATAAAATGGTGAAAATAAAGTCAGAGAAGAAGCAAGAAAAGGAAAAAAAAAAAGTCTATAGTAACGAAAGGGAAGGAAAGGAAAGGTGGAAGAAAAAGTGGTACGTTCTTAAAATATTTGTAAAAAAGGTGACAATTGCACTTAATGCTCTTATTTATGCTTCAAGAGGTTATTACTTAAATTTTTGGTTAGCCCTTTGCATACCCTTTTCTTTCTTTATCACACCTGAGATCAATGCCTTGGCCCCATTTCAGCCCATGAAAGACCCCTTCCTTTTTGCGTGCATGTGAATCATATTGTGGAGATTTGGTTAATAGACAATCCTATGGTAATGTATTTACTTTGAGGATCTTGAGTGCTTAATGTGTTTACCTGATACAATAAGAGATTGTGAGTAAAGTGACCCAAGGTCTTTGGAAAGTTTGATTTCAAGGAATTTAAGTTTCTAATGGGGTAATCTCTTGACTTATTTTAAAAATTATACTTGTTTGACTATATTTGCTATTCTGAAGATTCTAATGATTTGGGTCCTCCTGATTAAAAAAAATCAGAAATTTTTTTAGAAAATTCTTTTAAATCAGATAATTGCTTGAGGGCAAGCAATACTCAAGTGTGGAAAGTATGATAAACCTCATGTGCATTTTATAAGGGGTGATTGGATTGTATTTTGGTTCATTTAATGATATTTATTATTGTATTTTACCCTATTGCCTAAGTTTTTACAAAATTGACGTTTAAGACTGCTTGATGGACAATTAAGGGACTTTGGAAGATTTTGTGCTAAACACAAGAAATTTTGAAGACTGAAGCTCGAAGCACGACCGTTCTTCCACTTAGCACGGTCGTACATACCTATTTGCACACCAAATCCAATGCAATTATGGAAAAAGATTCAAACCAGTTCTCTACGTATATCCCTCGTCGCCGTTTTGATCATCACTTGAGCTCTGGATGTCCGATTGAGGTGTTCTTTGTAGCGTTAGAAAACTTAAAAAAAGATAAACAAGGTTGTACAAGATTCACGGCTGTACATGACATGAAGCACGACTGTGCTCAATTAAGCACGGTCATGCTCAATCCCGTGCACTATTTGACGCTGTTTTACGAACTCTGTACAGCCGTACTGAATCAAGCACGAACACGTATGAAGGGGGCACGATAGTGCTCAATTAAGCACGTCCATGTTGGCGGCGTTGACAGAACATTTTAGGGCTTTTCTCCTATTTTTCCTATAAATAGAGGCCCTCTGTACGCTTGGGGTTAAGTTGGAGATCCCTTCATCACTAGAGTTGTGATGAATCTTGTATTAGTAGAAACCTTTTTTTCTATGTCTTAGATTTAATTCGCATTATATTTGGTTTCAAGTTTGCAATTTGAATAGTGTTATTCTATTGTTTTTCATTCCATGCTAGGACTGCGCACTCTTTGCATGTTCATAATCAATTGGTTGATCAACGATCGTACTACAATTAATTGGTAGATATATAGGATAAGCGGGGTTTAAATTATTGCGTGACCAAATTTGATTTATTCCTTTCAATCATTCATCCTCTTTGCTCTTTATGCTTTCTAATCATTTAAACTCTTTGCTTAACAAACATTGGGTTCATTTGGGGAAAATAATATTGATTGCCTAACAAATAACTAATAGTTTTAGTAAAGGGATTGAAATTCATAAAGCAACTGCGAAATTGAGTAGAACTAGGATTTGGGGGTATCAAAAGTACAAGTGAAACCACGACTTTAGGCTCTTCACTATTGATTTCAAAACCTTTATTTCTCTTTCATTCATCTTTTTACTACATCATACTTTTCTCATTCTTTCGATTGGTATAAGTAGCATAAGGGTTTCTCTATTTCGGTACTCACGTGAGTATTACTCATTAATTCCTTGGGTACGATATATGGACTTTGGTCCTATATTACTTTTGTGACAAGGTACACTTGCGCTTAAGTACATTCAGAATGCAATAATGTGGTTGCATGTTATTGAGCATAGCATGCATCATATGTTGATGAGGATATGTTGGGTGGAAAGCAAATGATGAATCACGACGTGGAGGCCACGATGGGTGTTATCCCGACCTTGAGGGTAGAGTCAGCTTTGGATGTTCCATCATGGCACATACTTGCAATCTATGGCCGGAATGGCCACTCAATCAAGCCTGAGTACCCTGACTAGCCATAGTATGTTATTAGGACTGGTGAGAGTATTCGGTTGATGCCATCTGGTATGGTAAGTCATCCAAGTTGATAACCGGATATGTACTCCCCGTCGTCTTTCTAGAGTTAGTGTTGTTGGCCACATATGCATGGAGTAGTGGAGTTGCACCTTTTGCGTACATACCATGATATATATATATATATATATTATTGTCATCCCTTGGTTTATGTATGTTGCATGTCATCTTAATGACTATTCCTTACCGTTTACATGTATTCATGATTGTGTTTCTTACCCTTCTCTTTTGGTGTTCTTGTGCATATGTTGTTCTATATGCAAAAGAGGGCGAACATGCCGATGAGGAGTGATCCCGTAGAGATCTCTCTCTAGTAGTTATGATTTATGGTTTTATGTATTTCGGTTTATAATTCCAATGTATGTTTAGGGATACCAGCTCTGATCATGTGACATTGGGATTTGGATTATGTTTTATGTTTTCTGTAGTTTGATTGTGATGTTGAGATTTTGATTATTTCGGATCTCTTAGTTATATTTACGATGATGTGATACACTTCACCTTGAGATTATGTTTTATTTAATTATATTGAGATTATTTTAAAGACATGTATGATTTTTTTTTTTTATGTATTATCATATATGGGGTAAAGGGCGTCACACAAAGTGTTGGACTTATGCCCTTTATGTCAACCATTTGCCACCCAATAGCCTTCTTATGTTTCTTCAAGGCATCAATGAGGTTCTCCTCTTGGGGTGGAGTCAAGTAAGAAGAAATAATATCTGGAAGAGTCTCATTGTCCCCCAAATAAGCATATTTAAGGTGGGCCGGAAGTTGTTTTAGCTCTAACATTAGTGGTCTTTCAATGGAAGGCACATTGTCCCCCAAGTGATTTATACCTCCTTTCCCACCTTGGTGTTGCTGGCTTTTCTCTACCAAATCAAGAATTTCTTCCTTGAATAACTCTTTTTCTTCAAGTTGAGCTAGCTCCTCATTAAGAACATCATGCTCCTTCATGAGTTGCTTATGCACCAATGAATCTAGTGTCTTCATAAAAGAGCATATACCTTCATCGGGGTACCTCAAGGCATTAAAAATATTAAAGGTTACCTCTTGATCATTAACCCTCATGGTCAATTCTCCTTTCTCCACATCAATCAAAGTCCTCCCTTTGACTAGGAAAGATCTCCCAAGTATAATGGACACTTCTCTATCTACCTCAAAGTCTAAAATGATGAAATCAACCGGGAACACAAACTTGTTTACCCGAATCAACACATCTTCAATTTTTCCTTCAGGATGAGCAATAGAGCGATCAAATTGCTTGAAAATGGACATTGGCATCAAGTTGATGCTAGCACCCAAGTCACACGACGAATGACCACAATAAATATCTCCAATTGACCAAGGAATAGTAAAAATCTCTAGATCTTTTAGCTTTGGAGGGACTTTGTTTTGCAAAAGCAAACTGCACTCCTTGGTCATAGCCATAGTTTCAAATCCCCCTGGTCTTCTCTTCTTGGTTAGCACATCCTTCATGAACTTTGTATAATTTGGCATTTGTTGGAGAGCTTCTACCAAAGGAATATTGATATGGAGCTGTTTGAGAATCTCCATGAACTTGCCAAATAGCTTATCTTAGTTAGCTTTCTTCAATCTTTGGGGAAAATATGGTGGAGGCCTCTCAGGTTTAAGCCTAGGCAAAGGCCGTTCTGCATAATTTTTGGAGGATTCTACATCATTTTGTTGTTACATTTTTTCGCTGTAGAATGTGTTGAAGATCCTGCAGTGTTTGTAGTAATTTTCTCCAAATTAGCTTCTGTTTCAAGGTCAGTGCCTTTAACCTTGCTGGACTTGCTATCTTCATTTTTCCCTGCTGAAGTAGAAATTTCCTTCCCATTTTTGAGGTGTATAGCTTTACGATGCTCCTTCCCATTAGGTTTTGGCTTTTCTGTTGTATTGGGCAGGGATCCACTTGGCCTAGCACTCAGTGCACTAGCCAATTGACCCATTTGATTCTCTAAATTCCTCATGGCTACCCCCTGACTTTGAAACTAAGCCTTTGTCTCTGATATAAAGGCTTTCAGTGCAGCCTCAAGTGACAACTCTTGATTTGCTGGTTGATCTTGTTGCTGACTTTGTTGAGGCTGTGCTCGCTGACCTTGAGGAGGGAACCCTGGTGGATGCATGGGCTTGGTTGGGCTATTGAAACCCCCCGCTGTTGCTGCATTTTTACTCCATGAAAAATTTGGGTGTTGTCTCCACCCTGAATTGTAGGTATTGGATTATGGATTGTTGCCTCTATTGTAATTCCTAACGTAATTCACTGAGACTGGGTTTCTAGGACATTCCTCATACAAATGACCTCCCGCACAACGAACACAATAGATGGAACTCACTTGAGAAGCATTCTGCTTAATTGTTACTGATTCTGTCAATGCTACTAAAGATGTTGTAGTAACTAGGCTTGCAGTAGTGGGAGTTTTTAGCATGTGAGTAAGAGAAGCCATCTGAGTTGATAGGGCAAAAACATCATTTAATTCATGAACTCCAACAACTTTTTTTAGTTGAGCTAATCCTTGCAGTGGGTCATTGGTAGCTATTAGCTGCAATACTCTCAATCAAGTCATAGGCCTCATTATAGGATTTGCTCAACAAGGCACCACCAGAAGACGCATCCAAATCAATCTTGAGGGTGGCAGCAGCCCATTATAGAAGGTCCCCATTTGAATGCCGATTGGTATCCCATGATGTGAGCATTTCCTCAACAATTCCTTGAATCTTTCCCAAGCCTCAAACAAAGATTCATCATCAAGTTTCCTAAAAGAAGTGATGTCATTCCTCATTCTATCATTCTTGATAGGTGGGAAGTATTTTGTCACAAATTTCTTAGCCATTCTATTCTATGAATCCACTCAGTTTGGCTCCAAAGAATTAAGACAAGCCTAGGCTCGGTCCTTCAATGAATTGGGAAACAACATCAACCTAAATGCATCATTAGTGACGCCTAGAATTTTAAAGTTGTTGGCCACTTCCAGAAATTACTTGAGATGAAGATGTGGATCCTCTTTAGGTGACCCATCAAATTGCCCCACGATTTGCAGCATTTGTAACATCATAGGCTTGAACTCAATGTGATTTGCAGTAATTTTGGGCCTCATAATACCCTTATTCATGGTCTCGGGATAAATAATGGTATAGTCCCGTATATAGCGATCCCTATCATTGGCCAGCCCAATGATATCAAGTTGAGCAGCTTCATCGTGGTGCACTCCATGATTGACAGCATTGTTGACTTCATGCCCTTAAATAATGTCATTGTTGACATCAGTTTCATCCATGATTGCAGGCACTATTCCTAAATAATAAAACCCCGATTTTCTATTGAAATTCTTTTAAGTATTCTCTATAGTTCAGGATCAAGTTGAGACTCTGGTGTACTATTCTCGTTCATGCAGAGTAAGGTATCTGTTGCTGGACACAAACACACCAAAGGGTAACAATCTCAACTAAACAAAACTAACTCATTTGAAAACTTACAGAATTTACACCATTCAATCCCCGACTGTGACATCCCTAATTTATGAAACTCTAATTGAGTTGGATAATCTCGATTAAGGGTTTGATTGTTGGTTTGATTGTTTGTGTGTTATTTTTAAGTCTAGTTGTAAGCCTAGGAATAAGCTTTAATCATGTTAGGAGTGCCTAAGGCGTAACACGTGAAACGGGGGAGATCAGAAGTTTGGAAGCCTCTTCTCAACTGAGCAGCACGCTCAAGGATGGGAAGAGTGCACGCCAGAGCGTGCCAACGCTCAAGCGTTGGCAAGCTACACGTGATCCAATTCTTTCCCTTCTTACACATGTGGTATCTGCTGCGACCTCGTGCCCGGGATCAGATGTGGGCTATGCCAGAGTCGTCGTACATGACTAGCTAGAGAGGGTTCATGCTGCACGGACGGAGACTGCAGAGCGATCAGTATTTGAGGACCTACAGGCGAGGGAAGATAGTCGTATATAGCTCCTCGTCTGATTACGTGCCCCGGCGAGTTTACAAGCGTACATTTAGCGAGGGCCAGTGTAGCTCGAGGTATCCACGCCGCTGAGGGTGTGGTGCAGCCAGTGCGTCTGCCCTAGGCATGTGAGGTGAGCGTATTTTGAATTTATTTTGAGGGTGAGCGAGTGAGAGTTGGTAAGAGCTTTTTGAGAGCTTTTACAGAGTCCTTGATATACTTTTCTTATCTTCCAGTTTTTGATGTACAACGTTTGTATACCTTACCGTAGCCCTACTAATGAGGCAAGCTTCGCGTGTGTATGTATATAGTTATCTTTTCTTTAGCTACGTATTACTCTGTTTGTGTTTACGCGTTGTGTTTGTATGTTTTTTGCTTGCTTGTTTATCGTTTGTTCATTTTACCCGATTTCTCGATAAACGCGTTAAGGTGGGACTAATGGGATTGCCTCATGTACTTATGGTAGTCTCACCGACAACGGCGCCAAAAACTTGTTGCGTGATTTGTGCAATGTGTGTAAGTATACACAATTGTGACTAGTAATAGAGTGTAAGTAGAGATTGTTCCTGCGAGGATTATTAATGGTTAACTCTAAAATTTTTCAAACTAATTAATCTAGTTAGCTAAAATCCTAAGTAACAAGTAACAAGTAACAGCAAATACTGGGAGTGATGAGTACCGTAAACTATAGGTGAATAATGATAGTAAAAATGCTTCAAATGGTGTGATGAAATCAAATGGGTAAAACAAGTAGGGGTACAACTTCCATGTAATTCATTAAACAGGTTCAGAGATGCTACGACATGCTACAACATCTAGCTCAAGAATTCAAATGCAGTGTGCTTTCTAGTCAGTTTCACTAAGCTACCCTTATTCCTAAGCTCACATTAGTTACACCAACTTCTATTAATCACGATTCAGCTAGCCTATGGACTTGAATGAATATTCCTATTCTTCACAATCTTTTAATCTTTTGAAAGCACTCTATTTTACTACTTGCACATTTACCGTTATTTGTGTCAATTTGTTTTTTCAACATACCCATTTAAGTTTCTTGCACATTTAGAATTTAAACTTCTTTTAAGTTTGTGCACTCTACTGTTCATATCAGTTTACTTTTCCCGCACCTTTAAATCTTATTTTCTACACTTCACGTTTCTTTTTAAGTTTTCCCGCTCTTTTAATTGGTTACATGTAATTTTTGGAACTTTGTTTGACACTTTGTCGACGAAACAATGTTTGCACAAACCTTACGCAAGATCACCATAGACACGAGAGAGTTCGCAATCACCTGATAAACACTCAGTTGTTTGCCGCTTGTCGGAAAAGGGGAATATCAAATTTCACCATCAACAAGATGTAAGAAACTTTAAGGTGTGTAAAAGATTAGAAATGCTTGAATTTAAAGAACAAGAAAGTAAAAGCACAAGAGGGTAAAGAACTGAAAGTAATTAAGAACTGAAATTAGAAACAATTGGAAGACATTTGCATTAAGTTAAATTGACTGAAAAATAAAAGGAAGACATACGTGCTTTCAATCTCGTAATCTGCTTCAGATGAGATGTTAATGATGTTGTTCAAGAAATGTCAACCTTTTTTATATCGCGAATACTACTATTTATGGATGAACTACACGTTATTTCTACACGTCTAGTCCTAAAAACTATTTTGACAGTTATCTTTGATACAAATTTGAAATAATTTTACTTTGATAACTGCTGTTATTATATGCCGTCTCGACCACTTCACAATTTTGCTTCGATATTCAACTGCTTCTCTGCTAGTCGAATATGCTCTAGTCTTCTTCCTTTCAAGGCCATCTCGAAAATAATATTTTCTAAGAGCTAATGTCCAAATGATTCTTCATAACTCCATCAAACTTAAGTTATCTCTGTCGAATTTTATCATCGACTTCCTTCCTCAGTCGAATTGGAACTAGTATTTTTACACCCAACAACAATGTAATAACGCATCATATTGAAGGAGTATTATGTGGTTTACCCTTAAATCATTGTTGTAAATTGTTTAAAAGCCAAGGTAATTGAACGTAGCTTGCGTAGCTATTCCCCTATATCTGCCTCTTAATTTATTGTGGGAGCAGAATCCGTCAAATTTCTCCACGTAGACAAAAATCCCCTATTCAATCATGTGTTATTTTCTTGGAGCACAATTCTTCCACCTTTAATGTTGCCGAGTTAACTTAGCTTGTAATTCCTTCTTGTTTTGACGACAATTAATTGTATTTATTCTCATATAAGCATTCCTTGTCAGCCTCATAAATTGAGAAAGAACAATCTCTCCTAACAGTTATCCATTTCCACACTTATAAATTAATTACCAGTTACACTGTTACTTATGAAGTACCTGGAAGTCTAAACAAAGAAAAATGAGCCCTCCCTTTTTGCTCCCTCTCATGATAATCGTCTTGTGTTCTTTCCATTCTATTGTTTCTGCTAACCGTCTCATTCAACAAACCTGCAAGAATTGCTCAGAAACTGATCCCAACATAAGCTACAAATTCTGCATAACATCACTCCAGGCAGACTATAGGAGCCATTGTGTCAAAAACCTCCGTGAATTGGGCCTCATATCTGTCATGCTAATCAGGCACAACGTGACAGACACAATAATTCACATCCAAAAGCTTTTGAAGAAGAAGAAGAAGAACTTAGATCCATTTGTCAAAGAATGCTTAGATGATTGCCTTGAAGTTTATTCTCATTCCATCCCAACTCTTAGAGAGGCCATTAAAGATTACAAGGCTAAGCGTTATGCAGATTCTAATGTCAAACTAAGCTCAGTCATTGACGCTTCTACGACCTGTGAAGATGGATTCCAACAAAAGAATGGTGTCATTTCGCCATTAACAAAAAGAAACAAGGATACTTTTCAGCTTTCTGCCATAGCACTTTCGATTATTAACATGCTGAATATGGATAAATTAAAGGGTTCCTTCTGATTATTCTGTTATGCAAATTTGTAATGGTTTGGCTTTTTAATCATTAATCATAACCTATACATATACTATTTTACTATATGCTTGCCTTGAGCTCTCTGATTCGAAGTGTCACTTTCGTTTTTGCTTCTGAAAAACAGATGTACAGGAATTATGATTGGAATTCGAGATTAATATGGCGGTAACTTCAAGTTATAATATCTTAGCTTTTAATATAGGAAAGCTAAGTCCAAGAATTTATATTTTTATTTTTTTGAAAATTAAAATAAAGTATTTTATCTATATTAAAACTCCATATTGTAATTATAAGTGTCAGTCATCCCTACAAATTAATTTTTTTTTTTTTTTGACATGGAATCATCCCTTCAAATTAATGATAATGGACAAATAGAATAATTTTCAATGAAGGTAGTCTTCGCTATGTTGTCTATTCTTTTTCTCTTTATTCAGTATATGATTTTTATGTAACACTTGACACTCTAATCGCAAGGGCTAAGTTCAAATCACCAGTATACAATTTTTGTTTATTCTCAATCACTTTAATTTCTATTCACGGTAATATGAAGTTTACACAAACAATTTAAAATAAAAATAAATGTGAAAGGAGAATTTCTGGAAATGTAAATGTACTCGTGTTATTCAAGTACTGGGAAGGCAATTCAACCTCTAAGAGTACAGGGTGTACAATTAGAAGGACTGAGTACAATAGTCACAGAGAGAAAGGAGAGAAAAGAGAAATGTTCACACATTACACATTGATCCTCACTACACATTCTCCCTCCTCTAAATACCACCACTAGTTGGTTACATAATTCACCAACCTAACGTTGGGTTTTCTCTCTCTCACACTCTTTCTGTTATCCATAGTGGATACGTGAGATTTGGTAAATATTCCCTTCTGCTGAGCTGTCTCAATTGAGTCATTTTTCCCTTCTAGAAGTTTCCCTTTACCTGAGGTCATTACAATGCCATCCTCTTTAAAACAACCTTGTCCTCAAGGTTGAAGTTAGGAAAATTAACTTGGAATTCAGCAACCTTCTCCCAAGTAGCTTCTGTCTCATCAATTCCTTCCCATTGCACTAACACCTGAGGAATTTTCTGGTTGCCTTGTAGCAGAGTTCTGGTCTGCAGCAGCTTACTAGGCATGATAATTGGTCCACTTTCTGCTGTAGTTAATGGTAAGGGGCAAGTGCTGTTCTCCTGGTGTGCCTTAAACAATTTCAGCTGTGAAATATGGAAGACATTGTGGATTCTAGCTTCAGCAGGTAACTCCAACTTGTAGGCCACTGCTCCTATTCTGGCCAGAATTTTAAAGGGACCAAAGAAACGCATTCCAGTTTATGATTCTTTCTAAGAGCAGCTGAGTGTTGTTTGTATGGCTGTAATTTCACTAGAACTAAGTCCCCTACCTGCAAATGGACATCTTGTCTTTTCTTATCAGCCTGATTCTTCGTATAAGTCTGAGCCTTCATCAAATTATCCTTCAATTGCCTCAAAAGTTCATCTCTAGCAGTCAATTGCTCCTGCACAGTGGGGACATCAGTGATTTCTGGTTGATATCTCACCAAAGTAGGTGGATCTCTACCATATAAAGCTTTGAATGTGTCATTTGAATGCTTGTGTGATAAGCTGTGTTGTACCAATATTCTGCCCATGCTAGTGCCTTGTACCAACCCTTTGGATTCTCAAATGTGAAGCACCTCAGAAACAGCTCCAGACATTTGTTTAATACTTCGGATTGACCATCCGTTTGCGGGTGATAAGCTGAGCTCATAGCCAATGTCGTGCCCTGTAATTGGAATAAGTTCTTCCAAAATTGGCTGGTAAAGACTTTGTCCTGTCAGAAATTATGGACTTTGGCATACCATGAAGTTTCACAATCTGGTTCATAAAAACCTCTGCCACAGATTTGCTGGTGTAGTCATTCTTCATAGGAATGAAATGGGCAAATTTTGTAAGTCTGTCAATGACAACCAAGATGGTGTTGAACCCATGAGAAGCAGGTAAACCGGTTATGAAGTCCATAGCAATATCTTCCCACACTTGTGATGGGATCGGAAGTGGCTGCAATAGCCCTGCAGGTAGTGAAGTTGTTGTTTTAGCTCTCTGGCAGATGTCACAACTTTGCACAAAGCTGTTTACATCCTTCTTCAATGATGGCCAGTAGAATTGGCTTGCAATTCTGGCTGTAGTTCTTTTTATCCCAGCATGCCCTCCTATGGGAGAGTTATGAAATTCTTTCAGCAGCATTTGAATCAATTCTTCATCCTCAGGAATAACTACCCGATCCTTCCAATACAACAAATTACCCTTAGCTGAGTAATTTCTTTGTGAATCTGGTTGTTGTTTACACAACTGTATCCGTTCCTGCAAGGCAACATTCTCTGCAGTGGCTTGTTCTATCGTCTTCAGTATACTAGCTTGAGGTTCAGACCAAGACAGCATCATCATTCTTGACAAGGAATCAGCAGCGAGATTCTCCTTACCGGGCTTGTATTCAATCACAAAATCATATCCCAAAAACTGTGGAGCCACTCCTGTTGTTCAGGTGTCTGTAGGGATTGTTCCATCAATGATCTCAAGCTCTTTTGATCAGTTCTGATGATAAATTTGTGTCCCAACAAGTAGTGTCTGAACTTAGCTATAGCTTCAGCAATTGCTAACATCTCTCGAAAGTAAGCAGATTTCTTTTGCACTCTAGGTGCAAGTTTCTTGGAGAAAAATGCTATTGGATGGCCATTCTGATGTAATACTGCTCCAATACCAGTGCCGGAAGCATCAGTTTCCAGAATGAAGGGCAGTTGGAAATTAGGAAGAGCTAGCACTGGTGCGGAAGTCATCACCTTCTTCAATTGAACAAATGCTGTCTCTGCCTCAGGTGTCCACTTGAATGCTTCTTTTTTAAGTAGATCTGTCAATGGTGCAGCCAGCTTTGCATACCCTGTGATAAACCTTCGATAGTATCCGGTGAGACCTAAGAAACCTCTCAGCTGCTTGATATTGAGTGGTGTAGGCCAGTCTAGAACTGCCTGCACCTTAGTAGCATCCATAGCAACTCCTTTACTTGAAACTATATGTCCCAAGTACTCTATCTCCAATACACCAAAAGAGCATTTAGACAACTTAGCAAACAAAACATTTTCTTTCAACACTTCCAATACAGCCTCTAGGTGACATAAATGTTCATGCCATGTGGAACTATATACCAATATGTCATCAAAAAACACTAACACATATTTTCTTAAAGCATGTTGGAAAATATGGTTCATCAAACACTGAAAAGAAGCCGGAGCATTGGTTAACCCAAATGGCATTACCAACCACTCAAAATGGCCATGGTGGGTTCTAAAGGCTGTTTTATGTCTATCCTCAGGTTGGACTAGTATTTGGTGATAACCAGACCTTAAATCTAGTTTAGAAAAGTACTTTGCACCAAATAGTTCATCTAACAGCTCATCCACAGTAGGCATAGGGAAACTATCCTTCACAGTCAAAGCATTCAAAGCCCTATAGTCTGTACAAAATCTCCAACTACCATCCTTTTTTTTAACTAAAAGAATAGGTGATGAAAAAGGACTATTACTAGGCTGAATTATTCCCTGTTCGAGCATTGCAATTACCATCTTTTCATTTGCTCTTTTTGGCTATGAGGATACCTGTACGGTTTAACCTTGACTGGGTTTGAGCCTTCTTGCAAAGGTATAGCATGATTCTGTTGTCTCGGTGGTGGTAGACCCACTGGAGTATCAAACACAGCTCTGTACGTTTGCAACAACATAGCTAGTTCTGGTGCAATGTCATCTGCTAGACCCTTCAACACGTCCACCTCTCCTCTGTCTTCATCATTTGTACTGCAAAACACTCTGCAATAGAACCAGTAGTTTGCATTCTTCTCAAAAAATGCAACTGAGCATGCTTTGGTGTGGGAGCTTTTTCTCCCTGAAATG